>CM042073.1:22614986-23214986 GCA_023512825.1 Liposcelis brunnea
AAACGTAGAAAAGAAAAGGGAGACGTATATTTAACATAAACAAAACGAAATGATTGTTATTACGAAATACTTTTTTGGTTATTTGCTTCTGGTTACGCTTTTTTATACGAAAAGATTTCCCGATTTTAAAGAATCCGAGGGAAAAGGGAAAACGGGAAAAATGACTTTCCTAGGTGGGAAAGAAGGAAAAGCTACGTTTCGTTGTTTACAAATCCTTGTGACAAGCATTAACCATACACAAAAAACATCGGTGAAAACTTCCCGGGGGATTTCGATGGGGATTTCTTTTCTTTCCGACACATACACACATATATACATGCCGGTGATAACGAGAATAAGAAAGCGAATTTGAATCTCGTTGTTTTCTTAAAGCCTCGAACCCCCAACCCTCCGAAGCAGGGCTGATTTCTTCAAAAGAATCCAATTTTTTCCACTATGTTGCTGATTTGTTTGTACCGCGCGTCAAAAAAATAAGAATCGGCTGTAGAAAAAAAGTTAAGAAGAGAGAAAAAGAAAAGGTATAACCTCTTTTTTTTCTTGTCAGATGTTGTCAATAAAGCGTTAAAAAAATTCAATTAGTTTTACAATTTGAGAAGCATGTTTCTGAGTTGTCTGGGAGAAGTTTCCAAGCATCAAGGAGAGGAAAGTTCGAATACATGTCAGTCACTTGTTTGAAATTATTAGAGACAATGTATATACTAGGGAAAAACTTTTGAGGAATGTTTAGATGTGAAAAATAAAACTTTTAACGGCAGTGCATTGTACTTACCAAAAGTAAGTATATTTACATATAGAGATTTGTTTTGACTTCTTTAATTGGCATTCTTGTACATTATACTCCCCACTAACTACCTTCCCAAAATCGTCTCGAAGGGCTCCAACAACCCTTGAAACATTAAAACCCATAAATGATACAACAATTTGACATCGTTCTAGTCCCGCGGCTGGCTACTTAACGCTTCAAAAATATGCTTTCGTGTTTACATAAACACGTCAGATCGCTTATTTAGCGACCTCCTAATTACAGGCACAGCATTCTAAGAAATTCGCGTCACTATATTTACTATACAGATTGAAATATGTTAATTACAAAAAAGTTAAAAAAAAAAAAGATAACAAATTCCTACTCAATTACTCCTATATTCTTTTCCCCCATATTTTTAAATATAAAAGTAATCAAATCATCCATTTCTTTTTCTCAAATAAACCAAAATCTTAAAAACCGTATTAAAGAATGTATTTTGACTTCACGTAATGATTAAGGCTGCGAAGAACATTCAGGGTTTCGATTTCAAAAAATTATGGCAAAAAATATTAATTTTTCGAAACCACATCCATTAAAGAGTAATTTTACTCAAAAATTATTTTTCCTACGCTCTACAGCTTCAAACTGCATCTTAACAGATGTATTTTGATGCAAGGAATCCGTTGGAATTTACAGTATTTAAAAATTCGGCCGCGTTCTCAAGATATTTGAAAATTTAGGTTTTGCTGTCACGAAGAAAATGGCCGTTTTGTCGATGTTTAAAAATCGATATTCAAATTTCGATTTATGAATTTTCCGGCTAAAACCGGGACAAAATATTGTTGAAATATATACTGGGAGATGTATTTTTATCTCAGGAATCGATTAAGACTAGGTAGAACACTCGATTTTTCGTTTTTGAAAAGTTATTTGCAAAAAACCGATTTTGGGAAATCGATTGGGTCGGAAACCTATTTTTACTAAAAACTTATTTTTCCTGCGTTGCACAGCTTAAAACTACATCTTAACAGATGTATTTTGATGCAAGGAATCCGTTGGAATTTACAGTATTTAAAAATTCGGCCGCGTTCGCAAGATATTTGAAAATTTAGATTTTGCTGTCACGAAGAAAATGGCCGTTTTGTCGATGTTTAAAAATCGATATTCAAATTTCGATTTATGAATTTTCCGGCTAAAACCGGGACAAAATATTGTTGAAATATATACTGGGAGATGTATTTTTATCTCAGGAATCGATTAAGACTAGGTAGAACACTCGATTTTTCGTTTTTGAAAAGTTATTTGCAAAAAACCGATTTTGGGAAATCGATTGGGTCGGAAACCTATTTTTTCTAAAAACTTATTTTTCCTGCGTTGCACAGCTTAAAACTACATCTTAACAGATGTATTTTGATGCAAGGAATCCGTTGGAATTTACAGTATTTAAAAATTCGGCCGCGTTCGCAAGATATTTGAAAATTTAGATTTTGCTGTCACGAAGAAAATGGCCGTTTTGTCGATGTTTAAAAATCGATATTCAAATTTCGATTTATGAATTTTCCGGCTAAAACCGGGACAAAATATTGTTGAAATATATACTGGGAGATGTATTTTTATCTCAGGAATCGATTAAGACTAGGTAGAACACTCGATTTTTCGTTTTTGAAAAGTTATTTGCAAAAAACCGATTTTGGGAAATCGATTGGGTCGGAAACCTATTTTTTCTAAAAACTTATTTTTCCTGCGTTGCACAGCTTCAAACTGCATCTTAACAGATGTATTTTGATGCAAGGAATCCGTTGGAATTTACAGTATTTAAAAATTCGGCCGCGTTCTCAAGATATTTGAAAATTTAGGTTTTGCTGTCACGAAGAAAATGGCCGTTTTGTCGATGTTTAAAAATCGATATTCAAACTTCGATTTATGAATTTTCCGGCTAAAACCGGGACAAAATATTGTTGAAATATATACTGGGAGATGTATTTTTATCTCAGGAATCGATTAAGACTAGGTAGAACACTCGATTTTTCGTTTTTGAAAAGTTATTTGCAAAAAACCGATTTTGGGAAATCGATTGGGTCGGAAACCTATTTTTTCTAAAAACTTATTTTTCCTGCGTTGCACAGCTTCAAACTGCATCTTAACAGATGTATTTTGATGCAAGGAATCCGTTGGAATTTACAGTATTTAAAAATTCGGCCGCGTTCTCAAGATATTTGAAAATTTAGGTTTTGCTGTCACGAAGAAAATGGCCGTTTGTCGATGTTTAAAAATCGATATTCAAACTTCGATTTATGAATTTTCCGGCTAAAACCGGGACAAAATATTGTTGAAATATATACTGGGAGATGTATTTTTATCTCAGGAATCGATTAAGACTAGGTAGAACACTCGATTTTTCGTTTTTGAAAAGTTATTGGCAAAAAACCGATTTTGGGAAATCGATTGGGTCGGAAACCTATTTTTTCTAAAAACCTTATTTTTCTGCGTTGCACAGCTCAAAACTACATCCTAACAGATGTATTTTGATCCAAGGAATCCCGTTGGAAATTACAGTATTTAAAAATTCGGCCCGCGTTCTCAAGATATTTGAAAAATTTAGGTTTTGCTGTCACGAAGAACAATGGCCGTTTTGTCGATGTTTAAAAATCGATATTCAAATTTTCGATTTATGAATTTTCCGGCTAAAACGGGACAAAATATTGTTGACATATATACTGGGAGATGTATTTTTATCTCAGGAATCGATTAAGACTAGGTAGAACACTCGATTTTTCGTTTTTGAAAAGTTATTTGCAAAAAAAACCGATTTTGGGAAATCGATTGGGTCGGAAACCTATTTTTTCTAAAAACTTATTTTTCCTGCGTTGCACAGCTTCAACTGCATCTTAACAGATGTATTTGATGCAAGGAATCCGTTGGAATTTACAGTATTAAAAATTCGGCCGCGTTCTCAAGATATTTGAAAATTTAGGTTTTGCTGTCACGAAGAAAATGGCCGTTTTGTCGATGTTTAAAAATCGATATTCAAATTTCGATTTATGAATTTTCCGGCTAAAACCGGACAAAATATTGTTGAAATATATACTGGGAGATGTATTTTTATCTCAGGAATCGATTAAGACTAGGTAGAACACTCGATTTTTCTGTTTTTTGAAAAGTTATTTGCAAAAAACCGATTTTGGGAAATCGATTGGGTCGGAAACCTATATTTTCTAAAACTTATTTTTCTGCGTTGCACAGCTTCAAACTGCATCTTAACAGATGTATTTGATGCAAGGAATCCGTTGGAATTTACAGTATTTAAAAAATTCGGTCCGCGTTCTCAAGATATTTGAAAATTAAGGTTTTGCTGTCACGAAGAAAATGGCCCGTTTTGTCGATGTTTAAAATCGATATTCAAATTTCGATTTATGAATTTTCCGGCTAAAACCGGGACAAAATATTGTTGAAATATATACTGGGAGATGTATTTTTATCTCAGGATCGATTAAGACTAGGTAGAAACACTCGATTTTTCGTTTTTGAAAAGGTATTTGCAAAAAAAACCGATTTTGGGAAATCGATTGGGTCGGAAACCTATTTTTTCTAAAAACTTATTTTTCCTGCGTTGCACAGCTTAAAACTACATCTTAACAGATGTATTTTGATGCAAGGAATCCGTTGGAATTTACAGTATTTAAAAATTCGGCCCGCGTCGCAAGATATTTGAAAAATTTAGATTTTGCTGTCACGCAAGAAAATGGCCGTTTTGTCGATGTTTAAAAATCGATATTCAAACTTCGATTTATGAATTTTCCCGGCTAAAACCGGGACAAAATATTGTTGAAATATATACTGGGAGATGTATTTTATCTCAGGAATCGATTAAGACTAGGTAGAACACTCGATTTTTTCGTTTTTGAAAAGTTATTTGCAAAAAACCGATTTTGGGAAATCGATTGGGTCGGAAACCTATTTTTTCTAAAAACTTATTTTCTCCTGCGTTGCACAGCTCAAAAACTACATCCTAACAGATGTATTTTGATCCAAGGAATCCGTTGGAATTTACAGTGTTTAAAAATTCGGCTCGCGTTCTCAAGATATTTGAAATTTAGGTTTTGCTGTCACGAAGAAAATGGCCGTTTTTGTCGATGTTTAAAATCGATATTCAAATTTCGATTTATGAATTTTCCGGCTAAAACCGGGACCAAAATATTGTTGAAATAATATACTGGGAGATGTGTTTTTTATCTCAGGAATCGATTAAGACTAGGTAGAACACTCGATTTTTTCGTTTTTGAAAAGTTATTTGCAAAAAAAACGATTTTGGGAAATCGATTGGGTCGGAAACCTATTTTTTCTAAAAACTTATTTTTTCCTGCGTTGCACAGCTTAAAACTACGTCTTAACAGATGTATTTTGATGCAAGGAATCCGTTGGAATTACAGTATTTAAAAATTCGGCCGCGTTCTCAAGATATTTGAAAATTTAGGGTTTGCTGTCACGAAGAAAACTGGCCGTTTTGTCGATGTTTAAAAATCGAATATTCAAATTTCGATTTATGAATTTTCCGGCTAAAACCGGGACAAAATATTGTTGAAATATATACTGGGAGATGTGTTTTTATCTCAGGAATCGATTAAGACTAGGTAGAACACTCGATTTTTCGTTTTTGAAAAGTTTATTTGCACAAAAACCCGATTTTGGGAAATCGATTGGGTCGGAAACCTATTTTTCTAAAAACTTATTTTTCCTGCCGTTTGCACAGCTTAAAACTACGTCCTAACAGATGTATTTTGATGCAAGGAATCCGTTGGAATTTACAGTATTTAAAAATTCGGCCGCGTTCCTCAAGATATTTGAAAATTTAGGTTTTGCTGTCACGAAGAAAATGGCCGTTTTGTCGATGTTTAAAAATCGATAATTCAAATTTCGATTTAAGAATTTTCGGCTAAAACCGGGACAAATTATTGTTGAAATAGTATACTGGGAGATGTATTTTTATCTCAGGAATCGATTAAGACTAGGTAGAACACTCGATTTTTCGTTTTTGAAAAGTTATTGGCAAAAAACCGATTTTGGGAATCGATTGGGTCGGAAACCTATTTTTTCTAAAAACTTATTTTCTCCTGCGTTGCACAGCTTAAAACTACGTCTTAAACAGATGTATTTTGATGCAAGGAATCCGTTGGAATTTACAGTATTTAAAAAATTCGGCCGCGTTCTAAGATATTTGAAAAATCTAGGTTTTGCTGTCCCACGAAGAAAATGGCCGTTTTTGTCGATGTTTAAAAATCGATATCTCAAATTTCGATTTATGAATTTTCCGGCTAAAACCGGGACAAAATATTGTTGAATATATACTGGGAGATGTATTTTTATCTCAGGAATCGATTAAGACTAGGTAGAACACTCGATTTTTCGTTTTTTGAAAAGTTATTTGAAAAAAGGCCGATTTTGGGAAACTGGCTAAGTCGAATATACATTTTTTACGACAACTTTCTTTTTTTTACGCAATCAAGGCGCAAACGTCATCTGGATAGATGTACTTTGATGCATTGAAACCGATGGAATCTACAGTATGCAAAATATCTAATTTTGTTATTTACTTCGAATCATTTTATTTGAAGTAAAATGAAGAACGAAGGATCAAGTTGAATTTTTCTGGAAACCCAAAGCAGTCATTTCCTCCGTATAAAAAAATCAGGTTGGAAATAAACATTTATCAAAAAGCTAAGGACGTGATGGGGTTCGCAACAAAAGCGCATTCCGATTCTTTCCCCCTTTTTTCCCTTACCCTCTCGAGTTTAATATATCGAAATTCCTGACGCGGCCTGGACCGGAAACCTAGTACCGAAAGAATTCCCAATAATACTAACCAAACGACTTAATAAAAAATTGTCGCAAGGAATATTTATATTATCCTGGTTTGGATTTAAACGATATCGGTGTAACCCCCTCTCGCTTATGCATAATAAAGGGCTGTGTTCTTCATCCCCCTTCAATCCAAGAAAATCACATTTCCATTCTTGACATTATATTTACTGCAAAAAATTTTTCAGGGATATCTTTAATTGTTTTGAGAATTACATCCTTCCTTGGTAGTTTGTTTTTTGTCGGCGTGTAACTTGCAGCATCTTTACGTCTTTTACCTTTTTTGCATCATGTTCCTTTCCGTTCCAAGTCTTATCTCTTGAGTTATAAAGGAAAAATTTTAATGTTTTACAATCTTAGTAAAATTATTTTCGTAAAGAAAATTCCGCCAGCCTATATATTTTCATTGCTGGATCACGTTTGATCCTTTTTTGTACAGTTACAACCCATATTCCTTTTATAATTGCCACGGTTGAATCATAGAAATGGGATCGTTTTTAATGATGGATGAGGTCGGGAGGGATAATTCCATCCGGCCCCAGTAAAAATTGTTTTTCTTTTCTTTTTTTTGTCTGAATGCAAACGGGAGGTTCTTGACCTAATTGCGATTATGGCTCCCGTTAGGGTAAGCCTTTTCGGTTTTTAACTTGTAGTTTACACTGGGGAAATTAATAACAAAAGAAAGGGGAAAAATTGAGAATCAGAGAATATTAGAAAAGGTGAAAATTGGTGGGCGGGAAGAAAATGGGAGAGGTAACCTTACACGTTTTTGTTTTAAAGTGGAGAGCTATTTCGGGAAGTTATATTAATTGCTTTTATTTCTTTTATTTTCAGGGACTACTATTACGATAGGTAAGGAATAATTCTATGTGATTGCTCATAACAGTAAATAGAGGTAAGGTAGTTTTTCAGTTAAAGTAGCTTTTTAGTTAATAAGTGAGAGAGCGCGGAGGTAATCTAAATTGAATGGCACTAAAGGAATGTTGCTGTAGGATTTTTGGTTAAGTGATAAAGATTTACAAAATTTTTTACAAGCACCATGCTTTGTACTTTTTTGTTCTTAGTAAAATCTAAGGAAATGTTCCTTTCGACTGCCAAAAATTCGAATTTCTCTTCGATTTTTTTTAAAAATTTTTCAGAACCAATAGTAGTCAATTTAAAAAGCATTTTGTTGTGAAGGAATTTCGCAAAACACTTGAAACAGATTCCGAAAATTATGACTGCGAACAGTGACTAAATCCAACTTTTTCTTTCAGCTTGTTGATGATTTTGAATCAATGAGCAAATTCCCATCCTTTTTACAACCCCTCTCCATTTTCTCCCCTAAGCTGTCGCACGGACAGTTTTCAGTTTTTTATGCGAGAACGAAACACACTCTCCGACTTTCTCTTTATATTTTGTTTTTTTCCCTCCCCCTCTTTTTATCCTTCAACTGATCTGTCATTTGCTACTTATTTTTCTTTTCTCGTTCATTTGTTTCCAACCGGAAGGGTTTTTAATCAGGCCAATTTTTGATATCATCGATTTAACAAAAAAAAAAACCTCGCATCACTCTTCCAACAATTTAAACAAAATCGCTAAGCTATTCTCATATAAAAAATCATTTTTGAAGTTTTCATCACACATGATATGTGAGCATATATCTTTTTTTTCTCTTTCAATTTCGCGATTCGATTTCCGAAGTCATTTTTCGATAAGAAGCGATGCGCGGTTAAATTACCTAGCATTATCAGTAAATAAAACGAGAAAAGTAATAAAGGGATCGTTAAGGAATGGGAGGGGTGTCATGTTTGTGATGTGACGAGACTGCTAATGACTTTCCGCAATGCAAAACAAAATAAATTTTGTTATTTTTTTTCTACCCCTTTTTTCTCTCTCAAAGTTGAAATAGTTACTCCCGATAGTTGAGAAAAATTAAAAACCGGAACGAGTTTCGTCTTTTTTTTTACGAGTTTTTCCCGCATTTTTAAAGTCCGCAAAGTCAATTATAACGCGTTTTTATTGATTTAAACAGGAGAAATAAAACACAAAAAATGAGTGAGGGAAGCTTATTTTTTTTGTAGTCGTCAGATGGTGTAGAAAGTCAGTCATATCTCGATGTCAAAACAAACTCGCGAAAAAATAAAATTATTGCCCTGCAAGATGTTTATCTTATGAGATTAAATAAAATAAAAAAAATGAGAGTCTTCAAGTATTATATTCGTTTTTCAGTTGAAAGCTCAATCGTCAGGAAAACGAGATGTTCTTTTCGAGCATAAAGCTCCGCAGCTTTTTTTTTTCTTCTTTTCCTTTTTAG
The DNA here is from genome assembly GCA_023512825.1 of Liposcelis brunnea. Taxonomy (NCBI): domain Eukaryota; kingdom Metazoa; phylum Arthropoda; class Insecta; order Psocodea; family Liposcelididae; genus Liposcelis; species Liposcelis brunnea. The sequence goes on from CM042073.1 coordinate 22,623,884, forward strand.
AAGAAAAAACGGGGAAGAAGTCGAAAAATAGGAACGCACAAAGAAACCGCGGGAAAGATATATATATTCATTTGAAATGTACACTCTTTAGCTATATACGACTTTCCTTTATCATGTAAATTATTTCAATTTTTTTTCGCACCTTTTTGATTGTAATGTGTATCTTTGATGTATCACAAGTTTGATTTTTTTTTTCATGTTTTAATTTCAATTCTAGGGTGCGGGTAAGTGAAAAGTAGTGCCGTTTGCACATCGTAACTAGGGCTTTTCCTCATATTTACATTGCACAAATATGAGGGCGCACCGGGATTTTTCCGGTTTTTAGCCCAGTGGGCTAACCCGTGCCTGGTTGCGATGAACTGTCGTCAGGCATAGTCGCAATTTGCTAACCAGTCCCTCTTCTTCATTAACAAATGATCGATGTTAATAGTAAACGGAATTAATTACAAACTGCAATAATCTAAAGCTTACAAGGAAAGCTTTGAAAGCCGAAGGAAATAAAAACAAAAGTACGCCATGAGATAAATATCAGCCTTAAAACTTTTATAGTGTCAAATTGACTTTAATTCTATTCGCCATCTTGCTCTGACCTAGCGACTAGAATAATCAAATAGAAATAAAAAACTGGAATTATCTGCAACGAGTGGCGACTATTGCAGGTTCCATAGCATTGTTTGGCAGTTAAACCCGGTACAGAGAAAGAAAAATCCTTGGATCTTTGCCAAGATACAAGGAGATTCATTTCGGCGCCGATATGTCCTTTCGTTGAAAATTTTTTTCCGCATTTATCGAAAACATATATTCGCACTGAAATTAAAAATGTTTACTTTTTTTTGGAAGACGAAAAAAAGGAAAAGGTATAACAAGTGTTTATCTGACAAGAGAGCAAAGGATCAGAGGTTAAAGGCCGTGAATCCCGGATTTTCTTACTTGGAAAAAGTGAAAAGAAGATGAAGTTGACATGTTGCGTGACGTATTATCAGTCTGGTCAGGATTGGCTACATCCTCGGGGAGCTCTCAACTCCGGATATGTCACATACCTTTTTTCCCCCTTATCCTTATTTTATAAGAAAGCATTGTAATCGTGAAATAATTCCGCATCCTGTTTTTTGACGGATTTAGGAATTTCGATTTTGAGGTGAATGGTTTTTTCTTTCTTTTTTTTTACGAGAGGAAAGAAAAACATTTTTTTTAAATAACACGCTCGAGTTAAGTAATCATTTGACTCGAATAAAAAATTTCCTCGTAAGTTAAATATAAATTTTAATACCCGGAGTTTTTTCCTCTCGTCGCAAATTCCACTTAAACAGATTTAACATTCATTTGATCTTCTTACTTAAATGAAGGAGGAAAAGAAAAAAAGGTTTCGAGGTGGGAAAAAAACTTTTATCGAAAGTGCGGTCAAAAGCTTTAATCCGAGAGGGGTGGAAAATTCGAACCGCGGCAAGGAGAAAAATTTTCATCGCGCTTATTAAGTGAGAGTTTTAAATCGTAAGAACCCCATATGGGCATATCAAATTAACAGAAAAGACTTTTCGTTTTCAGCTCGTTTTGCGGTTTAAAGATTCAACATGAAGAAAAACTGGTAAAAGGAAATGCTTCCTCTATTGACTCGGATGTGGTGACCGCTAAACTTTTCCTTCTTGTTTGACGAACCGGAATAAAAACCATTTACAAGCAGACACAGTGAGAGAGAGAAAACGTTTTGTTTTTTTTTTTTTTTTTTTTTAAGAAAAGAAAAACATTGTTTAGCGGTCAGTTGCATTGTTTTTTTTATTTAGGAGAGGTCGGGGAGAAGAAAAAAATAAAACATTCACACGTCACATTGAAAAGTTTGCCACCCCTGCTCTCTCATGAGCGCGCACTCCCCAACACAAAAAATACTCCATGATTTTTAAATTGTTTTCTCAAGATGCCGGGGGAAAAGAAGAGGAATATCGAATTACTTCTATAAAATTTTACAGTCTTCATTTTTTTTTTTCATTCATTCTTTTCATCTCATAATTTGAAATTCCAGGTGAGAAAATGAGATTTTGGACGTCAGATGAATCCTAAAAGTCGATTGAAAAAAATTAGATTAAGCAAATTTTATTACATAACAAAAAAGGAAATAGTTGTTAGCTTGAGAAACGAAAACTGACATTTTTGCAATAATGATAACAGCAGAACGCGATGACGCAGGAAAATAATTTGGATGAAGAATACGTCTTAGTTTCTGAATTTTGGTTGTGGCTACCTGCCTAAATGCCGATCGCTATGAAAATCACGCCTCTTACGTAGAAGGAAGGACGAAGGAAAAAAAGCAAAAAAAAGGCGATAAAAAAGGCGCAGAAGAAGGAAAAGGTTAACCAAATTATAAATGGCGATTATTTCTCTGAAAGAAAATAAATCGAAAAAGCAATTGAAAGCAAGTCAAAGCATTGGATTAATCGGGGAAAGCCTTTTCTAAAGAGCACTCAATCACCTGTTGAATGTTTGCTGCGTTTATTACCTAAGTCAACTAACATTCAAGCAAGAATTGGATTTTGAATATGATTTTCTTTTTCAATTCATATTTTAAATGTTTTTAGTTATTCGCGGTGGATGTCACCCTTACGATCTCCGTTTTAGGATCGTAAGGGTGAAACACCGCGATTGATAACTAGTTATTTTATTACTGTTTTTTGTTTCTAAAAACGCGTCGGGAAGCATTTTAATGGAAAAGTTTTTGCTCTTTCTCGCTCTTAATCGTTAAGAGGGCATGAAGACGTATTGGGCTTTTTAATCATGCTTGATCCTAGCAAGGGCACTCTTCTAATCAGCAAGAGCTTCCATAGTTGCCCGAGAGCTTTGGCCAAGGAAATCTATTATCCATTACTAGTCTTATCGTTAGCTTCGATAAAGCACGAACCGTAGAATCAACTTGCTGCAGTTAAATTTTATTGCAGCCGATGACCTTTCATATGCTTTTAGCCAAGCTTGCATGGTCTTCATTACTTCAAACAAAGAAAGCTCATCGTGCTTAGGTTTTTGAGCTCCTATATCAGCTTAGAAACCTTGAAGTAAGCGAAAAAAGAAAACATCCACGATTATAATAGGTCGTACTTTACCAATTTTATCTGTAACTTTCATCGTTAATTACATGGAAAGAAAAAAAAAAAGGAGGAGAAAAAGAAAATGGCAAACGAAAGAATGTTTTCTTTTTTAATTTAAGTAAGTAAAGTTCCATGTTCGGATTGTTTCGATTCACGATTCTCTTCTTTTTTTTTCTTTTGCAAGAATTCATTAAAATATTTCTTAAAAATTTAATTTTTTTTTATTAAAATCATAATTTGATACATGCGATCGCGATTACCGATCCCTTCCTTTCGTTTTGCGAATTTAAGTGAGGGGATTGCTTTTCGACGAACGTTAATTGCTGTAATAACGTTTAATGGGTTAGAACTCGACAAACTCCGCATTCCTACTAATATCCTCATAAAAAATGTATGTCATTTCAACAGATGTATGAGTTTGATTCCTATCCACGAGTCCTTGACATGTTCTCCCCTTTTCAGATTTGTTAAGTACAAGTATGATTAAAAAAGTTTTTAATAATTTAAAGTAAATCGTAAAATTTATTAGTTAGGCCCAAGCTAGCAATGCTGGCTGAGCCAAACCAGGCTAGCCTTACGAGCTATCTCATAATCTCAAGCAGCCAAAGGGCTTCGTGGGTTTAATCTTGATCAGCCTTGTGGTCCTGTTCAAACACTGCGCGATTTTCGAAAGTTTTGTGATGAGTGAAAACTGCAGTGATTAAGTTTTTCAAAGATTTGAAGATGAAATTGCGCGATGAAAATTTTTTGAATTCCATGTTACACCCTCAGTGAAGAATTAACTCACCCCTTTGAAAGTCCCCTTTTCGCAGGTGAATATTTAATCGAGATTTCCTCTTACGTGAGCACGTGCCTCCACTTTAAAATTCTTAAAAATAATGACATTCTTTTATCCTGATACGGGTAATTAAAGCCGCTGGTCAAATGGCGACGTTTTCCCCTCAAAATATGTAAATTTGATAATTTTTTTTTGCAATCACGCACGACAGGGATGAATCGGCGATTTTAGAATAAAAAGACATTTCGAAAATATCCGTTGTTTGAAATGGATTATTTTGTATTTCATAGCGGTGGAATGATAGGATTGTTCAGGGACTTGGGTTTGGGAAAGAGGATATTTCAACATGGTATTATCTCAGATCAACAACAATAAACCTTTGTCAAAATCTGGTTTTACAAATTTTGAATGGCCATTTGGTTAGATTATCACTTTTTTTTATCCCCTTTTAAAATGATAAATTCGTTGAATATTTATATCAAAGTACAGAGTGGTAGTTACAGAGCCAAAGTCACTATTTAGACCATTTTTCGGCCTAAGGCTGCATATGGGCTCGTGATAAAAAGCCTTACACCTTCGAATGAAAGACATTTGTTTTTGAAAATCGAGTCCTGTTGACATAGTCTTTCGACTCTTCATCACCAGTAAAATCAAATACACGTGGCATCAGTGAAAACCTTAAGGAGCTTGTGCCAGAAAAGAGCAGTACGCAGTCCTTTGAAAAACATTGTTGCGCTCGACCTCAATGTGGCATGATTGTTAAGCTCAAATTGTCAGATTTGAAGACCGAAGATTATACGACCCAAGAATTCAGGGTAGAGAGCGAAAGTTCTCTTTCGCTCTTTTGGGGAAGACGATAGTCCCGTGAAAAAATATTTTCCTAAAAGAAAAAATAAAGGAAATGCTTTTAATTAAAGATTACGGACGGGAATGAGGGAAAAAAAAGAGGAATAAAAATAAAAAATGAAAAAAAGGAAGTGTTAGCGTAACTTGGCGAACGGATCCGTTCCGATAGAACGCGTCCATCTTCTTCGACGATCAATGTCTGTCACGATGATTTTAATTCAACTTCTTGAAATCGAAGAAAATAAATCCGGTTTTCCATTCCATTAACTCTCTGTAGTTCAATCATTTATAAGAAGTAATATAGGAAAAGTTGAAATTCGGGCTTTTTTCCCCTCTTTTCGTCTTCCGAAGTTTGCTCTGGAATTCTTTTGAAGGATTAATGTCAAAGAATCCTTCTTGAATGGCAGGTAAGGCAGGTGACGTATTGAAAATTTCAAAATTCTTTTGAAAGTGACCCCTTCAAACATGGCGGCAGCGATTCCCCTACGTTATTAATATCGAATATATAAACATAGCCATCGCATCAAGGTATCTTTAGCCAGAAGTAGTCATTCGGGAATTTATTAAACGATCTTCATCTGGCGTAATAGTTATGAAATGAAGTCAAACAAGGGAAGGAGGAAGACGGTCTTGATGAATTATTACTAACCTCTCCAGTTTGCTCAGATTGTCTTTCAACTTTCATTATTTAATAAAGTTTATACTTTGATTAACGCCTTTGCTTGTTTTTCAGCTATTAAAAGCTCATTAGATTTTCTCTTTTTTTTATAACCTTTTATATTCTTTTTTGAAAAAAAAAAAGGGAAATTGTCAGTTAAAGCTGAGCGAGTCAACTGTGTCGTATGAAAACGGGTTAAAGCTAAATTCTCGTCGTTCGGATTTTAATTTTTGTTTCAAAAAAATGTAATTTACGAGCACCCAGTGATGCAAGATAACGTCTAAAAGACGTCTTTGCCTTAAAAAGGTAACCTTATTTCGGACAGAAGACTTCTTTCCTGCGCACTGGGCAGTATTAAACGGAAAATGAACAGGTACCCAGTGTGCAAGATGACGTCTTAAAGACGTACACACCTGATTTCTCCCACATGACGTCAAAAAGACATCTCGAAGGAGTTTCTTTTAGGACAGTTAAGGACCACTACGAGTTCTAGACGTCATCTTGCACACTGGGAAGCAGGAAACTTCACACATCAAAAATAATCGTCGGTTGACTCCAGAAGCGATGACACCAAGAAAACTTAAAATTCTTTAACCCAAGACCGTTCACGCAATTTAGAATCTTGATACATTCAATAATCGCGAATACTTTAAAATGGGGGAATCATTTTGAATCTGGCCCGTCACGCTTCATCGGAATTAATGTCCCATGCTGACGTTGTTTAAATTTTCATTTTCCTCAAATAATGGGCAAACTCTTCGCAATCTATCGGGGCATTGTTGTGATCGTCCGGTTGCTCCACATCATCTGTCGCATTGTTTCAAGACTGCATTGTTTTATATTATTCAAACTTTAATGACGTTTATATTCGTAGGCTTTAGGAATGCTTAAGTGCTCGCGTGAAATGTAAAATATTTACACGCCCATTTAAACACGTTCACATCAGAGTCTCATTTTCACAATATATTTTGACATGAATGGTTATTTTTATATTTTTAATTTTTTTTCACCGACCATAAATATCTTACCTCGACGAAATATTATAAACAAATGTATAAAAATATAAATATATCTATTTTTTTTCTATTTTTACTCTTGGATCATTGCCTACAAGGCTTAAAAGATTACCTATAATTTTTCGCAAAATGCAATGGAATTTGTTAATGAAGAACAACGCTTGATGACTCGTGCCAAGATTTTTAACTTCATCTTAATTGAGATTCTTGGAAGGTTAAAAGATTAAGATATTTATATGATGGCATTAACATCATATCTGCCCGAATTTTAATAAAATAACTATTGTTTGATTTTTAAATTATTAATTTTTTTTTCTTTCAGTTATTATGCTGCAGCAGTTGCACCAAGATTAGTACCCCCCGTTAAAAAGGCCGAGGTTGATGGTTCCGCAAACGAGGTCATCTTCGAAGAATGCAACAACGATAACCACGACAACCCCGTTGAAATCATTTACCACACAGGCGAACAGTACCTCAACTAGCACAGCAACCATTGTTAGTGCGACATCAACGGATCAAATAAAAATCTATAGTAAGTATATTTGAAATCTCATCGCTGACAAGCAAGAGCTAAGGCCGGTCTGCGCTAGGCACACTCCAAAGTCTTGAGTCTGAAAGAAGAGGAACGAAGAGAAAAATAGGGGCGAAATCCCTGCGTTTTGCTGGTCATTTATAATTGATTGGAAAAAAGTAAATTGACCGAGAAATTCGATTAAAAAGCGTTACGGGCTATCGCATTTTGCCACAAAGCAAAGTTTTTAAATGTTCTTAACGCGTTTTGATCGTGTCTGTTATGCTATGAAACAAATTTTTTTGATTAGAATGACAGGAACGCAAAAGGGGAATAATTTAGAGCTTGTGCACTTACAACCAGAACTGATGCTCATAATTGTTACTGACTTTATGTGAAATTTAAAATTATAGTTAATAGCGACGAATTATGAAAAGTGTGACAGGCTTAAAAAGGCGTGAAATAAAAATAAGTTTACCGGCAAAGTGCGAAAAGATTTTGTAGTAAAAGGACAGTGTTTGCGATGAACCAAAAGCATGAGGCTACCGCTAAAGTTAAAGGCAGCTTGTTGGAGTTTGTTTTAAACCAAAAAGAATAGTAGCGCTAAGATTAGACAAAATATTTTCGAGTAGATTAGATTTAGAAATCTAAGTTTTCTATTCAATAACAATAAGCCATCCGAACCTAGTGCAAAGTGCCTAGTTTTTATCGATCCTTTTGCAAAATTTCTTTCGCGAACTTTGTCCTTTACCATAAAAAATGGAATATGGTCAGTGCAGGCTTCAGATTATTTCTTGTTAGTGCTGTTAAGATCCCTACACTGTTTTTGAAAATAAATTAATTCTTGAATGTTTTGTTCCAGGTAATCCCGACATCTTAATTTGCGGAAACTGTAGAGAAATGTTCACAGAACTCCAAGAACTTTTGGATCATAAAAAAAGTTATTGCAAACTTCGATTTACCTGCAAGTGTAACACAATAAACGGAGTAAAACCTTGTAAGTGTTGTTCCATCTAAAAGCCATAAATAACGAGAGAGGTAGTTGTGATAGTTGAAGGCATTAGACGGATGAGCAAAGAGAAAGATATATACAGGGAAGACAATAAAAAGAGAAGAGGCTGTTGCATGAACAAGCTGAAGTAGCAATCACTTTGTATCGGACACAGAATCCCGGTAGAGTTAACTTCAGTGAAATCCCATGCGACGTACCATTTTCGTTTCCACTGCGCGAGTTTTTTCAATGATTTCCCTCTAGGCAAAGAATGTGTAGTTCTTTTTGCTGTTGTAATTGTGCATAAAGCATGGGTCTAGCCTAATTTCATCCTTTCCCTCATTTTTTTCCTCTTCCAATTTAGCATGTTACACACCCGGTTTTTTATTTTCCTCACTTGTAAACAATGAAATTTTGAAAGCAGCACAGCACAACGTTAACGAGTTTAACCGATTACGTCACGTTATAATTTAAATCATCTGACATTTTTTTTGCCTTTTTTTTAATTTGAAAAGGGTTTACGGGTTTACCTATGGTGAGAGTTACATTGTCAGTTTAAAAACGAGTATAAGATAGTCTCAGTTCATTTAACTTTTTTTTGGGATTATTTTTTTCCTTGTTTGGTTATTATCAACGTTGTAACTGAACAAAGCTTCTTTTTATCGACGATGAAATGTCGTTCGCTATCTGGACGGACTCTGGATTTGTTCCAAAACCGATGAATTGTTCTTTATCCTATTGGCAAAGTATTTAATTAAACGCTTAAGGTCATTTTCAAGAGTTCAGGAAATTCGGGTAAAATTCATTCATATTCCCTCAGTGGGAGAAACTAATTTGCGTACCAAATAAAGATTTTTCTTCCTTTCTGAAATTGTTGCGAGCCAGGGCTTATTTGGGTTCCACTCAGCGAGAAGAGTACCCCCATGCCAAAATATTTTACCTGTGGGCCCTTCAACCCCCTTTAAAAAAAGTTTGAAATTTTAGTCTTGCGAGCCAAATGTTTCCGGTAAAAAACCATGCGAGCGACTGCACATTTAGGTTTTTCTCGGCGAAAACAAGTACCAATTAAATCTCCGCTCGGTTGAAAATTGGCGAAAACCGTGCCTATTTCCACGTTAACAATTGCTCGACAGATATTGCCAAGTCGTTTTTTCTTTATTTGTTAGTTGCACTGTTGACAAATGTCAGTTGGACAACGAGCATCAAGCAATTAATTGCAGTACTGTCAGTAGTGCAACAGACATTGTCAGTACTGCAACAGGCAGTGTCAGTAGTGCAACTTTTTTAGCTCCAACTCAACAGAACCCAAATTTTTTAGGATCCAAAACCCGGGATCAAACGTTTTTTAAATTTCATTTTACGATCTAAAGTCAATTTCAAAGCCTTTTAGGATCTAAAATCAAAATCTTTTTTAAATTTATAATCAAAAGGAAAAAGTCGTACGATCCGTAATACTACGGAAGCCCTGAAGGGTCACCCAGTTTGCCGGTTGTTTACTGCTAGTCGTACAACTGACACTGCCAGTTCATCAACTGACACTGCTAGTTGATCAACTAGCAGTGTCAGTTGATGAACTGACAGTCACTTACTGCCAGTTGATCAACTGACACTGCTAGTTGATCAACAAGCAGTGTCAGTTGATCAACTAGCAGTGTCAGTTGATGAACTGACAGTCACTTACTGCCAGTTGATGAACTGACACTGCTAGTTGATCAACTGACACTGCTTGTTGATCAACTAGCAGTGTCAGTTGATGAACTGACAGTCACTTACTGCCAGTTGATGAACTGACACTGCTAGTTGATCAACAAGCAGTGTCAGTTCATCAACTGGCAGTAAGTGACTGTCAGTTCATCAACTGGCAGTAAGTGACTGTCAGTTCATCAACTAACACTGCTAGTTATCAACTAGCAGTGTCAGTTGATGAACTGACACTGCTAGTTGATCAACTAGCAGTGTCAGTTGTACGACTAGCAGTAAACAACCGGCAAACTATGTGACCCTTCAGGGCTTCCGTATAATACAATGTCCTTATAAATCACGATCCACAATCAAATGTTCATAACGCTATTTGATCTACGATCAAATCGTTATAACTTTGGATCGTAAAACATATCTCGTATTTAATAGATCCTAGATTTTGGATCGTAAAATTTTTGATTTTTGATCGTGGATCGTAGAAAAGTTGATCCTATCTCACTAAGCCACCAAGATTAAGTCCCCCTCCTTCTTTCCCTACCCAAAATATTTCCTGGTTGTTGCGATGAAGTTATGCCTATAAGGATTATTTAAGATTTGGATTCGAGGAAAATTTTGGAAGTGATGGATTTTAATAAAATAATCAAATTCATACACCCTTGAATATTTTTTATTTGATTTATTACAATTAATTTTTGTTTTTTTAAATATGGAAATTCGCTTCCTTTGGTGGTCATATTTTGTTTTTAATACTTACCTTTTTTTTTTTGCAGCAAGTAATCGTAAAGACGCCGCTGCGTTACTCTGCACACAATGCAAAGATTCCTTCGGAAGCGCTTGGGACTTAATGGTTCACGTCCAGGCCGCCCACATGATCAATATCTATGAATTAGGCGTTCCTAAATGTTCAAATGGTACGCAACATTCATCCCCTTCAACGTCGCCCAATCATAAGGTAAGTTTAATTATGCAAGTACAATAGATCATATCTAGAGACAATAAGGCTATAAAAATCATACGGGATTTTTATTGGGGAAAGAAACTCTCAGTGTCTCAAAATACGAGATCTTGTATCTTCCCCTTGCTTTTCTCCTTGGGGCTGCCACCTGTCGATAACCCGGAGTGACGGATGACGTCGCTTTTTATAAGAATCAACCCTTAGTCGGCTAGTCTTACACCGGAATACAAGATGAGAACGGATACAAATTAGAGCCGTGATTTATTGTTTGACGTCATTTTATAAAAAGGAAAAAACCGAAGAAACACGAGTTACTTTCCCTCGTTTCTTAATTCAATTTTCATCCTCATCTTTTTTCTAGCCTAAGATATTTTTCTTTGTATTTTTACAAGTTGAAAATTGGGAGATAAATTTTCAAGTAAATTCATGGATATGGGGGTTTGTCAACGTCTGTTCCTTATGCAATTTAAATGTCGTAAATTAATTTTTATCAGTTGGCCACATTGTATCACATTTTTTTAAAATCACTATAAATAATCTCAAATCTAATAAAAATTTTCTCGCCATTGCCAAATCTCTTAGTTGTAATAAAAGCGACCGCAAGACATAATATGTATGTATAATTCATCATTCCATAATTTCTTGCCAAAAAAATAAACCCAAAGTTCCAAATCAGATTATAATCGCGATTGTTAAGTTTGAAAGTCTAATCTCCCCTTAAAAGAAAAAAAGGGGGATTTTCTGGATGAGTAAGTGTACATTACATCCTGGGCGTGGCCCCAATAAGAAATTCATTCCGAGGTAAGAATTTCACAATCACGTGATGCACGGAAGTGATGTTTTATGGACATTGCTTCTCGTTATGTATGATTGATGGTTCCTCCTGCATTATCCGATATCACCGCCCTTTGCCTCCTTTCTTTTCACATTCTTCTTCTTCGGTTATTATCTCCCTAACTCTTGACAGCTTTTATTTTCTAATAATGCTTTGCCTTTTTTTCTAAATTGACCCCAAAAATATTTTTTGAATTTGAAATATAAAACTCTGTCATCAAATAGCAATAGTGAAAGAAAACTAAAAATCAGGAGTGCTTGCTCTCCATCTTCCTCTCGTTACCATCTTGTTTCCAATCTAATAAACCTCATCTAGTCACAAGTAAGCAATCCTGGACTTTATAATCTTCGAATTTCACCAAAGGAAATGTCTTCTGCTGCAACATCAACTAATGTTCTCTTTATTTTTTGGCCTTACTTCCTATGGAAGCCATTAACATTTTCGTTTCTATCTTGTGCCCAATTGCCCCAGCTTGATTAGGGCTCGATTTTACTATTCTCCAAAAGACAAAACTGATTGGATGACAGAGATCCTCCATTTTATTCCCAGCTGCTCTGCTAAGTTCTCTTGAAAGCTTGTTTTTGCTGTTGCGGCAAAATTCATCTTCGAATTGTTCGGCATTTGTTCATTTTCCTTAATTTCCTAAATTTTCTCTCGTTGCAGAACGATTTGGACGATGAAATCCATTCACTCAATCACGACGATATCCATTTAGAATCTCCTGATTCCGAAAAAAACAACAAAGAAAACGATCTCGATCATTTAGCTGATGCCATGGATATAGAAGCATCAGAATCTTGTGGAATTAACGCCATTAGTTTAGTAAGTATCTCACGATAAACATCATCTTACAAAAAAATATTTACATAAACTTACTAAACCTAATTTTTTTTTTTTTATAGAATCATACAGATATAAATAACCAGGAAATCATTCCAAATTCATTGTTAAAACCGGTAAACGGGGAAGCGAATGAATCCGAGTGATTCACTGTAAAAAATTTTAAAAGAAAGTTAACTTATTAAGAATTCCGAAACAAGAAGTGCCGCCAGATTAAACGAAATCCACCTCAATAAAATAAGTGTCAACATCATTTATCCATTTTTTAATTAACAATTTGTAGGTTTTTAATTATAGGAATTGACGAAATCGCTAATTTTCAATAAAATGTTTTTCTTGAAAGAAATAAATCTACGATTTCCTTGCTATAGCCAATTCCAAATAATTAAAATTTTTTTATTTTTATTTTATAAATGTTCTTCCAAAGCGATTTAGATTTATTTAAAACTTATAAAATTGGCACAAATTGCTTACTGTTTTTTCACAAAAACTGAGATTTCTTTCAAAAGCTGCCAGACATATTTTTTAGAAAGTTGAACTTGTAAAAATTTTAAAGGTGGTTTGTAACTTTAATGTCGTTGTATTTTATATGTAAATAAATTCATAAACAATTAAAATAAAATAGTGGGCCATTATTTGTAAATCAGAAAATTTAAAAAAAATAGATTCGATTTGACGTGTTTGGCCCTATTTACAATAAAAAGATTATTATGAAGAGACATCAAAAATATTGAGGACGACAATCTTCAAAATTAATGAAAAGGGTCTACGGCAAAACTTTCAATCTTTTTCAGAGATTTGAAATTGGAAATAATATTTATTTATTTTTCAATTCTGAGAAAATGCTCTTCCAAACCCTAAATCCGCAGGACTTCAAACAAGAATTGACTTGAAAATTTAAAAATTTGGAAATTTGGGATTTTGATGGGCCGCCAGTTTTGCCAAAACCCTAATAAAAAAATCTCTTTGTGAGTAACATATCATATCCTAAAAACGTTTATCCAACGTTAACGTAAAAGTTTTTTTTATTCCCTCCTCGCTGCTAAGTTCACGCGAATTTCTTTTAAATGTATTTTTAAAAAAATTAGATAATCGAGATTAGTAAACTTAAAGTTGTTTATTTCCTTGTTAAATTTTTGTTTAAACAAAACCCTCGTAAAAGTTTCTCTCTCCGGGATCCGCACCTTTGTTTGATTTGTTTTTTGATATTTGAGTTGCAAGGAAAAGAGAGGTTAAATTTTAATCTAAGAAAATTTTTTTTTTGAATTTAATTTTTCAGTTGTGCATTCTTTGAAAATGGAAGTAAAAACTCACGCGAGATGCAAGAAATATGTTTACAATCTTCCATTGGGAAATTCTTAGTACTGTAAAATCAAAATTTAGTCATCTTTTTTTCCCTTTGAAAATTAAACATTCACGGTATTATTACTGTTATGGATAAGTGAATGTGTACAAACTAGTCACAAAAATTTCTATAATATAATTTATGTTTATAGTTTAAAGTATTTTGATTTTTCACCTTGTTCATCCTATTCCTAAAAAATAGAAAGATAAAAAACTTAAAAATGAAAATAGAAACAAGCTTTTCGTCACAGTTAAATTGTACAATAATAAATCGATTCCCATCATCGGGTAGTCGCTGAATTATTCACAGCTTAATGCATTCCCTAATTCACCACTTCGTTGGTAACACAAAATCGCACTTTCAATTCTTTCAACTTTAATGAAACATTAGGGTATCTGTTTATTTTTTATATTTACCCTCTTTTCTGTTTTTACTTTTAAAAATAAATTGCTCTGAATATATTTAAGAAACTTTTTTTTAAAAATCCTTTTCCTAAGAAATTTTTGACTTTAGCCATCGAAATTTAAATGAGAGTACAGTTCATGAACACGCGAAGGAAAAGCACTGTATAAAATATTAAAGTATTTCATTAATTTTCCTTTTCGGTGTATGTACACGAAAGGTAAAGGTAAAGACGGAACAATGGACCTACGATATCAAATGAGAAATGAATTATATGAAATGAAATCCGGAATACGTTTTACGAAATTAAACAATCCTTTCAACACTGTAACCGCTCACCATAACTGTAAATATTTTGAAAAGGGAACTAGAAAACACGTTTCATTGTTTACTTTAAATAATTATTATAATTATACTATTCAGTTAATTAAAATATTCTTAAGTTCTGGCGAAATGAATTCTTTCTACTTTGAAATAAACTCGGAATAACTGTTACTGACTAAAAGATGAACCTGAAAACATTGAAGTGAGGATTTTAAAAAAATTTCTTGTGACAAATAATATTTTCATCTTAAATATTTTTTAAAAACAATTTTTTCAATAAGTAAAATCATTAGAAACTAACTGGTTCCTACGGAAGCCCTGAAGTTTCATGCATTAATAATTATTTTTCCGCCGAGAAAAAGGTGGCCGAAAATTATTTTACATTTCCGCCACCTTTTTCTTGGCAGGAAATCATTTTCCGCCACCTTTTTCTTGGCGTAAAAATATTTTAATTTTCCGCCACCTTTTTCTTGGCGGAAAAATAATTATCCGCCACCTTTTTCTTGGCGTAAAAATATTTTAATTTTCCGCCACCTTTTTCTTGGCGGAAAAATAATTATCCGCCACCTTTTTCTTGGCGTAAAAATATTTTAATTTTCCGCCACCTTTTTCTTGACGGAAAAATAATTATCCGCTACCTTTTTCTTAGCGGAAAAATAATTATCCGCCACCTTTTACTTATGGCAGTACCTTTTTCTTGGCGTAAAAATATTTTAATTTTCCGCCACCTTTTTCTCGGCGGAAAAATAATTATCCGCCACCTTTTTCTTAGCGGAAAAATAATTATCCGCCACCTTTTACTTATGGCAGTACCTTTTTCTTGGCGTAAAAATATTTTAATTTTCCTCCACCTTTTTGTTGGCGGAAAAATAATTATCCGCCACCTTTTTCTCGGCGGAAAAATAATTATCCGCCACCATTTTCTTGGCGGAAAATCATTTTCCGCCACCTTTTTGTTGGCAAAAAAATAATTATCCGCCACAAACAAGGTGGCGGTAAAATAATTATTTTCCGCCAGCAAGAAGGTGGCGGTAAAATATTTTAATTTTCCGCAACCTTTTGTTGGCGGAAAAACAATTATTCGCCACCTTTTTCTTGGCGGAAAAATAATAAATATTAATGCATAAAACTTCAGGGCTTCCGTAGGTTCCAGTAATGAGAAAACTTAACTGTGATGTACTTCAATGCAAGCATTTAAATATTCGGCCGCGTTCTCAAGATATTTGAAAACTTAATTTTCGCTTTTAACGAAGAAAATGGTCGTTTTTTCGATGTTTAAAAATCGATGTTCAAATTTCGATTTATGAATTTTCGGGCTAAAAAATGAACAAAATATTGTTGAAATATATACTGGGAGATGTATTTTTATCTCAGGAATCGATTAAGACTAAGTAGAACACTCAATTTTCCGTTTTTCAAAAGATATTTGTAAAAACCGGATTTTGGGAAATCGATTAGGTCGGAAACCTATTTTTACTAAAAAATTATTTTTCCTACGCTCAACAGCTTCAAACTACATCTGAATAGATGTACTTCAATGCAAGGAATCCGTTGAAATTTACAGTATTTAAAAATTCGGCCGCGTTCTCAAGATATTTGAAAATTAAGGTTTTGCTTTAACGAAGAAAATGGCCATTTTGTCGATGTTTAAAAATCGATATTCAAATTTCGATTTATGAATTTTCCCGCTAAAACCGGGACAAAATATTGTTGAAATATATACTGGGAGATGTATTTTTATCTCAGGAATCGATTAAGACTAGGTAGAACACTCAATTTTTCGTTTTTGAAAAGTTATTCGCAAAAAACCGATTTTAGGAAATCGATTATGTCGGAAACCTATTTTTACTAAAAACTTATTTTTCCTGCGTTGCACAGCTTAAAACTACATCTTAATAGATGTATTTTGATCCAAGGAATCCGTTGGAATTTACAGTATTTAAAAATTCGGCCGCCTTCTTAAAATATTTGAAAATTTAGGTTTTGGTTTAACGAAGAAAATGGTCGTTTTGTCGATGTTTAAAAATCGATATTCTAATTTCGATTTATGAATTTTCCGGCTAAAACCGGGACAAAATATTGTTATAATATATACTGGGAGATGTATTTTTATCTCAGGAATCGATTAAGACTGCGTAGAACACTCAATTTTCCGTTTTTGAAAAGTTATTTGCAAAAAACCGATTTTGGGAAATCGATTGGGTCGGAAACCTATTTTTACTAAAAACTTATTTTTCCTGCGTTGCACAGCTTAAAACTACATCTTAACAGATGTATTTTGATCCAAGGAATCCGTTGGAATTTACAGTATTTAAAAATTCCGACGCGTTCTCAAGATATTTGAAAATTTAGGTTTTGCTGTCACGAAGAAAATGGCCGTTTTGTCGATGTTTAAAAATCGATATTCAAATTTCGATTTATGAATTTTCCGGGTAAAACCGGGACAAAATATTGTTGAAATATATACTGGGAGATGTATTTTTATCTCAGGAATCGATTAAGACTAGGTAGAACACTCAATTTTCCGTTTTTCAAAAGATATTTGTAAAAACCGGATTTTGGGAAATCGATTGGGTCGGAAACATATTTTTACTAAAAACTTATTTTTCCTGCGTTGCACAGCTTAAAACTACATCTTAACAGATGTATTTTGATGCAAGGAATCCGTTGGAATTTACAGTATTTAAAAATTCGACCGCGTTCTCAAGATATTTGAAAATTAAGGTTTTGCTTTAACGAAGAAAATGGCCATTTTGTCGATGTTTAAAAATCGATATTCAAATTTCGATTTATGAATTTTCCGGGTAAAACCGGGACAAAATATTGTTGAAATATATACTGGGAGATGTATTTTTATCTCAGGAATCGATTAAGACTAGGTAGAACACTCAATTTTTCGTTTTTGAAAAGTTATTCGCAAAAAACCGATTTTGGGAAATCGATTATGTCGGAAACCTATTTTTACTAAAAACTTATTTTTCCTGCGTTGCACAGCTTAAAACTACATCTTAATAGATGTATTTTGATCCAAGGAATCCGTTGGAATTTACAGTATTTAAAAATTCGGCCGCCTTCTTAAGATATTTGAAAATTTAGGTTTTGGTTTAACGAAGAAAATGGTCGTTTTGTCGATGTTTAAAAATCGATATTCTAATTTCGATTTATGAATTTTCCGGCTAAAACCGGGACAAAATATTGTTGAAATATATACTGGGAGATGTATTTTTATATCAGGAATCGATTAAGACTAGGTAGAACACTCAATTTTTCGTTTTCAAAAAGTTATTTGCAAAAAACCGATTTTGGGAAATCGATTGGGTCGGAAACATATTTTTACTAAAAACTTATTTTTCCTGCGTTGCACAGCTTAAAACTACATCTTAACAGATGTATTTTGATGCAAGGAATCCGTTGGAATTTACAGTATTTAAAAATTCGACCGCGTTCTCAAGATATTTGAAAATTAAGGTTTTGCTTTAACGAAGAAAATGGCCATTTTGTCGATGTTTAAAAATCGATATTCAAATTTCGATTTATGAATTTTCCGGGTAAAACCGGGACAAAATATTGTTGAAATATATACTGGGAGATGTATTTTTATCTCAGGAATCGATTAAGACTAGGTAGAACACTCAATTTTTCGTTTTTGAAAAGTTATTCGCAAAAAACCGATTTTGGGAAATCGATTATGTCGGAAACCTATTTTTACTAAAAACTTATTTTTCCTGCGTTGCACAGCTTAAAACTACATCTTAATAGATGTATTTTGATCCAAGGAATCCGTTGGAATTTACAGTATTTAAAAATTCGGCCGCCTTCTTAAAATATTTGAAAATTTAGGTTTTGGTTTAACGAAGAAAATGGTCGTTTTGTCGATGTTTAAAAATCGATATTCTAATTTCGATTTATGAATTTTCCGGCTAAAACCGGGACAAAATATTGTTATAATATATACTGGGAGATGTATTTTTATCTCAGGAATCGATTAAGACTGCGTAGAACACTCAATTTTCCGTTTTTGAAAAGTTATTTGCAAAAAACCGATTTTGGGAAATCGATTGGGTCGGAAACCTATTTTTACTAGAAACTTATTTTTCCTGCGTTGCACAGCTTAAAACTACATCTTAACAGATGTATTTTGATCCAAGGAATCCGTTGGAATTTACAGTATTTAAAAATTCCGACGCGTTCTCAAGATATTTGAAAATTTAGGTTTTGCTGTCACGAAGAAAATGGCCGTTTTGTCGATGTTTAAAAATCGATATTCAAATTTCGATTTATGAATTTTCCGGGTAAAACCGGGACAAAATATTGTTGAAATATATACTGGGAGATGTATTTTTATCTCAGGAATCGATTAAGACTAGGTAGAACACTCAATTTTCCGTTTTTCAAAAGATATTTGTAAAAACCGGATTTTGGGAAATCGATTAGGTCGGAAACCTATTTTTACTAAAAAATTATTTTTCCTACGCTCAACAGCTTCAAACTACATCTGAATAGATGTACTTCAATGCAAGGAATCCGTTGAAATTTACAGTATTTAAAAATTCGGCCGCGTTCTCAAGATATTTGAAAATTAAGGTTTTGCTTTAACGAAGAAAATGGCCATTTTGTCGATGTTTAAAAATCGATATTCAAATTTCGATTTATGAATTTTCCGGCTAAAACCGGGACAAAATATTGTTGAAATATATACTGGGAGATGTATTTTTATCTCAGGAATCGATTAAGACTAGGTAGAACACTCAATTTTTCGTTTTTGAAAAGTTATTCGCAAAAAACCGATTTTGGGAAATCGATTATGTCGGAAACCTATTTTTACTAAAAACTTATTTTTCCTGCGTTGCACAGCTTAAAACTACATCTTAATAGATGTATTTTGATCCAAGGAATCCGTTGGAATTTACAGTATTTAAAAATTCGGCCGCCTTCTTAAGATATTTGAAAATTTAGGTTTTGGTTTAACGAAGAAAATGGTCGTTTTGTCGATGTTTAAAAATCGATATTCAAATTTCGATTTATGAATTTTCCGGCTAAAACCGGGACAAAATATTGTTGAAATATATACTGGGAGATGTATTTTTATATCAGGAATCGATTAAGACTAGGTAGAACACTCAATTTTTCGTTTTCAAAAAGTTATTTGCAAAAAACCGATTTTGGGAAATCGATTGGGTCGGAAACATATTTTTACTAAAAACTTATTTTTCCTGCGTTGCACAGCTTAAAACTACATCTTAACAGATGTATTTTGATGCAAGGAATCCGTTGGAATTTACAGTATTTAAAAATTCGACCGCGTTCTCAAGATATTTGAAAATTAAGGTTTTGCTTTAACGAAGAAAATGGCCATTTTGTCGATGTTTAAAAATCGATATTCAAATTTCGATTTATGAATTTTCCGGGTAAAACCGGGACAAAATATTGTTGAAATATATACTGGGAGATGTATTTTTATCTCAGGAATCGATTAAGACTAGGTAGAACACTCAATTTTTCGTTTTAGAAAAGTTATTTGCAAAAAACCGATTTTGGGAAATCGATTGGGTCGGAAACATATTTTTACTAAAAACTTATTTTTCCTGCGTTGCACAGCTTAAAACTACATCTTAACAGATGTATTTTGATGCAAGGAATCCGTTGGAATTTACAGTATTTAAAAATTCGACCGCGTTCTCAAGATATTTGAAAATTAAGGTTTTGCTTTAACGAAGAAAATGGCCATTTTGTCGATGTTTAAAAATCGATATTCAAATTTCGATTTATGAATTTTCCGGGTAAAACCGGGACAAAATATTGTTGAAATATATACTGGGAGATGTATTTTTATCTCAGGAATCGATTAAGACTAGGTAGAACACTCAATTTTTCGTTTTAGAAAAGTTATTCGCAAAAAACCGATTTTGGGAAATCGATTATGTCGGAAACCTATTTTTACTAAAAACTTATTTTTCCTGCGTTGCACAGCTTAAAACTACATCTTAATAGATGTATTTTGATCCAAGGAATCCGTTGGAATTTACAGTATTTAAAAATTCGGCCGCCTTCTTAAAATATTTGAAAATTTAGGTTTTGGTTTAACGAAGAAAATGGTCGTTTTGTCGATGTTTAAAAATCGATATTCTAATTTCGATTTATGAATTTTCCGGCTAAAACCGGGACAAAATATTGTTGAAATATATACTGGGAGATGTATTTTTATATCAGGAATCGATTAAGACTAGGTAGAACACTCAATTTTTCGTTTTCAAAAAGTTATTTGCAAAAAACCGATTTTGGGAAATCGATTGGGTCGGAAACATATTTTTACTAAAAACTTATTTTTCCTGCGTTGCACAGCTTAAAACTACATCTTAACAGATGTATTTTGATGCAAGGAATCCGTTGGAATTTACAGTATTTAAAAATTCGACCGCGTTCTCAAGATATTTGAAAATTAAGGTTTTGCTTTAACGAAGAAAATGGCCATTTTGTCGATGTTTAAAAATCGATATTCAAATTTCGATTTATGAATTTTCCGGGTAAAACCGGGACAAAATATTGTTGAAATATATACTGGGAGATGTATTTTTATCTCAGGAATCGATTAAGACTAGGTAGAACACTCAATTTTTCGTTTTTGAAAAGTTATTCGCAAAAAACCGATTTTGGGAAATCGATTATGTCGGAAACCTATTTTTACAAAAAACTTATTTTTCCTGGGTTGCACAGCTTAAAACTACATCTGAACAGATGTACTTCAATGCAAGGAATTTGTTGGAATTTACAGTATTTAAAAATTCGGCCGCGTTCTCAAGATATTTGAAAGTTAAGGTTTTCCTTTAACGGAGAAAATGGCCGTTTTGTCGATGTTTAAAAATCGATATTCAAATTTTGATTTATGAATTTTCCGGGTAAAACCGGGACAAAATATTGTTGAAATATATACTGGGAGATGTATTTTTATCTCAGGAATCGATTAAGACTAGGTAGAACACTGAATTTTTTGTTTTTGAAAAGGTATTTGCGAAAAATCGATTTTTGGAAATCGACTAGGTCCAAGATCTATTTTTACTTCATTAATAATTTTCTCATGCTTTTAAGGCCCAAGCTACATCTTAACAGATGCATTTTCATGCAAGGAATCCGTTGGAATTTACAGTATTTAAAAATTCGGCCGCGTTTTAAAGATATTTGAAAGTTTAAGTTTCGCTTTAACCAAAATAATGGCCATAATTTTAATGTTATAAATCGATGTTTGATCTTGGATTTATGAATTTCCCGGCTAAAAATGGGCCGAAATATTACTAAATATATACTGAGAGATGTATTTTGATCTGAGAAATTGACGTCTTTCTTGGATAATTTTTTTAAAATTTTTTTTTAGTAAAAACAGATAAATCCGAGCAATTACATAAAGAAAATTATGGAATCTCAGAAGATGCACCTTTCCACTCGAGCAATTAACAAATATAAAGCTGTGAGAATGCGAGAAAGGAAAGCCATAAAGAAGAAAGGGGGAGGAAAAAATCCGTGCAACGAAATTTAACGAATCGAACAAGCTTTTTACTTTCATACGAAAACTCCACAGGAAAAGTTTCTCCTTATTCCTTCATGCCTTCAGGTCATTCGAAAAGCTTTGGGAGGAAATTTTAATTGCTTTAAATAGAAAAGGGCGTGAAAGAAAAAAAAAGCTGTCTTTAAGACGGAATTTATAATGAGCCATCCGCGGTAATGTTATTATTACGTTTAGGCTTTTTTTTTGAAAATATTGCAGCAATTGATCGGACTCGCACAATTTCAGGAGCAGATATTACGATTTAATAAAGTTTTGAGAACAATCCAATTTTCCGCTTTTCACTTTTAAGATTTCCTGTGTCAAAAACATTTCCAACAGGAGGAGAAACGATATTTTTCTGGTTACAAGCGATACATGTGTCTAGCTTCGAACTAATTTTTCCTTTTTTTATTTATTTCATAATTCTGCATAGAAATTTTTTTCGTCCTTTTTTTTCTTTCTTGTAATGGGGTTGAAAACAATAGAGTGCCGGTTGTTAATCGAGCTTCATCTATCACAATGACAGACAATAAGCTTTCAACATCCGTTTAATCTCTAACAAGGTCTTCATAATCTTTAACGGTTTAGATAATAACCAAGTTGAGTGGTTATTAAGAGCTAATTATTTGGAACTAGATTAAATTCCAACTTAGTTTCTAGTTTAATAATTTTAGAAGGAAAATTGGACGATAATAGAGTGCAAAAAAAGTTTTTAGGAAAATGAGACAACACTTTAACACTTTCTGACCATTAAAAAACTTGTAAGCTCAGTCGTTCTTATTCTCTTATCTAGTTTCGATATCTTTGCTGATGTTTTAAGAGTACAAAGTTGCTAGTTTTTTAAAATTTTGGGTCCCTAGCATTGCATCTGAAAAGCACATCTTCCAAAAAAAGTTTTGGAGCAAGTTCAATGTGGCGGATTTGCGTCTCACCCAAGTTGCAATTGCGAGGAACTGCAGCTGGAGAAAATACAAAACATTGCATATGCACTTGATCAAAAAAAAAAAAACCTTACCTAACCTCAAAAGCCATAATCTTGTAAAAAAAAATTGAATTTCGGATGAAATTACTGCTCTGTTCCCTGTGAATTTATTTTTATAGAATTTGTCAAACAAGTTTCTTAGAATCATTTTCATAACAAACAACTTTTTCGAGGAAAATGTATGAGGGAAAGTCCAAGCTTAAGCCTTAAGTACAGCACAAGAAAGAGAAACATTACATCCGATCTCAATCTAATCAACAAAAGATCCATGAGCATCAAAAAGCAATGTTACCCTTAACCTCCATTTTTCCCCAACACGGACTTCCCATTAATTGAAAAAAACCCCTCAAAGCAAAACAAAAAAATTAATATCATCCTCGTGTAAGTCCTTCTCATAACTAATACAATTTCATATTTGGCATCCCGAGCTGAAAAAACAATTTCACACGAGCTAAAAAAAATCCCTTCGAACACACAACCTGTCGGTACCATAAATTATAAAAGGCTCTTGCTTGTTTATTTGAAACATAATAAAAAAGCAGTAGACAATAAAAAAATCGCTTTTGAAATCTCAAAGCATATAAAAGTTGGCCTTTCGTTCATAAAATATTAAATCGTTTCCAGAGCGAGAGGAAAATGCGTTATTTGTAGTTACAACTTGTCGGTTGTTTTTCTTAATTAAGAATGTCGACATCAGTTTCCCTTTCCTTGGGCAAACTCAGGTCATTTCCTTTTCTGATGCATTTTTCATACAGTTTGCGGGCGAGAGATTGTCTGACCCTTTCCTTTTTGCTATTTTTTTTATCGAAAAAAATTTTCCCAGGTAGAAAAGAGAGAAAAAAAAATTTGATCACCCGACGATCTAATTAACGCTTCAATTTCATTTTTTTTCGCATTCGATTACTTAAAATTACATTTCTTTGTTTTAAAAAAAAATGAGAAAAAAGCGTGCTGCAGCATAAAAAATGATTTAAGTGAAAATACTTAAATTGCGGTAGGAAAATGCTTTAAGCAAATATAAAAACATCGCCGGGTGTTTCCCCTCCTTCTCTCTTTCTCTTCCATGGGAATTTTAACCCTTTATTGGAATAAATATTCTTACGCCTCCACCCATTCCCATTTCCTTCTCTCGTAAAGCTTTCCTTGTTAATCCCACTTAATTCCTAACGGTTTTAACATCATAGGATAGCACTATCTCAGCCTCATATGCTTTTGGTAAAAAGAGAGAAAAGAAAATGTTATGCATGTTCGTCAGTAAGCAACGTTTTTGAAAATATAAAATTTCAAAAGAAGAAGGGAAATTAAAAGAGTGTATCTTACAAAAGTGGATATAAAATATCAAAATAAAAATTTTAAGACTAATTCCGCGATTAATTTTCATTATTAAAACGAGAAAATGTGGAAATTGTATTCTCCTACATGAAACAGACCCTTAAAAAAGAGGAGAAAAAAAACTTTAATCTTTTTTCCTTTGGATAAATAAAAAGTGATAAAAAATTTAAATTAGAATCACTTCAACAAGGTCCCCTTTTCCTACTATGCATACATCACTGAAAATGACTAAGCACGCTCTTTCTATTTTTATTTTTATTTAATTTAATTTCATTTTACCCTTTTCTTAAATGAAAAAATTCCATAAATGCAAAAAAAAGTCTTACTAGTATCTATTTGTTGGTTCAAAGTCACACCCTGGTCAGAAATCCCATCTACAAGTTTCCCAGTGGGATTTTATTACCGTCAAACTCATCTCATGTTAAAAATTCTATTAAGTAAGGTTTTTATCACTTTAAACTAAATAATTCACCATGGATTTTTTTTTTCATCACTGAATTACATCATTATGATTACTTAATAAATATATTTTAAATTAAAAAAAAGTTTTCTCATTTTTTTTTGAGTTCATTCGTACATTAAAAATCACTTGAACGGAATGCTAGCTTACATCTGCTAACTTGAGATTTTAAAAAAAATACGAATACTTAATTGTAATTTTTTTACCGTCTACCTCTACCCCGTCCTCGTCCTCTACCACCTCGTCCACCTCTACCCCCACGCCCTCGACCTCTAGCGGCTCCTTCAAAACAAAATAAACATTTTTACCATGGGAAAATTTTCGATGAGATACGAAACAGAAAAAAAAACTTACCTCGCTGAGCTTCTTTCTTCTTCGCTTTGGCTTTAGGTGTATCATCAATCAACAATGTTTCTAGTGGTAGTGAATCAGGTAGTATGTAATATCTTATGTTATTACCTCTAATACTAAGTGTTTCTAACATTACTGGATCCCTATTTTTAATCGTCATTTTTACTGCTTTCAAATGTGTATTCATGGCTACGTCGACTCCGGTAATCGTTCCATGGACTTGCGTTCCATTTTTTAATTCTATAGTCACAGTCTCGTGACTGAGTTTCATCAAAAATCTGAAAATAAAAAAAGATTGTTTACAGTATCATGACAAACCGCCAACCGCCATTTTTGTTTGTTTTCTTCCAAGAGGCAATATTGAATCAATAAAACGTACATAAAACATTCAAGGCAATTAATGTTACTACTAAACATGAAGTGATGAGTGAAATAATTTCAGAAAGTCGAAATTCGTTTCATATACGTTTTCTTCCAAGCTTAGGTTATTTCCGATATAAACAAAAACCTAACAACCGGTATTAATTTATTACAATGATATTACTGCCTCAACGTACGCAAATTATCGGTAAACATTAAATACATTAGACGATAATTTCATTAATAATAATAAAAACAGTAATTACCTTACTAATTTCATGATGTTCTACGATAAAAACACCAAACTCGTAAATACAATGAAGCTACTTAAGCGACATTTTCTTTTCTGCTACCACGGCGACAACGAGACGATGGACGACCACGACGAAAAATAATCGATGGACGCCATCTTTGTAAACTTCCCTCGAAATTTTTTCCCCTTTTCTCTCCTGCTTGATAAATACTGGCTATGATCGACTCAAATTCATAAGCTGGTGATCAAAAAGGAAAGCCTTTTTCGTTAATTTTCGTGATCAAAGAAGAAATCGAGTAATAAAAGGATTTTACAAAGCATTTCAAATTTGAGTTTTTCTTTGGTCTTCACAATCAGCTCAGATTAGTATTTGATAAATTACTTAATTATTGGCAAGAAAACGGATGTCTGAAATTTCAAATCACGGGTATTGACACCTTAAGAATATGGTGACAAATCAGAAACATCTCTTCCGTAAGAGATTCGACAAAAATCGGAGAAAGTACTTACCCTGGTAAATTTAGTGAACATAACGAAATATTTTGGCCAAAAAACTACTACAGTAATAAGCAAAATTTTTCTAAATATAAAGCTTCAGACCAGATATTTACTGGCGCTATTTCAACAGGCAAGAGTATCCAAGAAAAATTTATAAATAACCAAACGTAAGAAGAGCTATCGATTTTAAAAAAGGTTAAAGGTGTTTAAAATTATTGGAAATTAAAACAAAAAATTCAAAATACAGTTTTATATCATACAAATAAAAGATATATAAATTATCAAATAAATAAAATGAGTAGAATGATTTCTATATTGTAAGCTTGTTGTTCATTCTCAACGTGCCCTGTCCCCGAAAAACTGGAGATATTTTCTTTTTTTTAAAAAAACCGTGATAGCATCACTCTTCTGAATGAAAATAAGGAAATTGGCACCAGGTGCATATGAGAAATAAATTATACCCAAAGAACTTTGAAACTTAGTGAATCCAAATAATTCGATTAACGGTTTTTTAAATTCTTTCTTATCAACAAAAAATCACTTAACAAATGGGTAACTAAGCTCCAAATTCCTTTTTCATCATTTTTTTAAAATTATTATGTATACCTCTAATTTCGAGATTTACAAATAATATTAGATTAAATAATTATTAATTACCTATTGTTTATTTAAACTGATTTTCTTGTTATTTCTTTTTGCGAAAAGTGAGCTCTTTCACGTCAATATGACAAATAAAAGACATAAAATATAAAATTCCGAACATCCGATCAACTTCTCTCTTTTATTTAAAACTTAGCACTGGACCTGTGGATATATTGACTGGATGGCTTCACAAGTTTCGATTGACAAATCTACAATATAAATAATTAAAGTTAGGCGAAATAATTTTTATTTTCAGTTTTTTTTCCACAAGCTTACCAGTAGCTATAAATTACAATTATTAACCATCGGATTCGTCATTATCATGTTCATCGCCCTTATCTTGATCTCTCTCATCTTCTTCATCATCATCGCCGTCTTCGTTATTTCCTTTTCTTTCGTCATGTTCAGGACGAGAATCTTCATCTTCCTCTTCTTCGTTAGCGCTGTTTACTTTAGACCGGCTAGTCGATTCTCTTTCATAATCTTCACTTTCACCTTCGGAATGATCGGGTTCAGACTCGACTTGTCGAATTTCTAAACTTTTACGCCTGCGTAAACGTTCCTTAACCGCCGTCAATGATTCCACGTTGCCACCTTCTCCACTTCCTGAAGTTTTCAACGGGGAATCTTCTAAATCGATTACTTGAACTGAATCCGTTTGAGGTTTGTTGCTTTGAGGCTGCAAGATCCTCGGCTAAAAAAATATTTATCAATAATTAGTTAAATTTCTTGCGATGATAGCTTTAGGGAAATGACTTTTTCTGGAACGATATCTTACCTGTATACTCACTCTCGAAACTGCAGGCACTGGTCTCGGTTGAGTAGAACTTGAAGGTTTTTTAGCAGGTTGGGGTATAATTGTTATTTCATCATTAATCTTCAATGGTTTTAACAATGTTGCCGTGTCAGAACGGGTCACCTACATTAAAAAAATTTAATTTTTCATATACTTCAACTCACAAAAAGTTTTTTTTTTTTAATAAAAGAAAACCTACGCCAGATGAAGATGACTGGCCGTTTCTTTTTTCCATAACACGTTTAGCTACGTTGCTATGAGCTGAATAAACATGATTTTCGAACTGTTTGTACATTCCGAACGTAGCTGTGCACACCGTGCATTTGTACGATAAATGTGCAGGTTTTAACGTCTTGTTATGGTCCCTGGCTACGTGATTTAGTAACTTCCATTGATATACCTAAAATAATAATAAAAACGATTAAATAAGCATTTCGCTTCTCGCCAAAAAAAAATCTTTTGCCGTTCAATAAATAATTTGGGGTATTTCTCGCTTTTAGAAGTGTGAGGCCGATAAAATATAATTCTACATGAATTCATGAACCATTAAAATCGAATTGTTCAATTTTTCCCCCCCACAAAGACCGGCCTAGAGCATTTTTCTAAATCTTACCTTTCCACAAATAGGACAACGGCCTCCATCTTTTCCCCTATTAGCATTTTCTTGCATGCTAGTCGTGACCAATCCATGAGAACCTAACAAATGTCGTTCTAAACCTTGATCCGTAAAGAATCTCGATTGACATTTTTGACAATTTAACGGAGGTCTGTTGTATATCATTTTTGGATGTATTTTTACTTTATGAATCCATTGCATATGATTTCTTAACTGTTCCAAATCCTACAAAAAAAATTATAGAAATTAGAAATCTGGAAAAATATTTGATTAAAAATATTCAATTAGTCGATTCCTCACCTTTACGTAACCTTCACAAATTTCACAAGTTGGATAATTGGACTTTGAATCACCACTCGGCCTTTGCATTAAGGTTTGGATCGCAGCACCTGGACCGTTTGAAGGCTGTCTTGGCAGGGCAGTAATCGAAATATTTGCTTGATTCAGTAACTTAACAGCAGCCGGATTTTTCTGCAATAAAAAAATTTTTTAAAAAAATTAGTAATCTTTAAAAACAATTATTCTAATTTCCCAAGAAAGTTATCCAAGCCAAAACTACACTGGTTCGCTCATAAATTACGATAGAAACCTATAAGAAAAAAATAGCAACAATGATCTCCCTGGAATTTTAATTTATGAACGTCTCCAGACTCCTGCCATGATCAGAAAGCAACTTTCTTCATTGTTTTCATCCCACAAGTCGCCAACTCTTATCATAGCTTGGGGTTAATCGGGCAGTGTTCACGATATACCTGATTAACAGAAGGATTAGTAGCTAAGCTTGTAGTCTGGTTGGTTGTGAAACCAAGACGTTGCATAGCTTGGGAATTGGCTGGGACGTTCATCATCTGCCCCTGCGGCCCCATCACCTATTGGAACATCATACACCAAACTTCAATCACCACAAATACACAAGCAAGACGTAGTACTCAAAAGCTGCCAAATTCACTCATTAGGTTATGATGAAAATGTGAACAACGATATCTATATAATCGCAACTTTTTATCGATAGGACAGCAGGTTTTTAGTGAAATCACAAACAAATGTGTGAATTTACAGCAACAGTCAAAACTATTTAAGGAATGAACCATTTTTAAGCAAAACGAATTCCATTTTTCCGAATTTCATCAAACTTAACCTAACCTAACTTACAATTTTTATGCGTGTCAGCAAAGATTATAAGCTTTCTGCGGGAAGTGCACATTTATTAACTAAAAATCAAAGAATCTAATCTTTGAATTTGTCATCACACAACACTGAGCAATTCAATTACAAGACCTATTTTACAACACAGATTTTTTTACAGTCAAATTTTACGAAAAAAGCCCTTTGCACAACATACTTCAACTGAACACATTCAAATTTTCCTTAAAATATTCAAAATTCTTTAAAGTTTTCACATTCAACTAATCTGCAATTAACAATTTAAAGTTGGATAAAATCCACACGGTTAAAAAAGAAGCGTGAAGAAGATCGAACACGCACGCCATCGATAATGTACATAATTTACTAAAAAAATAATAATCCGTTTTTAAAGGAAGACGCACCTGAAATATTTGATTACCAGAAGAAATCTGGTACGGAGCAGGTACTATAACTTGTTGAGATCCAGGAGTGGTACCAGGTCTGTAGACCATATTCGCCCTAGTTAATTGAGGAGGAAGCGGTCTCTGAGGTATTATCTTCGGGCTCGGGCCTTGAGGTACCTGAAAATTAGGACGTCCTCTGGCTCTTAGCAAAGGATTCTGCTGATTACTATTTAATGTTGATACCATCTTTGGAAGTAAAGGAGGCGGAGGCATGTTCTTTGATCCATACGCCTAAAAAAAAATCAAAAATTTACAGATTGTGAAAAAAATTATAAAAATAAAAAAAAAATTTTACAAACCTGATTATAAAGCGGATTGGGTACGTTCAAAGCCGTCATGCTAGGAGGATGCTTCCTTGTCATCCTTGGAATTTTAGCTGGTGGCTCCCAATCCAATGGGGGCTCCAAATTCTTTTCCGGCCTGAACTTTTTAGCACACGTAAGCAAATGTCTCGTTAATTTACCCTTTTGATTATCTTCAAAAGGACACTGGGGACATTGATGAAACGCAGGAGCTCTTTCTAACCTCCCCCTTATATTATGTTCGGCTTCCATATGAAATAAAATATCGTGAGGACCCCGAACTTCAAGAGGGCAGAAATTGCATCTGTACACGTAATTCCTCATATGAGGTGTTTCTAAGTGATGTGCCATAATTAATTTCGATTCTGTTTTAAAACTGCAATAGTCGCATTTATTTTGTTCCATTGTATACGGTTCGTTATTTTCTTTACTTATTTGTAGATTTTTCTTTAATGAAATAATTGCCTGCTGAGTATCCTCAGTACCTTTTCCTAATTTTTGTTTCTTCTTATGTTGTTTTAATAAATCCGTTTGAACAAATTCCTGCACTAAATTAACCCCGATTTGCATGAAGAATTTACCGAGAGGGTTATCAAAATACGACCCCCCAGTCGTAGGTTTCTTCTTTTCTTCTTCCTCGTCGTCATCATCGGACGACGCCGAAGATTCTCCGTCCTTTTTACTACTACTTTTACTTTTTTTCGGAGTAGTTTCCTTAACAGAAACGTCTCCGTCTTCTTTCTTTTTAATTTCGTTTACTTTTATACTATCCTCTATGCTATCACAACTAGATGATACTTTCTTTTCATCGTCCTCAACCTTTTTCTTTGCTGAATCTTCACTAAGAACCTCTCCTTGTTCTAAAGTTTTATCGGTTACACTATCCGATTCCGGTTTCTCACTGCTCTCTTGTTTCCCACTAACACCGTCATCCGGTTCTGCTTTCCCGTCTTTATCACTTTCTTTTTCATCTTTTTTCGTTTCCTCTTCTTTCTTCGCTTCTTCCTCTTGTTTTTTAACTTCTTTGCATAATTTCTTTAAATATTTCTTAAATTTTTTAACAGGCGGTTTTTCGTAAACATACGGAACTATAAACGAGGGTGCTTCAACTACGTACATATCATCGGTTAAGGTCGGTAAAATTTGGGGCTGAGGTCTCGGGACTTGTCTCTGAGGAGGATATAAACCTTGAGCGGGCAAAGCCGCAGGCAGATTCGGATAAGCTTTTATGTGATGAGGGTTCTGAGGCAATTGAGTCGGCGTGGGAGCGGGAAGATGGGATTGAGGTGTGACAGTCACGGCTGGAAGATGACTTTGAGGCGTCGACTGTGCCATAGGAACAGCACCCCTACCTGATAAAATAGAATTAGTATCGATAATGACTAATGTTGGTTCTTTTTTCTGGTTGTTCGAAGCTCTAGCTGCTATATCTTGTAAACGTTTAGTATCATTAATTACGATAGTAGTATTACCGATTTTCCTTGGAATTTTCCTAAAATCTACAGGATCTGCTAGTGGATCCTGAGGAGTTATTTCTTCTATTTCGTCAGATTCGTTACCTTGTATATCGTCTTCTTCGTCACTGCTATGAATACTATCATTTTCTTGGCCAAACCTAACGGGTTTTTGTACGGTTCTTGAACTTCTTCTAGGCGTTATAACAACCCCCGGTTTATCCTTTTTCTTTGGCGTTTGTTCATTACTATTAGTACTATCAGCAGCGGCGGATTCTTCGTTTCTTTCTCCGTCTCCTTGATTAGATGCGTTATTTCTGCATTCCCCGTTCGTTTTGCCTTCGTTTCCTTCTGTGACCCCTGATTTTGAATTTTCGCTATCTAAATCTACGACTTCGTTAGCTGATTTAGCATCATTTGATTCGTTATCGTCCCTATTAATATCCCTTTCTTCCTCGTCATCGTCTTCATCTTCGTCTGTTTCTTCTATGTCTTGATCGATATCTTTACTTTTAACAGAATGTTCGTTATCGTTATCAGAATTTAACATGTTAGCTTCTTCGGAATTCATTGATTCACCATCTACATCCATGGAATCATGATATCCTTGATGGCTATTGGAATTTTCACTATGTTTTAATTTACTATTATTAGAACTATCTACATCTTGAGAATCATCTTCTCCACTATGTTCATCACCATCACTACTATGTTCACCACCATTATTAACCCTAGAGCTCCCATCATTTGATCCGTCTCCTGAGTATGAGTCTTTCATTTCTTTTTTGTATTCACTGTCATGAGAGTCTGTGTCAACATCCATAGTTTCCATGGACCCGTTCATTTCTCCGTTTAATTTTATTTTTGCCTTTTCATAGTCTTTTATGGTGTCACTCGAATTGGAACATTCCGTTGTCACCCCTTCCATGCTTGGTTATGTCATTAGCATCAACCTAAAAACAAAAAAAATTTTATTAATTTCTCAGAAAATTTTCGAATGAATTTATTTGCCTATCTTGTGCTCCTTAATTGTTTCCTATTATTAAAACTGTACTCTCATTAATTTGAAACCAAATTTTTCCTACATATTTGTCAAAACAAGATTGATTTGATCTCTGTAATTTTCAATAACTTTGAATGAAAAGCGTAGATTAAGTTTTTAAAATTCCAAAAAGCCAAGGCTTGTAAAAGTGTTTTCTGATTCAGGCTGGTCAAATCTAAAACAATTTTAGCAGGTCTTAGTCAAAGTATAAGCAAGAGTGTCATAAGAAATCTTACAAATCACTTAAAACATTGTTAAGTAGTATTTAAAAGTTTGAATAATATGCACATTTTGATTCAAATAAGAACTCAAATTTAAGCACTGCTTACAATTAACAAATTTAATCACTTTGGGAAAAATAGTTTGGATGATGAATTACATTTGACGACTTTTCTACCAACAGATATTTCACCTTTTAGGTAAAATATCTTCTAATGACATCAATATTATAACAAAATAAGGTTATGTTTGATTGAAAAAACTTGACTTAAAAATCTCATCTACAAGAATGACAACCATTTTGAATTATAGCTGCAGTATGATTATGCTTAGGAAAATGCCCATTTGTAGAATTTAATTGGTGCCAATGCCTAAAGTAACCTTGCCAACAATCAGTTCATTTATCTCAAATTTACAGGGATTATCACAAATAAATCAATTCAAAGTATTTCTTAAAAGAGAATTTATTAATTATAACATGATCAGATCACCTCCAAATCCTGTAAAACAAAAAACCGGAACACAAGCGTTCCAGGATAATGGCGAATTATGAGAGCGAACCTTAATAGAAAAAAATCGACAAAAGATCGAACGGTTATTTCAGTTTTTTCATGCCGTTACATCAAAAATGCTTGACAATTATGAAAATATAAATGATTTAGGACGGGAAAGGGGATTTTTATTAAAAATAATCCTGATTGAATTTGGAATCTAAAAACATCCGACTAGAAAAAAAATACAGTTCAATGTTTTCTGTCATGAACGCACTGTAAATTCGAAATTTAAATGAACTGACTTTTCTCATAAGTTAAAAATGTGCCATATTTGTCTTGTTGCCAACAACTGAAAATAGAAACTGGGTTTATAAAATGGCGGAACAAAGCGTCAAAGTTCATCACAATATTAATTAAATATTATTATTTCCCATCGATATCCATGGTTATCCAATAAATTTGTGAATTAATTTTAATTCCTTTATTTATAATCCATCGCACGAGATCACGTTTAACCGCCATACTCACTTTTTTATAAACATAAGAATCGTTTTTCAAAACGAACTTCACTTTCGAGTAGCGTCACACCTGCTTAAAGAACTATAATTCATAAAACGTTTCAAACTGGACTAACTATACACGAAACCGAACGTTACGATTTATTTTGATTTTAATTAAAATACAGATCACATTCCTTAATAATAAAAAACGATTCATAAAGCTTGACATTCACAAATAAATAAATTCTAATGTTAAAGCAGCACCTCTTGTGGGACAGAGAGACGAAACCGGAATAGTTCGGATAATGGTCGCTACACCACTGCAGCAGCACCTTTCAAAAGTACATTCGCCTCAATTATTAATATCCCATTCTTAGGTGAACCAAAGTTGTCGAAGTACAGTGTACACGACAA
The DNA here is from genome assembly GCA_023512825.1 of Liposcelis brunnea. NCBI lineage: Eukaryota > Metazoa > Arthropoda > Insecta > Psocodea > Liposcelididae > Liposcelis > Liposcelis brunnea. The sequence goes on from CM042073.1 coordinate 22,658,004, forward strand.
GTCAGACCCAACTGGTACAACTGCGAGACTCCGCAAGCGGCGAACCCAGAACTATCATGCCCGATGTACTTTTACACTGGAAGGGAAACTTCGCAACGGCAAGTATACATTTTTCGATAGCCTGTTCTGTTTTTCAGACGAGCCTAAATAAAAATCACCCTTCACTAATTTTAAACATCGGTTTTGCAGCCAAGGACTTTCGGAAAAGTATTTGGAAAATGCGAAATGAATTTCAAAGGGGAAAATGAGAAAGGATTGAGAGATGGAAGGAAATGGACATAGAAGGAAAGAAGGAATATAAGAGGATGTTTGAAACGAGTCCGAACAAGTCGAAAGTCGAATATGGGCAAAAAAGGCCACGGGGTGCAGAACAGATGGCCAAAGTGAGGAAAATGATATGAAAGGAGGAAGATGATGAAGTTAGGAATGAGAAATCGTAAAAACCGGCGAGTTTTTCTTATTTCTAAATCGAGGGAAAAAAATTAGGTCATATTGAGTTATGATGAAAAGTTTATAGGAAAGTAGGATAAGGACGTCGAGAAAAAACGTCGTGGTATTAGAATCCAAGAAAAGATGGTAAATCCGGACCGGTTAGATTTGAATGCCAAAGGCAACGTAAAAATGGTAATACTGTAAACTGGAAATCACTTTTGGAAGAAAATGCAAGAAGCGAAATAAAAAATTGATTTAGATTGATTCTGTGAAGTGAAAAGTATAATCAAACATAGGAGAGGAGTACTTATGATGCAGAACATTTAGAATAGAAAAAGGTTATTAAACAGGATTTGAGGTTAAGATAAATTTTTTTCGCAAGAATCGATATGTAGAAATTAAAATGGTAAAGCTGCGATAAAATCTAGCAGTGAAAACAGATAAAGTCTTCTAATGAAAATCGATATTCAAACCAAAGCATATAACAGAGAGAAAACTCCATAAAATCTCCTCGCGATTATCACTACAATAATTTAATATTTGTTTTTTAAACTGGCATCAAAAAAGATGCAGGGAAAAGCTTAAAAAATATAATCCTAAATTAGTCAAAAATTTTCAGTCTATGGCCTAAAAGCTTCAAGTAAACACAAATAAGGATCAAAGAATTTTTCTTCTAAACACTATTTAGAAAAATCTATGGGTACTTAAGTATTTCTGTACCTCAGAGCTAGAACGTCGAATTTGAAAATCTCAAAATGGCGATTTTTCGTGTTTACCTTATGAAAATCGGCCATCTTGGGGTTTTCGAATTCGACGTTCTAGCTCTGAGGTACAGATTTTTAATAAAACAAAGACAGATCTCAGGCAATTTTAAGTTCTCCATCAAAGTTTGGACACTTTCATCAGAAGTTCGCAACATGTATTCAAGTAGAAATGCCAAAAATCAAATTTGCCGGTTAGAACTATTACCAAGATCTCATTTTATCAGAGAATTATAACACTGAAGATATTTGTGAACAAGTTTGCACACCAAACATCTTTGGAGATGTCTAGCCAAGATAGCTGCACCATTAGAAACTTGCACCACCGGTTGGGTCCGACTCACAGAACTTTATAAAAACCAGAGTCGTTCAGGCAAACCCCCTCCCCGTTTCCATCTTTGTGCGTACCACTAAAAAGTAGACATATTTTTCTGTTCGGGGAGAAAAATTTGAAATTTCCTAGCAAAAGTCGAGAGTCAAGGGTCAAGATCAGTAATCACTTCGGCCAGCAGGTAAAAGCCTCGGCTTTAACCAGCATTGTTTTACCAGAGCAAAACAAAATTTGGCCGGTGCATAACCATAACCATTAACAACCAAGATGCACAGCCTGCTGGTTCAGACTGCGCGTGCACAAATCCTAGCACAGCAGAAAAGAGTTTCAAAACTTCAAAGGTAAATATTGTCTAAATACTGAATAAGACTTTCAGAAGAGCTTTTGCACTTCGTCAATGTGAATTGCCGTTCCGTTACTATTTTGGGAGTCAACCACCACTCTGTTCTATTTTTAGAAAATGAGAACATCATTAAGAAGGCATCTAAGGCAGTTTTACAGTCATCTAAAAATTAAGAATAATGGCAGCAGGATTATATTTTGCCACGAACCACAAATAAAAAAATATTATTAAGAAGCGAAGATAAAAAAAAGTTCATCTTAAAAAATTTACTTTTTGCAATTTTGGTTATACAAATACGACAGATTTCAAAATGAGTAAAATAATTTCGCCAAAATATTACAAAAATACAAAAAAAAAAAAAAAATCGGACAACTTCACTTTATTTTAAATTTGCAAAAAAAAAATCGATCGTTCTTTTTCTAAAAATGATAGCCGCGCCTAGCTAGCCTAAAAGAGGAAAAAAAAGGAACGATTTTACTAAAGAAGCATAAGCCAGCATTTTATACCGAGGGAAAAATATAGTGGGGTGCCACATCAATGAACCCTACGCCGAGCTAAAAATCGACATGGCGGTCTGGCGATCACGTGATCCTAAACAAAATGATGACGTCGATAGTAGCTAGTAGCCCAACACGAGAATGCAGGATGCTCAAGTGAAGGTTACGAATCTCGACCGCGGCCGCCATTTGCAAACGATTATTCCGGCGTAAGGCAGACATCGGCGTCACGTTTAAAAAAAATTTACTCATTCAGGGAGTCACATGGTACAAGCTTCGACCAATCCGAAATGGAAAGAAATCGGGGGGGATAAAAAAAAACAAGAGGAACCTTCCGTTGGCCTCTTATACAGCATGTCCTCAAATTTAAGAAAAAAATTAATAAAGTATTAACAACCCCCTCCCCCCCCCCAAAAAAAAACCAAAATCCCCCCCGAAGATTTTATCGGTTAACATAATGATTTACATAAATGCAGCAAATCGATCAATTTTAAAAAAAATTGCAAAAAAATCCGTATGAAACAAAGGAAAAGAAAGAAAAATGAAAGAGAAAGTGAGAAGGGTTTTTTTATTAATAAAGAAGCAACTGCACACAGGTGAAGAAGAAATAAAAATGAGTGCAGTAATGAGTAATGGAAAAAAAGGCAATGACCTTGCATTAGAGTAGGCTAAAAGTAGTGGCACAGTAGAATAACTATAAACATGACACGCTAAGTATATTGACAAGATCGCATCCATGATTCATGACTTAATACCGTTTTTTTAATTTCCCACTTCTTGAAAATCTCAGTTTAATTACGCATGTAATTCGATTAATCTAAACGCATCCCCAATTAACGTCATTTATTTATTTACCCGCCAAAAAATGAAGCGTTAAAATCGAATTGATCGGGAAAGGCGGTCATTTCAAACTGGGAACAGTACACTAGCCTCTTGCGAAAAACACACAAGACCTTGAAGCGGAAAAAAAAAAAAAGAGAAGAAGCGGACAACATCTAATAGATAACGAAATCCGTATCGTTACGAGGAAAAAGTTTTCATTCTCGTTTTCTTCGTAATCTTCAGAGAAAAGGGAGAAAAACGGCGGGAAAATCGAAAAATAATTGTTGTAGTAGAGGAAGAGAACAGAATTATGTTCCGGAGTTGAAATTTTATTCGATTAATTAATTTAAATGATCGATTTATTCAATGTGGAAAAAGAACAAACGATTAATGTCGCAACCGAAATCAAAATTGGGTCAATACCGAAAATTACGAAATATTTTGTGACATTTTTATCCGGTGACGATTGGTTGATGATTTTTTTGAATACAGGGTGGGTAAAAAAATGATTGGCACTCAAGCACGTAACCGGATTGTATATGATTTTTTTCGGTAATTTGATAGGAATTTCGCTGATGAGTGCAAAATCGTTCACACAAGTGTAAGATAAAATAATCCTTTAAAATTTAAAAGATTTAAAGTCAGTAATAGAACATTAACATCGATGGTATGAAAAATTATGGAATTGTGTCACTAATTATGTAGTTCAAAATCCAATCGAATGCTTAAATAATTCCTCTTGTTCCTTTAAAAACATCTGCCTCTTATGCAGGATTTTCCCCCAATTTTTCGATTCTTTACATTGTTAACAAGTGCGCAAAAACTTTTGAAATAAGCGATAAGTACAGTCCCAAATACCCTCAAAAATTAAGACCAAAAAGGCATTTACAGTAATAAATCAGCATAATTAATTTTTCCATTCGAATGATCGAAGTCTCAAAAAATCTCCCCTATACCACACTCGGTTTCTGGAACGTCCCAAAACGTCGCTAAAACGCTATGTCAAAAATTCATTTTTAGAGAAAAATTACTTTTCCCACAAATTCAAGGCGAAAACTACGTTTTAACATATGTATTTTGATGCGTGAAACGGTGAAATCCGATGGATTTTAGAGAATTTAAAAGTTCGACCGCGCTCTCAAGATATTTACTATTTAGAGTTTCGCTTTAATGAAAAAAAATGACCAAGATTTCAATGTTTTTAAATTGATGTCCAATTTTCAATTTAAGCCTTTTCCGGCTAGAAACGGACCAAAATTTGAATGAAATATATACTGAGAAATGTATTTTGATCTGAGGGATCGATTAAGACTAGGTAGAATACTCAATTTTTCGTTTAAAAACAGTTATGACCAAAATATCGATTTTTGAAACCGCCAAAGTAGGAAATCTAATTTTACAGAAAAATGATTTTTTTTACGATGTCAAGGCCCAAACTACATCTTGACAGATGTATTTTGATGCGAGGAATCTGCTGGAATTTACAGAATTTAAAAATTCGGCCGCGTTTTCCAGATATTTGAAAATTTAAGTTTCGCTTTAACGAAAAAAATGGCCATTTTTTCGATCTTTAAAAATCGATACTCAAATTTCGATTTATGAATTTCCCGGCTAAAAACGGGACAAAATATTGTTGAAATATATACTGGGAGATGTATTTTTATCTCGAGAATCAATTAAGACTAGGTAGAACACTCAATTTTTCGTTTTTAAAAAGTTATTTGCAAAAAACCGATTTTTCGAAATCGACTAGGTCGAAAACCTATTTTTACAGAAAAATTATTTTTCCTACGCTCTACAGCTTCAAACTACATCTCAACAGATACGTTTTGATTCAAGGAATCCGTTGGAATTTACAGAATTTAAAAATTCGGCCGCGTTTTCCAGATATTTGAAAATTTAAGTTTCACTTTAACGAAAAAAATGGTCATTTTTTCGATGTTCAAAAATCGATACTCAAAGTTCGATTTATGAATTTTCCGGGTAAAACCGGGACAAAATATTGTTGAAATATATGCTGGGAGATGTATTTTTATCTCAGGAATCGATTAAAACTAGGTAGAACACTCAATTTTTCGTTTTTGAAAAGTTATTTGCAAAAAACCGATTTTTCGAAATCGACTAGGTCGAAAACCTATTTTTACTAAAAAATTATTTTACCTATACTTTCAAGGCCCAAACAACATCTTAACAGATGTATTTTGATTCAAGGAATAAGTTGGAATTTACAGTATTTAAAAATTCGGCCGCGTTCTCAAGATATTTGAAAATTTATGTTTTGCTGTCATGAAGAAAATGGCCGTTTTGTCGATGTTTAAAAATCGATATTCAAATTTCGATTTATGAATTTTCCGGGTAAAACCGGGACAAAATATTGTTGAAATATATGCTGGGAGATGTATTTTTATCTCAGGAATCGATTAAAACTAGGTAGAACACTCAATTTTTCGTTTTTGAAAAGTTATTTGCAAAAAACCGATTTTCGGAAATCGATTAGATCGGATACCTTTTTTTTTTTACTAAAAACTTATTTTTCCTGCGTTGCACAGCTTAAAACTACATCTTAACAGATGTATTTTGATGCAAGGAATCCGTTGGAATTTACAGTATTTAAAAATTCGGCCGCGTTCTCAAGATATTTGAAAATTTATGTTTTGCTGTCACGAAGAAAATGGCCGTTTTGTCGATGTTTAAAAATCGATATTCAAATTTCGATTTATGAATTTTCCGGGTAAAACCGGGACAAAATATTGTTGAAATATATACTGGGAGATGTATTTTTATCTCAGGAATCGATTAAGACTAGGTAGAACACTCAATTTTTCGTTTTTGAAAAGTTATTCGCAAAAAACCGATTTTGGGAAATCGATTCGATCGGAAACCTATTTTTACTAAAAACTTATTTTTCCTGGGTTGCACAGCTTAAAACTAAATCTCAACCGATGTATTTTGATCCAAGGAATCCGTTGGAATTTACAGTATTTAAAAATTCGGCCGCGTTCTCAAGATATTTCAAAATTAAGGTTTTGCTTTAACGAAGAAAATGGCCGTTTTGTCGATGTTTAAAAATCGGTATTCAAATTTCGATTTATGAATTTTCCGGCTAAAACCGGTACAAAATATTGTTGAAATATATACTGGGAGATGTATTTTTATCTCAGGAATCGATTAAGACTAGGTAGAACACCCAATTTTTCGTTTTTGAAAAGTTATTTGCAAAAAAACCGATTTTGGGAAATCGATTAGGTCGGAAACCTTTTTTTACTAAAAACTTATTTTTCCTGCGTTGCACAGCTTAAAACTACATCTTAACAGATATATTTTAATACGAAGAATCTGCTGGAACTCACAGAATCTAAAAATTCGACCGCGTTCCCAAGATATCAGCAAATTTTAGTTTCGCTTTATCGAAAAAAATTGCCATTTTTTCGATGTTTTAAAATCGATATTGGATTTTCGATTTATGAATTTTCCGTCTAGAAACAGGCCAAAATATTGTTGAAATATATACTGAGAGATGTATTTTTATCTCAGGAATTGATTAAGACTAGGTAGAACACTCAATTTTTCGTTTTAGAAATGTTATTAGAAAAAAACTGATTTTTAGAAACCGACAAGATTGAAAATCTATTTTTACAGAAAAATTATTATTCCTGCACTTTACAGATGCAAAGTATATCTCAGCAGATGTATTTGGATGCAAGGAATCCGTTGGAATTTACAGAATCTGAAAATTCGGCCGTGTTCTCAAGATATTTCAAAATTTAAGTTTCGCTTTAACGAAAAAAAATGGCCATAATTTGAATGTTTCGAAATCGATGCTCAACTTTTGATTTATAAATTTTCCTGCTAAAAATGGTCTAAAATGTTGTTGAAATGAATACTGAGAGATGTATTTTAATCTGAGGAATCGATTGAGACTAGGTAGAAAATTTAATTTTACGATTTAAAAAAGTTACAGCCAAAAACCGATTTTTGGAAACCATCTAATTTGCGCCGACAGTTCAGACTCTAGTTTTAGCAGTGGACTGGGAATTGAGATTTTTGTTCAGACCTGAATTAGGCTCGTACGCAAGCTTTGGTCTTTTTTTTTTGATTGATACAGAATACTGTAACGCCGTTTACACACGAAAACCGGCAACTAAAGCATGAATGGAGGACCTCTTTCGTTCGGGCTCAAGAACTGCCTAGGCTTAATATTTTTTACTTGATTTTTTTAGACTTGGACTGAGTTTAGGCCAAGAATTTTAGGGCCACAGTAGGTTTATAATTAAGCCTATGTGAGGCACTTTTTATACCAGCGTCACTAGTCGTAATTTCTCGCATGCATTTCCCATGAATCATACGAAATGACTTTATTTCTAAGAAAATCACTTTTTTTAGGGGATTCCAAGGAAAATATACCTAAAAATTTTCCAGTTCTTAGGGAAACAAAAAATTTTTTGATGTTTCTCCTCCAAATTTAATTCTTTACAACTGTATCCTTCATTTTTTCACATTAAAACACGATTAACAAAAAAGGTCTCTCTCTGTCTATTACTTTGATCTAATTATCATTCAAAAGAGCAACCTTAATTTTTCAGCACTTTGCGGGCGATTAAACCTTAACATTTCATGATTAAAATTCGAGCTATTTTTTTCTTTTTAAACACAATTAAAAAAACTACAACTCATTCCTTCCGAACTCTAAATTTTCACTGATTTACTTTTACTACTAAAAAATAATCAATTTAATTGAAGCTTTGCACAGTGCATATTACAATAACGGTTCTTTACCCGTCTAGCATATTTTTTATATTTAGATCGGTACTCGACCGTTAAAATAATTATTTATTTAAACAAAACAATCCTGAATGTATCATTTCCAACGATTAATTAATCGATCAATCATTCGAACATATAAAAAAAAAAACTTTAAAATAACGAACCTAAGACCGCGCTCGTGACTAATTAACAAATAGTATCATATAAATCCGCCTGTCAATATAAAAGTCCATTTATTTCGAATAAAAGTAATTATAAATAAAGATTAAAAATGACAAGTAACAAAGATGTGTTAATATGAATGTAAAAAGGGAAGACAATGGTCGTAATCGCGATAATGCATGCAATGAGGCATTTATACTTGAGCTGCGCGCGTCGACCAAGATCGACAAGATAAATGATTACATGATTACTTAATATTAATTATAATCTTTATTTATTTTTCCCTGTTTTTTTTATTTCTCCGGTGAAATTTCTTAATTTACGATCTTGGCCGTGAACTTGACTCCAAGGTCGAACGCACGCGATAAATATCCCGGTTGAGACGATATGTCGCGTCTCGATCGATAAAATCATAAATATTTTCGGGTATATCGAGTAACAATGTTGCACCTCTTTTGCAACATGAGAGATGAGTCAGCGGCGTTTTCTTAAAAATAATCGTGTCGAGGAGAGAGAGAAAAAAAAAGGAAGGAAGGAGAAGAAGGCGACGCAAATGAACCGCGCCCAAAAATAAGCGCATCGAGTTTTAATATAGAATTTATAAGCGGACACCCCTCGCAGCTTAGAATGGTTTGACCCATTCCCGTTTCATACTATAAGCACGTGAAAATTTCCTAGATAAGAAGTTATGTTGGTATCCATGGCAACTTAAACTGGTGACTTCTTACCAAAAACCCGACTTAGGTTCTATAGATATTTTATCCATGTCCAAACTAAAAGTTTTCACCACTTTTATATTTTATCGACTCCGCAAGGATGCTAAACATCGGAACGTGAAAAAAAGTAAGTCGGGTTAAGAGGAAAACCCGAGACCAAGAAGACCTATGCTCGAGAGTTTCGATCTCGAGGATCGAGGATGAGAAAAAATAGAGGAAAAAAAAGAACGGGGAAAAAAATGAATGGAGAGCAATAGCGACAGCTGGTGTTCCTTTAAAAAAAAAAAAATTCGAGGGGTTCGATTTTGCCCTGTTAAGGGGTTTCAAAAAATTTTGGCCTCGTACCATAAAAATAGCCCAATAAAAGAGAAATATTATTTATTTTGATCGATTAATTTGAAACGATCGATAAAACATTAAGCGAGACAAGAATTAATGAGCTGAATTAAAAATAAAAAATTAACACTATGTTATGAATTGATTAATTAATTAAAGACAAGCATGACGAAATAAAATATTCATAAAAATCAAAATTAGTATGGATCTGATTTACTCGCATCAATAGCATGTGAATCAATAAAATTTCGACAAATAGTTTTGTGTCAAGTGAAATAAATCATGCGATTTTAATAAATTGTAATTTTTTTCAATGTTAATTGTATGGTCATTTGATTCAAAAGTTACATGATTGTGGATTATCCAATATAAAATAAATAATTTATTAGAATCTCATAATTTCTGAAAAAACTGAAAGCTAGCAGTCTTAAAATTTTAAAGCCCAGCTTAAAAACGGTTCTAATTTTCGCTTTTATTGAAGAAGAAATGCACTAACTCTTACAAATCTTATTAGAAACGGTGTGATGTACCAATAGATGACATAATATCTGCATGGAACAAAGTAAATGCAAGAAATAAGACTGATTACGGAAAATTAAATTTTCAAAAGAAAGCTCGAGTCCGAACCAAAATCTGAGAGGTAGATCTCAGTTCGGTAAACTTGGCGGTTGACAATCAAAAAGTTAGGCCTAAAAGTAAAGGTTTAAGCACGGCCCGGTCCTGCAGGTACCAAAAAGGAAGCAGATCGAAGCCCAGTAGAACCAGACCAGAAAAAATTAACCTCAACAGCAGGATTTGAGGAATTTGTTAAGTCTGACAAAAAAATTTAACATAGTTGAAAAGTTTTGGGAGTTTTGAATCAATTGAAAATAAATTTCTTCTTCCTTTTCTTCACTCAGTTTCTGGAACGGTCCAAACTGGTAAGTAGGATGAAGATTTCAAGAGGTCTCTCTGGAAGCCTTCAAAATTTTGCGTTTCTAAAAAGTTTAAAAAATTAAAACTTTTGCTAAAGTTAGAGATTGTTAAGAAATGCTTCAGCGGAACCTGTTATTTCTTTAAAACTTCCGAAGTAACATGGCGGCTCTTTCGATTTTCAGAAACGCTTGAGAAACGATTTGTGAAAACTGTACCCTCTCTACCATTTTGGAACATTCTGGAAATCGAGTACACCGACAAAAGGGGAAAACTCTGAAAACTGATTCAAAACTCTCAAATGATTAGAGACTCTAAAATTGTTCAACTAATAAATTTTATTTATTGTCAGATTTCTCGGATCCCATAAATCCTTCTTTAGACATCATTACACAATCAAAACTAAATTACATATTCATCAGTGGAAAATAATTCTTGTTCTAAACAAACCTATAAAAATCTTTTTTTCATATTTTATTCTAAGTTTGCAAGGAATCGTTTATTTTTCCTTGAAGCCCACAAAACCCAAATTACTTCAACCGATACCTTATACACGAATGCACGCGCCTACAAACCGAAAACTCACTCTTCCAAAGTGCAGAATGCCTAGGTCAATGACTTATTCAAGGTACTCTATAACCATTATGCCTGCAAATCCTGCTAAGAAGTTAAATTCGATACGCCGGAAGTTACGAAAACAGAAAATTGCTTACAACGCCATTTTGAAATCGGATTCGATTGGTTAGATCATTCTAATTCTATTTTTAATCTCATTTTTTTTTTCGTCCGGACTGGCCAAGTCAACCAAGCTATGATTTTCTTCGGTCAAGTGTAAGTTCAGAAAAATGGATTCAAGATCCAAGAAAAGAGGGCGATGAGCAAAAGCAAAAAAAAATTGTTGCAAAATATCAAATAAATTTCGTTTTAGAAAAAAGTTTTCTTTTAATCGGCAGAAAGCATTAACGAGGGGGAAGAAAAAGCGGAAGAAACAACCGAGGGAAGAAAAGAATCGGGTGGTAGACGGTGGCAGGGGCGGTATCGTCGCCTACGGGAGGAGAAAAAAAAATTTCCCCCTTTTGGAAAAACGCCATTTAAAGCAGAAGAAAAACCTCAAACATGGCGATCCCGTGACGTAGGCAAAGCGTGCAATTAAAATACCTTCAACCCCAACACTTCCCCCCTTGCGTATCTTCCTCCCTCATTTTATCCGAAGAAGGAAAAACGCCTGGATTGAACAAAAGCTCAAAACCGGATCATGCAACATTTAAATCGATAAATTTGAACAAAATCGCACGACTTTCTTTTAAATAACCTTTCCTTCAATCTTCATTTGGCATCATTTATTACGGATTTAAAGAAACCCAACTTCCGGTTAATAGTTTCCGGTTTAAAAATAAAAAAAATAAAAAAAGGGAGAGAAAAAAAAAGTTGAGAACGCTCGAGACTCAGAACCTTCAGGTTCTTTCCATCCCTCTCTGCTCTTCTCTTTCTCTTTTTCTCTCTCCCCGTTGCTTTTTCTCTCGGGGGGGCTTCCGACGAAATATTCTTCACTGAAAATCTTCGACTAACGGTTCTTGAGTAAAAACGAGCTACAACCTAAAGTAGAGAGAACGATGAAAACACTTTCAGTTTGGACCGGGGTTTATTTTACTCTACAATTCTAACGATTCCGCGGTCCACTGGTAAGTTTGGATCTCTTTCAGCTTAATAACGCGCGGCTTGATAAGGAGAGCCCTTATAGTGGTGAATGTACTTTTAACATGTCAAGGAACGGCCAATGGTATTAAGTGTTCGGATGCCCCCCACCAATTTTAATTCCAATAAACAACATCATTTCATTTTCACGGAAATTCCGCAAAAAACGAAAAAGAAAAAAAAATCAATATCCGGGAATGGGTCGAGTATTTTGGGATTATAATGTTAACATGTAAAAATTTCAACGGCAGGTTCTTATGTAAATGCGAGTTGCAACTTTGTACGTGAACTGGGATAAGCAACAATGGAAAAAAACCGTTGCAATTATTTTTATTAATAAATATTTAATGAAGAATATAAAACTCGGGAAAATAATTTAAATTTTTCTTTTTGGTTGCGAAAGATGAAGAAGCAGCTCAAAGGCCATTTTAAAAGCAATAATTGTTGGGGAAATTTAATCGATAATTAACAAATATGGCATTTTAAGAGGAAAAGAGATTCTCAAGACATTAAAAAAAACAATTTAAGCGAATTAGGCCTACGACAAAGAATAAAAACAAAATTTTTCTCAGCCTAGAATGAAATCATGAAGAGATTATAAATATCAAATGTATCACCACTAATAAAGTTAATTAAATGGGGCTAAGACAAGGAAATCATGCAAAAACAAAAGCTGCCAATTGTCTGCAACCACCTCCACTTAACAAAAGAACACAAGATCTAAAAAGATGGGGGAGAGAACTCGATTTTTTATTTTGCTCCAAATCATGGCTACATGAAAAAGTCAATTTCAGAAGCATCCAGCAAAATGTCTGACAGTAGCCAAGAAGCTTAGAAACAAAACTTACAAACAACTTAGAAAGTCAATCAGAGGAAAAACATATCTGACTCTATGGCTGACTCAAAAAGCTCTACTTTACATGTTTAATTATCGTCAAATACAGACGTCAGTATAAGATTTCTTCAGCAAGCAATACCTTAGCTGATTGTAACTTCATATATAGCTATCCGCAGATATTTCTGCTAACAGCTATCGCAGTCAAGGTCTCTGTAAACGAGACAGAATGTCGGCAATAGCAGAGCTAGTTCTCACTAAGGTCAAGAAAAAAAGATTATGAAAACCTGAAGGGTGCAGAGGATAACACGGTCGGAGGTATCATTTTAAGTCCAAAAACCTGTCTTAAAACACATTAGTAGTAAAGCCAATTCAATAAAAATTAATCTAGTAAAAGAATAAGATAAATTTTAGCTGATCAAGCTAGTAGCCGACTTTAAATTCCTTTAATATCTGCCTCATGCAGCAAATCAAAGCTGTTTCTTTCCCGTACTGGAATTTCTTAGCTCTTTTACAGGTTGGTTCTTAAAAATCGGTTCTAATCAAAAGGCTTGGGGTGATTTTAAAGAAATTCGAAATTGCCACATGAGAGGTGAAAAGAAAAAAATGAAGACTAAAACATTAGTCTCCTGTTTTAGTTTTTACCTTTAAACACTTAAAGTATTCAATGTGCTTCCTCACCAGGACACTACCAAACCAGGACACTACGGACTCAAACTATTTTAACTTAGACCCAGCTCGCCCTTTACTAGTATCAAAAAGTTTAGCTTCTATTTGGCTTAAATATGAGACTTCAGCGGCTTAGCAGTTTATATGAACTGACCACTAAGGTAGCTAGACCCTCTATTTTTATGGTCTTATTCTGCGCAAGAATCTTCTAGGACTACCATTTTATCTTGTGCTAGCTTTGTTTATAGCACTGTCAACCTCTGGCTCGCCTCATTGTTACCTTAGTTAAAATTTTGTGAATCCGCAATTTGTATTATTGATACTATCTATAAACACCAATTATGTGAAGACAGAAGATTGTCTGAACTGGACTTATATGAATAAAGGCAGCAACGGCGATTATGAGACTAAACTTCAGAAACGTCGACAGGCAAAAGATTTTTCTTGGTAACTTTTTTCCCATTTAATTTGAGAAACACATTTTCCATTTATGGATTTAGACAACTTGGGTCGTAATAGAATTGATAAAAATCAAACGACTAATACAACCACCCAACTAGTCGGGATCAATCCTACGTTTTCAGACTGTCAAAGCAAATAGGGAAATGCCTATTTCAAGCCGAAAATCAAAATAGAAATTCCCAAAACATTCTAAAAATTAAATAGCTAAGATTTAACTGCTCCATATATCCAGCCAAAAAAACGAAAATGGATTAAATGTCGCAGTAATAAATAAAATTTTATGTAAAGATTATACGCCATGGGGAGTTTTTTAAAAATACCGCTTGTTGCTTTTCTTTTCTTTCCGCACCTGCGCATTTTCAAGAAAATTCCTTTTATAATATTTTCAACTTTAAAACTTTATCGAAATATCGCGTAAATCGAGATTTTAATTTTTTCCCTGAAAATATTGCCAACCTGACGGGATAAAAAAAAATTTCCATGACATCAAGACGCAAGTAATGACGTCACTCGCCGATTATGATTCATTATACATGTAGGAGAAAATTATTCAGAAAAATAAAGGTTTTCCCCATAACCAATTTGAAAAAGCTTTTTTTAAGTAAAATAATAACTTACTGTGGTTTTTAATGATCTTCATCTTCATCTTCATTAAATGATAAAAGCTTCTTATTATCTTTTTTCGATTTTTTGGATTTCTTCTTCCCTGTTTCAGTTTCGTCTATTCCTCTTTTTGATTTAGTAGGTTGAAATATAATCCGTTCCGAAAGATCAGCAGGAGCATTAGCTTTTTCTAAAAAAAAAAATTATTTCTTATTATAAATATTACTTTAATTTAATTTTTTTTTGGCACTCACCTATTTCTTCTTTTTCTTTGATTTTCTCTGCTTCTTCCGCTGTTAGATCACCCTCTTTTAAAACTACCACAACAGGTTTTTCTTCATTCACTTCGTTATCTGAATCAGTATCTACTGGAAGTTCTTCTCTCTGTAAATAATTTCAAAAATTATATCATTTCATTATTTTTCAACAATTGATGGATCAAAGCTTAAGTTAAATCTTCCCAAACAGGCACATGGGGTCATAATAGCATTGCAATCACATGTGAATTATCATGACAAAATGACTTTCCCCTAAAAAAATTAAAAACAAAAAATATTATTGATTCATAACCTAATTCCACTTTCTGAGTGTATTTTTGAAGGTCATAATGCTTTTGACAATTTATTTGTGGGAAAACGGCTTTTTTTTCACGGCTGCCATTTTGTGGAAATATGGCGGATCGCCCGAAAAAAACGCGACTGTTCAACACACCAATGGTCAAGATCGATTTTCGATATTATTCCATGAAACTTTTATGCCGGTAGTAAAAAATAACAAAATTTGAATTAAATCTCACCTTAGTATCGATGGTAGGCCCTTCTACGTATCCGGCGTCCTTTTTCAACTTCGTCAAAAAACTAGGTTCCTGAGGTTTCACATACGCCACATTTCTTTTTTTAAACATTTCAATACCCCGTCATAACGTACAGCACTAACATTAAAACCGAAAGCCTTCACCATAACCTTTTGTTTCATTTGTTCAATACACACCAATAATAACTTATTATTATGCGGAGGTAATTAAATTTTAAAAAATGCAATAAAAACCCGCAAAAACCCTGATAATCCTTACGGTAACTGATAAAATTCAATCTTCAAATTTCACGAAATAAACAACTCACTTGCCATGATGCAAATGGGAGCAGTGCAGCCAACTTAACAGACTTAAACTGTAATTTGCCGCCTGTATTTTAGAAATTTTTGTTTTTTACAGTTGCAAGTTTGCAAAAAATTTCAATTATTGATGAATAAAAAAACCGTTACGGTGTTTTTTCTTCCAGTAACCCTTTTTATTCCCTTTTTTGCCAAGAGATTTCAAAAACTATCAACATAGTTGCCTTACTCAAATCTCCATGAAGATCTTGGTCGACCAAAAGCTTTTTAAAATAAAATCATCGCTTACAAGAGATATTTCTTCAAGAACGTTATCCTAAAAGTTTTGTGTCAAAAAATTACTTTCTTAATTTTTTTCTGATAAAGGGATTATAGTATATAATTAAAAACAACCATTTAAATGCTCTCATTTTTCGGACTAGTCTAAGTCCATTCAATCGACCTCAGTTTTATTTTGTAAAATAATGAAAAACAAAAAATATAGACTTTTAATAGAAAAATTTGATTTTTTACCATAACATCACAATAAATATATAAAAAGAAATGTGACCTGACTAGCTACTGACATTGTCTTTTAGTTGCCAAATGCCCAATAGAATTTTATAAATGCTTTTTTTTTTTTACTGTGAATACGAAATTTTAATTATGTAAAGTTTCAATTTCTTGGCTATTCTGTTCATTTTGCCTGTATAACTCTTCTTTTAATTCTCTTAAATTTTGTTCTAAAGTAGCTACTTCATCAAGTCGGTTAGCTAATTTTGCTTGTTTTATAAAACCTCTGATTATATTCATTTGTTGAATGATTGGATTATCAGAAACTATTGACTGACTAACATCTGGCGTCCAACCTCCTTCAACAACAACTTTCGGATCCTGAGAAGTGGGTAGGCTATTATTCACTGGTGTGTAAGATGGTCTATATCGTTGTTCTATTCCACTGTTGCGAAGTTCAGCTTCATGGGCTAATCTTTCTGCTTCGTGAGCTTGTTCGATTTTTCTTGCCATTTCCAGTCTAAAGTATAAAAGTTGTTAAACATAAGCATAAAACAAAAAAAATAAATAAATAACTTTAAAAGTATTAAATAAAATTATAAGGAAAGAAAGAGGAAAAAAGTGAGGCGAAATCAACACCAAGGGTATCGGCTAAGCTGTAAAAGCTTATTTTTTCAAAAGACTAAAATTAAATCGATTAATGAAAAAAACCTAAATGTAGACTATAATAATACTAGAGCATAATAAATTAGATGAAAACAAAACCCATGTCTATAATATACCTTCTTTGTTCTTGATATTGTTGCACTTGTTCTTCCGTAGGCAACGATGGCAAGGTTATGATGTTATCCTTCAAATAATGAGCAGCTGAATCTCTAACGGACTTCTGTAAAAGTAGCTGACTTCCTTGGGGAGGATTTTCAGTATTTTGACCTAATATTGCAATTTTTTTGCTAATGTTGTCAATAACATCAGCTAGTCTTAGAATTTTCACCCTAACGCTTTGAGCATCAATGAGATTGTATGTAGTCTCTCCAGCACTAACAACAAAATGGGCAATTAATGATACTTATTTAATGTATATTACAAAGTAGCAATGAGAACTGAGTAGAAATGAGAATTACTAACCTTAGCGAATTGAACATTTTTGTGTAGGTTACAAGTAAAGGATCTGTTTCATTAATGGCATTCCTCAACTTCTCATAAAATTGACAAATGATCGGTTTTTGGTTCCTTACTTCTTTTAGCTTTTGCCTGATGTCTAGAAGTTTATAACAATGAGTGCATAGTCTAAAAAAGCTTTCATTTGTTAAATCTAATGCCAACACAGACTGAACACTAGCACTAGATGGTGACTTTAGTAATTTTTTAACCGGAGTTAAATCCTTATTTGCAGTTACAGATAAATCTGATGAAGAACTACTTGCAACAGATGAACTTGTCATTTTACGTGCAGTGTCAAGTGGTAATGAAGATGTGCATTCATTACACATAACAGCCCCACACAACCTACAATGATGCTTTCTCCTTAAAAGACCAAATGCTTTGGCACATCCAGGACATAAATTTACATCTCTTTCGTTTAACCAAGGAACAACTTTCTGCTCATGAGCTGTAAGAAATTTAGAACTTTAATAAATATTGATAAATTTACAGATTTTATGAATAAATACATACCTTTCCTCTTCACTGGATCTGAAGGAAGATTAATTAATAATTTATCTAATCTAATTAGCAAATTGTTGGTTTGTGCTGCATATCGTTCCATTCTAAATGTTCTAATTGATTTAAAATATTCTGTATGATTTCTAGATGCTCCTAACTCTAGATTAACAGGACTAGAACGATAACCAGGAGTGCTTTTTAGTACAGGAGCAGATGCGGTTACAGATTCTTCTCCAAAAGTTCCCTGATCTCTTTTCTTTGTTTTCTCATACATTTTCTTTTTGGCCTTCTCATATATATCTGAAATAAATTACAAGTAATTTGCATTACAGCAGGTACTGTAAAAAAATTAAAAATAGCACAAACCTTTCATTGATTTAAACAAATCCTGATCATCTGAATGTTGCTCTTGGAAATGAGAATTCAATTGCACAGCAGTTTTTAAATCAATAACACAAATTGGGCATAAAAACCCTTCTAACACCTCTCCGTCATCCATTTTGTTGAAACAAGATATCAATCACTTAGATTACACAAACGACCATAAGATTCATCCAATTCAAGCCTTATTATCTGTCCGATTGAACTTAACCATGTAATTAATTTATTACAATCACTTCTAAAACAATCCATAAAGGCACTTGTTTCACAAGGATGAAAGTAAAAAAAAGGCCGGTGCAGATATGGATGTTCTTGTTGAGTTAAAGTATACCACTTATTTTCATTCACTGATTTTTTAAAATTTGGATGGACAGATGACCACAATTCATCTAAGCTAAGTAATTCTCCGTTAGACTTTGAGACATTAAAATATAAGACAGGAACTTGAAAGCTGATACTGTATACAACATGATACTCCCATTTTCTTATGTCTGATGTGGCTACAGTACTCTGTATATCTAATTCATCTTGATAATCATTTTCGTGAAAACTGACTGTAGTCGTCGTTTTTGTGAGATAAACATTGTTTTCGTGTGATTTCAGAGACCATCCATCGTTGATAGTATTGGAGATTTTCATGAAATGCCTGCAATACTTAACGTAATCGCTATATAACATTAAGAGAGTTAAGTAGCGAGATATTCACAAAATGTTTACGTCCACTCCTAAACTTTGTAAATAACAGTTAGCGGCTATATATACGTATTATAGAGAATATGGGCAACCCATGTGTTCAAAATCGCAACGGGACGTGGCACCAACGTGTGTTCAAAAATTCGACGTTTGTATCACTTGTTGCCTATCCTGTTTGGAAGGCGCTGCATTGTTGGTGTTAAGTTCCCGCAATTTCCATCATCCAGCGTGAAAGATCGGTGGCTCAGTGGTAGCGAGTATGCCTACGGATTTCATGATCGGGGGTTCTATTCTCGATCTGTGCATAATTTTTTTTTTAATTTTTTCTGAAATAGCGGACGAGTGTGACGTCATTGGAATGACGACACATGATACAAAGGAAATACAATAAAACCTAATGGCTTTCCTTTTTTGAAATTAACAACAAAGGGAACAATAATTATAACCTATAGAGTAAAACTGAAAGGCATTGCTGCTATGCTGCTGTCGGGTCTTTTTTTTTTTAAAAAAAATCAGAAAATCATTTCTTTTGATATCGTTTTGCGGTATGCGTCTCTGCGGAATTTTTTGTGGTTAAAATGTGGACGAAATAGGTGATGCTGTTGTTTACTGGAGAGCGTAAAAAGGTAATGGCGGTGAGTTAACTGTGAAATTGAGAACTTTCGTGCTTCTAATCATTTAACGTGTTTAATATTTGTAGGTGTTCATCGCATCATGTTGTGGGTTTGTTTATGAAAAGTAAAATGGAAAACAATGGGAAACATTGACACATTGACAAATTAACGAGCTTAGCGAGCAATTTAATCGACGTTTCCACGTTGGGGTAAGAAACTGCAGATTTGTAATTGATTATCTTATTAGGAAGATTCTAGTATTTCAGCCATAGTTGGTTTTAATTTGTAAAGTTAATGCATTTTCTTTCCTTTATTCTGTTGTAGATGCCACCGATGAAACACTTCCATTCTCACACATAAAAAATGGAAAATATCCAGAACATGATATTCATTCTACGTCTAGGTGAGAAACAGTTTATTTTTAATTAGCATGATCTGAGAGATTGTGACGTTATGCTATGGATTGAAAAATGCATTGGCCTCAGATTAAGATGATAGATGGAGGATAGGCCAGTCGCCAGAGCCCCGTTGGTTTTAAAACCTTTCAACATCTGAAATTTTATTTGCCAAATTTTTCATGAATGTTCTTGGTAATTGGTAATGTGAGTTGCATGATGATTGTTGTTAATTACATAAAAATTTTGACAAAGAAGTTTATGATGTTGAAAAATTTTTGATCCAGGCTGGGATCTTGAAATAGTCAGGGCTCTATTATCAGTTTAACGATCAAAGGAATTTTTTGCCTACCCCTATATCACCATTGTCACTTCAGAGAATTTGATTAGATGAATGCACGTGTTCTGTAACAGTAGAGGAGAAAAAAGTGTATGCATATAATAACCTTATGGAAAGCTAGCATAGATCTCGACTTTTTAAGTATCCAAATGAAAAAGTAAAGACCGCATTAAGAAAAATACTTTTAGCTTTTTTCTTGATCAATGTGAAAAATTAACGAAAACATGAAAGCGTTGTAAATAATTTTGTTCTACCAAGGTGCAATGATTTTTAATTTTCGATCCCATATATCCGCTTGTAGTAAAACTACATCCAAGGATAATGAAATCCGAGACCGTCGTCCCTATTGGTATTAAGTAGTTTTACTACAGCAAGTGTAGTAAAACTACTTAATACCATCGATTTATCTTTATCTTAATACCATCAATTTTACTTGCAAACACATAAATCAAGGCTCTATCACTCATTAGCGCCTAAACTACAATTAGATTTGACTCTGAGCTACCTTTTACCAGTTTCTGTATAATATTCAACAACATTATGATTCATGTAGTTTTACTACCCTTGCTGTAGTAAAACTACTTAATACTAATAGGGACGACGGTCTCGGATTTCATTATCCTTGGATGTAGTTTTACTACAGCAAGCGTAGTAAAACTACTTAATACCAATAGGGACGACTGTCTCGGATTTCATTATCCTTGGATGTAGTTTTACTACAGAAAGCGTAGTAAAACTACTTAATACCAACAGGGAAGACGGTCTCGGATTTCATTATCCTTGGATGTAGTTTTACTACAGCAAGCGTAGTAAAACTACTTAATACCAATAGTAACGACTGTCTCGGATTTCATTATCCTTGGATGTAGTTTTACTACAGCAAGCGTAGTAAAACTACTTAATACCAATAGTAACGACTGTCTCGGATTTCATTATCCTTGGATGTAGTGTTACTACAGAAAGCGTAGTAAAACTACTTAATACCAACAGGGAAGACGGTCTCGGATTTCATTATCCTTGGATGTAGTTTTACTACAGAAAGCGTAGTAAAACTACTTAATACCAATAGGGACGACTGTCTCGGATTTCATTATCCTTGGATGTAGTTTTACTACAGAAAGCGTAGTAAAACTACTTAATACCAATAGGGACGACTGTCTCGGATTTCATTATCCTTGGATGTAGTTTTACTACAGAAAGCGTAGTAAAACTACTTAATACCAACAGGGAAGACGGTCTCGGATTTCATTATCCTTGGATGTAGTTTTACTACAGCAAGCGTAGTAAAACTACTTAATACCAATAGTAACGACTGTCTCGGATTTCATTATCCTTGGATGTAGTGTTACTACAGAGAGCGTAGTAAAACTACTTAATACCAACAGGGAAGACGGTCTCGGATTTCATTATCCTTGGATGTAGTTTTACTACAGCAAGCGTAGTAAAACTACTTAATACCAATAGTAACGACTGTCTCGGATTTCATTATCCTTGGATGAAGTTTTACTACAGAAAGCGTAGTAAAACTACTTAATACCAATAGGGACGACGGTCTCTGATTTCATTATCCTTGGATGTAGTTTTACTACAGAAAGCGTAGTAAAACTACTTAATACCAATAGGGACGACGGTCTCGGATTTCATTATCCTTTGATGTAGTTTTACTACAGCAAGTGTAGTAAAACTACATAGACATTACTGGTACTTTGCGAAGTTTTAGGGCTTTTTTAAACGGGTGACCGAAACTCATAACCGCTCGTGTGCGACCTGTTTCATTGCTGTATATATAATATTAAAAGCTTAAAGTTATGAGCGCGTCCATACTAATTAACATAATGTTGAGGCTGTTTTATTTCATCCTTTAGGTTTATGTTTAGGAATATGTCCAGTATGTTTAAAAATAATATACCGCCACGAAAGGTTGCCGTGAAAAATAAAACAGGCTCCAAGTGGTTAAAAAATAGGAAAAAGAGGAATAAAATAAAATAATAGGCCTAAATAATAAAAAAAAGTTTTTTTAAAAGACTTTATTTTTTATTCCCAGAAGAAAAATAATATATTTAATTAACTCATGTCGTAAATTTTTTAAGCATCTACACGAACTGAGCAAACGTATCATTGGAAAGCAGGTGGAAAAATTGATTAAGAGAGCTGATTAGAAGAAGCGGCGAAGAAAACGAATAGTTTAAAAAATGAAGATTCTCCAAAGCTTGTCGACGTGGCGCAAAAAGGGTATCCAGATTAGTAGGAAGTGATACCAGGAACAAATAAAGAGGAAGTTTTACTTTTCTGAGAGGAAATCATTAGTTATGTGCGACAAAAAAAGCAACATTATAATTTAATTTAAAACTTATTTGCAAATATATTAACTAGAAAAAAAAGTTGTAAAAACTACTTATAAAAATATAAAAACATATTCAAAAGTTATTACTATAATTGGTCCCGAGAAGAAATATCGAAAAACAGTAAGTGTTCAAAAATAACTGACCATAGTTTCTAATTTTAATAGTATATTTTAGCTTTGATGATTAATTTATAAATGTTTATAAAAATACAGCAACCATAACTTTGAAAACTTAAAATTTTTAAAAATCTTATTCCATCCAGATTGAACAAACCCCGGAGGTAAAAGATTTTTAAAAAATTTTAGATTTTTAAATTTTGAGGACAGATTTTACTTCAACGCAAGAAGTTACAAAAGTCGAACAAAAAATTTGTTCAAAAATTGTGAAAAATTATGAAAATTTGCGGATACTGCCTGCAAAATTGCGAAAGCTTGCCTCAAAATAGGTTAGGTTAAAATTGGCATTGCCAAGATTAAGGTTGACACAACAACTAAAGTAGGTTAACACTCTACTCCATGAGGGTTTATTTAAAAACAAAAATAAAGTACCAAAATATTTTTGCCTTCTGCTTCCACCATATAAAACGTGATCGGAAAATTAGCAGAAGGCAAAAGTGTTACTTTATTTTTACTTTGAAAAAAAAACACAAGTAAATTTGATTGGTTAATTTTTTTAAAAAATATTTGTCTCAATTTTCGTAAAGAATTAACACATTAATACAAAATAAAGCAGTAAGTGTATTACATAAAACCATTAAAGTCATATTTTGTCTAGAGATGAATAGATAAATCAGTAACGATTTTCAATATTCAAATTTATGTCTCTTCCAACTTCCTTAGCCTTTTCCTCACAAAGTGAATTGTCAGTGACAACAAAAGGAAAACCAAATGCAGCTCCAGTTATAAACGCTTAACTGTAAAAAAATTAATTTTTTTTAACTAACTGACTTCTAAGCTCCGAGGTAAAGGGTTCTTATCTATCTTTTGTTTCAATTTTTTTCTTATGTAAACATGTGACAGATAAGAACCTTATACGACGCAGCTCCAGAATTATACAATTTACAAAAAAAAGTAATTAATTAATTAAATACTCACTGCGCAGTACAATAAATGTACTTTCCACCCTTAACCATGTTCCTCTCCATACTAAAGTGACAGGTTACTTTTTTCTCCTCTGTAATTCCATGAGCCTTGAGAGCAATTGCAGTTGCACTAATCGCTGCTTTTTATCTTTTGTTTCTTCTTCTCATTTTTTCAGCAACTCACCAACAACTTTGTCTGTAATAATAATTATATTATATATTTATCAGTTCAATTATTGATTTAACAAAAATCTAGTCGATAGTTTTTCTTCTTTTATTGTTCTTACCTAAGCAGAATACCACATATCCTTAAATTATGGCATATTGAAATATGTTTACATTAGCTTCTTCCAAGTTGAAACTGGGTTGAATTTTCACTCCACTAGAACATTCATTTGGTTTGTTGCCTTACAAACAAGGTTGCCTCAACCTGAAAATTTTTTACATAACAGTCATTTTAAACTGAAAAATTTGAAATCAGTGTGAAGACACAAGGTTAAGATTCGAGGTTGAAAACCTGGCACACATTTCAAAATTCAAACTTTCTTACAATTTCACATCTGCTGAAATAACAATGTCCATTTCTTTGCTATTTTCTGTAACTAAAACAACTACGAAGTTGTTTGCCTCAATATTTTGAAAAGCTTTCAAAAGTTTACTTCGGCTGTACACTTTGCAGATGATGACAAAACATAAGATTCTAGTTCATGCCTACAACTTACAACTGCTTTACTTTCTATAGAAACTATTAGTACATTTTTATGAATTACGGTTTCTCTAGGCTTAAAATTACAAGGGAAACAAAGGGAAACATTTAATGTTCACAATGAAAGCCAAGAAAACCCTCAAAACAGCTAATATCCAAATCACGATTTTCCTCAATTCTGCAGTTCCAATTTATATTTTCCAGCTCAAAAACAACAAGAACAACATTCCAGCAGAAAAGAATTTCCTTTGACAATCAGTATTCAGTAATTCTTCTTTCTCTCTCTAGTCTGACGTCATCAATTGAATGACTTTTCAAAAATTACTCGCTTGATTTTTTAAAAAACTAACAATAAAGCGACATCCAAAACCCTATAATAATTACAAATTTCAAGAAAATTTTTTTTTCAGACAGTATAAAATGAACAATTTTCAAAATTGAAATTTACAGGGCAAATACCCACCATTTCCTTCTTAAATTTTGCAACGTCGCAGGTTGCCCATATTCTCGAAAATACGTCAAATTAGTGTGCGGCCATTGATTCGCCAGGATTGCCAACCAAACGATTCAAACGAAAGCGGCAAATCGATGACCGAATAAGAGTGAGGTTAGGATGGATATCCATCTAACAGGAAATTGACTTCAACAAGAAGTTTTTTTTACTCTTCTAAAGCCCAACAATAGCCAAAATATTTAATAAAATGATTAATGCTTCCTATAATCTTTTAGCAAGTATTTTAGAAATCTTTTTTAAGCTATAAAGCTTTTGAATTGAAAAACTTACCCAACTTCAGCTGCAAAATAATTCAACACTTGCCTTCAAATTGTAGATTCTAGACTATATTTTATAGAAAAAAAAGAGGTATAGAAACAAAACTCTAGATTGGTAAGTCTTATATTTAATTTTACTAGGAAAAAAAAGACCAAATAATCGTAGAACAATTCAGTTTTCATTCTAAAATACAAAAAAAATTCCTACATATGAGATCATGTTATAAATATTCCTACAATATTAATGTATGATAATTCAATAAAAACAGATGCTAAATTTAATCAGTTATTCGATGGCGATGATTTTTAAACAACAATGACTATTTCTTAAAAACAACAATCAAAAAAAAGTTCATATAAAAAAAGGAAGAAAAAATAAGTTTTGCTTAAAAAATTTTAAATGACTTGGTCAAGTTTGGCTTATAAAGAACGGAATAGGAGATCATTATTTTAAGTTTTTTTTTTTCTTCAAAAGAAAGAGATTTCGCGAAAGTCTTTTATCAAATCAGGCAGTGCACTAAAATAATAATTCATCATTCATACTCTTGATAGCGTTAGTTTCACAAATCATTATAAAACAAAACAAATTTACAATTTAAAAACAAGTTACTAATAAATATAAATGCATTTTTTTTAAAAATGGCTTTTTAAAATGAGAATCACACTGTACAGCGAATAAATCCTAATTTACAAATTAAAAAATTTAACGGTATGATGCAATGACACCGCTTTTATTTCAATCATTTTTTTTTTCTTTTTTCTTTAAGAACACCCGTAATTAAAAGAACGAAAGAGCGTATACATTTCGTGATGTGTATCACTCAATAAGGAGAAGGATCATAATGAATAAAAGAATTCTAATTTAAGATGAGTAATCAAAAAGAACGATTGGCACTACTGAGTTATACAAAAAAATGACAAATAACATCCTGCCCTGTAGGTTTATCACTGTCGACTAGCAATTTTCGTCCAATTTTACAGTTTATCCTAGGAAAAAAAAATAAATTTAGACTTAGACGAACAGTTTTAAAGGTAAAGTTGTCCTATTGTTTGAGTAATCTTACATTTTTTTAAAAAATGTAACAATATTGCTATTGGCTCGAGTCGATTTTTAAAAAATTTAATTCGTTCATTGTTTCGGTACTTCTGGGCATACAGGGCAACACTGCCCTGGTCTTGTTTCTGGTTTTTGACATGTGACGGCTGCACATAAGACTTTCGTACATGTTATCGTTTTCTCCTGTAAAATGTAAGAAAATTAATCTTATTACTTCTCGCTGTTTTGTAAATAAAGTTGACTTTAGATCAGGTGCGTACCTGGCATATACATTGTGTGCAACTATCTTTAGTCCACGTTTCCCCATTTAACCGTTTATGTCCTCCATCGTTGCAATGTTGGTGATGGTGGTTATGATTATGAGGATGTGATCCATTTCTTTTATTTTGATACTGACAATGATGCTCTAACTTCCGAATTTTTCTCCTAAGCTGCTTTAATGTTTTTTGGAATTCTTCTAAAATCGTTTCAATCCCTTCGATTCTCTCTTCATTAATCTCGTCATCCACTGGAATCTATTAAGAAATAAATCAAAATCAGTTAGAAATATAATTATAAGAAGTCAAGTGATCAGATCAAGTTTGAAGAGAGAAATAAGTCAAGCTCCTCAGCTCTCGAATAATTCTCAAAAATATTTTCTCTATCTTTTCAATCCTTTTGCGCCATAAACTATTTAACCTGGCTACCACCGACCTTGTTTACTTTTCATGATTAAAGATTTCATTTAAAAAACTTACTTCATTGTATAGATGACTAATTTGACTATCTATTGTTTTTGATATATTCTGAGGCCGATCTTCTGGATACGAATGACTCAAAGATCGTTTGTTTCTAGAAATTGTATTCGACAATCGGGTGATACTGTTGAACTGGCCAGAACTACTGCAGTCTAGAAATAAAATAAACATTAAAAAATGAAAAGTAACAAAAAAAGAATCGATCGTGTGAAAATCTTACCGTGGCAGCATTCGGCCCAAAAGCGTAAATCAACTTGAGGAATTTTGGGACATGAAACTAAACCGCCTTGCTTCTTCGGTAATATAAATACGTTATTTGTGGCTTCTCTAATGGCATCGCCATTATCACAGATAACACGTCCCAAACTAGACTGCTTAATTTGGGTTAGTTGTTCGGGTTTAAAAACAGGTGGATTTTCGTACCAGAACCTGAAAATTTAGGAAAATTATTAAAAGCGAGTTCACAAGCCTTCTGACTTTTAAAAGCTGCTACTCAGCCCTTATGCTCTAGAAGTAAAATAATGAATAATGAATATTTTTTAAGTTCTTTCTTCAGTCCAATGCTCTACCAGATTTTTAGCTCGGGGAAGTTGCTCCTCGAATGTGCAAAAAATACTTTAAAAAAAGTTTTTGCTCTTTTCTGGACCTAGGAACTCCTGTGGCACCACTGTTTAAGTCAAAATTTGTTAATTTGGGATCTATCGTCACTAAATTCACTTTCATGTTTTATTTATAAACAATGAATTGGCACAGGGCTTTTTATATTATTTTTTTTTAATTCTTCCTTACCTATCTCCATCTCTCAAACGTCTGAACTGTTCGACTAAAAGACACCTGAAAGTCGGTCCAACTTTGGCACCGTCAATTTGATCTTCTAAAATTCCTCCGACCCAAATATCCACGTTTCCAGGATGCCCGTATAATTCTTTTAATTTATCTCTCACAGTCTGACTAGAAATTTCTCGTTTTAAATCGTCGAATGTTTCGGCTTCGCTTAAATTACAATATCTTCTCCACGTGTTATAACTCGGAAGAGCGTGATCCCTTCCTCTTTGAATATTAATAGCTGCTAAATCTAATGCCACGGCATGAGCCACCTCAAATAAATGTTCAGTCAGTTCTGTGTTTAAATTTTGATGAGGAGTTTTGAGCTTAGCCGGGACTGCAATTAATCCTCTCAATAAAGGATCTACGCCGCCTTCGTCGACCAAACGCCACGGGGAGAAAAAGGCTTTTTGCAAAGGCAAAGGACCTAAAAAAATAAAAAAATCGTTAAATATGCTCATAAGAATCGTTTTCATTAAAGTCATTTTTTCTTACCTTGCGGTATTGATTTATAAGAACTATTAAGTCTTTCCAAAGTAGGATTAATTAAGGAATGGCCAAATCTCAACGCTGCTGTAGCGAATACGTTTGTAATTCCAGCATTCGTGTTAGGGTTGTACCCTTTATATTCTCCCAACATTTCCATTCCTTCCGAGCCTAATATTAAAGGCAACCAATGCTTATAAGTAATGTGCTGCATTTGAGCGCCGACAATCTTAAAAAAAAAAAATACAATTATTAAAATAAAAAATATTTACTGCACAATCGAGTCACCGAGATTAATGATAATAAATTTTATTTTTATTTTTGGGTTTTTTATATTTATTATTTATGAAACTTAACCTTACTTTTGAAAAATATTAATAAATTCTCTTACTTTTCTCGCTTCGTGATAAATCATATCACCATCCCAATGAGGATTAATTTCCTTTAATTCATTCGCGATTCTGTTATGCTCCCTAAACCAAATCGTATGCATTGCTAAAAGCCCAACTTGTTCGTTGGATCTAATATCGCCAGCTAAGAAGCATTCGATTTCGCTTTCGTTCGGATCTCTTCTACAATCGTTCGGATGATTTTCAGCAAACGGAAGTAACGGTTTCCCTCCTGGGAAAGTCATCCCTTGTCTAAGAAGACCGTAATCGTTGCTGAAATTTCTTAAAACGTTTGCGACATCCTGAGAAAATCCATAAACCTGAGAAGCGTCTATATATGCGGTCAGTTGATTAATTTGTTCACGAGGTTGAACTTCTTCCCATAAAACTGAAGTTTGGCCAGAGCCGCATATCGCGCTTGAACGGACGACGTCGATGCATCTTCGGTTTTTGATTCTGGAGTCGTTTGGCGGGACTTCTATCGGGTAACAAGGTGCTGCATAATCGCAAGATCTGTCAAATTAAATAAAAAAGTTAAAAAATTGATCAAAAAAATGATTTTGTTAAATAAGAAACTTACTTTTTGCAATTGATTCCACCCCAGCTTTCGCTTGAGACGGACGGAATGGCATGATCTAAATCGTGATCTAAGAATTGTCCCCATTGCATTAACATGTGCGTCATTTCGTCGTCTGGAGTGATTTGATCTGTCCTAATGATTTCGGTTGACACTAATCTCGCACTTGGCTTTGAGAAACCGAAGTATTTAATGGACTTTGTCCAACCTAAAAATGAAAATAATTTTAGTTGATTAAAATTTTAAAAAATGTAGGCAGTAAAAATCAAACCAGCCAGCCGCCAGCGGGCTTAGCACTGAGCCGGAAAGTGGCGTAGAGTTCTAGTAGCAGTTTTTTCTAATTGTATAAAAATTTAGAAATTTAGCTGAATATTTTAATCGACTACTTGCTAACTGTAGACATAAAATTTAAAAAATCTAGATATTCAAAAGTCAGCCAAGCCCAAACAGCATTCTACAACCTAGGGTCATCAAACCTTCATCGATTTAACCTTTTTCGCCAAATAACTCACCTACAGGCATTGAGAATCCATCCTCGTAAATCGGACTAAGTAACCTATTAAAGGCAGTAAGGGAAGCACCCCACATAGGATTTTGTAAATTATTACAAGTCCCGTCTATCGTCCTATATTTGCTATGGAAGCACATATCTGAGCAATTAGTCTTCGGCCTGTGAATCATGCAACCTGAGAGATTCGCGATAAGCGTCAGCTGCGCTGGAGACAACACATCTTTATAGCTAAAATCTGAAAAAAATAAAAAGAAACCTTGAGAATATCAACATATCACAATATCCACTATTAAAAAACGATAAAATATCATACCCTGAGTAAGATTTACTTTCATCCCGGCTTCGACATGCTTCCTTATCAGATATAAAGTCCGTTCATAAACTTCAGCAGCACGAGCAACTTGCCTTGCAGCTGCGTTTGGAAATCTAACCAATCTCATTAATTCCCCAGCGGAAAGTGGAACGCCGTGCGGTCGATTTACTAACGTTCTCAACGTTTTATTTACTGCGTTATCAATGTCCCTGCTGGCTTCTTCAAAAGCAGTTCTGACGTATTTATCCCCTGGGCTGATAATGGCCTCGCCTGAAAATTTAAAAAAAAGAGAACATTAAAAAAATATTTAAATGCTTTTTAAAGAGAAAATTTTTTACCTTTAACAGTAAGGATTCCGTGTGCTGTTATTTTCCCGTAATCATTCACAGCCGAGCATTCATACAATCCCCCATCGTCAAAAGTCACATTATGAATATACAAACTTCCGCTAGGGGATCTTTTCCTGTGGCTTTTATCCTCTTCTAATATTGTCCCGTCTTTTCTCCAGACTATGACGGGAGTAGGTTCACCGTCGGCCCTGCAAGGTATTTCTATGGTGCTTCCTTTAGGCGCGTCTATGTTATACGGAGTGTGGATCAAACGTGGCGGAAGGCGTTCTCTGAAATCTTTCACTACGACTTGTGCCGTTGTTTCAGCTTGACCGGCTCTGTTGTCGGCTCTGCATACGTATAAGCCCGAATCGGATTCTTTGACATGTTCTATTCGAAGTTTTCGACCCTCGACGAATGTACGCCCGGCTGTGGTTAACAGTCGCCCTGCTTTGTACCAAGATATCGAAGGGACCGGGTATCCTTCAGCTATGCAGACTAATTCGGCCATTCCACCGGATTTCAGGGTTAAGTTTTCAGGGTGGGTTGTAAACGTTGGCACGACTGAAATAAGAAAAAAAATGTTTTAGAAAATTGTAAACATTTTTTTTAGGAATATGATAAAATCAAAATACCGTACGAGGGGGCTACTTTGTGGATGGCGGGGCTTCTTTGTGCTGGGCCAAAAAAAAATGAAAACTTCTTATAATGTCGTGAAACGTCCAGAAATGTGACCAAATAAATCCACAAAGTAGCCCCCGCAATCCACAAAGTAGCCCCCTCGTACGGTATGTTGTATTTTTGGTGTCTGCCAATGAAATGTTAATTTAATTCTGTTAATAAGAAAAATTGCCCTGGTGGAAAGTCTACTCGGGCTGGAAAACTCTTAAAATTATAAAGGAATTCTTTTCTGAATTAAATAGTCGTCGGGGGTAATTTCCTCTCAGCTTTGTAAGTTGTAATTACAAATTTCACTTTTCAAACTATTTTTGCTTTGCGGATCTCGAGTTGAGTGAAGCTTTTGTATGAACAAATTGAAGGTTATTTAGGTTTCCTAAGAAAGCAAAGAATCTAAGGCAGCAGTGGGGAAAATGTGCAAATCTAGCTAGTTGTGCTGAAATAAAAATTCATAAATTTTTACCGTCTTCCGGAGCTGCTTCCGATTCTGTGCAGCAAAAGAACAGAAAAAAATCACATTTAATAAAATAATAAAGCATTCGTGAAGTTTTTAAAAATTCCTGATAAAAAATTTGTAAAAACCTACCATTGACTCTGAGTTTAGCGCTGGCTGAAATGGTCCCGAGATGATTAGATGCTGAGCAACGATAAGTTCCAGAATCTTCTGGCTGGGTGTTTCTAATAATTAAAGTTCCATCATCTCCAATCTGAAAAAAATTAAACTAACTTAACCAATTTCTAATTTAGAAATGTTCCTTAACATTAAAAAAAAGATTACTTGGAATTTTGGTGACGTGTTAATAAGAACTTCATTCCTCATCCAAGTAATGTTAGGCTTTGGATCTCCATCAGCAATGCAGGTAAATCGAACAGAATCTCCAATATCCGCAATCCAATCCAGAGGCGTTCGTAAGAAATGAGGTTTACCTGTCAAAAACAAAAGCCGCGATCAAGTAATAAGAGTATTTAGTCATTTTCGAATGTTCAGTTGGATTAAATACCTTTTCCGGGTTTCTGTTTATCCATTCTAGCAGGTCTCGATTTAACTTCTCCTAGTGGACTCTTCGCCATACACTCATACACTCCCATATCCGAATCTAGAGTTTTTTCAATCGTTAAGGTGCCATCCTTTAATATCGAATATCTTGGATCTTTCTTATTTATTTCATTTCTGTAAAAAATTTATTGGAAAATTACTTTTTTTTATTGTTTCGGTCATTCACAAACATTTAAAAGTGCACAATATAGCGAGGCTCATTTCTTCGCTAAGAACACCCACTTTGGAGTAATAAAATACGAAACAAATTTGTTTAAAAAATCACATAAATATTTAGTAAATTAAGCATCTTTAATGTGTAGGCTGACGTAGTATCTGAAGCACTAGTTTGCACGGTGTTATTTCTGGGTTTTCTTCCATTAAGTTGTTAACAATGCTCGATTAAAGGAAAAATTCAAGGACATTTTTATCAGTTGTTAAAAAATATTAATAACAGCTTTTCCTTTACTCAATCCCCTGTCCTACTGTGATGCATTTAATTTGACTAAAAGAGAGGGAGATGCAAAACAATAGCTAGCGTCGTTGTAGTCCAACAGAGATCCAATTGGGTATGTTTCCATTAACTTTTATCACCAGTACTGCTTCAGTTTTCATCTTGTGTTTTAGCGTCCATTTTATAGACTTCAGCGTCCATTGTGACTCCTCCAGCTTCCCCCTCACTTGCTTAAACATCAATTTTTTCTGCTTTAGCGCCCATTTCTCTGATGTGCCTTCCTTTTCGTCTGCTCATACTGTTCAGCGTCCACTTTAGCAATCAAAATTATTGTTTCACAAGACTTATTTATAGCTCCATTCCAACACGGTGTTTAATGTAAGACACACCACTTTTTCTGATATTTTCTCGAAAGTATTCTTTTTAGGGTAGGACCGTGAGGGTCTTACCTTTGGTTCGCACTATGTTCTTGGAATTGGTATTAAATATCATAGTGCGACATGACTACCTCACTTTTAACTCAAGCCAAGTCCTTGATGTTCCTCCAGCAAAGCTTCTGATCATATCCACAGTTTCTATCTGATTTATTTCTTTTTATTAATCGATTTACTAGATGTCTTTTATTAAATGTCTTCATATTCACTTGCTGGAAATTTCTCCAGGTTACTCCAAGAGCAGTTCTTGCCTACCAGCGTTAAGTATGTTTTCAGTAAAGCACTCATAACACTCCATTAAAAAAACTAAACTAAAACAAAAATTCAGTTTTATTATAAACATACCTGTTCCTATACCAAACAACATCAGGCTCTGGGTCTCCATCAACTTTACAATGAAACGAAACCGTCCCTCCGAAATTAACTTCCACATCTCTAGGTTCTTCGATAATTTCCGGTTTTCCTGTTTTTAAAAAAAGAAAAAAAAGACAGGCGTTAATAAGCTTCGAAAAAAAAAGATTATCATGAATAGTTAAAGATCAGATAAACATTACGATAAACACAATTATCACGGTCCAGTAAATTTGTAAAACTCCCAAAGAGCTTCCTGTTTTTTGAACCGCCCAAGGGTCTCTATACGGACTTTCTATGCAAATGAAATTGAACAAAACAATAACAAAAGGCAACAGGTGACTTACGGCAATGAAAATCGTCATCCGACATAGTAGCTAATTCCTTCCCTTCCATAGCGACCGGCTGCATGCATGTTGCTGATGCTTGAGTCGATTTTAAATTGTCTCTTAGAAGATGAACAAGCCACAATATGTGACAATCGCATATTAAGGCGTTGCTATCTAATCGCCTGTAAAAAAGAAATCCTTGTTAAGTTTTCACACGAGTGGCGCCAAATAAAAAAAGAAAGAAGACAAAATTTACGTACAAACGACTTAGATTTTTCAAATTTTTAAGGGCACCAGGTGGAATCCTTTCCAATCGATTATTGTGCAAAAACCTGAAAAACAAAGAAAACAGTTTTGACTTACGAAGAAAGTAATGTAATATATCCTTTTACCTCACGCCCCGATTGAAATGTTTATTGAACCGCGAATAAGTGATTTTCAGCCACCGAATCACGGAAATGATTAACCTTTCCGTTTTGTCCGAAGGGAAGGAGGAAATTTTTTGAAGTGGAACAATCTCTTTTTTAGCAGAGGTTGAAACCTTTGAAAAGGAAACAAAACAACGGGACCAAAAGAAAAAGAAGAGAAAAAGAAAATAAAAAAAAGGAATCCCAAACTTCTTTTTCCTTTTCACGCGGTTTGATCTAACCTTAAAACCACGTCAGAACGTTGCCAGACAGTCTGGCAACTTTCGACCGGGAGTGTGACAGCGCCACAAAAAAAAAGGGCAACAATCGCCTCACATGATTTCTCCAAATACAGAAAGCAGATTTATTTTCGTGGATAAAAAATATAAAGGATGATGTTTGCAAATAATATTTTTTTGAAATGGAAAGTAAAAAATAGGAAGTTTTGGTCTCCTCGTTAGTGTTATCGATCAAAAAGCTTTTGGTTTTGCTTTATCTCAGATTAAGAGCAGTTTATTATGAGAGATTTAATGAAAATACTTTTTGAGTTCAAAAAAAACCCCAGTGGGAAAAGATATAGGTGTACAAAGGGTCAACAGCTAACTTTCACGAATTTCACTGTCACTAATTAGTATATTTTTCAAAATGTATGAGACTTATACTCTGGCGTCGCAACCCGCAGGACAAGCCAGAGGTACATGTTGCTTTTTGTGTACCACGCTTGGTTTTCTTTTGTTGGTCAAGCCTAAGCTACTATTTATAAAGAATCTAGAAAATATTGGAAAAGTAAAGACAATAAGAAAGGATTTTTCACAAAAATGACTGCTCAAGCTTCTACCAATTGGTCCATTTTTTGTGGTGTTTACATGCAATATTTATCTTATGCCACAAGATCTGGACCATTCGATGTATTGTCCAAACAAGATAAGCTCCTTCTTTTCCCTTCAACTTTATGCCTGGCAAGTTGATCTGCAAAAGCTACTAACACCGATTCCTCATTCCTTCTACACCCGAAAGCTCAACTCCATATTCGCACACGAATCAACCATCAAATAAAATAAACCATTAGCTGAATGAATAAATCATGCTGTTATTTAGTTCGAAATCTCATTTTAAAAATTAATCACCTCACAAGTAAATGGGGGCTCAATATTAGAAAATCGATATCTCGAAATTTGAAACTCGGAGAGAAAATGAAAAAGTTTTTAAGCGGAGCTCGAAAATAATTAAAAACAGGAGAGGCGAAGACGAAGAAGAAGAAAAAAAGTGCGAGAAAAGTTAACAAGTTTGGGTTTCGAGAAAAAGAAAACAGTCGGCAAACGAAGAAGATGGAAGAAGATGGGAAATAAATAAGAAAGAGAAAGAAAAAAGGCTTTTTAAGTTGGATTAAATTCCTGACCGCGTGCCTTTACTTACAATCGCTCTAGTTGGTGCAATTCGCTAAATATTTCAGAATCGAGTGCTTCTATTTTGTTGAAGTGAAGATATCTGTAATTTAACAAAAAAAAGGGGGCTGAGATAAAAGGTTTTTGATCTTTGATACTCACAGGCGTTCTAATGAGGTCAAATTGGAAAATGTGTCTTTCGGTATTTCCACAAGCTCATTGAAATGAAGGTATCTGCAAGGAAAATTTTCATATTAAATAATAGTAATTGCTGCTGTTTGCACCTAAAAAAAATTTGTTAAGATTGAGTATAATAAACTAAAGAAAGAACTCGCTTCAAGTCAATTTATTGTTCAACGTCCGATAATCCGAAGGCTATTTTACTTCTTTTAATGAAGCGAAAATAGCAACTGAAGATTGAATGGGGGGGAAAAAAATACGTTGAACATTTTTACTTTTGAAAATTGCTGGAGATAGAAAAAAAACAGGAAAAAATATCATGTAACACATAAAAAAAAAATTTCAACTAAAAGAGATCTCCAGCAATATTAACGATAATGAGGAAATACGGTGAAATTGCAATCCCTAAAAATAAAGTTATAATCCTGGTTACAGACTTTTTTCACTGCAATTTTTTTAACGACTCTTTTTCCCACCCTTTTTATACTTCAGTCCACCTCCTGCACTTGTAAAAGCTCTCGGGTTTTCCACATGAAATCGAGGACGCAGAAAGTCAGCAATTAGAGCTTACGATAAATTTACGAATGCTCCGTTTTTCAAGTCGAAATTCAGTTTTGAATATTTTTAAACGTTTCAGTCTGCAAGGGCATCAGTTCTGGTGCATGTGCACTTGAGTCCCTCGTTTTCCAGCATTTTCAATACTAGAGAGAGACCTTTTAAACCCGAGTAGCATAAGTATATCCCCTGAACTGCCCAGGACTCTCCATAAAATAGTTGTAAAATATCTTATGACCATTCACAGAACAATCATCTTCATAACTGCAGATCAGAGACATTCCAGTTTAGGTATTTTTTAAAAAATTAGGGCATTTGCTGGGTAGAGGGGTAGTTTATGGGAACATTAACAGTTCTGCTTCAGGTTTGGCGGCACCTGCCCTTGACAAGCTCCAGATTCCTTCTGACCCGGGAGGTAGCAATCTGGTTAGGGTTCTGGTAGGGGGCAGCAGTCCTGCCAGAACTGGCTTAAGGCTAAAGACGGTAAAAGTTGGATAGGCTTAAGTCCAGAAAGCAGAAAGCTTAGAGTCAAAAACTGACGGTATGGCTCCTTTGCTGCGACCGTCGCGGGAAGGCACAGTAAGAAAAACAGAAAGATTGCTATTCTTTATGTTTCTGGCTAGTCTATTTTCAAAGTATATCCAATGTTACTTGGAAACCATTATAATCCGACCTTAATTATTTGAAAATCAGCTTACTGGCAATTTAATTTCACTCCCTTCCTGCAATTTCTAAATAATTTTTCTCGCTTCCACAACCCCGACAGCGTCACCTTCGTTAAACCCATCTTGCTGCGACCCCTTTTCATTTATAAAACACTCGACAACGGATAAAAAAAATTTGATCTCATCATTTCCTTTTTCTTCAACTTCGATCAAACATTTAACTCGAAAACAATTTTTGTTGTTTTCGAAAAAATAACAAAAATTTCAAGTCTCTGTGAGGTACAAAAGAATTTCATTATGCAAATTGAAACGTCATGTTTGCTAACGACTTTTAATTCCTTCCCCTCCTTCTTCTTCCTCATTTCGAGAAAATAACGAGTACTTTTTCATTATTCTAAAGCCTTCGTATATACTTACAGCTGCTCTAATTTAGGAAGATCGTGGAAAACGTTGCTTTCAATTTCCCTAATCCGATTCTTATATAAATATCTGAAAACAGAAAAAAAAAGCGTTGTTTAGTGAATAATGAGTATCGCGTTTGTGATATTTAACAAGGCATAGAACGCCCTTAAAAAATATTAAAAAAGAGTAAAAAAAAAAAGCTCCCTCTCAACAGAATACGTCCAAATAAATGTCATCTGTGAAGTTTTTAAATATTATACGAATAAATCATGCGAGCATTTTTTTCCTATGAAATATGAGGTCGTTATTTTCTCATCGCGCATTGGAATCTTTTAAAAAATTGCAACGAAAATCCCGGTGACGTGTAAGTGCGTGACAAACGTTTACTATCGCTTCACGCGTTATTTTTTTCATCCCCTTCTCGTGCTTCTGGTAAATGACCGTTTATGCCGGGGAATATTTTGAAGCGATGACATCCTCGCATTTTAAATGGTAATTTTTTCCAACTGATTTTCTGACAAGTTGAAAAAGAAATTGGAGTAAGTGGATAAGTGAATAATGCAAATTGTAAAAGTGAAGAATGATGAACTGTCAACACTTACAAAGTGTTTGGCAACTTGACAGCTATCGTAATCTTTTTTTTTTCCTCCTTAAAAAATTGTCAGCGACACTAAACTATATATTGCAGAAATAGTCTTTTGAGTTGTTCAATTCCAAAAAAGGCGTTTAATGGAATGTCAGCTTAGAACAGTTTAGCGTCTGAAAGCATTACCAATAACGAAATTTATTGACTAAATATTTTTTTAGAAAAGTTTAAGGATGATTATGGAATATCCAGAAATGGATATTAAGAAAGCTTTCGAATTGCACGGAAAAAGGATTTAAAAAGCTTCAAAATCTGTATCTTTGGATGCATTTTTCTTTCGTCCGTTTGCGTTCAATAACATTTCCCAAAATTCAACATTTTCAATGATACTTACAAATAACGAAGTTCTTTCAATCCATTGAAAACTCCATTTTGAAGTTTCGTTATGTGATTATTGTTGAGCAATCTGCAACAAAAAATTTTTTTATTAAAAATATGAAAAACTCGACGGGTTAAAGTTTAAAAATATTCATTTTAATCTTCTGACAATAAACGGGAACCACAAGATTTTGGGATCATTCCAAAGTCAGAACTGAAATATTTTACACGGATAGCACATTGAACGCTTTTCTGGGAGGAGGTTGAATCTTTTTTTTTGGCAAAGCCTTCCGGGATTGTAATTTATAACCCGAAAAAAGGCCCTGTCTTCTCTTCATTGTCCTTAAAGCAACTTCAAAAAAAGATTTTTTAAAAGAAAACTAAAAAAATATGTACTTACAATGTTTGAAGATTTTTCAAATCCTTAAATGTATTCGGTGGGATTTCCCTCAACTTGTTGAATCGTAGGTCTCTGAAAATAAAAGAAAGAGAAAAAGGATTAAAATCAAGTTTTTTTACAAGAATGAGAAAAAGAGGTCGAGGAAAATAACCATGTTGCCCGGCTCGGAGAAGTTGATGTCCTCATTTCGAGCTTGAACGACCGTGAAAATGCAATTTCGTGATTAAAATCTTAGACCGAGAAAAAAAGTCCGTTACACATTTTTCAATTGACGCACATGCCCCCTCTTGCAGAGGGAAGCAAAAAACCCGGGGGGGAGAAGAGGGAAGTTTTGTAATTTTCCAAATGATTTCCCTTCCA
Source organism: Liposcelis brunnea (assembly GCA_023512825.1). Taxonomy (NCBI): domain Eukaryota; kingdom Metazoa; phylum Arthropoda; class Insecta; order Psocodea; family Liposcelididae; genus Liposcelis; species Liposcelis brunnea. Next base: position 22,696,764 of record CM042073.1, read on the forward strand.
AATGGAACCGACGTGAGGAGTTGAAATTTGTTTTCATTGATATCATCCAACACGACCGATCTAATTGGATTTTTTTTTTAAAAAAATATAAAAAAACGAAATAGTTATACAGGCTTTCCTGTCGAAATAACATTTTACGATTGGTGATTTGGCCAAAGTCCGAAACCGCCCTTTCCCTCCCCTCGCGTTGTTTATATCTTGATATCCGGTTTGCAGCAGAAAAAAAACTTTTAAGGGTTGCGTTAGTACGTGCCATGGGAAATTAAATGATAGATTTCCCCGGATCGGATTTTTCCTAAGGCCGTCATGTTTCGAAGAAGAAAATTTTTTTTTTCTTCTTCTGATTACTTTCACCGTGATGAAATTTTCTGAGTATTTCAATTTTTTCAGTTGAGCGAGCTTTTGAGAAATTGATTAAAGGAGAGTAATTGACTAGTTTTCAAGTTTCTGCGTGAACGGACTGAAACGCCGTTAACTATCCACATCTCATCCAATCCCGAAAATGCCTTTTCCCGAGTACAAAAAATCATCTTTCCCGAAGGTGTCGAAGCTTTCTTTGACTACACAAATTTTAATCGAGAAAGAGATCTAATCATATATGCTCACCGCTCTGATGTTTGTTTCCGCGATCTGTTAGACATTCGTTTGATCTACTCATTCCTTATTTCTACCTCAAACAGCTTTCCTCACTTTCGTTCTAGGCTTGTTTCCTAAATTTTAGCAAAAAAAAATGATCTTCAAGGACGCAGAATTTGCACTTTGATAACAGTTCTCTAATTAGATTTTGGCCTTATTTTTGTTGGTGGCAGTCGCTGGCCTGATTTATTGAAAAAATAAAAATCACATCATTCAATTTTTCAGAGCATTGGTCGATGCTTTGTCTACCCAGGTGTCGAAATTTTAACGTCGACAACGCTGTTAATTTTAGAGACCGGCACGTCTACCGGCCCTCACCTATCAAGCACCAAAAAACTAATCTCAGCAGAGCTTGACCGATGCGGAAATCCGTAATTTTCACGGGTTCATGTCAAACGTCAAATCAATTGATTCTTTTTCTTTTGCTGTAGCTTCCCCCATCGTTTACATCTCTTTCTTAACTAAGAAAACCATTTCCTCGACCATGAACCATGGAAAAAATTTGATCTCTCATAATATTTTTTATTACTTTCTCAAACCAATCTCCTCATTTCTTAGAATTCCGCTTTACACAATAATACTCAGAAATTTTCATTTTCTGCTTGGTAACAGAACCTTTTTTTTTTATTCAAGCTGAAATATTAATTAGCGAAATTTCAAAGAAGCACGTAAACGAAATACCGCTATCACAAATCCAAACATCCGAATAATGTCCGTCAACACCACCACCGATTGATTACATGCTAATTAAAATATTCTTGCAAACAATCCATACTCTTTTTTAGCTCCGTTCTCTATTTATTCTTGTCTCGTTTTATGTAAGCACCGCATATAATAAATTCTTCTCATTCGTAAAATAAACTTTTTAGAAAAAAAAAAGCTCAGCTTCGTATATTAAAACGACAAGAAAAGGTAAAACGTGAGCGCGAGGTGGGGGATATACCGAAAGCTATTTTCAACTAAACTTCCTGGCAATATATAAGGAAAAGTTGCAAGCCAGGAAACAAACGCGCAATTATAATAAGAGCATAACAATAGTAAAGATGTATTCATCTCTACGCCGGAAAGAAAAGGAGAAAAGTTTTGTTTATGCAAAATTGAAAGGCGCATAATTCAAAAGTTAACTGGTTAAATTTTTAAGTGTTACTTAACTCGCTCAAAGCGATTTTTAACAAAAGAAAAGAAAAAAAAGTTTCACTTTGAGAAATGAGAGGATTTAAATGGATTTTATGACCTAACTTTTTTCACCAGATTTTTCCGAAAATTATACAAATGAAGAAGTTGACAAGATTGATAATAACTTTGGATGGTGAGACCGTAGTGAGAATGAAAGAAAATTTGAGAAAGATGAGTTAATGACTATTGTTGCAGAGCATTAGTTATTATCAAAATAATTGCAAGAGTGAAAGCCTGGGTTTTTTTCGAATCCAGAAATCGGGAAAGGCTAGAAGCTGTAAAACGGTCGAAGAAAAATCGAATTTATATCAAAAGAATCTTTGATTTAGAAATCAAAGATCCTCAGTCCATATAAAACTCAGTGCTTAGAACAACGCACGAAACACGCATTCAAATAATGAATAAAGCTACAACTTTTTAATATTTCGAATCCTTCCAACACTAAATTTTGTTCCGTTAAATCCCGACTTCCTGGATTATTCTCAAAACTTATATTTTTAACTTGTTCCAGACTTTCTACACTTCTCTTCCATTAAAACCAAATGCATTTCCTTTTCAATGACTCAGTTCAGAATTTAAAGTAAGTTGTAAATTCAAAACGTGATGCAACTGATAACTGAGAAAAAAAGAAATAAAATTTTATGGCCGAATCGATTTATACTTGAAGTTTGCTGTTGTGAAAACATTTTTTTCTCTGATTTTTATGGTTGCCTTTAGGTCATAACGCGATTTTTTTTTTTTAAAAAAAAGCGACATTCCGATGAGGGTTTCCATTTCAATAATTGATACTTTCTTTCCCGATGCTGCCCAAAGGGATTTTTCCTACATTGTATATTTTATTTTCCGAAACGCAAAAACCCAATGTTAGCTTTTTTTAAAAAAAATATCGAAACAGGTTTTAAAAAAAATCAAGCGTCAATTTGCTGCCGAACTTTCCCCGGATCTATAATGAAGCTTATAATAAAGTTTACGGATCGTATCAAGTTTCTACTGCTATAAAACAACGATTTCGTCTTAACCCAATTGATTACCAAACTTTAATCGTATTCACTCTACTCGTTGGAGGATCTTTTAAAAAGTTTTGATAACAAAGTTTAATGGGAATTCATGTAAAGTTTTATTTTCCCTGCCAGAAAGAATAAATAAATACTAACACCCTCTTTTTCCGTTGGAGGGAAAAAATAACGGGAGCACAAAAGCTCGATCCTAGGTCAAGCACGAGGGCCTAAGTGATTTATTTCCTTTTTTTTTGGTTTTTTTGGTTTCAACCCCCCGTTTCCTTTCATCCTTTAGCGATATTTCCCATCTTTGCACGGCCATTACTACGGTCATAAAAGAAAAACATGAGAGGTTTTCGGTTTTCATCTGTTTCTCAAAATTCGATGGGAAAATTATCATTTAAAAAATATTCAACGACAGTTTTGTTTTCCCTCTAATGACGCTCAATCCAAGAACGAGGGGGAAAAAAAAGGAAATCTGGAAAAATTTTTTCCTGTCGCGGAAACCTTCCTAAGCGAGATTAATTGAATTTTTTTATTATTTTTTCCCTTCTTTTTTTTTTTTGTTAAAATAAGCCTTTAAAAGTTGTGACATTTCTATTTGAATGGATGTTACTAAATGTCGGCCATAAGGTCATCCCCTTTCTTCGTTTACAAGTTCCTTCTCTTAACGGGAAAGGAGATAAAAGATAGTTTTTAACTTGGTTGATAATGGCTTCGATTCTCCGCCCGGGGAAAAGATAACCAGGCGGAAGACTTTTCCTTTCTTGATTCATTGTTTCAATATCGCACGTTCTACTTTTTTGAATTATGCCGAGTTTTTTAAATGGAAAGGTTAAAAAAACTTTGTTTTTAGGACTATGAATATGCCGGATTTTTTTTTTTTTTTAAATTCCAAAATTGTTTTAGGGGGAAAAATGAAGAGCGAGCCAAAACGGTTAAGGTTGACGAACGGAAAGTTAGGTCGACAGCTCTGTAAGCTTGTGATAAATGTTTCTTTCGGATTCAAAATGATATACAAATGGAGACGAAGTCTAAAATTTTTTTCTACCCCATTTTCCTTCTCTATTTTCCGAAAGAGATTATATCGTTATATCATTTTTCTTTGCTGAATGTTAACTTCATTTTAAAGGGACGACAACAAAAAGATTGAAGTCGAAGAGTAATAGAGATTGCTTCATTCCGTATTTCATTAGGTTAAGTATACAGGCATTTGTAGAAGCTGCAGCTAAGAAGCAGGGCTTTGAGAGTAAACATTAAAAAAAGTGAAACATCCTACTATAATTTGTCTTCTTCTGCGATGCCACGATAGAAACCAAACTAAGGCCATCCTTCTAGCAATCTTTCAACAGCGATCACGATTGAAGGCAGAATAACTCTTCCACAGACAATACGGTCCATTTATGAAATATTGCCAGACGTGTTAAATGTTTCTTTTTCTTTTCTTTCGTTTGATTTTTTTTCCAATAATTGTGTGGAGCAACGGGTGTTGAACTCACGCATCAAGTGTCGGAAGTATTCCACCTTCTGAAGTTTGATTAAAGTCAAAAGTTCTTGATCTCTGAGGAGATACTAGAGAACACTATTATTCATGATGTATAAACGATGGGTCCAGTTGACGCCAGAATAAGATAAAGTGTCAACACTTTTAACGAGTCGTTTGTTTGTTTGTTTTTAAGGATATCAAACCATTTTCGCACCATTAGTTGTTCGGAACTACACTCTACACTCGAATTTCAGGTTTCAAGGGTTTCACAGTGCTTGCTTCAGACTAACAAACTCGGTGTTATCGACTATTTGCGACATTGTCCAAGTAATGTATTGAGGACTTGACTTTCGAACGTCAGAAGTGTTTTCCAATTGCTTCGAAATCTTTTTGAAGATAAATTCTTTATTTTCTTTGTTCTTCATCAATACACATAATGCTGTAGCTTAGACAATGCTTCATGGGATCACCGAAGTTCTTCTTCTTCTTCTTCTTCTTTCAACCTATATCCGTCCACTCCTGAACAAAGGTCTCTCTAAAATTTTGTCACAGCTTCTTGTCTTGGGCTCTTTGCAACCATTTCAGTCCCGCCACCCTCTTAATGTCGTCGTACCATCTCTTTTGTGATCTTCCGACGCTTCTTTTCGACGCTCGAGGTCTCCATCTTACCGTCCGTGCTGTCCACATGTCCGAATCCTCCCTAGCGGCATGACCTGCCCATTTACACTTAGCTGTTGCCAGGCGTGAACAATGTATTAGATAACATTAATTGTGGCAGCGTTAGGCTGCCCAAGGCAGTTCCTCAGGATTTCATCAGAGAAGAGCAGCTGCAAACGGCCAGTTGCTTAATTCAGCAAACAATCCTCCAGGCTTGTTCCTAAGAGCAATTTTACAGCGTATTGCTAGCTAATTTTTTAAGACTTCAAAATTAGGGACAAAAACATGTCCTAAAGTGGTGGCTAAGCGAGCTCCAGGGCTAGCTGGTGAGATCCTTTTATTTTTATGTCAGCAAAGATGCATATCTATTCCTAAATTCAAAATTTGTCTTAAGGAAATATCGTGCTACATGTGATATTTTATAGCTGCATGAAGATCTGCCTTGTTGATTGTTGTTTAATCCTTGGTCTGTGTTGTGGTCACCCTCGTCATTCATGTTTAGCCAACGTTTTCCTACATAGCGAGATGTAAGCACTACTCTGCTTCCCTGTTTGTCTATTAATAACCGAATTATTCGAACAATCTGTTCAAGTCACTCGTATAAGGAACTGATCAAAGAATTAGTCTTTTGCCAAATCGTGAATCAAACGTTGAAAGTGAATTTTGGAAATCGTGTCCTCGGTCGGTTTATATTTTCTTAAAGAAAAGGAAAAACTCCAAAGAATGAACCGAGTTTGGGATAAAATTGAGTTTTTGGAAAAGAATGTAGGTGGGGTTTGGGGAGTTAATATTTAAAGATTAAAATCTAAAGAGTTTTTTGAAGATAAAAAGATTCTCCCCCGTCCTTCTCTTTTCGTCTTTCTTTATTCTTCCCAACATCTCGAGTAAATAAATTAAAAGATGCCTACATCATTTTTTCCATTTCCTTATTTTAAAAAAAATCCCATAATGGGAAATATCATTGTCAAGACCCTAACTCGTTCCTTTTCCTCATCTTGACAGAAATCACGGAATATTTTTTCTTCCATCTTTTTAAAAAGAAATATAAAAAAGGAGCAGGGAGAACGAAAAAAAAAAGAATGGAAGGGAGTTAAAAAGTTAAAACGTGGCGACCCCGAAAAACCCTCGTTAAAATGTAATGACCATTTAAAATTACACGGTGATGTCCTTTGGGGTGGCTTTTCATAACCCTCCGTCAGATACAACCCGTGAATGTTGTTTTACTAGAGGGCTTAATGTCTGCTCCTCCGTAAACGGCCCTTTTCTCCCTTAAAAATGTTGCGCATGTTTCCTGGTTACATAAATTTTGAAACCTTTCGCACCTCACGGGAATCTAATAAGCCGAGGGATAGTGGTTGACTGCGAAATGAAACCTCATTAAAACTTTGTCAGCAAAAACAACAGGAAAAAGGATTTCCTACCTGAAAAATGTATGAATTGCTTCGAATTAATAATAGAATGCTAAAGAGGACTACTGTTACCTTGTACATAATGTTTATCGATCGTCAGGGGAGTAAATGACCCGTGCCAAACCTTAAAGCCCCTTCCTATACAGAGACACGAAGCATCAAAAGGCATTTAATAATCGAATGATGTGAAAAGGATTTTCATCTATGAATTTCCGGAAGGCTGTTAAAGTTCCGCTGCGGAGGGATCTCCACCTGGACCGAGCTTCCTGAACGTCGTAAATTACCACTTGTAAACTGAACGGGTTTCCCATTTTATCTTTCGCCGGGTTTCCAAGGCGTATCTTCCAATTTAGGCCCTTTAGAAAATGCTTACGTCGGTAAATCCAAACTAACTTAGTTAACTCTCGATTTAGTAAAGCTTGGGATTACGTTTCATTCACTTTTACATCTTCTTTTGTTCTTTTCTTCTTCTTATTGCGGTTTTTCTTCCCGTTTGTTTCCTGTTAACTCGGAATTATAAAGGTTATTGCCTTTTGTCGGATTATTATACCCTGCATATCAGCTGCGCCAGGGCCCATGTCATTATAATCCTCGGGATTCTATTCACTTGTATTTGGATTGCAAATGAAGATATTCCAATTTTAGAGGGAAAAAAATTTGCATGATTAGAATGATTTATTTTGATTTTTTTAAAAAAAATTTAAATAAACCAAAAAAGAATAAATAAAATATTGCAGGGATTGATTTTGTTGTAAAGTTTTGTTGATGACTTTTAAAAAGTCGAAACACTTGTATAATGATTTCTTTTCTGTGTTCAACTTTTGTGCAGTGCAATACAGCCGAGAGAGAAATACCGTATCGATTTTTTACTACCCTTTTGCAAAATTGCAATTTAAAACGGGCATTACGGTTAGTTTGATGTAAAAGTCAACGCTCTTAACCCCCGTTTTAAACCGACGGTTGAAACTTTCTGACCATTACCCCTCCGCCCATTCATTAATCAGCTTGAATGCGACCTAACAAAAGCTTCTTAATTAAGATTCACAATCCCAAGGTACGCCCGGATCCCTTAAAATTCGATCAACATTTTAAAAAACTGTTTAAAATCCTTTTTGAAAAAACCGAAAAATAGGGAGATGCAAGTTTTGAAATGTAGATGGATTTTCGTTGTAGAAATGAAAGTCGAACGACAAGTTGTCAGGACTACAGGAGACGTTTTCTCCCCTTACGTTAACATATTAAAAAACATTTTTTATGGGGGAGGATCTTTTTCCCCCAAAAAGTGTAGAAAAGATAAGAATTCAAGAATAGTTGTTATACATAACTTGACGAAATACAAATGATCTTAGCTACTTTTTTTTCAGTTTTTCCGAGGATTAAGTCAGGCAGGAGGGGAAACATGGCCATAAGGAGTGGGGAGAGAGATGAAAGGGGAAAGGGATTCTTCTTTATGGCTTTGGACGTTTTCCAAACAGCGATGGGAACAAGGGTCCTATATCCGGGGTTACAATTTTGTAAAACTCAAAACTTTGAGTTTACGATTGTTTCATTTTGTCATGGCGGCATAGAGGAAGAAGGGTTTTCGGAGAATAAGAGAGAAAAGGGGGAGAAGGAACGACACGATGTAGAAAAAAGAATTGAAATATGTTTTCCATTGTTTCAGTAAAGGATTCCTTTAGTCAGTGACGTAACTTTGTTGCTTGATTTTTCAACCTGAGTACGATCAATGCGACAAAATAGAACTTTTTGAAACAAGGATAGATCTAACAGTCAAAGCTCCCGGGATGAACTCGGTATTAACTTCTCAAATTGTATGACAAACAAATTGTAATAAACCAGTAGATTTATCAGTCGAAACGGAAAGCGGAATGTCAAGCCAATAAGGCTACCGTCCACCCATGTGATAGCTTAGTTATTTCCTGTCGTTGAAAGCTGATAAAATGGTGGGAAAATTTCTACGGAAATAACAAAGCATAGAGCTTTAAGTTTTCGTCTGAAGTTTTAAAAAAAATGAAAATGATTAGATTAAGCGAAATTTAAGCACTCCTAAGAGATTTTATATGGTTTTGGTGAGTGCTTGATTTTTCACATGTCGCTTTTTCAATGAATTCCTTCGAATTTTCATCATAGCCTCCCATTCCCGCACTCGCTTTCTTCAATTCATTTTAATAAAAAGCATGTTATGATTTTTTTCTATCTGTCCTTTTTCAGTTCCGGCTCTCGCTTTTCCAAAAAGATGAACTTTCCGTATTCTTTCTCTGTTTGCTCTTCTTTTTCTTAACTTTCTCTTTTTCGCTAATAGCCCTTTGTCAATAACACTTGTCAGCTTCACATACTTTGATTTTTGCCGAGCTTCTATGTTGGGAAATAGACTGTCTGAAACGGTTTACTCCTTGGAACATCCTAGTTCATGTTCATCGATTACCTCATGTACTCTTTCGCTTTCAAATTTTCCTTATCCTTCTTCCCTCTTCAATTCTTTCCACACTCCTTATTCGAAAATTAATTATTCTCCGAAACTTAAGAAAAGCTTAATCATCAAAACTGAGCAACTTTAGAATTACTATTGATAGTTCACAAATCTCAAAATGAAAGCAAATGACGTGACGTGCTAATCTCCCTCAACCCATGGTGAAATCACGTCAAATTGTTAATGAAAGTGGTTTTTCCTTTTCCGAGGCAGATGGCGTTCTCATCTTTACAGACAACTTCATTCTAATCCGCTGTTGTTCTTCTCGAGATATCTCCCTCCTCGTTAATGAACTCCCAAGCAAAGATTTATTGTTCCTATAAATCAGTCTTGGAAGAAGCATGAAGATATGCTCAAACTTTTTGACAGTTGCTTTTCCACATCATGGTCATTAAATTATAATTCCGCGAGGGGGTTTTAACTTTAATCACTCCTTTTCATTTTTTCTTTCATCAATCTCCATTTTTTACATGAAAACAAACAGGATAAGAATTTCTCATTAGATATTTTAGCAGAAGCTTATGAGAATTCCCGATTTATTTTTCTTATTTATTTTTACGTAATAGTGATCACGTGAGGAGAAAATTCGATGTCTTCGTATGCGATTATCCCGGAATCCTTTTGATAAAAATCATTCTTTTCCTTTAACGTCCGCAGAGGTTCAAACTCTTTCTTTATTCCTATGCATACTTCCCGTAACTCGATTCAAAGTGAAGCCGCTTGGGTTTTGAGAAAACGATGAGCCCTTATTTTATTTTATGTTATGGTAATTTACGAACTCTCTCCGGAGGAGAAAGGGGAAGAAGGCGAAATGCGGGAGGGGGTTCTGGAATTGTAATTTGAGAAACGATGTATTTGCCCGAAGCGAAACCGACGACTGATGCTTTACTCCAAAACGGGGGAATCATTGTTGCGAAAATGGGAGAAGAAACCGGAAACCGGAACTCGAGGCTGAATCTGTAGAAAATGATTTTTCAAAATGAAAATCATGTGTAATTTATATGCTATTCATTAATGTACGAGGATATTCATTCATTCTTAGTCTGACAGTCAAGCTTCATGCTTTTTCGTGTATGTACATTTCATTAAATTTTGTTTTGCCTCAACGATATCACAATAAAAGGTAATTTTTAGCGTGATGTCGTCGTCCAAGTTGTCGCAAAGAATTTCAACAGGACGCAGATCTAGCCAATATCAGAAATAATGCTTATTGGTGCATCAGTCGTTAGTTAAAGTGAAGTTCGTTTCTATGTGGGGTCGACTTATTAGAGATCGATTGCTGATCTATTATTGACGTCGGCCAGAAATTTTCTGATCTGTTCAAACATCAATTATTACAACATCGACTTCAAGACTTGAGATATGCAAGTAACATTGCCGAAAGCCGAGGTCAGCAAGAGGAAAAAGCGACGTTTGCGAAAATGCCTAAAAACAAAAAGGCAGAAAGCAACTTACCAACTTCATACCACACTTCAATATTTGCTCGAATAACTTGTAAAATTTATTCACCTTCACTCTTCAAAAATAAAAAAGAAACTGGTCAAAAATAAAATCGAGCCAGAGTCTGAAATGCGAAAAGTCAAAAAATCTTTCTGAGGGGTTAAAAAAAATTTTCTTATGCTTAGCTAATGCTAAGATCTTTTTCCCGCTCAGTCAATTTTATTATTTTTTTGGGTTCTGACAGTAGCTCGACTGTACCTGAAAAGGGACGAATGAACTTTCTTTTTTAAAAAGATCTGCAAATAAAAGTTTGAACTGAAGTAACCCCCATATTTTTTTAACTGATTGGTTTGACATAACAGAAAATTTATGTTAATTTTTTAATAGCAATCGCAGCTAATAATTTTACCAATAAGAAACTAACAAGCCAAAATTTTGATACATATAAATGAAACTGGCTATGGGTTGAAAAACTATCTAAGCTGCAACAGATGTGTGCCCGAATGAGAATTAGTTCAGCACGCTCTTTTGTAAATGTAACACTTCCATTGGTTTGCTGGGCTGCTGTTTAATATTCTAAAGAAAGTTTTCCTAACTTGAGAACGCTAATCGGAGGCAGGATTTTCGTCCCAGATAGGACACACTAATAAAACTTTTATCAAAGTCTAACATTTTTCTTCAAAAAAACTTGCTTCTTAAAATATAGCCTAAAACGTCTTAAAATTAGATAAAATTTAAAATCTCAAATTAGTTCTTAAAAATTTGCTAACTGTCACTAATAACTCAGTGGCTAACGAGCTATGTTCAGCATGACGGGAGGTTGCCATCATAGCAGTTAATCTCTGTCGCAGAGATAGCACATGAAGTAGAAAAAAATGCCTATTATAAAATTTCAACTGAAATATGGCTGCGCAAACAACAGGCTTCTATCTTCTTCACAGTAATGAGACAAAAACGCATGTTACAAGAGAGCTGAACAAACTAACAACTTATATAGGGCTACCCTAGTAAGCACCAAGCCTTTAAAGCAAAAACCCACTTAAAAAACCATTTTAAGTATTTTTTAAAAAAAATACACTAACTATACAGTAGGCCATCATCTTTTAGATTTCGACTTCTGAATTACCAAAAAAAACATTCGAAATGACCAGCCTAAGGACTTAATTTCCCTTAATTCTTAAGTGAACGGAGCATAACAATAAGGATGTCGATTAAGATAAAACTAAAGATTTGAAATACCAACATTTTACTACCCTATTTAATTTAAAAACTTTTCTTCTATTTTATTTATGACACAATTATAATCTTAAAAGAAATTTTTGACAGGGTGGTGAAGCCGTAATTAGGTGAGCTAATACGCATCATTTATTATTTACATTTAAAATAACAAGAAACGAAGATTACAAGGGGAGGATTATGATGCCGAGCTCATAATAAAAACTAATGAATTTTCCTGTTGTATAAAAAAATAAACCCTTCAGATTTTTTTTTCCCAGGCTAAGCTATCGAGTTGGTTAAGAGAGAAGAAAAAAAAAGGAGGAGTAGTTTGTTGACAGTATCTGGTGTTTTTCATCGGAACGCCTTTAAAAAATGCCGCTACGAAATTTATATTTCCTCCATAAAAAGGCATTATATTTTTCTATTGTCTATAAAATAAGTCGAAATAAAAAGGGGAGAAATATCTTACATATAACCTGAGATAAAGCATATTCGACTCAAGTTACAACTTATCCCTGTCGTAACTTCTTTGTCATTGTTTGTTTGTCCGTGTGTTGAAGAGGTCTAGTGAAGAATTTCCACCCTTTTTTTCCCACCCACGTTTCCCTCCCTTAGGGTTTTCACTTTTTTTCATTTACTTTTCCTATGTTTTTAAAGTTTTAATCGTGAGCGTTCGATTCATTTTCGGAAAATGAAAAAACTCATAAAAATAAACATGGACCGACGAACGCTCTACACAGCAACAAAAACAAATTTTATATTACATGATCCATGAATTCTGAAAATGGGTTATTGCCCATTCGCATGAATTTTCAGTTCTCCCGGATTATAAAAAAAAAGACCCTGGTTGGAAGTGGCCGGTTCGTTCATCTCTCTCTCGTCTGTTTTTCCCCGGATGCAAATTTCTCTTTACATTTTCCTCGCTTCTCTTGGTAGATGTACAAAAGGGAAATTGCTTCCCGTCTTAATGAATCCGCCATATTTATTCCAAGCAGGGTTATCCGCGATGAAAAACAATAACGGAAACAATTTATTAATTCGTGACGTGCGCAAATTGAGACATAAATTTTCGCTATTTTCATTGTTTTTAAGCTCCACCTCGTTTCACATTTTTTCCCTCTTTTAGGCCTTCTATTTTTTCATTTTTTTCAATCATGCGATCCGGAATTAGTTGCACTCGGGAAAAAGGACTGATTTATTATTTTCCAGGGGCCACTTAAAATAAATGATCTTCTTCACTTTTCTTAAAAAAAAAGTTTTAATCCCCTTTCGAAAAAATTAATAATTGAATTACGATATAAATTGGCAGGTTTCTCCGCCTTCGATTTTTTTAAAAATTTAAATAAATGTCAAACCTAAAAAAAGATACTTGTCTCTGGTAATTGATGTCATGTTAAGTATTTTATTGTCGATTTTTCCCTTGTTTCCTGCGTTCCTTTAAAAGGAGGGAAAAGGAACGTTCGCCTTTTTTGGACTACTTGTTAGATTTAAAACACGAAACTTGGTCTTTTAGAAGATAAGAGAAAGAAAATTAGAGCGGCAAAGGCGTGAAATAGAAACGGACATGTTAAAAATGAGAGGCGTACCATAGTCTTCATATACGTCAACGTAATTCACTTACTTTTTATTTCGTCTCTTTCTTTTTTTTCTTCTTTTAATCAAGTTTGGATCTTGGGAGTAAATTGTATAACTGACTGACGACATGACAGGTCGACCATTTTAGATTTCTTAATAAAACACGAGAATGAAATGGCAATGCTTTCGTCGTGTCTTCACTAAACATGTAAACACATAAGAGAAATAACTTAACACGAGAGAAAACTTTTTTTTCAGGGATTTGCAGATCAATGCGGTTGCTTCTTCTTTTTCTTCAGGCTTTCTGCATCCACTCCTGGGACATAGGCCTTTCCAGTCTGTTCTGTGGCGTTCAGAAAAAGCGCCTTCCTGCTCTTTTGAAAATTTCGTCGAGTCACCTTTTTTGAGGTCTTCGCTGTCAGTCGCAGACTGCATTGTATTAATGTCACTGCCCATCGCTCCTTGCCTTCCTGGTCACATGTCCTACCACTTGTTGTTTAACTCTATAGCGTACCTTGCAATGTCCATCACTAGTGTCTAGTTTCATTTCTGGTCGATCAGGCCTACGCACAAAATACTGTAATCTCTCTTGAAATTCAGGGAAATCTTCGGATCTCGCAATACGAATTTTGCCAAAGCTCTTGAAGCAAAGCAAAGCGTACCATTCTAGTAACTTCTACCGTCTAATATTTCCTCATAATGAAAGACAAGATTGAGGATTACGCGCAGACATGGAGTAGAAAATCATCTTTAATGAGGATTCTCTTAAATTGATATAAGTTTTATATTCCTCCTTTGGTCAGATTGGAATGATAATCGTTAATCGTTACTCATATTTTCATAGGCTATAATCGGTCTAGATTCTAGAATGAGTTTCCACAATTTTTATTTTAAACTTGTTGAAAGCGATTCTTATTTTTCTTCCATAAATTATTTCTTTTATTCCATTAAATTTATTATGAGTGAAAATTCTGAACTTTAACTCTGAAAGGCCATAAAATTTTCATTTTAAGAAATCCCATAAAATCAAGAAAAAAAATTCCTTACAAAGAATTTAAGGATAAGCAATTTCGATTTGCATAATTTCCAGATTACGCTATGGTCAACCTGATCTGTAAACGTTTTCTTAGAAAGAAGAGGAGACCAGAAGAGAGAGGCAGGCGGATATTTCATAATCGGCCCGGCTCCTTTTTTACCCCCTTCCCAAAACCATTCGCCCTTTTCCTTTCGTTTGGGTCCTCGTTTGAATTAATTAAGCCAGCAACCTTTCTTGACATTCAACGGAGCGCCATTTTATAAGGCATTCGGAATATTTCCTTTTAGTTTTAAGCTTTTCGGAAAGAGGCGATAAGCCTTCAAACAAATTTTCCGGCATTCTACGGAAAATGAAAAACGATTTCATTCCAAATTAAGGCAATATTTTATTATAAAAGATATAAAGTAGGAATATGGTAAATATTTCGAATTCCCAACGGGACTTCAAGGATATCCCTTTTACGTAATTCGGTTAACGTCCTAGTTTACGACTTGAGGGAGTTCATATGCGAAAAAAATTTTTTAATGGAAAGAATTTTTTCCCCCTTGTATGGATTTACGAGACAAACAAATGTTTTCCGGGTTTCCTTCTCAAAAAATTTTCTGTCATCTAAACTAGAAATATAAAATTTTCATTCGGTAAGAAAAAAGGTCGGACCCTTGAATGTAACGAAAACTCTAATCGAGTGCCATTCAACCCGCTTACGAATCTAAATAAAGAAAAAGTTTATTCAACTCGTAATTTTCTTTAGCGAACCATTCCCAGCTTACATTTCGAATTTAACCTAATAATTAAAAATATTTCCCTCTTACCCCTTTTTTATTAAAAAAATTTTTTAAAAAAAAAGGGAAACATGGCGGGCGGTTTCGTTTGATCATTTCGATTCAAACACATGAAGAGAAAAAAATCGTAGGATGGCCGCCTTGGGATTTGATTCTCCACATCTCGTGTCATATTATCTTTCAAAAGAGATGGGAAATATTTTTTAAACGACTTTTTTTTTCTCGAAATTCAATACCTGATCGAACATATATATATATCGAAAACCGGAAATAGGTCTTCTCAATTTTTTACGACTCTTCGTTCGGACTTTTCCATTCCAATTTAATCTTTTCCAAATACCCGGGTTTATTAAATTCAAAGTTTGTTTACGAAATTGCTCCTAAACTGTTTACAAACTATCAGATACACGGGAAGCTTTACAACAGCATAAAGTTTTGAAACATTTATTGACAGGTTAACAAGTGAGAGACTGGGTTCTTATACTTTGTGGTAAACATTACGCCAAGTTAATAACTTGTTACTCAATAATGTTTTAAGTGTCATCAAATCTAAAATTCCATATCTTACTGATAAAAGCAATTAGCTCCCAGGGAACGTCAAATTCCCTTTTACAGCGAACGAAGTACACTTTCTAAGCCATCTTTTATTACAGCTTTAATGATCTACTTAAAACAACGGAAAATTTCAATGGATTCGACAAGAAAAGCCTTCGCTGATCCGGTTAGCTCTTTTTGATTATTTGAAAGAGAAAAGTAGTTTATGGGGGATCGATGTTCGACTTTAACTGCGCTCCTAGCGGTAAAGTGTCAAAAGATGTTCGACTGTGGCCGATATCAAACGACTCATGAGCTGCAAGATAAAGTCAAAGTCGTTATTGTTGTATTCAAGTGATTTTTGGTTTCTCTGAGTTATCAAATTGAGAACGGAAGAAATTCAAAAAAATTTTCCGATACAGAAAATTTTTTCTTGGAATGCCTTGAGCCTAAACATTTTTGTTACGTCAAAGAATTCCTTCAACTAAGAAGTAAAGAAAGTCTTAGTTACATTTAGGTCGAAAATGCAATTCAAGGCTACTTCGAGAGCATTAAAACTTGGCTCGGGTTTGCTTATGAAAGTGACTGGCTATTTTTATTTATTGGGTTTATTTGACATTCCCCTTCTCGGGGGTAATCAATCGTAACATTTTGCTACAAAAACTAGGTACACTAAGTAAAATTTTGAGAAATTTAATAGTTTTGTTCTGGTTTGGGGCAACATAGCTTTATATTTTTTTTCTTTTATTTAGAGCAGTTTTTTCGTTTTTTGAAATATTTTTCTAAATATCTCACAGTTTTTTGTAACTCTCCTTCACTGTCACTTATTAACTTGTATCATACGCTGCTATTTTCCTCCTCTTTTGATAATCTTTGTCTTTGTTCTTCCATTCCCTTACATCCATTCATAATGTGCATCCCTGATTCAAATTCTTGGCGTAGGATTTTTTCCCGTTTTCTGATTTCGGTGAGCCTCACTGAAAAAGTTCCATTCGGAAGCAAGCCATCAAGCGTCTTCGGTTTCTGTTTAGCAAGTATATGTAGCTGTTATTATTGTCGCATTTGTAAATTGTTTTTAATAAGTTTAGCGATTTCATCTGCAAGTAGTTTCTCCTTTGATTTAAGTGACCGGCTAGAGCAACATTTTTAAATTTTCACAAACCAAATAAAGCCAAAAACAAGAAATATTGACTTGAAACATTTTAAAAATTTAATGAAAAGTCAAATGTCAAAAATCAGGACTTTATTTCACCTTTATCTTGTCCCTATAGAGGGCATACGCCTGAGATTTTAAAAAACCATTTATTTACATCGCGGCGTTACCTGTCGTTTATCAGTTATCATCTAACAATGCCGTGATTAATGACTACTTTATATAAACATAAATTTACCTGTTACAGAATCACGCAAGCTCCGACTCTTCTATTTTTCTCTCTTTTTTTTTTAATTAAAACGAAAAAACAACTTTAGCATAACGGAGTAAAAATCACACAGGAAAACCCACCGCTGAAATAGCCTTTGGGAAGAGAGAGAGGTTGAAAAAAAAAATCGCCTTTGACGCTGCTTCGAAACTTACCTGTAAAAAAAAGAGAAAAAAAAGTTTCAACATGTGAATGACATGCTCGCCAGGGACGAATTATTTTTACGAATATAATATATATGCAAAACTAGATCCGCTCACTTTCTTCGAAAATTGGATTTGATATGCAAATTTTTCAATAAGCATTTTATCTTTCAGCGAAATTTATTTTGAAGCAAGATAAAATCAAGTTATCTAGAAAGAGATAATCTCTTTGAAATAAAATCCTCTTATAAAACAGTTCAAAATGTTTTTAAGCCTTTCACCCGATGTCTTCCTTTCCCATTTATACAATAAATTGTATCTTAAAGCTTCGATTTGACATATTAGGCCGTGCTGGGGAACGCAGATTATTCCAGATATTCTTGGCTTACGGATAACGGAAAAAACAAAATTTTCGATTGCCAAGAATTTGTGACTGTGTTAGGTGGTTGCCAAAATCTGAAAAAAAAAAAACGAAGGTTGCAATTTTTGAATGGATGCAAAAGTGTAAGGACTTTGAAAAAATGGAAGCTGATGTAGAAAGAGTGAAAAAATCTCGGAGGAGCAGGGTGAATTTACCATTTAGACACCGGTCTAGGGGCAGTACACTGCCGTCCAATGAGAGTGATGAAGGGGTCATTTAGTGTGTTGGAGCCAGGGCTTCGAATCTGATTAAATTTCAATTGGAATCAGAATCAGAATCGGCATCGCGTTTATTGTTGCGCCTATGTTTAACTTATGCACGGACTTTCCTTTGCAATCGGATTCGGATTCGCAGCTCTGGTTGGAGCAAGTAAAAAATTATTTAAGGAACTCAACTTCGGATGCAAAACTATCAAGCTAACCAAGTAATTCAGAATAGGTGTCTGCCGCCGATTTTTACAGTGTCAAATGAAGCGGAAGAAGGTGAGCTTCAAAAAATTGGGCGCCAACTGTTTCCATCAAATTTTGCCTTGAGAGGAAGTACAAGATGAGAAGTTATCTTTACTAAGCACTTTCTTACATTTTTTTCACAAAATGTTTTCGCATTTAGCAAAACTCCTCTCCACCTCCAAAATATTTATAACCCCTTTAATTTCCCCTCCCATTCCCGCTTTCACATTTTAAGCTATTTAATTAATAAAATTAAAGTACAAGCCAGATTTATTACCTCGTTAATCTAGCTAAATTAACAAATTAATATTCATTTTGAAAAGACGAATCCCAAATGCAATCATATTTTGCTCTCCGAACAACCACGAATAGAATCATCAATACGCATTCAAAAATCTCCCATTCATTTAAAAAAAACCCGCATTATTCCGGGCAAGCACCAGTGACAATTTAAAAACTTTTTTCGGTTTTTTCCAAATTGAAATATTGAAATCCGAAAAAAATCTTCCCGACATTTCCTAAATTGAGGAAGAGAATCCCGAAAAAAAGGTTCTTTTTTTTTAAAAAAAACGGCGATTTAATTCGGATTTACGGAATCAATGATCCGTTTCGGACACGGAGCCTGTGAATTATCTCCCATCGCATGTTTAACAAATGAAACGGTTTTTTTAAAAACTGATCTGAGCTATAAAAATAGTCGAGAGTGAAAAACTTACACTCGGGGAACTTTGGTAATTATACGGTTAGAAAATTAAGTTAAAGGGTTTTTGTTGTTTGACGATAAAAAAGCAGTTAGCGCAGTTAACTCATCGAAAGCAATAATTAACTAATCCCATGATTTGCATCCATACCGCAGATGTCATTATGCAAATTAGATATATAACATATTATTTGAATCTTTGTACCATTATTTGATATTGCTATATGGTTACAGATCGTTTGGATACGGTCTTCATGAATTTAAGTGTTGTAAAATATAGGGCTTAAGAAAATAAAACAGGAAAGTAGGAGCTAATAAAAATTAATTCAGCGAATTGTTTTCAATTTAATCTTTTGTTGTCTGCAAATACGCGGCACCAGATTTTCTTAATATATAAGAAGTTTATCAAATAGTGAACCAGAAGATTTGAGGTAAAACGGAGTTGAAAAATGTTAATTTTTCGCATCAATTATGAGAGCATTTGATTGAGTTCAGCATGGAAAAATATTAGAGATTCTGAAGCATACAGCACAACGGATCACGCTGTACGAGTTGACAGTGTCAAGTTCCAACCTGCCCACTGTGCAAGATGACGTCTAGAATTCGTAGTGGTCCTTAATCGTCCTAAAAAGGACGTCTTCGAGATGTCTTTAAGACGTCATCTTGCACACTGGGTGACTTTGTAAGATTACAACTTAACACCTTCGACTTCCAACGTAAGAGTGTCTAGACACTGGCAGACTGGCATGCAGAGTGTCAGGTTCAAACTTGCCACTGTCAATTCGCACAACTTGATCCTATGTAATTATTGTATGCTTCAGAATCTCCAATATTTTTCCGTGCTGGACTCGATCAATCCCTCTCATATTGATGAGGCGAGGAAATATATGTTTTAGTCCATGTCCCGGCAACACTGCATTATTATTCTCCACATTAATTATTAATTTGCTGATGTAAGTCGCCATTTATATTTTATTCACCTCTAAAAAAACTAAACTAACCCCGCTGAAGTTTTTATTGTAAGCACCCCCTGTAACGACGCCTATGTTTCATTACAATTCTTAAGTTTCAACAAAAAAAAACAATGTGGAACAGTGTTCATTAAAAACCCACCAATATTAAATTCTAATTAACTTATTTCTTTTGTTAAGTCAACAAAAAAATACTCATATTTCTTTTATTTATAACATACCTTAGTAATTAGCTTAATTAAAAAAATTCATTTAGAAAAAATTGAGATCTCGAATTTTTTTTCGTTATTGATTCATCGCCTGTCTGGCTGCTTATGTGATTGATAAAAGAACAAACAAAAAGATTTGACAGAGGATGAAAAGCATAAAAAAAGAAAGGGGAGGGAAAAAGTTTTCCTCGGATTCGGTTTAATTTAACTTTGTAGCCATTTCCTTTGTCAACGTTTTATACTTACCTAAAACTAGAAAAACAATAAAACCCGGTAAACTTCCGACATTGAATAAATTTGCATCGCAATTTTTAAAGCGCTTTAGTATTTCTAAAGCTCCTTCGAGGTTTACCCTTTTTTTTTTATATTCCTAGCCGCGGAAAATTCAAAACCAGGGAGGAAGAGGAGGAGGAAGTTGGAAAATTATACACAACAACTTACATGGAGGGATATAAAAATTGTTTATAACCGGTCGGAACGGGTAAAAAGATCATAAATGCAAGGATCTACCTTGAGGTAAATGGTAACGACTTAATTGAAGTCCGGTAGCTGTTTTTAGTTAGCGCGGATATTTATGATTCCAATTTAATGGCTTCTCATTTACATGGGTATTATTTGTGGATTGTAAATTGCTCAAATTAATAGAAAAAAAAAATAGGTGTGGTATGTTGTGATAGATTGTTAAAATGATTAAACGTCTGCATTAAAAAACCAAGTTTAAAGGGTTCAGGGTGCATACAATTGTTGCAATAGGAAAATACTGAAAAGAATTAAATAAAAAACTCAAGTTACTATTCAAGTCTGTGGCGTCTTCAAGCAGCCTCAGATTTTAAAAGCTTCCTTAAAATCTTTTGCTCTCTTTTCTTGAAGAAAAAAAGCATTTGTACACATCATTTCCTATTCACTTATTCCCTTTTTGCATTAAGCTAATTATTCCCCTTCTTTTTGACATTTTCGTCATCTTTAGTACCAGCATCGAGCGCCACCATCAAGGGGGGGGGGCATCCTTAGGCAAGTATCGAAATAACGCAGCAAAAGATGGGGATCTCGGCTGAGTAAAAATTTTGCTTCTTGGAATTTCACACAACTTTTGAAATTTTTTTAAATCAGCTTTCATCATTTTAATTTCAAAAATTCTGTACTATTTTTTTTTTTTGCCAAAATATCCCAATGAAAATCGGATCCTTCTGTTTTTGAGCCCGATGCCCTTACTGCTGCTGCTTTGTTTTTTCCTTTCTCCGGCTTAAAAGTCTTTATAGCAGCTGCAATAAACAGTGACTATGACGCATAATTATGTTCGAAATCGAAACTTCTTTTCCTGAAGAATAAGGCAGATGATAAATGTAATGTACTCTTTGATACATCCAAAGCAGTACATTACACAAGAAAACAACATGAACAAAAGCGTAACTAACATTAGCAAAGATATCAAGGAGACAGAATAAGAAATGAAGAGAAAGAGACAATAATGGAGAAACATCAAAAAAGACAATTAATTTGAATGACAATGAAATGACAAGTGACTCTGAAGAAAGTTTTAAATAGTACAACGAATAAAATAAGAGGTAAGGAATTAAAAGCGACAGAAGCTTTTTCCTTAAAATTGTAACGACTTTGGACACGATTTCCCTTTTTTTCTTTTAAATATTTGATCTTGCCAGCTTTTTTCAAGCCTTTTTAAATTTAGCTAAATTGCTTCACAAATATTTTTACAAATCAGACTTTATTTCAAAGTTGAGAAGGGGGGAACGGGAAAAAAGATGGGAGAAAAGCTCTTGACGATATCACAAATCTTCATTCCCGAACCATGGAGCTAAATCGGAAACTGAAAGTAAACATTCGGACATTTAATGGAAGAGCGTGTCTCTCGTAGGATTCCGGGATCAGAAGGAAAGAAAAAAAGGAAGAGAGAAAATTTTTTTCGGGGGGAAAAAAATATCTTATCTAGGATATCCCTCGAGTGCTGTCAAACGTGTTAAGAGTTCGACCACGTGGACGCGATATTCTTTATGCTTCGATGCTTCGACAATGTAACCTCCAAAAGATTTACACATACATCTTACAATCTCATTCTTTCACGAATTATATTTATCGGAAATCTGTCATCTCCTCCGAAAAAAGGGTTTTTCCTTCGATTTTCTTATTATTTCCATGTAAAATAGGTCGAGTAATACGTTCGCCTCAGGGCATTAGACAGATCGATGCTGACGTGTGAGGTTGCGGTTATGGCCGTGGCCATCCTCCAATCTATCAACTATTTTTTACGAAAACCCTTTTCTTTCTCTTTTAAGGTTTTTAGCTAAATCCTTAAACGACTCTCGGGGTTTTGAATTCATGACTCCGTAATGGCTCTGTATCCTTCATCGGTGTCGGTTACTATAGTAACCCGAGACTCGACCACTCCATAAAGCAAGGCAAGGTTATTCTTATTTTACGACTAAACCAGAATTTATGAAGGAGACGAGAATTCTGATGGGAAAATTGTACATGACATTTTACCGGGGGAATCTGTCATCACATGGGGATCGGGGGCGGTTTTCCAGATGAGATCGATCATTCGAATCGACGTGTTGAAACCGAATCAATCAACTCTTGGAATATTTGATATAATCGACGAATCGCATGAGTCCCGTCGAAATACGTTTCAAAAACATTTTCAAATAAAAAAAACCTAATTACATATAAACGAGCATTAAACGTTGAACATGGGTATCATTGACAAAGGCGGGTTCGTAAAAACGCAAAGTTTAACCTGAAGGCATTTCGAAAACATTAACCAAGTTTCGATGGAAATCCCTTCGAGTACACATCCCAAGTACATTTTAATTACGTTTTTGAAATAGCAGAGAAAGGAACATTGATCTCAGGATATACATAAGCACACTCGAAACTCAAAGAGGAGTGCAAAGAGAAGGGTGGCTTTAAGGATATAGAGGGAGTATAAATATATGAACGAGCAATGTGTGCTTCAACTTTTCCAAGTTTTATGAAGCCTTTTAAAGTATATGGGATGAAAAACGAAACCTTCTTTTCTCTCATCATGTACGCAGACACATATACACGAAAAAGTTTCTATCATTATTTCTTTTTTTTTTTTTTTTGCCTTCTTTTCAACAACGTCGATGAATGCCAAGTATAAATATCTTCGATTGTTCTCTTTTTCGTCTTTATATTTTCTTTCCGTATTATTAAAAGAGGAATCCGCTTTTTGGTTTTTGTGCAAGAAGCGAAAAAGGCGTGGTGTTTTGTAATCCGATTTTAAAGGAATGGAAATAATAAAAATGCAATTTTTCGAGAAGGTTTTTAATATGAATTTTTAAAGGATTCCCTGGAAAATGTTTTGCAGATTTTATGTTTTTGTTTCTGTTTCATAAAAGAAAATATTTATTGGGAAATAGATGTTAGTTTTTTTCCGAGGAAGAATTTTTAAAATTAGGAATCGCCTAAAATGAGCTGGGTAAAAGGATATTCTACTTTCATAATGTTTCGCGCTTTTAGTTATTAAAAAGTTTTATGTAGCTAAATTAGCAGTTAATTTACAAGATTTTTTTTAAAGAGACAATTTAAAGGCCTGGGGTATTCGTTATTAAGAAACTGCATTAAAAAAGCTATGGGAAGAAAAAATAAGCTAATTAGAAACTTGAAAACAGTGTTAGGGAAATAATTGTACGGACAAGATATTTTATTTTTGTAATATTAAGATTTTTTCCTATCGGCGACATACTCCGAAAATTTTTAGTACATACCGATCTAATTGATAGAGATTATATTCTTATAAATTGCTACATCAAGTCAAAAAGAAATACGAAATACTAAAACTTAGATGCTGGAAAGTCTAATCATAGTTATGAAGGCGTAATAATAATCTCAACAAGCGATAGTGGTTTATATGTACTTACATAACAAATAATTTTGTTTACGGAGGACTCCGTCTTGTGAATCACGAATAGAATTATTATCTTGATTGATACTTTCGATAGGACGAGAGCCAGGGTTAGGACCCCCCGAAAACCGGTTCCAATACTGTTCAGACCGGTTTTTAGGAAATGGAGGACAGACGGACAGACGAAAAAACAAGGGCGAGGGGGCGAGGCCCGAGGGGGCGGTTCTTGGATAGACGGACAGATGGGCACACCCAAAAACTGCGACCCCCCCACTTTGTAAAAAGAAAGACATAATGTTGAAAAATCAAGCTGGCAATTTTTTTTGTTCTTGGCAAATATCTGTGAAGATTCTACATACCTTGTAACGTTTGAAAGGAGCAAGTTTTCCGTTTTTGTGAAGAAATTAAAGACAAATATCATTCGTGACGCGATCAAACATAAAATTCGCCTACTACTGACCCTCAGGGTGACTATCGCTGTAACGGATCTAACAGGAAGATAGCTCTTGAATAGCCAATACTCACATCCGATATGATTCAACCTACACTAACACAAACGACCGCAAGACAACCTATATACATCCGATTCCGCTTCTTATTTCCCTTGCATTTCCCGAATAAGAGGAATTTACATTTATATCGACGGAAAATCGACGATCCACGCTGAACAATAAACCGTAAGGAAAACCTCAAGCTTCGCATTCAAAAGAAAACCTGTTCCCTTTACAAATAATTCCGAGAAAGCGTAGGCCTACCAAACAAAAAAAACGACTGAATCATTTTTCGAATTTCATCTTCACTTTTCAATTTTATTGAATTATTTAAAAAAGCACCTTTAAACGTTTTTTTATCTTCCGCGACTTTTTTTTTTATTATTCCCCAAAAGGTGACGAGTTTGTTTTCCCAATAGAAAACACCGCAAAAACATATCCTCCGCGTAAATATTTGATAACAGCATTGATTTTATTCCCTTGGGAATCGTTTCAGAATTTCTCATTCGAAATAGCGGTTCTCGGAGCACTAATTTCATTTCAACCAGGGCGTCGACTGGGAGAGGGGTGGAGAAAACCGATGACCCGTACATCAATGTAATTATCATCTACTATGACGAATTCAATGTAATTAACATAAGTGAATGGATATCGCCGTTCGGGTACGGCTATAGAATCCGAAAATACCCCTACGGCTCCATTCAAGATGGCGGATACCTAAAGGGCTCTAAAATTGCCCGCTCCCGTAGAACGAAGAAAATGGAAATATTAACCGAATCAACGATCCTGGTTTTAACGACTTCAATCGCAGTAAATCCTTGATAATTTCGACTGATCCTTTTTCGGACCCGATTAAGTCCGACGTTTTACGCAGATTTATTGTTTCGTAACGGGGAAACGCAACCATGTAGAAATTAAAATCATATACGAGATCCTCTCTCTTCCCATTTACTTAGATTCGTCCGTTTATGAGAATTCTGCTCGCTTGTTTTTTTTAAAATGTCAGCAATACAATTTTATAATAATATAAGGGCAAACGAGATGTATAAATCAATTTAGTCAAGATATCAAGAGGTCAAAAGGTCAAATAAAGCATCGTGTCAAATGTTTCTGTGTCATAAAAATTATTTTTTTCCTTTAGGTCCTAGCGTAAGCGGTCGGGCGATTTCAGTTTTCTTAATTTAAAAATGATACAGCCGAGTAAATAAAAGGAAATGTCAGGATTTGATGAAATTGTACTGGGGATCCCATCCGACAAGCTCCCTCTTCCGGATCAATCGATGTACATGTCACTTTAAACATTTAACATGTCGATTAAAACTAGAAAGCTTGTTTTCAAATCCGGGGATATTAATGATGGTTTTCATCAATATCATGAAAAAACAATTTTCAGGAATACGAGAGGATTGAGGGATCGACAGGACGTTTCTCATATTTTTTAATAATTTCTTTTTTTTTTTTTTTTATAAAAAATATTAATTTTTGTTAATAGGAGGATGGTTCCCAAGAGCTTTACTAATTAAACAAATTATCTGTATAAATGCCGTAGGGCTTTTCCAGGAAAAAATTGATGTATAATTAGGTTTTCGAAATCCGATAAAAGAGCATGTCGTTAATAAGATTGAACTCGTTAAAGAGATTTAGAATTATTTCGAAGTGTTGGAAATTGAAAGTTTGGAACATGGAAAACTTATACTTCATCCCAACAGGCAAAAGGTATACAAACGAGGAAAAATAGTGCGGGCTGTGTTAGGAAGGATGGCTGGAGTCAGATTTCCAGCTTCGATTTGCCCAACAATGAGCATTATCATTAACATAAAATTTTTACCGCCATTTACGACATTAACACTCCCGAAAATTCAAGTGCACTTATTCACCACAACTTCTACTCTTGAGGCTCTACAGGACCTAAAATCTTACTGCTGCAGTTACTGCCTCCTCCGCCTGTCTTAAACTTCCAGCGTTGGGTATCCTGCCTCGCATTGTTCGCTTTTCCATGGCACCCCCCTCAAATGTTTCGTCTCGAGAACAGATTGGGTTCCATAAGCTGGTTGAGTTCAACCATCACATCCTTCATTGTGCACGAGGTCCGCAGTTGCCACGGAACTGTATTTTTTTTGTCACTGGACACGTGAGAAACTTGCATGAGTCAATGCTTTGGCACAACTTTCTGCTCAGCGCCCAAAATCGGATGGGGAAGCACTAGAAGACGTGGATTTTCTACCTCTTAAAGAGACAAACAGTATTCCCAGAACACCGGAAGGTCGTTCAACATTCCAGGTAAAGGGCAGCAGCCCTACCACTAGAGGCTTACAGCGGAAGACAAAACTGGACTTTTTAGGCTTAAGACCAGCCGGGAAGCAGAGTTATAGCAACAAAAATGACTCCTGCACTAATATGCCCGTGGGCCATTGGTTTCCAGTGTACGATTATTAACTAACAACTCATCTACATGAATCTGCTGATGAGACATTCTTACTAACAGCACCCACTAGAAGCAAAGGTTAACCTGATTGAACGTTTCAGTATTTATTTTCAAAAAAAAAAAATATTTAATGGTCTACCACCCTGCTATACGCAAATACGTGTTATAATTATAACAGTATACATTTTCGGACATTGAAATGCATGACACGACATCAACATTGATTTATTACACACCTCTTCTAAATCGTGATAAATTACAAGTATTGTTTACCTTATGGTAAAAACCTAAAAAGCATAAAAAAAAGAAAAAATGGGATTTCGAATTCCGCGCGTAAACATTTAAATCACATTTTTTGTCGCACTGTATGGGGAGGATCAATGCCGGGGAAAAATTTGCATTTAGCGATAAGGCATTCGAAATTTTTTTTCTTTTCTTTTTTGATGGATGGTTCTAATGACAGATCATTGACAACAGAGTTTTTTTTTTTTATTTAAACGAAAGCGTCGATTGCTGATATTCATATACACAGAAAGGGAAGGAGGTAAAAAAAAAAATTAATTTTCTATCGAATGCTTTTCCAGTTTCGAACGGGTTGAAATGGTTTTTAATTATTTCCCAGGCTGCGATAATGTTTGACATTTCCTTGAAATGCTAAATTTACAATTTTATGGCTATTAAGACATTTTGCTGTTCTCATAATGAAATTATTTACGGTTCGTTTGCCAAATGAAAAGTATGGCAGTTAAACTAAATATTACTTCAAGAATGTTTATGTTTCGGGAAAAATTAATAGGAGAATGTTTTCACTGTTTGTCATTCAGCTTTTAACACGAATTTCTGACCTATCATTACCTGACTTAGATTTTTATAGCCCTGACCTTCCATAAAATAATTTTTGTAACATCAATGAAAGATTATTGGCCTGGCGATTTAAACTCGGATTCAGCTCAGTATAACTGCAGTATATACTCTGTCGGAAGAAGTTCAGCTCCAGCCTAATGCCCATTGTTGGCAGCATCTTCATTTGTAGGAATTTCTCTTGAATTCAATTTATAATAAAAACAGTACAGTGATCAACTATCTCAGCACAATACTAAAAAGAAATCTTAAGGTTTTGTTTGGGGCTGAAAAAAGTCACGGATCACTTTCTTTGGACAACTTTACCAAAAGCTGCCTTAGAGCTCTAGGCTCTGTAGAGCACACTGAGGAAAAGAAGTTAAATGTCAGGAACAATATTTCACTTTTTAGGAAATTTACTAAAAAGTTACTCTAAGAATAGAATTTTTTTTCGAACCCTGGGGGAAAAGTAATAATGGTGAGTCATTTATTTAAAAAATGTGACATATTTATTAAATCAAAAAGAAAAAAAAAAGAAAGAAAGACGAACAGGAGAATCTATGCGATTATCATATTGATTTTATTATTTAGTGTTTGTCTCGCAATCTCGGCCTCTCATGGGAAAACTTCACATTTTTCATTTTTTTCTCATCCTTTTCTTTCAACCTTTTTATCCATTATAATGTAAACTTCCCTCGCTTATATTGATCCCAGAAGGCGGATTTCGTAGATACTTTTTTTAACGGTTTCCCCGGGAGGAAGAAAACATAAGTTAAACTTTGTGTAACCCCAAGCTTAAAAGTTATTGAAATCAAAATTGAAATATATTGTGTATTAAAATCCCGAACGTGAAATTAGGATTTTGGTTCGGATGTTGTAATTACTGATTTGAACATGAGTTTATTATAATTATATTTATTTTGTAAACGATAATTATTAACGCATTGGTTACTCTGATTACTCCGCATTGGTTTTAATGGTTACTCTGATATATTAATACATCGGTTCATTTTTATGGACTTGTTTTCCTATTTCCTGATTTATTAATATGTTTAGAATCCTCTTTGCTTAATTTGTCTAGAAAATGGGACGCTGTGGCTAGCTTTGCCATTAGATTAAAAGTTTTATCTTTTAGGAAGCAAAAACTGTAATGAGGTGCAAGTCTGTTGATTAGGGAGATATCAGGCTAGTTGTCAGATGGGCGAAGATGGGTAAAAATTGAAATGGATGAAAAACAGCAAAGCCCGCCGGGGCACTAAGCAGCTCTAGCCCAAAGGAAAGGGCAGGCCTGAGTTAAGACCCGCCAGAAAATTAATTAACTTAGTAGTATTTTATCCATCCATTTTTCAGGCCACGTTTTTCTTTTGGCAACTTAAGATCGAACCTAAACTTTTCCAGGGCAACAAACTTTCTTCAAAGATGATCTACCTTAAAACAAAACAAACTTATTCCCTGATACGAATGTTCGTTTCTTCGTGTAATAACTTTTGTTTGAAATCGGATTTTGCCGGTATATAACATATTCATTTCATCTTGTATAACTTTTCTAAAGCATTATGTTATGATAAATAGCTAAGGCTCAGAACAAGTTTATATTAAGTCTCTAGTGTTATGTCAAACTTTTAACATTGAAATTTCAAGTCATGTCAAGTCCTTGTCAGTATGAAGATGACAGTGACTTCAGACTTGAGGGATTTATGTAATTAAACACTCTATTTCGAGTGTTTATACATTTTCATTCCTTATTATAAAAATAAACTCATCACTATACACACGATCCCTCGGTCCCCATAATTTTTAAATAATCCCGGTCAAAAGTAAATACAAAATAAATACGATCTGCTTCTGATAACAGAAACGATCAATCAAACTGTTTTCACGCGAGGAATCTTTCAACTCGCAATCAAGTTCATTGCCAAAAAAATCGAGAATCGTCGACGAAAATTTCTTCCTGCCCTCTTAAATTCTTTTTTTTTTTTTGCTTGTTTGTATTTATGTCAAATAAAAAACCTGATAACGTCAATTTATACAACGTTATTAAGTAATAACCATGATTGATTTCTTAATGGAGAAGTTTAATCGTTAAATGGTGAATTCCTTTTTCTTTAGCGAGAATTTTTTTTTTCGTTAAAAAGATGAGAGAGGAACCATGAATATAGAAGGTTAGATTATGTAAACATAATGTATTTCATAAAATGAATATGTACATAAATTAATGGGGTTCCACATGCTGACAAAATTTCATCAACCAAGAATAATTAATCGTATGTGGTGGCGAGAGATGTAAAAGGGTTTTTCTCTCTTGAGATAAACACGACGATGCCAGATTTTCTTTTCCCTCTCCGCATCCTCGTTTAATCCGCCTCTAATCTAATCTTTAACTTTACGTTAGTTTTTAATTACTCGAATATTAATCCCGTCCTTTTTAGGTTCCCCCGGTTATATTAAAGGTTGGTAAAAGTAGAAGGAGGTAAAGAAATTAGATTTGCCCCCGATGTTTAATCCGCTTCGCTCATCCGAATCACTATTCCGATTTTAACGGTCGACCGTGTTTACTGAATGACCCCACGTATAATATTATCTATAAATTCCGTATAATAATAATCATTAACATCTGAAAAAAGGTAAGAGATTTGGTCTCGGGTACCACCCTGGTTGATATCCAAAGGGTGAATTGGTTTTTGTGTTTGCTTTCTTCGCCTTTAATTATATTATCGAATGAGATTGTTTTTCGTGGAAAAGAAATTTAAAATAAATGAAAAGGAAAGTACTCTCCCCTTGTTTTAATTATTGCTGCCATGGTTAATCAGTCGTTGTAAATGACTAATTAACGCCTTTTTTTCCTTTTGTGGAGCCGAAAAGTTTAAAATTTTTTTAAAGGATCGAGTAAAACGTTTTCGTGATTTAATTTTAATTAGGATACATTGTTATTAGAGCAATAAAAGTTGAGTTTTAGTCGATTTAAAAGGCTTGAAAGATTAGGAATAAAATGTCCTGCAGGGGCGGTTACTTTATAAGCCTAAGTAGTCAAGTTAAGTAAGAGGTACGTTTGATTCCTAACTGTACGTACAGCACCCCATTCTTCTTCTTCTTTCAACCTATATCTGTCCACTCCTAAACGAAGGTCCCTCTCAAACTTTACCACACTTCTTTGTCTTGGGCTCTTTGCGACCATTTTAGTTCCGCCACCCTCTTAATGTCGTCGTACCGTCTCTTTTGTGGCCTTCCGAAGCTTCTTTTCTCCGCTCAAGGTCTCCATCTTACCATACGTGCTGTCCACCTATCCGGATCCTCCCTGGCGACATGACCTGCCCATTGCCACTTAGCTGTTAGAAGGCGTTGCGCAACATCATCGACCCTAGTCCGCATCCTTATTTCCTCATTGCGAAAACGGTCCCGTAAGCTAATACCAAGCATTGATCTCACTGCAGCACCTCATTACTGGAGTGAAATTATCTTCGGAACGCTAGATTTCTTATGCTCAGAATAGTCAGGCACCTGGCGATAAAGCCGCACAGCAGACCAAGGAAGCAAATAGCGTCAGAGAGGTTTCAAAT
The DNA here is from genome assembly GCA_023512825.1 of Liposcelis brunnea. NCBI lineage: Eukaryota > Metazoa > Arthropoda > Insecta > Psocodea > Liposcelididae > Liposcelis > Liposcelis brunnea. Next base: position 22,727,691 of record CM042073.1, read on the forward strand.
TGCTGCTATGAAAACCGAGAAAGAAAAGCCGTGGACCGAGCCTGTTGGAAAACTTTAGGACCTATGGAGCCATTTGAGAGAATATGAGTGCCCAGAGCTAGGAAAAGACTTGGACCCCTGGGAAGAACCTACCTCGAAAGGTGCTTTATGAGTTTGAATTACGCTTGGACCAAAAACTTTAGCTAAGCTCATGCTGTTGTTTTTGGATCGATTTTTTTTGTTTCCTGTAGCCTTTGTGGGCTTCAATGTGTTTATCCTCCCCTTCTTTCTACGGTCCTGATGTCCTTGCAAGTTTAGATTAGAATTTACATGTGGAGCTTGTAAATTTTGATACTAAAAATGTTATTTTATAATCGTCATTATATGGTGAGGACAATAAATAAAGGTTAGGTAAATGTAGTGCAGGTTATATTATAATTTATTTCCAGACCCATCTCCAGCATAGCTATTAAGAGTCTTACAGACATGTAATTTACAGCTAAATTTGTTTTAAATGCGTAATCTTTGCCGGTAGTGATGAAGCAGATGTTTTAATTTTAGTTTTCCAAATCACAACTAAAAGTTGAGAGAAATTTCTTGAAGCAAATTTACAAAGTAGCTTTTAGGGCTTTCTTTTTTCTAAATTTGGAAAACTAGACCAAAACTTAACCGAAGCCAACGGGTTCAACCATGTCAACTTTTTTGCTGTCACGACAATTTAAAACTTTAACAGGTCAAATGTTTAAGCTCACTCACAACAAAAGCCTAAGTCAAGGGAGGGTAATGTCAACCTGAACTTTCAAATTCAAGAGGAAGGCACTTTGGCTTTAAAGCAGGAAAAATAAAATTTAACTTTAATCCCTTCAAGGAAATAAGCATTTTTTCGAATATTCTTCACATTTAAATAAACTTTTTTCATAAGGGTTTAAAGATTCGTTTCTTAATCTGGATAAAAGGCAACGTTTTTCAAACATTATCCTCTTTTCCCTTCGACCAACTAAATATAATTAATATTTCTCTTGTCTTGAGTTTCATAAGCACAAAGATGGCGATTCAAAAGTTTCGTTTTAAAAAGGAAAGGAAAAAAGAGGGGGGAAGAAAAACTTTATAGAAAGAAAAAGAAGTCTTGAAAACAGCTAATATCCTTCCATGCTCCCCTTACATTTTATTAAGTTCTTTTTAGCGAAAGTCTTTCTTTTACCCCCGGAATGTTTGATTTTTTCCTTCTCTTATTTTCTTTAGATAAATTTAAAAAAATCGATCAAAAGCGATAATGCCGTTTAAACTATGCCTTTGGTGATTTCATTTCTCGGAAAATTTATTTTTTTTAATGAAATTAAAATCCCGACATCCGCTGACTTATAATCAGCTATATTAATTTGCTAGAGAAAAAAAAACAAGAGAGAACAAAAAGATTTTTCTCAGGCAGTTTCAAAAGCCGAGTTTAGCTTTGAAATGACGATTTTTCAATGCTAAAAGAAAAACCCTTTTTTGTAAATAAATACCGCCTGCCGTTGACGTATGATTTTTTTAAAAAAAAACCTTTATTTACCGATCATCCTTTCGAGATCGTTTCTTTTCGAAAAAGCCCGACCGCTGATTATTAGTTTCGTATAAACATCCGCAAACAAAGCTGACAAATTGAACATTGTGCTATTTTTGATCTCTGAAAACAATCGTGATTTCATCAAAGCCGAAGAGCCTACACGTGTATATATCATAAGCAAGAACAAGAGAACAAGTCAGTCTCTCTTTAATCTTGTACATTTTCTGATTTAATCTAATAACGCTTCTGCGAATAATTGATCATGTCACGTTTTTTTTTCAACTTGAGGATTCGGATGGAAGCTCCGAGTCCCAGTGGCGGATTGGCGATGCAGGGAGAGTTAAAAGATTCAGTCGTTGACAGAAATCCTAGAACTGTTGCTTAACTTGACCCAATCACTACCATGATTACTAAGTCTCGGTTCATGCCTATCCAATCTACCATCTGGCCTTCATTTTTTTAGCACAAGTGAGGCCTGCATTTTCCAAATTATTCCTGGGACGTGGAGGTCCAGCTATCGATCCATCTTTTTGGTGGCCTTCCGACGGGCCGGATGGTATTAGGCTTGTTATCTCGGGCGATGCGCGGGAGCCGGTCATTCCCCATTCGGTCTACATGCTCGTTCCAAACCCCATCTTCGCTGCCTCGTCCAGCTCACCACATCTTCCACAGCGAGTCTCTGCCTGATGTCGTCGCTTCGAATTCGGTCCCGCAGGGTAACTCCAACGATACTACGTAGCACCCTCATTTCGGCTGTGCGCATGATGCGTTCGGTGGCTTTCTTTCCCGTGAGTATCACCTTGTCATGGTGGGAAGGCTTGTGTCCTTTTACGATCCGGAGAGCGATGCTGACTGGAGCGATAGCTCCTGGTAGGGCCACCCTTGTCAGCAAGGTCAAAGGGGAGAAGGCAGACGAAGAATACTCATGTCGGAAGGCGAGGTTAGCAGCCTACCTCTCCGACAATAAACTCATATTGCTCAGAGCACCAAAGATTTTCTTCTTATCGTCCAGCTGAACCTCCAGTCCAACATTGTCCTGACTTAAGACATTCAAAGTTGGCGGTTTATGCTAAGAAATTGGAAGCAGGTATCAAAGGAGCATTCATACACCGCACACATGATTGATGACCATCTTAGAGTCTGTGACACTGGGCCTTTTGACAAGTGTGATTGATTAAACAATATGATGTTCCCTTCATTTATCAAGAAGAAAAAACACACGAGAAAGACCACAGGGAATAATACTTTTCATCGCGGAAGAAGAAAAAAAAGAAAGAAGGGAAAGGATATCAATTCTCTCGGGGGAAGAGAGATTTTCATTTTCTTAATAACGGATTTCCTGTTCCTTCGTGTATCAAAAAGGAAGAGAGCGAGATATGCGATATTGGAATTAATACGGTTTAATTTTTGAGATAGGAGAAAATCCCAAGCGGATAATTCTCTCATTAGCCGAAATAGGCAATAAAGCATTGATTAATAGTTTGGAATAGTGTCAACAGAAAATAAAAGGGTAGATAGGAGGAGAGATTCTTGTTGTTATTCATTTATAATACAGATAATTAATTTGGAAGATAAATGGTAGTGAGCGTAACCGCTTGTTTCCGTCCAATCCACACACCTTCTGTGACCAAAAGTGCTTTGTAAAGAGGAAGAGTTCTTTTTGTAGAGCTGAATCCGACTATCGGACTTTTGATATCACGCGCTCAATTAAACTTCGCGCGAAAAGCATTTGTCGTAAGCTAATTGCAAAAGCGAGGAGAGTTATATGGTTTTAGGATGTTTTTTTGTGGTGGGCTTTCTTCTTCTGTAGGTGCCAGCTTCGCGACGGAGATTGGTGATTTTAATGGCGGTTTGCACCTTAGAGGCCGCTGAACAAAATAGGAACACTGAATCTTTACGAATCTGATTCTTTCACTGAAACTTATGTGATTTTCTGACTTAAATCTGATTTTCTCCTGCAGTGATTGTGGTGTCCTTCCATATATTTCTTTCTGGCAGGACCCTTCAACGTTTGCAAACTGAATGTAGGCTAAATAAATGGCTAAATGGCTTTGGCTAAATAAATTCTCAAACTTTTCTCAAGCTAATAGTAGCTCTGTGATCTGTCAATTCGGATCTCGACTCAACTAATCGTCAAAAGAGTTAGTATGCGCATTTTTTACACTGGCCGTCTGGAACATCAGCTGTCCAGTCGAATCAATGCCATCAATAGCATTGGTACAATGCGAACTCTAACAGGCTGACAGCGATAACTCCAAGATATTCTAGAGCTGTGCCTCAACACAAAACTGACCTGGACGCCACCTATAATAAAGAAAAACTTCATCTTCTTACGATAATGTCTACTTTAGCAAAATATATAGTTTCAATTTGTGCCCTTGTCGTAGCTAACGAAAAAACCCTAAAACCTCACACTAATCATCAAGACCACCTCTGTCCTTTCCCTCATGAAATATAACATTTCCTCTTTTTTAATTTTCCTCGAAACCCATAAAGTAAGTAGAAAAAAATTGGGACAATGTAATTCATATCCCTTACTTTCCGAATACCTTATTTCCAAACGAACGTTCCAATATATATCTTAAATCCTCCATCTTGCAAAAAAAAAATTCACCGATCACATCGAAAGCCATAAATACCCCTTTTCCCTTATCGAGCAAAAATTGAAAGATGAAAGTGAATGCGATTTGACGTAGACATTAAAAAACAAAGGAAACAGATTGGAACGGATACGAATAACTGAACGTATATATACAATCTACTACGGATAGAAAATGGAAACGAAATATGATATAGAATTTGTGTAAGAGAGAAAAAAAAAGGAAAGAAGAAAAAAAGCTAGGAAAGGAGGGAGGAGGAAAAAAACCAACATGGAGACGAATCGAAATCAAATTCAAAGGAATCTATTTTAAGAAAAAACCATTTTCACGCCGTGATTTTCAACGATTTTTTTTCCTTTTTTAGGAGGGAAAAATGCGGACGGGAAAAATAATTCATCTAAGCCAACGCTTCACATAGCCATGAATTCAATGCAATATAGAGATCCTGACATTGCCCGTGAGAGCGCTGCGATCACTTTACTTTCCTTTTTTTAGGAGAAAAAAAACGAGGACGAGAAAATGTTTGTAGAAAACATTTTCTAATTAAAAAAAATAGGAAGGGGAAGAAACGAACAAACATACAAAAGTTTGTTCTTGTTAAATACATTATTTTTTTTTGTAAAAGGGAGGTTATTTTGCATAACATGATATTTTAATTCATAGGCGGGTCATGCCAAAAAAAAAGAAAGAGGCAATAAATCTAAATCTATAAAAAAAACATGAAAAATGGATACCAATCTATTGAATCCTTATTATTTATGAGTCACAAACCGGAAAATTATCTCCAATTTGAAAATCTTCTCTACGCAGTCTGCTAATGACATTTTTCCAGTCGAACAAATCCCGGGAAACATTTTATATAAAACTTCATCTCTCCCTGATAATGTTGGTAGAGTTTTAAAAACGAACCGTGGTTTTTATTTGCTAAGAACCGCCACTGAGCGACTATTTGCTGATTGTCTGGTTACCTTAATGGAGTGTTGGGCTATTCCAGACATAAACAGACGAGGTCAGCTCTTTTTTTCCTGACTCACTCGATTTTTTTTTTTTTAAATCGACAGAATGTTCAATGAACCGAGCATAAGCGCCGATTGGTTTGACGATAATAATTCGTCTATTATAATTAATTACTTAATCTGGATATTTTTATGGTGGCTTCAATTCATTACAAGGTCGTATCGGATTTGTTGATACGACTATTTCGTGTCTTATTTTGGATTTGTCGGGTTGTAAATGTCAAAAGGGCGCATGGTTTATATGATGTTTTACTGTTGCATCTTTCCTATATGGATTTAAGTCATAAATTAAGAATATGGTGTTGTTATTTTTTTTATAGTTTGAATGTTAGATGCTCGAGGTATTATACCGACATTCCTACAGAGCTTTCATCTATGTAAAAGGATTTAAATTCTTTAAGAGTTTGAAATGCACTTCACATCAAGTCTCTCCTACCTTTTATGGTGTTAAGGTAAGTTACTGTCTTTTATACAGTTCTCTTAACGATTGAAACTTCGTTATAATGACTCGAGGGTAAAGTATTACAATTGAGAAAGAATAACTCCCAGTCCGTTGCTGTGCAATGCTTTTGTAAGTTTTATTGAAATTAAAGCTTTTGTTTGAATTTGATGGGTCAGTATTTGACCTGATTGCAAACTTTTTATTTGTGTAATAGAGTGTAAATTAGGAGTCTGTCTGGTGTCTACTGCATATTGCTAGTCTGATCGTCGTGTTGAGTGACGAATAATAATGATGACCGCCAATCTTAGACGAAGAGTTAGAATCTAAAACAAGTTCCTCGATTTTGTTGGAGGAAGAGCAGAGATGGATCACTAAGGTTACAATCTCTCATAAACTTGGACAGTTTTGCGAGTGTCTTGACAGGGCAGTTGTACTGGTTCTTGTCTAGCAAGTAATCTTTACTTTTTCTTTTATAATACCTGATTTGGTAGTCGTTTCTGCAATGTCTCAATCAGGCATCCTTTGACCTCTAGCTATCAATTCACTTCAATCAAGCACAATACATGTCTCCAACTTGCCCAGCAATCTCTCTAACTTGTAAGTTATCACCCGTAGTTTCAAAAAATTTAATTCTGGCCTAACTAGAAATCTCTAGTGCAAAAATCACCGCATCAAATGCTCCACTAACTCTTGTTAATACCTCCTCACTTTGCAGTAGCCTATACGCCTACATTCCCTATCGATGATTTCGTCTGGCCACAAAACAGTCTACCCATATCGAGTTTTTTAATAGCCCAGACCTGTTACATAACTCTTTCATTTTTTCGCGCGATAAAAAATAATAAATAAAAGATGACATTAAAACCGCGGGCTGAGGGCGACATGACACTACCGATGAATTTTAATTCACATCACGCTATTCACGTTTTAGAAGGTGTCGGTTTTTGTTAACGAGTCTTAACTCTATTTTACCGTTTTAATGAATTTATCTAGAAAACGAGGATCCCCGATAGGGATCGAGGATGAAGGGGGAGGTGCCATCAAACATTGGTGAAGGAAATTATTCCGAGACGTTTCGAAAAAAAAAAAGCAAAAGAGATGAAAGCTACTGTATAAGTGCTGATAAACTTCATTTTCCTTTCCTATCTTTATAAATTTTCATCATTTCATTTTCGCCTTTATTAATAAAGCGATGAATTTATTAGTTTTAATATATGAAAGCCTACCGTGAGGGAGAAAGGTTTAGATTAAGAAACGCTGTTACATTCTGCACCGCGTAAAGAAAATGAGAAAGATGTAAATGATCAATAATTTCTTATTTAGTGCTTTCGGTTTTTATACATAAAGAGTGTTTCAATTTCAAAATTGATGCAATCTCGGTTTTGATATCTATATATTTTTTTTTTTTCATAAAAAAAAAAGGAAGCGAGGGGGAGAATCATCGAACGGAAGCTCTTTAAATCTCGTATGTCATTTTTTTAAAATTCATTCTAAGGGAAGCAAGGGAAAAAATGGAAACTTACTCTCTTCTTGTGATTTATGGAAGCGGTTAAGAATCTCACAGCCTGGCAAGGAGCTTTTTTTAAATATAGCCGTTGAATTTTTTTCGCTACGGTAAGCTAAACGTTAACGTTATTTTAAGAATGGCGGTAATCGACAAGAGGGCGGGAAAAAAAGAAAATGGAAAAAAAAGGGAAAAACCGACAGAAAGACATACAAATACAACTAAAGCTAAAAAAAGAAAACTGGAAACTTTGGAAATGCTAGACGCACGTGACATGACTTTTAAATTCAAAAGGGCAATTGTCAAAATATGGCTTGCTAAAAGAAAAATAAAAATGCAGACGAGGATTTTCTTCTTTTTTTTTATTTAAATATTTAAGGAAAAAAAAAGATTTTTTTTATTTAACGAAAAACGTGGTTATTTCGATACTCGGCAATAATTTTTTGTGTGAAAAAAAAAAAACTTTTACGTTTTAAAACCAAAATAATGTTAAAATGGCATTAACGAGGTAACGTTGCGAATTAGCTTCTCTATTTTTTACGGCTTTATATTTTCCTTTTATAAAAATCTCCCCATTACGAGAACATGATGGCGCAATTATAACCCGTTAAAAAAATGCGAAAAAAATTAAATAGCACGGGGATTTTATATGTCGGCTATCAATTTTTTAGTATTCGGGAAACGAACATGAGATCCAATTTTCACCTAGTTGATTGAGTTTGTAATGCACTTTTGTATTGCCTGCGAGGCCCATTTATTAGATATTGCGATTCGTTCCCCGGGTGTGAAATGAATCGGATTTGTATATTCTCCCCGCTGCCTCTGCCTCTATATTACCCCTGGCCTGTTCCTCTCGAAAATGGAATTCCCGGACTAATAAGCGACAAGGTAACGATTGCGAGGAATTCATATTCGCAACGTGCAAAAAAAATGAAGACTATGGTCGCTTTAATTTTATTATGGAAACAGTAGGTAGCTATTGAGGAATATCGAGAAATTCAAGTTGGTGGATTGCAATATTATCGGATATCAGACGGGCAGCTCGGTCACTAGGGTGCAGTGATCAAGTATGATATTATGGAATCTACTGTATAAAATTCTAAATTGAGATCAGATCCTGAACCAGAGCCCCGCACGGCTAAAAAAAGATTTAAGACTAAAAAAAACTGACAACCCTAACATAATATAGCAAAAAAAGCCACTTTTCTTCTTCAGCTTATTGGCATCCATTCCGGATGTAAGCTATTTCTAAATTTTTATAATAATGATAGAACTGCACTAGCTTCTCTGAAATCTGGACGGTGTCGTCTACCTATTTTCTTTGGGGCCGACCTTAGCTGCACCTCACTGTTCTTGGGTACTGATTGATTATCCTGTGCGTTTATCTCTCCCTTCTCGCGACATACGACATGACTCTTCCTCGCGACATGCCCCACTTAACTCTATTTCAACTCAACTGCGCACTCTACGACATCCTTATTATGGGAGCGTCTTATTATTTGGGTTTACTTCCACGATTATTTTGCTCAATGGTCTGTTAGGCACTTTCCGCTCTTCGTTGTCATCGCCACTTCGTCCTCGCAAGAATTTCTGACCCTGGCAAATTAAAGTGTGGTAGCCTACTTACCTAAAAAGAAAAGAAAAACAAGATTAATACATTAATTTATTACTGCAATGCTTACAAAATTACTAACTGCTGTGAGCGCCGAAAAATGTTTTCAAAGGAGATAAAAGAGGAAATAAATATACAAAAGACTTAAGCGCGAGGTTTCGCAGAATAATAAGACAATTTCTAGAAAGCGATGCAAAAAACCCCCTCCACCTTTCCGACGTCCCTAATGATCGTTAAAAAAAAACTTTATGTCCAACTCTCGCAAATAACATTTTCTCCGACTCCTTTCTGCAATATTTCCGCTAAAAAGAAATATTATCCTTTTTTTTATAATTCTCATTTTTAAAGTTTCGTTTCCTTATCTTATAACCTCCCCGTTAATTAATAAATGTCTACAAAGCAAGAAATCTTTACTATGAAAAGTCATATTAACCGTCCTTCCAAAAACAATATATAAAACACGGGGAGTCCTGTTCAAGTTTCCATTCCCTAATTATTATTATTTAATTTATTTCTCGCATTTAGATCAAACCTCCGGCTATTTAATTAGCCGTGTACGCGGCGGTCGGGATCTAACAAAGAAGGGGATGAGGAAAGAGAAAAAAAAACTTATATGAAAAAAAAGGTTGTAGAATTTTGTACAAATTGTTCACGTTGGACCCCGAGAGCAAAAAAGGTCTCCGTTGAAAAGAGAAAAAGGAATTTCCACAAACGTTTTTTTTTCCTCTTTCCCTACAGGAAACCCTGTTTCACGAAACCCGTTACATTTTACGTTTTCTTATAAACCGAAAAACCTCGTTTTCTATTCCCCGACAAAGGTCGTGACTTTATCTCGCTGACTGTGAATGCCTGCTTGATTAGGCACGCACATTTAACCAACAATACCACCGACAGGAAAGCCTTTATGAGGGGGAGTTTTATAAACAAAATCAACCCGAGAATATCGTATACTCCCACGTGCTGTCGACAATCTTCTCCCTTTCACTGGGTGCATATCGATGACGAGTTAATACTTTCGAGTGCTTATTTTCTAGTCAAAGGAAAAGAGCAGAGCTTGGGAATAAATTCCTTTGTCTCTGTGAAACTTGGGAAAGAGGATATTTCCTCTGTTGACGGATGTCAGCTTTGAAACATACTTCCAGCAAACAAATGTCATCCAGTTTGAATAGGGAAATCTACCTTTATTTGCGATAGAGAATATTAATAACAATCCACATATCTCTTTCCATTGGGAAATATACCGAAAATCCTTTTGCACCGGGTGACTCTCTCATCAAACCCCGTAACAAATATCGGTATTAACTTACTTAATTGAAGTTGTGATTGTTTCCTAAGTAAAGTTCGTAAACTTTGACGTTCTCCTTCCCTCGTTTAGATCGGAGATGTAGCATTAACGCGGACGTTTATGTATTTATAGTGTTGATCAACCCCAGCAAATTGAGTTAACAGGACGAGCTTTAATTTTCCAAGAGAATTTCGTCTCGTAGAAACGGGATTCAAAGTCCAGTCAATTTCAGTTCGGACGTTGAATAATCATGAATCATAGAATCGTATTGAATATTAAACAAGCGTCAGAGTAATTTGTTTTGAAAATGAGAATTTTCGATTTCAAAAGGTATTGTTGAAAAATTTTTTAACATTAGATTAGATTAATATTTTCAGCGTTAGCGTTTAATCCGAATGTTAAAGTTTCGTTTTACGGTCAAATAAATCGAAATAGCTTGGTACAATTTCGTAAGCGGGTTTTGCAGAAGTCTCTTTAGTGGTTGCGGCTTGAAGAGTTGAACTTGAGCCGAGAGGAGAACATAATATTAGGAGATGGCGAGAGTTGGTGGAAGGAATAAGATTTAGAAATGTTACCGTATTTCAGTATATTGGGTCCCTCGTCATGACTGACAATGATATCAACCAAATGGTCGCTTCACGTATTCAGACTGGAACCATGTTCAGGGCCGCATTTTTTTCATTCGAGTCCTTTTTACAAAACTCGACTAAACCCAACGGTTACTTACAGCTGCCGAACGTCAAATTCGATCGTTCCCGAGCAGAAGAGTTTGTTATTGGTAAAAAAAATGAGGTGTAAAGTAAAAAAGAGATTCATTGATTGGGAATCTGACCCGCATCAATATCTGCATCCATTTAAGTATTACATCTTCTTCTTCTTCTCTCAACCTATATCCGTCCATTCCTGAACGAAGATCTCTCTCAAACTTTGCCACACCTCCTTGTCTTGGGCTCTTTGCAACCATTTCAGTCCCGCCACCCTCTTAATGTCGTCGTACCATCTCTTTTGTGGCCTACCGACGCTACTTTTCGACGCTCGAGGTCTTTATCTTACCATACGTGCTGTCCATCTATCCGAATCCTCCCTGGCGACATGACCTGCCCATTGCCACTTAGCTGTTGCAAGGCGTTGCGCAACACGTAGGAGGAAGTATTACATGGGGGGCAGAAAAACCCCAGATCTTGGCACCATTCTTTGAAGGTTTACTGGCAGCTTCTGACCACTTTTTGATCCAAACACGGGGAAAGGGCTGAAGCCTTATTAGCTGGAGAATCGCCATCAGCCTCCCCTCCTCTCCTAAATCTCTATGGCCTTAAATGGGATATCGATTTCATATGCAATTCCGATTCCTCCCGATATAACAACAATGGAATTTGTAATTCAATGCCAAGGCTCATTTCTGATATTTAATACCGTCCACTTTATATCTGACAGGTGAATTTATCGATTTTCGGAAAAGTTTAAGAGAGCGGAAGAATGGGAAAAAAAACAAATCCTTCCCGCAGCGATTTATTGTTACACTTAAGACGGGTATCCAAACTCAAAGTTCGTAATTAATGATTTTCCCGTGATTTGAAGGGGCGAGAGAAGGGGGAACTCGTGCCAGATAAGAAACTTCCTCCCACCTCGCGCCACCTTCGCCATCATGCTCATTGAAGAGGGGATAAACCGGGAAATGAATGGACCGTCAAAATCACAAATCGTTCGTAATGACTTCCATAACTCGTTCTCTGCCATATTCTTTGATAATTTATCTGAAGAGAAAAGAGAGACAAGGACAAAATGGTTTCCGATGAAAGTAATCGCGCCTTTTTTCTCATCTTCATCCCCGCGTGCGGAAAAACCTCTTCGACGGAATAAGCAAAGAGAGAAAAAATATAACCTCCCTCCCCCCCATTCTTCTTTCCATCCTCCTTTTTTTATTAATACTCTGAATTTAATAAAGACGTCCCGACAACTATAATCTTTTTACTAATCAAGACTTACTTAATTAATTAATTAAATACGAAAGAAGCTTGAGATTTTAGCTTAAGATGTTTGAAAAGAAGGGAAATTATTTTTACTAAGCTAAACATGACTGTTTTAATGAAGCGAGAACCTTTTAGATAAGTCACATTTTTTTTATATTGGAAAAGTTTTGTTTTGAAATGATTTTTGATTTTCTCAATTTACCTTTTTTGAACTTGATATAGAGAGAATTTTCAGCTTTTGAGAAGACTGAAGAGGAAGAAAGTGTTGTAATGTGGTTCAAGGCGGATTACCCATTAGGCACATTGATCCGGTCCTAGAGCAGAAAATGTTTAGAAGCGGGAAATTTTTAAAAATCAATTTTATGTTTGTATAAAAGGCTTAATGCAATCGTTATTGCTAAATAAACCTAATTAAAAGAAATTGACCTTTTTTAAAAAATTTTCGATGGGAGCGGGGGGGCGCGAAAAATTTGAGCATAGGGGCGCATTTGGTTTAATCCACCTCTGAGTGTGCTCAAAATGGTCAAACCTCAAATTTAAAAATCACGACAGACCATTCTTTAGACCCGAAAAGCTAGTCTTTAACCGCCACTGTTTCTGCACCAAAGGAAGGATGAAACTTTTTCAGTCGATAGGGAATAACATTTCGTTCATTCCCTTAGGCGCGGTTAAGAAATTATATCCAGAGGTAAGGAACAAAAATTAGCTCGGCCGATAAGATTGTTTGCAAATTCATCAAGAAGGACGGCCCGTGACCTTATTCTTGATTCCATGATTAGTATTCTCTTTATGATTCTGGTAAAATGTTAACCGGGGAAGGAACTGGTAAATGTTAATAAACTTCTCAGGAACTAAAAGGAAATTGGAAGATCCGTTGACCTAAAGAGGCTTATTTCTGAAGCGAAAAGATTTTGACGAACCATTTTGGAAGCGAAGAAAAAAAAATTACGTGATGCAATTTGATTGTTCTCGGCAGAGGGAAAATTTCAAAACCTCCGGACAATTTTTTTTGTTGTATATAATTCACTTGCGGGTGGGCAAACCTTTAATTATATATTTGGCGAGATACCAGAACAATTTTAAATGTTGATTTAATGTTTAAATGGGTTTTCTTCTGGTTTTACAGGACTCATCTGCATTCATAGCCGGTTTGTTTCTATTTCCTATTAAGGGAGAATCGGGGAGATGTGTGCGAAGGGAACATTATTTCCTTTCCCCCCCAATTTAGAAAAGGATTATCCCTCGATATTCACCTTCCCGTGTTTTCTCAAAAACGTTGTTCGATTCCCACGGGTTCGTTCGGTTTGACCCCGTACCAATATCCGGATATTTAAATGCTTTCCATCCCCTCCCTTGAGTTAACCGAACTATGCGGTTATCGGTCAGTTTAAACATGCAAATTAATTACTCCCTCTCCTCGTCCGGCAAACTCATCGCAAATAAATTTCCCAATTTGTTATACGGCTTATTAATTTCAAGCGATAAAAGCATTTTTTTTTTTTGGACGAAAACCAGGAAAAAATGCTTTTATTGATTTATCCCGAATGTTTGGTGTTGTAAGCATTTTTTAAGCGGCGACAAAGGTCGCGAGATTAGATGAAGGAAATTAAATCGCCAAGTGTTAGATAGTATGTGTATCGGGTTTCACCTTCGTTCGGGTTGGCACTATGACTAACAAGTAAATCACATCCAAGAAAAAAAATCGTGAGTCATAGCTTTGTGGGAACAATTCGCTCTCGGTTTAAATGGTTTCCCCGTAATAACGATAGATTCATACGTAGCTGCACGTGTATAAATATATCGCTGTTTTGCATCACAATCGATTATTCAGAATTGAATCGGTGCATGAATTTATCAGAAAAAAACAAACGTTTTTAAAATCCTCCTCTTCAATAAATATTTGATGGGTTTGACGTTTTTGTTATATCATTTTTGCATGACATTGATAGGATATTCACATAAATATTTGAAACATCAGGGTTAAAATTGCAATTGTATTTTCCATAGATAAAAGATATTAAAAAAAAAAAAAAATGAGTGATTTTAAATAATTTTTAATCCCGTAGTCCCGCAAGGTTCTAATCTTGGCCCTATCTTATTACCAATGATATTGACTTACGGTTTCTACGATTCTTATAACTTTATTTTGTACAGGGAAATTTATACTGTTGAGAATTGCCTTTAGCTTTAGCAGGGCACTGCCTTTGATCGCGATTACACTAATTAGCGTGAAATTAACTTAATGAAATGATGTATGCAGCATGTAATAGATGGTTCGTCTCAAGTCCGAAATGCTCACTGCACGTTCACTTTAGATATTTTTGTATCAAGCTTGAAACTTTAAGGAAAATTAGAAAAACAATTTTGTGCAAATCGCTGCGCTCACAATTTAACGTTCAGTTGTCTTCCTAGCTCGAAAGATGCTGTCCCACCTTTCTGTTGCACTTAGGGTTTTAATAAGCTGTTAGGCTTGCCTAAAATTACAGTATGTAATCGTCTCACTTTCAAATTAGCACTTAGGCAATAAAGTGCACGTCGGAGCAAATCAGCTCCGAGAAAGCTCCAGGCGCCCTTAATTGTTAAATTTTCATTTTTTTGAGTTTTCTATTTTGCGCCCTCTATTTGGCGCCTCTAGGCTCTTCCCATCATTCATATTGCGACAGGCCTGAAAGTACAAGATGGAAAGGCTTTTTACATGATGTTATTTTACAAATGCTGCTTTTTAAAAAAACATCATCAAATTATATTTAATATGTTCCTGTTTTTGTAAAAATTTGAACTGCCGCATAGATGTTGCTTTAAATTGGGTAGTTAATGGACAATATTAAGAGAAAAGGGCTTAAAATAGATCCCTGGGGAACACCGCACTTTACAGTAACGATCTCAAAGGTAACTGTTTGGCTATTTGATTTGAGACTAACAAACAGTCTTCTGTTTGTTAAAGTGTAAGGTTAGAAGATAATGGTAAACCTACGAAGTTTATGTAATAGGAGGTTATGTGATTACTTAGTCAAAAGCTGTGCGTAGGACCATAAAACTTTTCCCCTTTCAGATTCGTAAAATACTTTCCGAGTTGCCACCTTGGTTTTCATTTGAAAAAAGCTTTTTATTATTTTTATTTTTATGTTTAAAAGAAAAAATTTTTCGTGATACCTTAGGCAAAATTATTTATTACCTCAGCTTTTTTCTCCTTTAACGGAGATTTAAGATTTTTTTATACTTTTCAAAAATTATTTAAAAGGGGGGTTTTGAAAAAAACAAAAGAAATTCCCTTTTATCTTTTTGGTTAATTACTCCTGAAGGATTAAATTATCTGACGTTAGGTTAATGACCGTCATCATTTAAAAGGACTTCTCATTCATAACATGCGCCATTTGCCATTTTTGTATTAAATAGAATTTTTTTTCTTCTTTTCCTCACTCTACGGACCTGTCAGCTGAAACGGACGAGACATCATTTACTATAAATCCAAAGGCGTAATGCGAAGCGGTTATTTAAATAAACTTTTTTCCTTTTCCCAAGAATAAAAGCGCAGATTTAAACTTTTTGAAAAAAAAAGTGTAAAATTCCAACGACGTATGAACGATTAAGATGAGAAACGGGTCTCCTTCACTTTTCTCTTTTTCTCAGAAAGCTTTCGCGTTTTCTCGTTTCATTATTTTTATTCCTCCCCGCAATTTATTTTCCCTCCCCGAGAAAAACTGAGACTTCCGCTTTCTATTAATGTGACCGCAAAGCGCATTAGTCACACACGAAGGGGGGATGTTTTAAATATAAAAAAACAGGCGCGAGAAAAGTTAAAATCGTGATTAATGGAGAGCTCAGCGGGGAGAGATTTGTCGAAGGTTCGTGGTTTCTCAAAACCCATTTCGACGTTTTTCTCTTTCCTATTTTTATTTCGTCATCGGGGATAAATCACTTTCGTGCATTAAAAAAAAATAAAACATGACGATACACGTATAATCGTTTTAAGGTGTAAGAAAAAGTATTATCTATGCACTTTGGCATTACTGGCTTGTTCAAGTGACACAAAGATTTATTTAACCGCACTTTTTGTTTGTTTGTTTGTTCGTTCGGGGGAGGTTTTTTTTTGCTTTGTTTTGTTTTGTTTTTCCCTTATTTTCTCTTCAAGTTCATTTATTTACTTTTCCGTTATAATAATGTCACAAAATGAATTATTGTTATACGAGAAGTATATTTCCTCGGTTGTTGCGGGTTTTTGACGTGGGAAGAATTTCCAACGTTTTTTCTGGGAATGATCGGATTGATTTTTTTCCTCTGCGTTGCGGAAATTAAACGGAAGGTGGATTTCTTCCGACAGGGGGAAGAAGTGGAAATATTGTTGGAGCGCAAATGCAGGCTCAATGTAAAATCCTTTTACTATATTACATTTCAAATTCAATTTATAATCTTTTACGTTTGAGATTCTCCGACCTGTGCATTTTTCCATTTTTGTCTATCTTGAAAGAAAGGTAAAAATTTCTGATCTTAAATTTGTTTAGGTAATTTTTTTACTAGTTTTGGTCGTTAGTATGGCTGCACCTCGTGCGACTTAACTTCTCCAAGAAGTTGAGCATTCTGAAGAGATTAATTCGAGACAGTTTCGGCAACAACTGTTCCAGATCGAACCTATAAATAACTTATCTCAAACAAGCAAAGAGAAAAATTCGTCTAAATAAATTGAAACTGAAACAGAATCTAACCTAAGGATTTTAATGGTGCCTCAATAAGGTTTCTTCGCCGTTGTTCGGTTCTTGAACCAATGCAAGAGGCAGTAACCAGAAAACACATTGATCAGATCGATGCAGCAGAGCAAAACTCGTGGCCAGTCGGAAATCTGCTTGAGCCGCAAGTTGGCACCACCAGGTCTTGAGCAGTTTTTTGAAGGGTACTTAACAGATTTTGGGCCCGAGTCACCGATTGATTCAGCTTAGAACCGGAAAGATTACATTAAAAAAATTTGGTGAAAAAAATTTTTTCACCAAATTTTTTTAATGTAATCTTTTTCAAAAAATGTTTTGGCTAAATTTCAGTCCTTGCAGTGCTAAACAAAGTTCTTCACATTGAGATGATAAAGGTATGAGGCCGTTCATCTGAAACCGAGTAAAGTCATTAGCAAAAACCAGAAGCTAATTTTAGGCTAATTTTTTCAAATTTAACAAAAAATCGATCTTTTCCCAATGTAACACATTGCATTAATAGGGCAGATTGATTTATAGGCAATAAGCTTTTTCCTTATTTTTTCCATCCTTGAATAAACGAACGGAATTTTCCCTCCATAAAAGCGAGTGAGAAAATTAATTAACATCCAAATTACAAAAACCGCCTAATCTCCTCTCCTCTCACATTCCATCGGGGCTTCAAGCACGTTCTTAAACTTTATTTTATACGCGCGGCTGCGGTCAAGCTCCCTTTCCGTGATCCCCGGGAACCTTCCTCGTCATTTTGTAAAAAAAAAAAAACACGATACAAAAAATCAGCGCAATATCCGGGATATCGAAAAAATTTTCCTCTTTAATCCGAAATAGCGCAACCTCCTCCGTGTTAATTTTTAATATTATGATTTTAACCCGAGGGTAAAAAACTCAATTTATAATAAATAAAAAAAGTTATTTATATGTTTTTTTTTTAAAAAAAAGACAGGGGGAAAGAGACTAAAAAAACAATTTCCGGTTTTGTTGTATCCCTACGAGGGAAAAAAAATTAGGATATGAAAAACCAAAAATAGTGCATTTTATCAGAAAGAGAAATCTTACTTTTTAAGTTTGCTAAACGCGGTGTTTAAAGAATAATTATCACCCTTCATCTAAACTGCCTGATCTTTCTTAAAAACAACTTCATCGAAAATATTCATAAAAGGAAAAAAATTTTTTTTAATTTATTCCGTTAAAAAGGGTTAAATGTTGGCGTAAAGCCGATTTCTTTGATCCGTTGAAAAAAAAAAAAGAAATTATGAAAAATTTAGTTAATAAATTAAAAGTTCTTTAAAAGGAGAGAAGGAAGAGCCCGCGATACGCGAAGCAGAGCAAGAGAGAAAGAGGAAAAAATTTAATTAGCTGAAGAGATTCCTTTGTCAATAGAAGCACTTCCATCTTGAAATTGACGAAAGTATAATATGAATATTGTAGAAAGCTTTCAATTACTAGGAAGTTTGTGCACCTGGTATCAGTTATTCCCACGCTTATATATAGATTTTTTTTTTCGTTTCTACGGGTCGTTGTAATTGCGGTTGTATTTTTTTTCCCTAACTCGATGCTCAAAAGATTTTATTTTTAAAATACCGCAGAAGGTAACAAGGCTTGGACTAATTACAATTTGTAATTAATGCGAGAGAACGGTTCTAATTAACGTTTCTGTTACGTCATTTAATATTGTATAATTCAAGCGAATTATTAATGCCGCGAAAAAATGATTTTGGGGAAAATGGAAGTTGTTGTGACATCAAATAAAAGCTGTTCGTGGAGAGTAGTTCGGCTTTTATGGTGGTGTCATTTCTTAGACAGGCTGGCAAAGTTTTTAAAATGTTCAGAATGAACAAGAATGTTCATGAATGTTTTTAGAATTTCAGATAGATCAGATGCAACGAGTTTGTCAGCAAGTAGAATGATTTGAGATCATAAGGACTGGCAGAACGAAAGATCCTAATGGTCTTCGGGCCAAGTTTAATTGAGCAGCCAAGAGTCTCAAATTCAGGCGCGATCCTTGAGCCAAATCACAAGGCTGGCTGAAAATTTCAGCAACATTAGTTAGTCTGAAGTTAATTAAATCAATATATGGGCGTGGGCTTTGCCTGGGTGAGTGTTAAATATATCGATTGCAGCATTTTAAAGCCGATTCAAAAATACATAAAGTAGACATATTGCAGACATTTTTAACGAGTGCGGCAATCAAAGGAACGAGACACAATTACTAGAGAGCGGTATCATATTTAAAAGGAAAAAAAAACTTTGCAAAACATGCCAACACACATACGGTTTTATATAATTGGGATTTTTAATATTTTACAAAAAGCTACGGTTGAAGAGAGTCCCCATAACAAAACCCGCTGCTCGTATATTTTTAAAAAAAAATTTATAATTGTGGAATCATGAAGCAAGCGTTCTTTCAAATAATAACGAAGAACTAATTCAAGGCATGAAAGTTGTAAATGATATTATAAAGTGCGAAATCACGTTAATGGAAGAAAATAATAAAACCTCATACCAATATTGAAGAACTGAAACAATCCTTCTTCTAAATTACTTGTTAAAAGGGTTTTAACAAAAATTCGCAGCTTCTAAGGAAATCATATTTCAATGACACAATAAAGTGTTCGTGCCTTAAAAAATCTTTTTTTAAGAGTAATTGCTGTCGATAATTCGCTTGTAAGCGAAGTAAGCCAGCCCTGAAAACGGTCTAGGAAAAGTCCTGAAAAGGATAAAATTTGATAAAAAATTTAGGTGGCCTTTGGCCTCACGCCGGCCCTGATCTTAATTGTTTTTTGTTATTAAGCTTCTTGTATATATGGTTTCCGAAAAGCATTAATTTTATTAATTTAACAAAGAATTTCATATCTGTCAACCAAGCAACCCCGTAAAAGCAATCAAAACTGACATACTTTTCTCCTTTTTTTTTTTAATATTTCTAAATAAAAATTCCTGCTAGGCATATTTCCCTTATAAAAACAGTAATAATAAAAATATCATTAATCATTAAAGTAGATGATTATAACGTTGATCTAACGTCCACATAACCGTATTATTATAACAATCATGAAGAATAGATATTTAATAAACTAAATCTGTTATCTGTTTAATATAGGGCCTCAAAAAAAAAAAACTGATTATCATGATTGAAGCATTACGTGAGGTACAGCAATCAACATTTTTATTTTTTTCTAAAGCGAAAATCTCAAGTGATGTTAAGTCATTCGAATCAAGCTTTTAAATGAATTAATTAAAAATATCACGTTCTTCGTAATAATTGATAACGCGACTTGAATCCATTTATATTAAGCTATTTTTTTTTCTTTTACTCCCCAGAGGGAGTCGATATAAAGGAATGAAAAGTCTTTTGAAAGTAAGAACATTATAAAAGCCGGGTATGAAATTTGAGAAGGGAGATCTAGAAATCCCTAAGGTAAACCGAGTGAGAATGTGAGTTGGATCCGAATCAAAATTGAGGAGAAAGATATCAATTGACATTATATCACATGCGCAGAATTATTTTCCTGTTTCACTCGAATTTCGGGCAAGAGAGAGAGATGATATATTAAATGCTCATAGTCGATCTTAATGAGTAAACATTTGTTGAAAATGAGCCAGCGTAAAATTTTCAAAGGTCAACATCATGCATTCAAAAAATATTAGGTAAAAGAGCCTGTATTATATATACTTTATCTCACGTTTGAGATCGTGGTCCATGCAGGTATGCAAAAGAAAGAGCAACTTTTTTTTCGTATAAACGCCGAACTCGCTTTGACATTCGATATTAAGTAAATGGATGTTCATGTCTAGCCATTTCAACAACGTTAATGGTTTTTTAAAACGGATTTTTTAAATACTTTGTATTTTAAAGAGAGTTGACTTCTGTTTTAGGCACTGGCAAGTTTTGTAGATATGATGGTGGTCTATAAAATCTTTAAAGTTAATTTTCAATCAGAGATTATCAATCTATGGCTTATCGGTCAGATAAACATTTACTGCTTTAGCCTGCAAAGACCTCGGATTGGTCGAAAGGTATTAACAAAGGTTTGCTACCAACTTCACTGCTTCTGGTAGCATTCTCAAAGTCTTCTTGGCTAAAAACGACCTCTCTCTCTTTGTTCTACGTGCTAGGAAAAAAATTATAACTGCATCACAAGTGGGATGCATCATTGCTATTCTCATTTGGATAATTTATATATTCCTCACACTTCTCAAGGATGCAAAAATGTGACATTCGTGTAATTGCTAATGGAGTCGATATTAATATTTATGACAAGAGTAAAAGAATCATCTTCATTTCGAGTCATACTTGCTAAAAAGTTAAGATAATTGCTCTGTGGTCTTTTTGAATAACCATATCTTGAGAAGCCCTAGTGCGAGAGATCGATCTAATTATTAACAATGTGTTTTAAAAAAGTACTTACTCAACTTTATGAAATTAGTCCTTTCCTTACGGTCCTTAGACCTTGCACTTTTATCAAACTCACAGAACACACAACACACCTCTAAAAAAATTCAACAATTAAAAAATTACCATCTAACGCGGCCGTTTCAACAAGACTGACAAAATTTAAAGCAGATTTAAATAGAATGAAAAAAATGGGGAACGACCTTTTACCTAAAATCAGGTAGACGCAGTTGAGATGAAATTTTTAAGGGTTCGTCTCTTCAACAAAAGGGTCGTCGAATCAAAAATTCTTGAAAACTACAAAAAATTGCTGGGCATTTCCAACTGCTTAATCCAACAGGGCATTTTGTGAGCACATAAACCATTATTAGCAATAGAGTTTGCAGGCTAAAGACGAATCGCATCCCCCAATGAATCCAATAAAAAAGAAATAATGTTCTATAATTTAAATTTTTCAGAAAAACTGGTAGTTTCTTTTTAAAACTCGCTGGTCCAAAATCATTTTAGGCTACTGGAACTTCGCTTTCTTTGCCCAAAAGCTGCACATGGAAAATTATTTTGAGTAACAATATTATGGGATTATAATTTTAAAAAAAACTGCGCTTCTTGCTCTTCTCGTGAAACACAAAAATCTGGCACCGGTAATAGTTACTCACTCTTTTGTCGAGCTTTTGCGCAAAAGCCAATTAAAAAGAAAACCAATCTTAAAAATTAAATGAAACCAAAAAATTTTAAAGAGGTCCTAACCTATAAAAATTGTTCATTAACTGATAAGAAAGCCGTGTTTTAAAAGCAAACACATCTACAATCATATTAACCATAAAGAAATATAAATATCTATTGTTGTTCCGCATTTTTTTCATCTTAACAATGTATGAGGTGAGTAAAAAGATCCTATCGCGAGCTTTATCATTACCACCAGCTGATAATTTAAAAAAATAATAATAACAAAACGATCACGTGAGAATATTCTGCACTAAAATGGGCTAAACAATTAAATTTTTTAATTTGAACTTATGAAAGCTTAAAAGATTTTTTTCTCATCCTCCAAAGTTGCCCCCTTTTATTTCCCCGACTCGAATTCAGTGGGAACACTAGACTCACTGGAATCGGACTTTGAGGCCACACTTGGTGCATCACTGGACCCAAATCCCTCAAAGGGCAATGTTGCAGATTACAAATAAATAATCTGTAAATAAAGAGAGTAAGGAGGTTTGTTGGGAAAAAAGAAAGATTGAAAGCCTAAGGCGAGATCCCCACAACCTCGACATACACCGCAATTAATTAAAAAGTTTTGAAAGAATTTCAGCGTCAGGAAAAAATAAAACAATGACTATCTTGCATATTAGAGCCAAAACGCTGAGGATTTAAAATTACAGCAATCGCTTCATTTTTATCATTCACACTACTATTTACATTGACACTAATAGGATTCCTTTCGTTTATTTCCAAGCAAAGGATCCAATCAATCTATATTGATTAATCAGTCGAATTCTTAATAATATTGACAAGCGATCGTAATTATACGGGCCTACAAATAATCCTTTTTACATGGAGAATGTCCGAAATTCCGATAATTTCCTTTTTACCCGGATTTCAATGACCTCATCAATTTTCTCCCGTTTGAGTAAAAACTTTAAACGGGGAAAGTTAAAACCGAATATCGATTGAATTTCCCGAAACAAAGAGAACCCTTTCCTCTGATGTTAAATCCAGATTTTTTTTTTATTCTATTCCTTTTCCTTGTTACCTTTCATGCAATATATAAAAGCTCTTCTAAATGTTTTGGTTATTTTGTACGTTATAAAGCAAACACCTCAGGCGAGTAAAGATTTTCACGTGAAGAATATACAATACACAACCCCGAGGTGCAAAAGAGAGGAAAAACTTTCAAATTTCGAGGTTTATTTTCGGAAAGGTTGACAAATTCACCCACGCATAAAAAGTATATGGTACATGATTGAAACTTCCTCCGTAGTGGAAATTGTAAATATGATCCAATTAAGATATAAATGCTCTCTTTCAGTCGAATTCGTTTTACAGTGGAAAACGCGACGCTTCGCGGTTTACTTTTAGGTTAACCAACATAGAATATAGAGAGGATTAATTAAATGCTTGCCGTTCATCAATCACCATGTTTACTTTGCATCTACTTTCGGAAACAGTTAGCCTAACATAGTAAACCTACTCAAATTACAACCCTTATACTTTCATGTGAAATCGGCCAGATGTTTAAAATGCTACTCTAGATACATTTGCAAAAGCGGTTTTAATGGTTTCTTCCGTTTGACATAATGGACTGCAATAAAACCTGCGGCTATCCTTTATCGTCTTCTGTTATTTTATTATGCGGGCGTTAAAATCTGCCGAACTGAATATTTTCATCTCCAGAAATAATAAATTATTGATTTGATGTAGATGGATGCAACCAAGGCACTGGATAGAATACTGGCGGTTAATTTTTACGAGGTATTGATGAGATAGAAGTATAAGTTGTTCCTCCAACTGGCATTTAAGGACCAAACTTTCGCTATAAGCTAAACATTAAAAAAAATTCCCTTCTTGCTCCTGCCTCTTTGCGGCAGTTGCTCGTACTACCCAAATTACCCCGAAGGCGAGGAAAATCGAGAACAAAATGTCCAGTCCGCCACTGTCATTTCTCGAAACTAAAACTCCACTAAAAACTGCCATCGCTCAAATTTTACAAAAAGAAAACGAAATAAAATGTTCTTTCAAAACACATCAACCTTATTTCCACCTAGATTACCTTAACGTATAAATAGAAGACCAGAAAATTCTTTCTCGTAAGCTAAACATAATTCCATAATCCCCGAACAAAAGATACCGACAAAAGTTTCTAGCATCCGAATTAAACGATAAATCTGATTTGTTAAGGTTTATAATGATCCCAAAGAAAAACAAATAAATAACAATAGCAGACAGAAAAGTTAGTCGAGTAAATAAATTTAAGAGAACACAAAAAAAGGTCAGCGACGCGGCAGAAAGGGGGAGAAATTAGTTTCTGGGAATACCGGTTTTCTTTATTTTTTTTTTCTCCTCCCCAACCTTAAATTTAACAATTTACACGGGATTTCTTTATCCCTGTTTAAAAAAAAGCCGAGAAAACTCCGCGTTGATTAGATTCGTAACCTTGATTGCGGGAGTAGGATAATTGTGTCAAACTAACCGAACAAAAAAAAAAGAAAGCTAAAACAGAGGATATTCAGCAAATTCGCAAAAGGAGAAAAAAAACGCTGATTCGTAAAGTTTAACAACCTTACGCATTTGAAATGGCTTAAAGAAGAGTTTATTAACTTTAAATTCATTATTCATGAATGTATACGAGTCAGCAGCTTAGCTTGTTAAGATTCAATTATAGATTTCATATATTTTTGGGTGATTTTTTCTGGGAATATAAGGATTTAATCCTCTTACAGGAACCCATAAGATTTTTTTTTTGAAATATTAATATATGTAAATGCATGAAAAATAAAATGTTTTTTGTTAATTCTTGCCGACAGTTTGATTATGAATGCGGAGGCGTTTGTTTTTTAATTTATATGTATTATATTCTATTTTAATTTAATTAATCGGGCGTTAAATATAAATCACTTCATTTTTTTCACAGCCGCACTTCGTTTTATTGTTGGGCGTAAGATTTTTCCACTTTCTTCCAAGCTTGAATCTGGATTAAACCGAACTGAAATTTTCATCACGACAACTTTTGCATTCTTTTCTCGCAATTTTTGGGTTGCTTCGACATGTATACCTTGGAGATCCTACCTTTGGCTACAGCGTAGTCGACGAAAAAATCTTTATCCACCTGAGGTTTGATTGATGCACTTGCTTTTGAAAAGCTTCCAGATTCCTCTTGGACCTGGGAGATAGCCATTTGATAAGAGTCCCTTCTCAGAGGTACAAGATAGTAGTAGTCAGCAGTGTCACTACAATTTCGTAGAGCTCAAGAAAAGATTTCCCTAACAGTCGACATCAGGAAAGACTGATATAGCTGGAAAATGGCTACAGAAGTTCGCTGTGGAAGGCAACGAACACCGAGACACTGTTTTTTCTCAGTAAATCATCATAGCGAAAAAATAAAAATAATAACAGCCTGACTTGGCCTGATCAAGCACCATAAACCAATATCACTCTTTCTTTTACTCTTACTCCGCTGGCACTACAAGGCCTAAAGCTTACCGCCGCCTCCACCAAATTACTCCACTGACCGCGATCCAAAGTCGCAAGCTGCTAATCCCTGACCCCTAGGGAGAGGGCCTACTAATGAACGTTATCGATCCACCTCATCCTGGGCCTGCTCTGTGGCCGCCAGTAAGCAACTTGGTCGTACAGGGCCTTGTAAATGCCATACTCATGTCATGGCCCGGCGATGTAACGAATGTCTGCAAGACAAGTTGGACTCGGTCAAGTCAAGAAGGATTTCGCCTTCAAGTAATTAGAAAGAATCATGCAGCAATGAACTGAAGACAAGCGAGGAAAATAATAATGTTGGTCTACAGCACAGGAAATCAGATCTACAGTTCAAGTGATGGGTAGCCGCTTTCACAACTACTTTTTCAAACCGTCAACGTTATGACAAGACTCCCAACGACCACCCATTTAAAGAACTAATTTTCATCCGAGTACAAGCCTACTCTTCTAAAATTCAGGTTTTATCGTATTACATTTGAAGAATAAAACATCTTACTCACATTAATATTATCATTGCCACACGGTCATCACTCATCACGCACACCACGCGACGATTACTCAAACATATTTATAATACTTAATCTCAGCTTAAGCGCCGAGTCGCTCTTTTCAATAGATCGATGATCTCAACCTCTAAATTTAGGAACTTGCTTAACGCTCGATATTTTTTCTAAATGGAACAAAAACATTAAAACCATACAGAAAAATTATACAGAAAACATTGGAAACGAAATAACTCAAAACGGGTGTTAAAATAAATTGATTGATAGCACGAGTGCCTAAATTGTACAATAATGAATGACGACCGGTTTCTTTTTCTAAGATATTTACAGATAAGCAACAGCATACCATATGTTTATTTTACATGAATGATTTTAATCAATTATCCATTCAAGGACAATTCACATTAATATTATTATTGAAAACCCGATCCATGTTCGGAGAAAAAAAAATTGGCTAAAGGGGTCGAAGTAAGTTTTAAATATATTTATTGGAACACGTGGTGCAAAATAATAGAGACGTATCCTATAAAAACATCTTCATTAATAATAAAGACCTGACCCGAAAAAGGAAAAAGCTTTGTAACTGATCGAGAATATAACTCTTTCACGTTTTATAATATTATCTAATTTTGGTAATTTCAAATGAAACGCATGTGTTTACAATTTGCTATCGGCGTGAATGAGTTGTTTACGCGTCAACGGGCATTTCACCGCAATTTCAAAATTTATTTATTTTTTTTTTTAAAGAGTTCGTAATTGAAAAAACATTTTATTTTATTTAGGCTTTTTTTTTTTTACTTTCATCCGCACCTTGGAGCTTTTATCCCAGTTTTTATTCAAATGGAAGTTTCGTTTCAATGGCATAAATCCGTTGTGGCGCATCAACATCCCAGATGATTATTTAAAAGGATTTCGAGAAAGCTGCTTTTTTTGTCATCATCCCCCAACGGATGTAATGCCTTTGGGGGTGGAAAAAAGACGTATCGTTTTAGAGGATTTTATTGTTAAATGCGATATATATATAGATCCGTTTTATGTACAATACGTAATTTAACGCTTTTTAAAGTAATATTAATCTCGGTATATCCTCGCTTTTTCGTATAAATGAGATAAATACGGTTGCTAATTTATTTTAACTTCAAAGGAGACTTTTTCAAAGTATTTTTCGACATTTTGAATGAGTTTAGGGGATATTTAATTAAATAATATGGATTGTGAACAGAATGAGGCACTCAGTCAAAGACTTGAATAAAATTACTTGAAATCGGAACTGAAATATTAACCAGCTCTCAGATTTTAGTATTTCAGCTTTGGAGTTTTTGGAGCTTTTTTGTACAAGGAAAAATTTTCAGTAAATGAGATGAGAAAGACAATTTTATCTTTTGTTATTCATTTCCTGTAGAAGTTAGCTCTACGGCGATTAAGACGCAAACCAGCTCCGAGTAGCACAGCTCCCAATAATGTATCCGAGATCAGACTAGAAATGAAACAATCCGCTGGCAGATGCAAGGTGGACGCCGTAAGGCACGCTGCAGAGCCCGATCGGCAGGAGGCAGGCAAGACCAGGAACTATGGACGTTGACGTTAAGTCAATAAAGGCAGCAACTCTAAGCAAGAAGCGAGAGTAAGAGTGAGAGTGAGAGTAAGCGTTGAGCAAGAGTGGCTCAACGGCATAATTCAAAAAGCAAGAGGGAGCTATGAGGGAGATGTAGAACGCGACTATCAGGAAGGTGCTGGATAATCGTCCAACGAGCCCTAGGCCATTGGGAAGGCGCGGCTGAGGTGGGAGGATTCGGGATGCAGGTCGTGTCTGGGCGCCGGACTGAAGGGCGGCTGCTCAGGATATGTCTGAATGGCGGAAACTCTGTGATGCGGTAATAAGGCCTCAAGCCTTGTAACGCCGGATAAGTATAAGTAAGTAAGAAGGAGCTGATTCCGAAGAGCGAACTAAACGATAAGGAAAAGTTTGGAAAATGTTTAGGACAAGTCTCAAAACGGCTTTGAAAGAAGATAACGAGCTCCCTATTTCAGTGAAGGTTGGCAATATCGCAAACATTTGACGATTGTCGAAACCAACCTCTTGAAGAAGAAACTAAATAGCTCAAAGTTACCATCTTTACAAAAGTAGCTTTCTCATGCTTCAAACCTCTATAAATTTCTTTCAACAGAACTCACTGATTTATATTCTTCCCATTTCCTTAAACCTAAAAAAGAATATTTCGAATAAAATATTTCAATTATTATATAACCCTTAACGAATTCAAAAATAAATCATAACAAGGCAACCTTTGTAATCTTGTTATTTCATTTTTTTTTAAAAAAAAGCAAGAGCATATCTTTGGGGGGTTAAAAAATGAAACTTGGCCATTAATTACGTTTAAATGAGACAACTTCTTTTTCTTCCTCGAAGCATCATCGGAAGTTTTGTTTACCTAATTTTGCTGTCAAGTAGAAAGAATAACAGGAAAATTCTTTCCCAAACTTTCCTCCCGAAAAGAAAATAATTGTTAAGTTTTATTTTCTCCGAAACTTTTACATCCGAAAGAGAAACCGTTAAAAAAAATAAACCGTGGGACTGAAACCGGAAACTGAAGAAAAGTAAACAGGGGAGGACAAATTAAAATCGA
Organism: Liposcelis brunnea; assembly: GCA_023512825.1. Taxonomy (NCBI): domain Eukaryota; kingdom Metazoa; phylum Arthropoda; class Insecta; order Psocodea; family Liposcelididae; genus Liposcelis; species Liposcelis brunnea. The sequence continues at coordinate 22,756,077 of CM042073.1, forward strand.
GCTAGATTAAAACATTAACGTGGGAAAACACTCGTATCAACTGAAGAGGTAAACCATAAGCACAAAAACAATATAACTCGCTTATTTAGCATACGTTTTGTTTGTTTGATCAAATAAAAATAAAACTCGGAACGACACTTTTTTCGAAAAAATCCCTCTTCCCCATCCGATAAAGCCGTTATCGTTTTTTTCGGTTTTACGTAGCGTGAACGCGATTTTCGACCGGAAAGGAAAAGGTTTTTCAGTAATAGTTTTTCAAAATGGTTCGATGAGCACAACACTCGACGACACCCATTTAAACGTTACATTAACGTTTTGCGCTTATTATCTTTCCCATCGTTTTTCAATTGTTATGGCGTACCTCGCTGTCAAATTAAATCTCTGCCTGACAGTCGGTGTCACTGTCTTTCTCTCTTTCCCCAACGGGGAGTTCGAATCCGCTTACACGTTTCCGAAAATTTAAATGACATGTCATCTTTTACGCTTCGATAAAATTATGAAAACCTCACCGGGTTTTTTTTCCATTCATCCGTTTTCTTTTTTTTACTAGGCTGATTCATTCATTTCGATAAAATCCGCGCATCGGTAAATATGAGATAAAAATTGCGTTCGTGTCAGTGAACTCCTGTCAATCTTTATTTCTGCGAGATGATGTTTTTTAGGCACCAAGTATATGGAGTTAAGTAAAGAAAATTGATAAATGTTTGCATTTCAAATACTTATTTTAAAGAAAAATATTGTTTTTTTTTTAGAGGGGAATAAGTTTTCAAGCATACCAGTCGATAAGAAGTTACGGTATAATATAGAAGCGAATAAGCTTCTGAAAAATTTCTAATCTCAATGACTTGAGTTGGCGCTTCAAAGCTCAAAATAAGATCTCTCGCAGGAGGAATCAGATTGTCCAATTCCTTTGAGATTTTAGGCATGAAGAGTGTAGTATCTCACCACAAGCCTAACTCGGCACTAATGGTTTCAGAAAAAACGATCTTTCTCTTTCTCATTAATTTTTGGCTCGCATAGTGTATATGACTTCAAAGTTGATGTTAGACCTGATACGCCACTAACCGTTTTTATCGAGCTTTGCTTGTGCTTATCTGAGCCCTTTAGCTGACTTTAATGCTTGCAAAATACTCTCAGGTTTCCAGGGGCTTGTCAGAGGCGTTGATTGTCCTACGCTTAGTTGGATGACTATAACACTTATTCCAAGAACCTGTAATTATTTCCGAAATTTAAAAACTTTTAAGCTTATCGAGCTATTAAGCTTTTGCAAGTGTTAAACATATAATCACGCACAATATTTCACGCCATCGCAAAAGAATATAAAGTTGAAAAAGATTTGAATGAAGATGAGACATGATCGTAGGCAGTTAATCACAGACGCCGGCTCTGTATCTGAAGATCACTCGGCAGCATTTTGAAATTCGAAATCCATCACACTTTAAAACCTTTTTTTTTAAAGTCTTGAGGCATTCCAATTCTTATATCTTTCTATTCGAATCATTAAATTCAATGACAGTTAAACTATTTATATAACGCATGACAAGGTTGATTCACTTTCCTGCAACATTTTTTTTCGTTTAATTTAAAACTTTGCAGGTTGTATTTTTTTTTTTTAACTAAGGCCACAAGTAATTTCAACATATACACTCCCCGGTTTTATCCTCTAAAGGGAATTGCAGGATTAACACGAGCTCCTTTTCTCTTTTACTAGAAAAAGTAAATCGAATTTACGGGATTAAAGCCCGTTTTGTAATTTTTTCATTTATTTTTTGTTCTTGGAAGAGAAAAAAAAATTAGAAAATGAAGTTGAGCTATAATTCTTTTTCGGTCGAGTACGAGTCACCTTCTCCAAAGACAAACTTTGTTAATGGGCAATAAGTCATAACATTTATCCATTGTCTTCACCTTAACGACTTAAATTGAAGTAATATAACTTCCTCCACCGGGCAATTAGGCCAACGCAAACAGGTACTTCAAAAAAGTCACTAAAACCCGAATCGAATTAGTAAAAATGGATATAAACAGGCTTAAGGATAGCTCATAAAATTTCTCCCTATAAGGATATAATTCAAAACGACAGCGTTAAATTAATGCTATTGTTTTTTATTATTTTCTTCGGCGAAAAACTTTTGAATAAATGAAATCTTTTTTCATAAAAAAAAAAAATAATAATAAACCCGCAGAGGTTCGTCGGAATAATGAAATTCTTGATAGTCTTCAAAAGCAGACAAGTATGAATGATCTTGTGTCAGGGCCGTGGAGAGAAATCAGCGAGAAGTACGAGCTTGTATTTAAAGTAACAAAGTTTATCGATTCGCTTCTAAAAGTCAAAAGTAAAAGTTTTGCAGATTCGAGATCTACGGGCGTTAGCGTAGACAGTTCTTCTCCGAAAATGTTTCTTTGGTTAAAAAACCGCGACCTCATTATTATAAGGTCCCATCTCCACGACGCACCGGATTAGAAATGAAAGATCCGCGGGCAGATGCGGTTGATGAACTTAGCAAAGAGTGCTGCAGAGCTGAAATGGCAGTGTGAAGGACATGTGGCCAAGTAGGACCAGGAGCGTTCATCTCCAGAAAAGCAAAGGTTTCGACGTCTGGAGTCAAAGCGAGGATTCAGAGTGGAAACCGTTGTCTCAAAGCCCTTAGCTATCTCTTCCGCAACAGGTTCCTGTCCTGCAGCTTTAAAATAATTATCTGTAACTCCGTCTTACACTCAGCACCTGGGGGGCAAAGCGGTCCTTCCCGCTTAAAAAAGTCCCATAAGCTAAGCATAGGAAACATATGCTTATGTAAAATTAACATGAGCTTGCCCCCTTCGGCCTCCCCCGAATTTTTTGGCGTCCCTGCCAGGAGAGACAGCGGTCCATCGAGAAGAAAACGCCTAGGAGGATTCTAGGATCCAGTATAGATCCTCTTACCGAACGTGTTAAAACTAATGAAAATGTCTCGGAGGCTCAGCCTTTCATCATAAGAGTGATTAAATCACAGCGACTGCAATGGGCGGGACACGCACCGACGAAGACTATAAGGAGACTGCCATTCGGAAGGCCGTGATTGACATGAGAGGATACCATCGCGAGAGATGCAGGTCAAGTAGGGGCGCTAGATTGGAGGGCGGCTGCCTTGATGAATCTGGTTGGGGACAGCTCTCTAATTAATCCTCAAGTTTTTTTAAAGCCGAATAGAAAACTTGATCCTTAAGCTAATCCGCCACTGACTTGCATTTTTATTTATTTTATTAAAATGTAGCTTACTTTACAAACACATTAACGTCTTTTAATATTACACCCGCAATATTTGATATTGATAACGAAAATAATCGACAAGGCGACTCCGAATAAACGTTTATTCAACGAGATAAGTTACCCCGTTATCTCTTTAAAATTTTTTTTTTTAATATACCGATTTTGTAGATTTTTAAATCCAGCTTCATTTCCCCTTTGTAGATGAAAAGATATTAAAGTTATTACATCATCCGGATTATAAAAGCGACATAAAATATAAATAAACGGCACGGGCTCCGAAAGATTAAATCATAAAAATGCAGTACAATGCACCGAGGATTCAACGCATGGCAATTGTACATTTTACATTTTGTTGGAAATATCGTTATAGGCTCTTCCCCGTAAGTCCGCTATTCTCCCCATCCCTTTCAGTTTCCTCTTCGTAGAATTTGTAGCGAAATGTAAATGCCTTCCCCTCTCTATCTTTCCCGAGCTCATTTTTTTCCTGCAGTCCGTTTTAAAAGTATCAAAAGATGTCATTTCGAATTTAACGGAAAAGAAAATTTTTAAAATAGGTAGGAAGTCTTTAATTTAAAAGAGCGTATATAATCAATCAAAGTCGATCCCAATTAAGAATATGATTTAAAGGAAAGTTTTTGAAAAGTTAATTTTACAAGTCTCTAGGGGAAGAAAGTGCGGAGAAAAAATTTTCAACCGGGATTTTTGATATTCAGATTTGAAAAGATTCATGCTTGATTTTTGAGATGGATGTTGAAGTGTTCAAATTATGCTGTACGGATCTTTCAGGTTTAAACTTGAAGGTTAAATCTAAAATTGCAGAAGCACTTCGGCTGAATATTAAAGATTTCGCTCCAGTTAAGGGTTCGCCAGGTTCAGCCAGCATGCCAAAATTGCCTTGACTTGCCTTGCGCTCCCAGTAAAGCCCTTCAGAAGCCGCACCTTTTGCGCTAACATTTTCAAAAGCTGTAGAGGGTGAGATTAGGAGCAGACCGAGTCGAAGAGTAATCCGCAGATAAAGAATCTGCCGAACAAATATGGCTAAGATTAAGTTCTTCTGTTTCCTTCAGCGGCCTCTAAGGGGGCAGCCCCGAGGATCGTTAACAAGCTCAGCAGGATCAGCCAGCATTTTTGACACGTAAAAGTAGCCGCTTCCCGAGTCTTTAACAAATTCTGAGCTGGGTTCAGCAGTCAAAAAGGTGAACCTTCCTCAACTCCAAGTTCAGATAACAGATCTAACCAACTTAGCTAACGTAAGTGCCGAACAGCTAGAGTTCAACCTTTAAAAGCTCCATCTGACTCTGTCGCTTATAATCACCCAAAAGGCTCAGATCAAGGCTTAAATAGGTTAAATAACTTAACCTCAAGCTCTGCTAAACTTATCTCAAGATCAAAAAATCGTTTCAAGACAAAATGAAAGCCTAGTGAAGCAATCTTTTCTTTGCTATGAAAAAAGAAACTGTCAAAGACTTTAATCAAAAAAAGTTACTTAAACCGAAAAAAGGGAGCATGTACAATCTCTGCAGCTAATCTACCGATCCTCTCAGCATCGTCAAAGAAAATATTCAAATTTTCCCTTTTTTCTTAAACCCCGCACAATAGAACATTTATCAAGAGGAGGATAATTGCAACCTCAAGACGTCAGCAGCACCCATACAAACGTCAAACCTCAATCACAGTCCCTCACAATAAAACGGATCATTTATAAAAAAAAAAAAGTCTCAAGTTGCGTGTAAATAATTAACTGTTTGAATAATTGCCGACAAACATGCTTTCTGACTCCTTCAATTAATTAACTAATTACATTATATTTTTTTTTTCACACTAGCCTTCCTCCGCTTTTAACAGAGACTCGAATATATTTTTACTTAAACAAACTCAAACCCACGAACGATTCAAAAACATTCAAAGGTCGGTCAGATTAATTACCGCACGACCACACATGTAGATTAAAACATTGATTTTTGACCGATGCCTAATTAACGGCTTGTCCGTCAAAATAATTAATCAATTTCACGGGCACGGAGAAAAGTTTCCCATCCAAAACAAAAAATAAAAGAAAAAGCTAAAGCGATCGGGATTTAAGCGAATTCCTATGGAAAAAAAAAAGAAGAAATCGGTTTCTGATAAAATATTCCCGATATTCCATGATTAATGTCTTCTTTTCTGGGGTTTTGCGCAAAACGCTCTTCCACACCTTGATTTTAATATTTTTCCCATTTGATGACATCTGCTTTAACGACTCGAAAGAAAAACTTTTTCCCGGAGAAGCTTCAATCTTTCCGGGGGAAAAGCGAAAATCACCGAACATTAAAATTTTAATCGCAGAAGTTGAATGTGTGTGCTCACCGGGTTGTTTGCAAAACGTGACCCTTATACATACCGGGAAATCACTGTTTATCCATTAAAGGTCGAGGAAGGGAAATTTTCGGACCCGGTAAAGTTTATGTCACGCAAGAAAATATAAAAAATGAATGTTTAAGATGACGTTTTCAAGAGAACAAGGTGGAGGCAGGAGGAAGAAGAAGGTGTTTCAACTGTCTCTCGAAAAAATATTACGGGAGGAAAAATTTTTTTAAGAAGGCCCTTCTTCTTTTTCTCTTGATTGATGTTCTGTGGTAAATATGGCGGAGGGGGAAATAATCGTCGGGCGGAAGCAGGGAAAAACAAAATAGAGGAATTCTTTCTTTTTTTTTTGCCCTTTGAAACTTAATAAAAAGAACCGAGGTTTAAAAAATATGAAGAATGAATTAACAAGGATTCCAGTGATTCCGCAGGGCATTGTAAAGTTTCAACCATTTCCTCGAAAATACTTTCTTGGTCATTCAACTGTGAAAACTCTGCGTTTTTATCCCTGTTCTCCTCCTTTAACTTTTTTTTGCTCTCTTTCTCCGGGTTCGTTTTCCGCTTTTCCCCTGACAAAAAATTAAACAAAGTGAAAATTAAAATAAAAACTTTTACGTACTGCGTTACCTTAATTTAATCAGAAATGAAAACACAGATTTCATCTCTTGGAAAAAGAGGACGACATGAGGGTTGGTGTCAAAATCTTTTGATAAGGGGTGGCTAACTTATTTGCAAGTATTTTACAAAAAAGAACAAAAGCAGTAAAATCTTCTCGACTGTGAAATTTTTAACAAAGATTTTAATACGGATGCTGCTTCAGAGTTGCCATTATTTCCTCTAAGAATAATGTATCCGTAAACAGTGGCGTACTGGCCTAAATAAATGCCCAAAATCGAATGCCAAGAAATGTCGGGTCCTTCAAATACTCTTAGATACCAGACCAGGTGCCTTTATAACTAACACTAAAAAGCCAAGATAATTCTACGCCTAAAGATATGCCTGGATTCGAATGTCGGTTCGATTTCTAAAAATTTGGGCCTTAGAGGAAGCACAAATGTTTTTCTGGTTTCGGCAAATAATCCGATTTGAGCTTAAGACCACTTCTAAATACAGAACTCCTTTGGTTTTTCCTTGAAGCCGAATTTTCTTTTTTTGGCCTTAAAAATAATCACTACTGCAAGCTACTGACACCGGCACTGAAAAAAAAAAATCTTGGATGAGGTGTGAGACCATAAGAAGTCAGAACTTCTAATCAATGAAGGCACAACTTAGCCATCTAGGAGCTGCTTTTAAAAGCTCTAACGAACGCAAAGGGAGGAAGACGTAAACTGAAGTGAAAGAAGAGCTAAGGGTCCTAAAATCGTAAGCCTTTTGTTTAAATTTTCCATGATCGGCCATGCTTTGGATCAGAGAACTCATCTACGATAAGAAAGCTAAAAGGAATTCGTAATTAAAATTTTCTGCCAGGCTTTTTAAATTACATTTTTCCACATCAAGTGCACAACCATTTTGCAAACCCCCAGAGCCTGCTTATCAAAACTAAAAAGTTACTCCAGATAAAAGTTTCAAAACTTCAGGTTGAAATAAATTAAAAATTTTCAATATTTCTTCCTTAATTTTAAACAGTCCATTTTACTTTTTTTCCAATTATTTTTATTTCATTTTTAAAAAAATTTAACCTGCGTTTTGATTAACGCAGCTCCTAGCCGAAAACCTGGCTTAGAAAAGAATTCCCAACTATATTTGCCAAAATTATTTGATTCGATTCGATAAACTAATTTTCAACTTTTCCTATTTACCAGAAAACCTTGACCCAATTGAAAAATTTTAAAAAACAGTGAAGTAATAACTTTTTTTGAAGTGCAACCATTGTTTTGTTCAAAAGTTTTCACCTCTCTGCTTTTCAAATCATAACTTATTAATTTAATTGACAAAGAAACAACAGAAACGTTAACTTTCTGTCTGTATCGTTTATAAACGTCAACAGCTTTATAAAATGATATTAAAAACACCGACATCGATTATCAATAAAATTTACAAAATTCAAAATCGTTTTAAAATGAGAACGGCAGGGCTATATTTAATCCATTTTTAATCCTTTCATTTTCCAAATAATCAAAATAAAAACCATCAGAATTTTTCCTTTTTCGCCTAAAAATAAAATTCAAGTGTTGGTCTAAAATGCCTCATTCTGCTTTTTTTCACTGAACAATCTTGAACAGATTAAATTGAAGTAACAAGTGCAAATGACATTTTGTGGGAATTTTCCAATTATTTGTATTTTTCTAAAAAAAAGTAATTTTCTTCCCAAGTCATTCCATTACATTCCATCACAAAAAGCTAAATAATCACTAAAATTTCTTGACCTTTCCCCTGAGCTATGATTTTTTAAAAAGACAATAAAATTTTAACAGCTCACCGAGAAAAATTATCTAATAGGCATTCATGACAACAACCGTAGCAATATGCCACCTGACATTTTTACAATATTAGCATGTTTACCATGAACTGAACTTTGAATAACATTCAATATTTTTTTATTATCACTGCAAATAGTTTTTTTCCAAGTCAAAAATTGTCTCTGCGATAAAATCCTATTTCTCTGATGTAAAATCACCCTTCCTCGAATGCTTCAAGTTTAAAAACAACCACTCAAACAAACTTCTTCCTTATTTGAACAAAATATATTGATTCCTTAAAATGTTACCAATGACAGTTCCCAAAGTTAAAAAAAACTTTTCGGATTACATTTCCCATCTTGATCTTAACTTTTCAAATCAAGATAACTTGAAAAAGGACTTTCTCCACCCACTTTTCCCACCGCAGCAGAAACTGAAACCTTAAATAATTAAAAACTTTCCATACAATCAAACTTTAGGGACATTATAACCTGGCAATAACTATAAGAAGGCTCAATAAAAGATAGGAGCTCAGGGGGAAATGAAATTTAATTCGAATTTCTCACGTCAGAAATGATAATAGGATTTATGTATGTTATGAAATTTCATCCATTTTACAGTTCCTTTGTATTTGTTTATTTCTAGTGACGGGGATCCGAGTGCCATTTACATAAAGCCTACGTCAGTGAGCTTACCCATCATAAATAAAGCTTTAAATAGGGGCGGAAGGGGCGTAACTAAGAACTCCGAATCGGGAAATTATTCCATCGTTTTCATGCTATTCAATTAATTATAAGAAACGTTTAATCAAAATTAACTTACAGTATTGTCGTTTCTTTCGGAATCTGCGGAACTCTCTCGATGGGCAGGAACATACATCTGACGGTCGTTCTGAAGCATATGCACTTCGGTGGACATTTCTCAGCGATGACATTTCCAATTAAATCCAACCCGGCGAACACAATGAACACCACAATTTTCAAATTCATTTTTGAAAAATGCGTTTTTTTAACCTATTATTTAACACATTAACCGAAGGTAACACTCCGCCATTTTTTTCCGGCCGAATGATATACAACCGAAATAATAGTCGCGGGCAATAAACAATAAACTCACTAAAAAAAAAATAATTTACACGTTAACCAAATAAACAATAAACACACGGCTTTAACGAGAAATGGAGGGAACCCCGTATAGGTGACGCGAAATCATCGACTAAACCGAATGACGCGAGGATTGCAACTGACTAGTCGCGAGTGAGTATTAGACAATCTCACAAGAGCACATGAGTGGATATTGTACAGGCGTGTTTGGTTAGTCGTTGCTCTCCCGGACCACATTGCAACACCCCTTGCCTCCGATTTCATTTAATTACATCGAATTTAACTAAAAAACAACCGGGTACCGGTTTGCGGAAAAAAAGATAAACGAAATAAATAACCATGCTTGCGAATGAACAAACCCCCACCGCCAACTAAAATTACGATTTCTCGGAACGGTGATTGCCGAACTTTTATCCCGATTGCCGATTTCACACGATAATTTATCTGACGTGTTGCTTTTTAATATTTTTAAAACATTCCACCGGTTTCTCTTTCAAAGATACTTAATAAAAATGTATACCATTACCATTTGCGAAATTGCGAAGAAAAAAAAATTGCCTTAGGGTAGGGACGATTTTTGCCGCAAGGCGGTGGCGACTGGCGGTGTTTTTGAGACTTTTTGATGGCCGCCGACAATATTCCGAGAAATGACAAAGAAAAATAATGATTGTGTGAAATTTGTTCAAAAATAATTTCCATGGTAAATAAAAAAGAAAAAAAATCATTTTGATAAACGGGAGAGTATTGTCGCAGCTGATAAAGAGCGTAAAGAGATTTGGAACCCGAATAATTTTTGCATAATTAACCGACGTCTAATTTTTTTTCCAAACACCCCAACCCACCCAGTTTCATACGATGAGATAATTAAAATGACATGACCGGTGTTTCTTAGTTTAAGAGCATGTACTAAAAGTTGCATACTCTTAAAAATGTAGGATTATTCTTATTTACGATATATATGGGTAAATAACTTCAAGATTCGGTCATTTTCATTCAGAAGGGAAATTTGCCGATGGCAACTTCGAACTTAAGTGAGAGACTTTTTTGTCAAAAGCTCGAATTTGTTTTCGTAAGGTTATTTATGAAAGTTATATATCATTTAGCCGTAGAAACGTTTTGAACTCAATACCAAAAATTTGATAAGTAAGAAATTAAAATCTTGTCATTTCTTTTTTCATTTTACTCGAGTATTAAATAGAAATTAAAGGAATAAGTTAATCTCTAATTGACAAAGTTTCAACAAGCCCCCTTTTAACTTTTCCAGCACCGTCATTTGGTGCAACTTTGGGACTAAGGGTAACTTTGCCCCATCCTACAAAAACTTTCCTTTGTATTTTGTTTCACAGGGCCAGCATAAAAAATATCGAATTCCTACCCTATTTTTTAGAGTATTGGAGAATATGAGAATTTAGTTGGAGAATATTTTAAATAGGTTTCAATTTTTCAGAGGATTGTTTCAGGCAGGCTTTGTTAAGCATTCAAAGAACTTCCACTCTGAAACCTTTTTTTTTCATCAATAAAATACTCCAGTTGTAACAATATTTAATAATATAAACTTTATTGTATTTCTTTAAAATAATATAAAATTTTGCAAGTACAATTACAAAACGTCGCGTTAGTCTTAACAGTTAATACAACATAACGTTAAAAAATGAAAACTAATCAGTTAAAAAAAAGCAAATTGGTTTGCCGTAAATTAAATTGAGTGACTCGTTGATACTAACACAAAAAATTAAAACTTGACTAATACTGCTGTTTTTTTTTTTTATTTAAAAATATACTTGATTGCTTTAATTTTTTAATACTTTTCTTTCCTGCAATCAGAATAATCGAAAAAATGGCGATAAAAATTGTTTCTACAAGTAAAATGATTTGTTAGATTGTATATACTTTTAATAAAAAGATGATAACGAGCTTGTAGAAAATTAGAAGTCATTTTTTTTCGTTTATTAAAATAAGTAAGGCAAAATATATAGACATAAATATAGAATGCAGAACACTTATCACCCATTGAGGTGTTGTCAAAATGTTTTAAAAATTTTTTTACATGCAAAATTTTTTTGTTCAATTTATGGATGACTTTTATTTACACAATTAAAAGCGATGATATAAAATATCGAAGCGAACAATGCTAATGATTTCTTTCAAGGCTTTCTATAAAATACAGGAGAATAACCCTTTAAAATATGTAATTATTCTTCCTTCATAAGCATTCTGGCACGTAAAAATAAAACTTAAAGCTTAACGGTGCCGTAAAAAATGATTGCGTCCACATTTACAGTACATCTAATTGCTTCTGTCATGGATTTGTTTCCTCCTACTTGAAGCTGTTATGTTTTGTTATTAGCTTATCCTCTACTGTAAAAAGAAAAAAGATTTTGGTATTCGAGAAAGTTTTTTTAAATTAAAATTGCACGTGTTTTAAATTAATTACCGAATGATTAGACAGGCGGCAACGCCCAAAGTGTAGCTGTTTTATCAGCGCTTGTGCTCAAGAACGAAAATTCAGAAGGATGCCATCTCCCTGATATCACTTTGTCTTGATGTTGGGCTACGACTACACTTGGTAGTGGCAATGTCAGGTCACCTAAAAAAATTTAAATAAATTAATAGTTTTTCTCATAAACATTCAATTTAATCTAATAAATTATAATTAATTCAATAGATTTTGATTTGAATTAAAATTTTGATTTTGGTTTCGATTTCAAATCTGCCCTTCTTTAAATTTTGGTCTAAACTTCTATTCGGATGGAAAAAAGAGCCGAGTCTTTTAAGAGGTTTCAATAGTAAGTGATATTACGTAAAAAAATCATATTAACTGTAGGAAAAATTTTGGCTGCCTTTTGCGTTTTATTGAGCCTTGCCTGAATATGAAGCGGAGTGGAACTTCTATTTTTTTTATTGAAAATAAAATCCTATAGGCCAGCAGACACTACGGAATTCTCAATTGCCGTAGAGTAGCACTTAAAGAGCTGTATCTCTCCCCTCATTTCGAGGAAAGGAGGAAAGTCGTGGCGCCAGTATTTTATAACCTAACGAAGGTTAGCGACTTTATAGCCTCCATCCCAAATACTTAAAAAGTAAAATAATTCTCTTACATCTTACAATCTTTTTTTCCTAGTGATTAAAAAAAATTCTAAATCAATTCTTCGTTCTATGAATTCTTACGACAGATTTTACTTAAGTTTTAACTTTTTATTTCAACAATTAAGTTTAAGGAACCTTCAGCTGGTGAATTTCAATGTACAAAAATAAGTTACTGACTTTTTGAATCTTTAAGAAAATTATGAATTACAAATCTTCCACGTTTTGCAGTTTAAGGTTTTGAAAAATGAAAGTTTTGATTTTATTTCTATCAAATTCTCATCGAAATTCTCATCTCATCGAAATTTGGCAAATTTCTTAAAATTTTAAAAATGTTTCTTTTTTTCTTAAATCCTTAAAAAACTTTACTGGATTCTTATTCTTTCAACTTACGATTTTTTAATATTTTCAAGGTGACTGAGAACCTTTACAGCGCTAAGCTCAGAGTCAACTTGAATAAGAATCTGATCAAATTACCAAACACTCAAATTATAGCCATTTTTCTGGGCTTAAATTTTTTAAAATATCTTCTGCCGACACTACTTTAATTTTTTAATAAAAACTTAACTAAGTTTTTCTTTTTTTACCTTGTAGATCAGTAAGGACAATTTTATTATCATATCCACCAGTCAATAAATAATAAGCACTGGGCGAAAACCTAATTGATCGGATATCAGAAGAATGAGGCTTAAAGCATTGAACAGTTCTACCGCCTCGAATGTCATATAATACGCACGAAGAATCCTCATGGCCGGAGACTAAAAGACGACCCGAAGGATCCACACATACCGCTGCTACCGCAGAACCCTGCAACATCAAATATAAAATAAAAACTAGCCAAAGTAAGTTAGTTAACAATTTAAAAAACATTATTCTCGATTATAATTTTTAATTCGTAAATAACTAAAACTAAGAAAGAAAAAAATCATGAAAAACAATTATTAGGCTGTTAGTTTTTTCTTGCTAAGTCTTAGTTAAAAATTTTAGAAACTGGAGATTACGTTTTTGAAAATAATGAGATTGAACTGACCCTATTTCCGGGAGCTGTAACTGGAGTCACCATATTGACGCATCCACGAACCCTCAAATCCCAAAACCTAACAGTTTTATCTTGACTTCCAGAAGCAAACATGGCTCCGCCCCAATTATACAAAGACAAAACGTGACCGCTATGCCCGCTTAAAGCTTGATACGGGCTTCCAGTAGCGCAATCCGTTACGTAAATCTTACAATCGCCGGCTCCTCCGCTAATTAACAAGCTCGATTTATTAGAAGAATCCTCGAGGAAGCACAAATCTCGGACGGTGCCATCGTGCATCGATAATTCTATTTCCTGCCCTTCGAGATTCGACGTTTCTGGATTGAACTTCATTAACTTAACGGTTTTGTCGTTGCTTCCAGTCGCCATTAAATCCCCGATGGGCGTCCATGCTAAGCAGTATATGGACCCTTTATGATGCTTCGTCCTTTTGAACAAAACGGTCGGTTGGTACGTCGTATGCTCTTCTCTGCAACACGTTTTAACAAATTACTTTCACTAATGAGACGAGAGAAAATCAAGAGCAACAAATCAAGCAAAAAAAAAAATAATGAAATGACCTTGATAACTTGCACATTAGTTAATCTCGGTCATTTCGAATGATATCTTTACCTTATATCTGTAACCTTTGGATAAGCGCAAATCCTCAGCGTTTTGGAATTCGAACCGACTGCGTAGACTTTCCCGGACGGGTGGAATTCAGCGCAACGAACGGCTTGAACGTCTTCCAGGCTCGTGACAGCGACGAACCTCGGTCTCCCTGAACCATTTTCTGCGTCTGTTGGTGTCGGCTAAAAAGAAATAAAATAACCTATTTAGTATGAGGATTAATAGACCACGGAGCACATAAAAATTGGTAATGTAAATAAAAAACGAGAGAAAGTAAACGGTGAATTAACTTTAAAAAAACGTAATAACGGTCCATAAAATGATTTAGTTACATCATTCTGCAGGGTAATTTTTTTAAAGGGACAATTCAAATGCCAACGGGTTTGATGATGGGGTTTCCAAGGTGCACAAAAGAAAAGAAGATCGAGTTATGTAATTATAGCAATAATGCCAGGGTTCTTGTCAGTTTGAAAACACGAGGATGTGAAGGTACTTCGTTTTCAACTTAAAAGAGATAACAAGTAAGGAAGATGGCATAAAGATCATGGTTTTGTTCTCGGTCGTCAGTCTTTTTCGCGAGTGGAACAATGGGCCATTAGTAAACGGCTGATTCATATTTTAAAAATTAAAATAAACGATCTGGGTCGTCTAATAGGCAATAATTCACTGCTGGACATATGCCTTTTAATACAACTTTCAAGACTACATGTCTTGCTAACACCGAATTTTCTTCTTTTAAAATAATATATTGTTCTTCAACTTCTTTCGGTAGTTTCAGTTTGATGCTTCGGCTTCCGATTCGACGGGATGTAAGAACATTTTTGTTTTTTGTCTTGTAATATGTCTGTTTTAACTAGAAGAGCCAATCGACTCCGATCAGGTTGACATAGATTTTTATGTTCAAATTATAGAAAACGAGTGTCAACCCAAAACTCATAGACAGCACCAAATTATTTTAAACCAGCGAAATGTTGATTCATCATATGGAAACATCCCTGAAACTTGGTCTTTCCTCATTTATATCAATCCCAATAATTTCATCCTTATAAACCGAATCCGCCCAATCGCCTTTAACCTTAAACTCGCCATCCATGTCTATCACCTCGAACCCGTTCTTTCACTTTCATCCTCTGAATTTGGGAAACATGACTCAGAATTATGCAATCCGAAGGTCAGTATCCGACACGGGTGTCATACTCTTATTGTGGTTTTTTCTTAAAGAAAGTACACAGAATATTTTTAATTATACGGTCATCTTCTTAATGAACCTGGAAAGTTTTTTTCGTACAAAACTAACTTTCGTTAGAGACTAATGAGGATTTCATAATACGAACAATCGGAACAAAATAGCCAAGCGGAAATCGCTTACGCCTTTTTCTGCAACAACAAATAACAATTTTGATATATAGAACCGAATGAAGCTAATAACCCGTGAAATAACATTAATTACAAACGATTTATACAAGAACCGCAGTCCATATTCGTCAAGGAACTCATCCGAAAGTAAAACACTTCCAAAGACGTGAGAATTATCTCAGTAATATTTTTATGAATTGTAATTTTTAAAATATATATACGAAAAAAAGAAAAAAAAATGGAAAGGCGGTCACGATATGAGAAGTGGGATTCGCCTAATTCTTTTATATTATAAACACTTGGAAATATTTCCGGAGTGTATTATTATGATGGATCTTGTGTAATTAAGAGCAAAATATAATAAAGAAAAGAAAATCAAGGATGGCCGAATAGTTGATTGTTTGTTGCATATTCATTTTTCTTCTTTTTAAAAAAAAATATTTTCACCTACACGCAAATTAGACAAAAGGATGCAATTGGCGCTGATGCGCCTGAATGCGGAGAAAGTAATGCCATTTTTTTTTTGTCAAAATCCCGCGACCTTGATATACCAGTTTTTCAACCGTATTTTTAATATCTAGGAGCTAGGAGTAAATTGATTGAGATTTACATATTTTTAATTGCGAATAGCTATTAATATTTTCTTTGAGGCAATACGTTCCTGTCAAATTAGGATAATATTAGGGCTAATCGTGGTATTGTAAGTTGAACAGAATTAGTTTTGGTGGGTCAAGTGTTGTAATTTGAGAGTTAATCGTGCAAGTCTCCGAGCTTTTAGTTGACATTTTTAATTGCTTTCCAGGAAAGTTTGAATTGTCGATGGATGGAATCAACTGTCAGCCAAAAGAGCCTTTAAGAGGAGCGAATAGATACTACTTTCTTGAGCTTCTAACCCCGTTCATCATCAAGAGATAATATATTGACGTAACGTTAAGGCCACAGGGTTTTATAACCGCTGGGTCCGCCCTGTATAATTGAATCGTTTTATAGTTAATGTAAGATGGCCCGTAACGATTCTGTGGGAAGAGAACAAACAAAAGCTAACTGAAGAGGACATTAATGAAAAGAAATGGAGGTAGATATGCCATTTTCTGAAGAATTATAACAAAAGCGGTAAAATTCAGGAATCTAACTATCCAGCAAGAGGTAGAAACTGATGCAAGTCCTAATATCCAAATGGTTTCAACAGGAACTCTCTCTTCTCTTATCCGGAGTTACAAGACTTAAAGCCTTATTGCCGCATCACAGAGTTTCCGCCATTCAGACCTATCTTGGGTCGTATGACTGCATTATATACGGTGAGCTTCGCTCGCCTTGAGAGCACTAGGCTGCGGAGAAGATGGCTCAGAGGAAATAGACAGCGACCTCCCTGCTGATATCATTGTCACTAGTGATGAGAGATCCAAGATACCGGAATTACCCGACGACTAAACTACAAAAACGAATCTTAGCCTTATAAAAAATCAAGAAGATTTAAATCGCACCGCTGGCACGCCTAGGCCAATCCATCTTTCCTGAGTTTAATCTCCATCAAGACCTTACTACCTGAATGCCCTAAACAAAAACTAATCTTCTCAGTTAGAAAGGCAGGAACTAAAATCACCTATTTCCATTCTTACACTCGACAAACAAATTGCGATACCCTTTCCAAAACATTCCATCTTACAATCAATCCTCAATACAATCGACAGGAAAGATACCATCTATGATTAATCATCCCACACGCATTCAATATTATTAAAAAATAGTGAAAAAAAGTGGAAATAATCATTAGGTGTCGGTTATGATGGTGATGATGATGATGATGACGAGTCTGAAAATCAACTTTCACGTGTCTTTTAAATGACATAACGAGGAGGACACGGCTCGATTAAGATTCTGCCTATACAAAATATTATCTTGTGATATTCACCGTTTAATTCGTTATTTTTACAAGTAATCCATTAGCGATGGTTACGATCGTTAAAATGCAAACATTATTTGCCAATAGTACTTTATATTTTTTCTAAATAACGCCCCATTGACCAACTTCCTTTTCTTGTAAGTTTTACAGAAAAGGCGTCATCTTTAACAATCAATCATCAACCATATGTTTTGTAACTTGTCATAATGATATCAGAAATCTGCAACGGAAAAAACAAATAAAGCCGAAACTTTCGTTTTTTCTCACCAAGGTTAGCAACACTTTCCAAATTGAAATGATTCCAACCGAAACAATTTGCTATTTAATCCCGATTTGTCTCGGGATTTTTAAATTCGACCGGAACGAAATGCTCAAACCAAAACTAACTCATTCATTTAGTAAAAAAAAATAGCCTTGATGAGATTCTCATTTTTTGGATCATCACAAGCTTGATTCTTAAAAAGATTTTTCTCGCTCATTTTATAGATCCATTCTTTCTACCAGGAAACTTAGCTGAAAATGTACGAGTATCACATCTGACTTTCCAAACTTGTTTGCTTTTTTTTGCTTCTTCGAGCAATTACATCAAATGCCATTATCCTCGTTTTGATCTGATTACATGAAAACAGGTTAAAGATAAAAGGACTGTATCATTCTTGACAATATTGAACTTTAAATTGATATTGGTTTTCGCTGCAGGAAGTTCCAGCAATACGAAAGTGAAGGTAGCAGAACTAATAAACTTTGTAAATAATTAATTGCGAAAAAAATAAATAAAATCGAAAAGAAACGAAATGTAAATAAAATCGATTATGATGAAAGAATAATAAAGATTATCGCCGATTTTCTAATTCTTCTTCTTCTTTAAATGCCCGCTCCTCGTCGGAGATTGGCGATCATCATGGCGATCCTAACTTTGGAGGCTGCCGAACGAAAAAGGGATACTGAACTTTGGCCATACCAGTCTCTTAGATTCTTGAGCCAGGATGTTTTCCTCCGACCCGGTCTACGCTTGCCCTCAATCTTACCCTCCATCACCAGCTGCAGAAGGCGATACTTTCCGTTACGAATAATATGGCCGAAATATTCAAGCCTTCGCCTCTTGATCTCGAAGAGCACCTCCATCTCCTTGCCCATACGATTCAAGACTTCGACATTGCTTACTCGTGCGGTCCACGGAATTCGTAACATGCGGCGATATATCCACATTTCAAAAGCCGCCAACTTCTTTTCCAGCACTTTTGTTAACGTCCACCCTTCATGCCCATATAAAAGAACAGGGAAGACGTAACAACGGACGATACGGATTCTTGTATTGAGACTAAGTTCACGCTTACACAACAGGTTTCGCATTTTCATGAAAGCATTCCTGGCTTGCTCTATTCGAGCCTTGACTTCCTGGCTGTAATCCCACTTCTCATTCAGTAAACACCCCAGATATTTGTAAGAAGCAACACGCTCTACGGCTTCGCCAGCGACACTTAGTTGAGCATTAACATCTCGCTTGCTAACGACCATGAATTTCGTTTTACGGATATTCATGTTTAGGCCATAATTGCTGCTGACCGCGTGCACGCGATCCAACAGTGCTTGCAGGTCGTTTTGACTCCCTGCAACCAAGGCCGTGTCATCTGCGTACCGCAGATTGTTAATGACTTCGCCGTTGACGACGATCCCTCTGTCAAATCCATCAAGCGCCTCGGAAAGGATTGCCTCCGAATAATTATTGAAAAGCATCGGAGACAATACACAGCCTTGACGTACCCCACGCTTTATAAGGACCTCCTCCGATAACGCATCTCCGACCCGAACATTTGCTCGCTGGTTCCAGTAAAGATTGGCAATAATGCGAATATCTCGATTATCAAGCCCTATCCTTTGAAGGAGATCAAGCATTGGCTGGTGCTGAACACGATCAAAGGCCTTCTCATAATCGATAAAACACATAAATACGTCATTGTCCACATCTTGGCACCTTTGCACAAGAACCTGAGTTGTGAACAAAGCGTCTCTGGTGCCGAATCCACCGCGAAACCCGAATTGCGTATCGGTCATTAGCTCCTCGCACCTACGAAAGACTCTTCCATGAATTACCTTTAGGAAGAGCTTTAAAACATGAGACATCAAGCTGATTGTTCGATGATCCTCGCAACGCCTGGCGTTCGGCTTTTTCGGGAGGGGAATGAACGTAGATCTCAACCAGTCCTCGGGGATTACGCCGGTCCTATACACTTTATTGAAAAGGGATGTAAGAACATTAAGGTCTTCGTCGGTTAAAACCTTTAGCAACTCCGCATGAACTTCGTCGGGTCCCGCGGCCTTACCAGGCTTTAACTCCCGTATAACCTTCATCACCTCCTCCTTTAAAATATAAGGGCCCAAATCTGCTTCTCCAATGCCATGATCCGCAGGCCGAACGTCGTCGAAGAGTCTGTCCACGTATCTCTCCCAGAGCCTAAGCTTATCGGAGATGTCAGCGATTAGTTGGTCATTTTCGTCTGACAGAACCCCACATGCTGGCCTGGACCGTCTCCCTGTAAACTCCTTTATTTTCTTATGCAGGTGAAACGTATCGTGCTTTCTCTGCAGCTCCTCGATTTCCCGACATTTCTTGGCCATCCACTCCTCTTTTGCTATGCGGTTCTTGGATTGAATCTGCCTGTGAAGCGCGTTATACCTCCTTTGGTCCTTCCCCTTACATTCCCGCCTCTTTTCCATAAGATCGAAAACCTCCTCTGTAATCCAGGCCTTATGCTTCTCCTTTCTTTCAGCCTTCAGGTGTTTCTTGCCTACTGACGTGAGCACCTTTTTTACCTCAACCCAATGCGCGTTAACATCATCGTCTTCCCTTAAGATACTAAACCCTGCAACCAAATCCTGCTGGACATTCTTTCGCACTTCTGCACAATTAAGTTTGGTAACGTCTATCCTGGGTTTAATAATCCCTTTATTCATAGAACGCAACCTAACTCTCAGCTTTCCGACTACTGGGTTATGGTCCGACGCAATGTCCGCACCCGGATAGGTTTTGACCGACGGTATGCTGTTTCTAAATCGCTTGTTCACAAGAATATAGTCAATCTGGTTCCGAACTATATTCCGTGGACTATCTTGCGGCGACTTCCAGGTATACAGCTTCCTAGGGTGCAAATTGAAAAAGGTATTCGTAACTACCAGACCCTCTTCTTGACAGAATTGAACCAACCTATCACCCCTCTCATTCCGGACTCCTAGGCCATACATTCCAACGAGCCCATCCACCTTTCCACGCCCGATTTTAGCGTTGAAGTCCCCCATGACTATGTTGACTTCATGTGCTTTGGTCAACTTTAGCGCGGCACTAACTTCCTCATAGAACGCCTCAATAACATCGTCATCTGCGTCAGCAGTTGGCGCATATACCTGGATGACATTCATGTTCACAGGCTTGGACGTGAACTGGAGCAGTATGACTCTATCCGAAAAAGGGATGAAATTCCTGACGGTGTAGCTTACAGACTTAGACACGATCACGGCGACTCCATTGCGGTGGTTGACATCGTCATTTCCGGAGTAAAAGATGGTATGCCGGTCGGTTATTTGCTGCCCACTTCCTGGCCAACGCACCTCACTAATTCCAAGGATATCTATCTTCATCCTCTCCATCTCACGAGTGGCATTGCTCAACTTGCCACCCTCGAACAAACTTCGCACATTCCAAGTTGCCATCTGAATGGTTGACCGGGGGATTCTTACCACCCTCTGGCCATTTAAGGCCTGCCCGGGACTGAGGGCGTGCGCTTTTTTGTTTTCAACCATTGATGATTTTACTAGGAATATAAATAATGTGGTGACTTTCCATAATCTTCCACATCGCAGTACGGGAGCCATACCATTGATCCAACTCTGCCTCCCGCTATCTGAGCCTAGGCCTTGCCGATTACTACTATCTTCAGCCCTAGGTCAGTATTAGCGAAGCTGCTGCCCTCCACTAACTCATAACCCCGAGAAGGGAGCTCACCACAGGGCAAGGACGCTAATCCTTGAGCAAGGCAAAACATGCCTTACCGGCTACCCACGATTTTCTAATTAGTTTTTACTTAATTAATATCGAGGCATAAAAAAAAAAAAAAAACTCTTCAAGTTTTTTTGTTGCTTATCGATAAATTTAAAAGGTTTTGCTCGAGGCTGATCTGCTTCTGCTGTTCTTATCGCATTATGTAATTAACAAAATATGATGTCCGCAGTTATTGTCGTTTATTTTGTCATTTACAAGGAAGTTATTAAAAAAATGTCAATTATAAATTTTAAAAACTTGTTACTTATAAATAACTATTTGTTTTCGAAGAATCGCTTTCCTTCTGTTCAGATTTTTTTAATTTAGTGATAGTATCTTTGCAGGCCCGGCTTTCACAAATTGTGAGAGCTGACAGAAGTTGGGTCCAGAGCCTTTCAGTAGCGAAGCCCACCAGGCGCAATGTGGAGGACTAAACTAAGCGTCCCAACTTGACTTCCTTGACTTTAGAGGACTTGAGCTCGAATCAAAACTGCATTGACAGTTTTCTGTCTTCAGGCGTAGCCTAAAACAGGTGAGGCTAACGCTGATGTTGCTGTCACCCTCACTCTTGCCTGTCTTGTCTTTGCGTTCTCTGCTTGTAATATTTTCTTTTAAACAATCGCGTCATTGTCGATCTACTAAAACCTTTCTAAAGTAGAAACTTAAGACTCCACTAATTTTCTTACTTTTTCATACCATAGCCCAGTTAAGATTCTGGTAGACTCTTCCAGATATTTTGGAGCATTGAAAATCCACAAGAAACCATGTACAATACATGGGGCGATTCAATTATTTAAAAAAAAATCATTCTCTGTATATGGATGAGATATACTTTAAAATTTGATAATGTTAAAATCACCTGATTGTTTCTGCAATAAGGGAGCTATTGCAGAAATCACAATTTCAAAATTTCTGGCTAAAAATAGCAAGAATTTTTATGTTTCTTCTTATTGTTCCTGCTGCTAGTTTTGAATAACTCTTAAAAAGTCACAAGAAATAACAAAAAAATTGTCCACTGCAGCTTTAATTTTTGGCTCAAACCAAACCCATTCTTTTCTTTTGCCTTTCAACCATATTATTTTTAACTTACAAAACAAGCTTACGAAAAGAAAAATTTCTACTACAATGAACCGATGGAAACTTGTTCTTTACTCTATGCAAATTACCTATAATATATAAATATGCATACGATTTTTGTCATAGAAATGCGTAAATTAAATGCTAATTCGTATGAAAGTTTTCTATTCAAATATTTTTCGCAAAACGTTCATTCAAGATTACAGGGTAATATTTTTCATAAAATAATGAACCCGAGAAAACAATTTAATTAAAACCACATCACACCAAATTTTTTTTTTTCCGAATCATTTAAATGAATCATCAAGCAACTCACAAAACACGAAATATCATAATTCACTAAAATTAACTAAATAAACGAGTTTGGGAAGTGGAGAATCATCCTGCATGTTATATCACACATAGGATATCTTCATATTCGATCTTAAATGGCACAGGTAGCCTAACAGGAAAATAAAACGACATTAAATTACAATCGACTTCATTTACTCATTCTCCTATTTAATTCACTTTCATCCGATATTTTTTCTTCGTCAATTTAAATATTAAAATATTGCAAATGACAAAAAAAAATAACGATTTAATTCTGAAATTGTTTAAATTAACGATTTCTAAACAGGTTTCGATCCAGCTTATATTTTTTCATTCAAAAAAAATCAAAAGTGAAAAAAAAAAGCGTAAACAAAGTCAAAGTTCGCGTAATTTTCACTTTCGACCCTGGGTAAAGAAAAAGAAAAAAGACGCCCAAAATTAATTCACGCTTCTCAACAAATCAGACCACTTTTCAACGTGTAATTATTTTTTTTTTTCGGACGATACAACATGGCAGAGGTCACAAACCGGCTAATGCATTAACCATTATAAACAATGAGATTTTATGCTTTCTCGAGCGACTTCTTGAACCGATCGATTTTTATAAGAAAAAAATAATCTGATCAAACGGGAAGGAAGCAATCAGGTCATAAAGCATTATTTAAGTTTGTTCAGGTGAGAGGACAAACACTTAAAATTTTTTTCTCGAAAGGGACATGATCTTATCTATGCTTCCGCTTTCAAGGAGCGTTGAGAAAGACCTGAGACCCCAGGAAAAAATCGGACTTGAATAGGTGCTGGCCATCTTATAAGGCAACGTCTTTTTCTGGCCGATTATTAAGATTTTTTTCTGAACCTTACAACCTGCCAAAGTCTTGGCCTAAGGCTCAGTCAATCAGAGAAAAACCGCAGCTTCCACAGAGAATTTGGGCCCAAGAGAAAAAACAAATTGAGCCGCAGAGTGACCTTTAAATGGAAAATCCAAAATATTTTCCTTCCTCTATCTCTAAAATTTTCTCTGAAAGTTTCGACGGCTTTAAAAAAAGGGAATTTTAGCTTGGTACTCTCTGATTTCAGATTCTCTTTTTCGGTCATCTTCCGTCTCTTAGCAATTACATTTCCCGACCCTTCCTACGGTCCTAATGAAAAGGAAAAAAAATCCCTTTAACCGAAGAAATTTCAATTATCCAAAGACCTAGTTTTTTAAGTTCGATTACATGGTCGCATAGATAATTAGTTACACATGTTCACAGATGTCTGGGTGCTTCGTCATGTGTGTACATTACACGAGAAATCTATCAAAAAACCCGGTGGATAGGCCTTACCTGTCAGGAAGGTTTATTTTTTACTGAAGAAGCTTCAAATATGACCCAGTTAGTTTGTTTACAAATCATAATCGTGTGATTAAGATTTAGCATTGCGAATTTGCATTAAGTAAGGCACCGTGGTTAATAATTCGTGAGCAGTAATGGAGATTCAATTCACATCCAAGTGGTATTAACAGTACTAGGAACTGTACCCAAACAATTTTATTATTGAATTAAAGGTTCTGACAACTTATTTAGACCGTGAAATGTTTTTTCTCTACATTTGTTTGAATAATCTTGGCTATATCCCACATTGTGCTATAAAGATCATAATTATCGACCACAACTTATCTCTCGGTTCGAAAACCGGGACAGATCCGCATTGTCAAAAATATTTTAAATTCTTTGTTAAAGAAATAAAAATCTTAAAAGGTGACTAGGAGTTTTCATTTTGGCATTTCGAAAAAAAATAATTGTGAAGTAATGTAAGATAATTTGGTTGCATATTGATTTAAAAGCGATTGGGATGGTTTTATTTTATAAAAACCATTTCATATGAAAGGAGCCGCTTTTTATTAACTTGTATTTTTTGACATCGGGTAAAGTTTGTTAAGGGGCCCTATTGGAGAACTATTGCTCAACTAAAATATTATCGGCCTGATTCTCAATTAGGGAGTGGGGGAAGGGTGGGGGGGGGGCTGCTTTTTGAGCAAGCTGGGAATGCTTTCATGCTATTTTTAACATAAGAATGCAAATGGTTAGTTTTTTTATGGATTTGAAGGATTCATATTTATCAGGGCTGACAGAGAAGAAGAAGAAATTTTACCTTCTCATTCTTCACATACTATTGGATCGATAGAAGGAGAAATACCAAGGTACTGAATAGCAGGGGCAAGGAGATAGTGCGGAGCTCTATGAGATTAGGTGGCAGAAGCTCCAGCTATTGTAGAATAAGTGGAGTAATGAGAAATATGTACTGCTTTTTGCTCCTAATTATAAGGTTGGTTTGGCTTAGATTCCACGATGTTATAATTTTTATTTTTGAAAGAATAACCCATCTACAGGCCCAAGGAACAGCTTTACAATTGGTGCTTTTACAATTACAAAGTACGAAGTAATTATTTTCACAAGACATGGGCTATCATATCTAAAATACGGATCACTGTGGTAATCGCCGATCTAAAAAGTTACCTTGGTGTGAAAAGACCTATAAAACTCTAAAAGATAGAGAGATACCCAAAACGTGGATTTGTCGGACCTCCAAACAGAATGAGAGGAAGTGTCTTAACTTTCAAAAAATAATTTCCCCATTGATAAAATATGAAGAAACAAAAATGTTTCTTTTTTTGTTCAATAATCTGAGCCAGAGCAGCAAAAAATACTCATTATTTACACCAGCATCTTATAAAAGCCAGGGATAAAACACGAATGTATTTGCAGCAAAAAAGAAGACTGTTATGATAATAATATTTCTGCACCACTACCTTGCAGAATTACTTTAAGAAAAGGCGGGAAACTTATCTAGCTTCCTGACTTTTAGTTTTTAAATCTTGAGAACAAAAAAAAAATTTAAAGAACGAAAATCATTGCAATAGCCCTCATGGCTAATAGTGAAACATGATATAAACTTTGCGAAGCTTTAATATAGAGCATCAACATGCGGGTACTAAGAAGTATACGTAATCCATCCAATATAATCCTGCACAATAAAAAATTCAAGGCATAGTCTTAAGACTCTGCACCCTTATTGCCTAAATTTAGCCCAGAATAAATCAAATAGGAAAAAATACTACTTTCTCAACTTTTATCCTAGCAGTACAAAGCCTCTCAACATGTCTTCCAAACTCTAATGAATTAAATACAAATAGTTGATCACTTGTCGCCAGATAATCTATTACTCGTGTATGAATCCCAATTCTTAATTTGACGCAAAGTAATCCACAACTGCCACACACTAAACATTGCTAGATGAAAATTTACGACCAAAAAGAACCGACATTGATGGCCCGGGGACGGAAGCGCCATCATGCTACAATTTAGAATAGGATTAAGTTACTATATTTGTCAAACATACCTGCAGGAAACCTCTTCTCCTAGGATCCATTTTAATAGAATCATCAATCGACCTCCTTAGTTTACTAAATTTCTTCGAAATCGGAGAAACCGGTACGCTTTTTCTATTATTATGACTAAAACGATATGCATTAGGTCCCACATCATCTTCACTCCATTCCGAATTTAAATCGGATCTCACATCTTCCAAACTTCTGGATCGATGTAAGCAAGGGCATTCGCTAGGACAATTCCTCGTTTGAGGATTAAGAAGCATCAATCTACGAGGAGGTGGAATTTCGATCGGTTGAGGCGGCGGCGGCAACGCATTCCGATACAACGGAGCTAAATAGTAATAATCACGTCCTTTGTCCCGATATCCACTAGCATGTGCATAATCCCTCCAAGGCGGAGATTCCTGGGGGCGAAAGCAAAAGCTCGTACGATTTTGATGTTGACGATATATCGGCGGCCACGGACGATGAATCGGTTTTTGAGACATCGAGACCCCGTTCATAAAAACGGGGAGATGAAACGCGTCTGGGATCATTTTACACCAAAACACTTTAAAACTCTCTAAAGGATAATTATTTAAAAAAACATTTTTCCCGGAGGGAAAACGTTAAATAAAAAAATTGCACAGTAAACGGAAAACGACACTAAAAACTCATTTAAAAAGACAGAAACTGAGGTGAAACGCACTCGGCGGATTCGTACACATTAATCAAATAGAGATGGAGAGTAGTAGTCGCTTCGATACAACTCGAGGAGGAGGGATACCACTTTCCAACGATTCAGGCTTCTTTTTCTTTACCTATAATGTCAACAGTATATCCATCATTTTACTAGAATATTTTTTAATTCTTTCCTTAATTGTTCGAAATTTAAATGGATTTGGTCGGGTTATTTTGTTTCATGGCCGTACTTTTCATCTTGATGCATTAGGAAACGACTTCTCGTTGCATTAAATGAAGTACGTATCTTTAAGATCTATTGCAGTTAAATGCGAATTCATTACAAACACAAATCAAATCTCTTAGGGCTTTTTTTTAGACTTTGTGTCGCAAGTTTTTGCGACCTATTTTGGCAGGTAAAGGGCAAGTTGCATTAATATCAATTTAATGTTGAGAGGTCCCTCATGTAATTTGCGCCGAAAAATTTTACTGCGAATTAGGGAATTTTTAAGTCGAGCCCTGCACAGCAATCCCGGACTTCACCATCGACCAGAGATCTTAAACGTTCAACCTAAGGATTAAACTCTATCATCTCAGGTCTAGAATTGACTGAGCGCTGCATATGCGACACAGGAGTTATTTGCAAACCAGAGATAGTATGCTCAGGTCATGATTTTGCTTCTACGACAGTCCTTTTAATTACCCATCCAAAACGAAAGTCCTGCTGTGATCCACTTAAAACTTGAAACCATTGTAAATATAAATAAAATAAAAAATCTTTTTTGTTATGCATAATGAATAACTTCCGAGAAAATACCAAACGATACTTGTCTACTTCGCGTGACAAAGATGCACAAGACACAGTTTACTCCAATACATCTCATTCATTTTCTAGAATGAACGTTTTACATGTCTCCGCTTATTTTTTTCCACAGAAAATTTCCATTTTCATCCTTTGTCATTCCTTTCATGTCTCTTTCAAATACGTGTCAAACTTTTTTTAAGTGTCATTTTTCCTGCTCTCTCCGACACGTAAAAAAAAAATCTTTTCTCAATCAATATTATCTCTGCTAAATTCATCTCGCTGGCGAAAAAAAAACATCGGAAGAAACGATTAGGTGAACGATCGAATCGACCACAATGATGAAACCAAAACCATCTTACCGATTAGGGTTTAACCGCAAAAGTACTTTCCGCTTAGCATACGTCACATAAAACTCGACAATGACAAGAATTTCCAAAGAGACTTTATGAAACACCATTTAATTTCATTTTATAAGACTTTAAAAAAAATGGAGAAAACGATAAAATGTGCGGTTCTAGGAAAAATAAACCGCAAACATTATCTTGGCGTATTAAATAAAAATAAGATTTTTTCGAGGGCACGAAAACAGACACGTCCTTCAAAACGCGTTGGGTTTGCCATTCGTATCCGTTCATAGGCGGCACCGCAGGAGATGTGGTTGAGGGATGTTTTCGGAATTGCTGACTGCATTGGATAAATGGCTGACCTGGGTCACAAAATTGTACGAGAGAAGCCATACGGCTAGGACTGTTACCTTTTAATGGGGTTGGCCAAAGTTCAGGGGTATTCGGTGGGAACACTGATAGTCCTGCTTCAGGTTTGGCGCATCTGCCCTTGACGAGCTCCAGATTCCTTCTGATCCGGGAGGTAGCAATCTGGTAAGGGTTCAGGTAGGGGCAGCAGTCCTACCAGTACTGGCTTAAAGCTAAAGACGGTAAAAGTTGGTTAGGCTTAAGTCCAGAGAGCAGGAGGCAGAGTCGAGGACTAACTGTTTGGCTCCTGTGCTGCGATGCGGAAGGTGTTGGAAAGCCACTACATTAATCTCCCTAGCATATCCATCATATCTGAGGTTTTCTGTGCAAGACCCAAGACAGTCGATTCCGCTAGGGTCTCTTGCACGGCGCAAGAAGCTCTCCAGCTATGATGGTCGCCAATCCCCGTCGCGGGGAGGCACTCTAAGAAGAAGAGGCCAAAGTTCCAAAGTTCATACAAGTTTGGGTCTGTAACTGACCAGGTCTGGGGCATAAAAACTCGACTACTTTTAGCAAGAGCCATTAAAAAGGTTTTCAAACTACCAGTTCCTCGAGGGTCACCGTCAAAACCCACTTGACTCCGCCTATCTATCTGTTCTTCTTCACTTTCATTTTTCTCTCACTTCCCCCAAATCAATAAAACTCGAAATAAATTTAAAGAACTCAAAAGGAAACGGAATTATCGTATAAACTTCAAAACTCTCGATTGCATAATACGATAGCGTGAGGGATATGGAAACAATAAAAACCTTAAATTGAATCGATTATGTGAGAATATTTCGCCATTTCTTGCGTGAAATAAGGGTATCGCTCCCTGAGCTCCAACTCGCAAGAGGAAGAGAAATTTATTGACAAGTAACGAGGCATTTTTCATTATGTGGACACTTAATAAATAAAAAAAAAATTAACAACGATCCCATATGAAGTTACATAATTGATCG
The DNA here is from genome assembly GCA_023512825.1 of Liposcelis brunnea. Taxonomy (NCBI): domain Eukaryota; kingdom Metazoa; phylum Arthropoda; class Insecta; order Psocodea; family Liposcelididae; genus Liposcelis; species Liposcelis brunnea. Next base: position 22,785,116 of record CM042073.1, read on the forward strand.
AACATGATAAGGTCGATTAAATCAAGTATGAACGGGCTGGAAGGAAGTAAACAGGTGGACACAATTCGACGATACGCTTTCCGGTATTAAAAGTCGTTTTAGGAAATGATAACAAAAAAATTTTTTTTGCTATGAATTTCATGATTTTAAAAAGGAAACGAAGAATGTAAAAAAGTCTTAATCGGCCTAGGCAATAAATTCTCTCATCCATTACATATTCAATGCGGGTTTTTTTGAATGGTTCCAATAATGCACTTTTTTTCTTTATCTTGTATAAGCAACAATTTAAATTTGCATATGATCTCAATCTGATGGCACAAACCGGGGTTTATGGTAACTTTCCAATGTAAACAGGGTAAAAAAGGTGAAATTGAAACGTGTAATCCTGACCAACATGCTCGAGATAAATAAACCATACCCGAATGACAATCACCATAATTTTATTTCAGCCGGTCAATTGTAGTGAAATACCTCACAGGTGATTTTGACAATCCCTAATTGCGTTTAAAAACCCGGTCAGGCATTAAATGCTTTCATGGGAGGATCATATAGATTAGGATGGCTTCCAGTCATTTTCTGTTTGGAATGCAATTTTTTGTAGCTGTCTGACGTTTAAAATGATGGATGGTCGGTTCGAGTTTTGAGGTTTTCATTCGGAGTTTTATTTTCGGGATTGAAAACCAAAAGAGAAAAGCTTAGTCTGTAGTTTTTAGAAAAATGGATCTGGAAACTTCCCCTCAATATAGTTTGGTTTAAATTTCAGATGCTGCAGAAAGCGCTGCGATTATTAATTTTAATTGAGTTTTCAGGCGGATTACATTTACCTAGTCAGTTTAAAGATGTTTTTTGTACCTTCAACGAGGATTTCTTATGCAAACAACTTCAGTTTTAATTCAACGCTATCAAAGCTTTACTGACTTACAAAAACTATTTTCTTTAAATAAACCAGGTTACACACCGTCTACACAATTTTTCATTAAAATGTATTTTGTGCTGGCTAAAATTTTTTTAACATTTTTTTTCTATCTCGACTGGCTCTAGCATGCAGCAAAACACCAAAACTTAGCCTACTTGAAACCAAAATACTACCTTTTCTTTTGCTTATAGCAATTAAAAAACCGCTGGAGTCACCACATCCCGGCGTCGACCTTCTTCCACTCCTCAAAATCTTACTTTACTAACACAAAACCCATTAAACCTAAATTAATTTAATGAACAATAATTAGACCGCTAAAAGTCAATCAAATAGCACGCTAAAAACCCTCATGGGAAATCCGTAAACATAGCATACGCATCTTCATGCTCAAGCCTAAAACACCTAAACTGGAAGTGAATGAAGAATTAATCAAAAGAAATGACCGATTATGTTCAAAACCATCAATTAAGTAAACAAGTTAACGTCGGAACATCTTTCACTCCAAAAGTTAAGAAAAAAAAATATGTCAGCACATATTTATATCAAAACAAAATTATTCATAAACTTTCGCTTAAATCACCTCTAATCAAAATATAACATTCCTACGCATAATCTCCTGTTTACATGATAAATTACTCGGGTAACGAGCTTTTTGAAAAAAATTTAACGAAACGCAAAAAAAATGATCCTAATTACAAGGATCACTTTTATAACGAAAGTACGCAATATTCAAAACTGCTATCGAATTGTCAACTTTTACTCGTTTTCAATTATCTTCCCTTTTAAGAATTACTTAAGCGATTAGAAAATACAAGCGGATTAATTGAAAATATATGAAAAAATTAAAACAAGTTCGCTGAAAAGAGGCCACTGTAACAAAGATGATTCGCGATTAGCCTCAAGGGAACCGCCCAGATTTCTTCAACTTCAGCACACATAAATTACACGCTATAGGTGATACCTCAATTTCAGGTTTATCTGTGATTGATCGATTTTTTACGCCTAACTACTTTAGTTTTATTTTCACTTTTAATTTTTCTCCTCTAAGATTCTTCTAGTAAATCTAAGCGCATGCGGCGCTAAAGGCTCCTTCTCCATCACAATTAAAAATTAATTGGCCTAGCCTGGAAAACATTTGAGAGGGTGAACACTTTACCTGACGCAACGATCAGAATTTCATCGAAAAATCAGAACAAGGTTCAATCTTAAGCCCGAATTCGGCTAGAGGGGCGCGCTCAAGGCTGAGCTCTGCTTGTAACACTTTGACTGATGAGTCTTTCTAGGATCTAGCAGCAGGAACTCACCGGCGAATCCAGAGGGGGGCGCCCCTCCCCTTGAAAAAATTTCTGGATTCGCCAATGGCAGAGATCAGGAGCTGTAACACAACCACACAATTAGTCGCAGCTCGCCGACTAAGTTCCTAGATGTCTCCATCTTTTGAATCTAATGATCAAAATGCAAAAAATTGAAAATCACTGATTCTGATTCCAACCCGCAATGCTATGACCTTTGCTAAACCTTTTCAACTCGTGACTTCAATTGCTTTGATTCCATTGGCCTTGTATTTGGCTTTGTGGCTTAGACCATACCAACTACGGTTTACCATAGCTTCTTCTTCTTTGGGTGCCTTGCTCCGCACACGAGTTTAGGCGATCGATCTGACGAGCTCCTTCACGATCGGCGGCCATACGGAATAGCTCCTCTACGATTAACCCGTCCAATTCAGGATATTCCGCAACCAGGAAAGATTCTTACGACCAAGTCTTCTTTTACCCTCGACCTTGCCCTGCATGATGGTCTGCAGCAGCCTGTACTTGGGTCCCCGCAATATATGCCCAAGGTACTCCAACTTCCTGCGCTTTATGGTCGCAAGTAGTTCACGATCTTTGTGCAACCTACGCCACCTACCACGGCTTAGTCAAGCCTTTATTTGGCTTAATGACTCTAATGGGAATTGCTTGAGCTTTCTTTCAAAACTTCCAATGCGCCTTGCTATAAAACAAACTCAAAAACCCATTAAAGATCATTCAAACCCTCCTCGGTTCTCATTTAACTTTTTCAAAGAAGAATACAAATGCCTTAGCACAATAGAACGAAAAGATTATCCTATTTTTTCTTTCCAGTTTTATATCCTTCTCTTTGTTTAAAAAAAATTTTTAGATACGTTCGTGCGAAGCTAAGCTCGTGCAGATGCTTCCTTTCCTCTCCTGAATCAAAATGCGACTTAAATTTCCAACTGATTAGACAAACTTTTCCTTTTCCTCTTTTTAAAAAAAAAAAAAAAAAACATCGTTTCGATCTGGTAATCAATTAATTAACCGGATACGGTCAACACGGACAAAATAAAGAAGAGAAAAGATGGAAAAAGTTTTCTTAAACTTAAAAAGCGATAAAAAGGAGATAATGGACCTTAAACTCATGGTTCAATCAGATGTAAAATCCTTCGAATCTTTCCGCATGATTGAACCTAAAAATTACCCACTGTGAAATATAGAATTTATAAAGTGAAATTTCAATTCTAATATTATAATAATCAATGAATTTGATTAACGAAATCTTTAAAGTTTAAAAATAAAACGACGATCTTAAATTATGTAACGCGCGCAAAAAAAATCAGGCACAGACGCTAGCGAAATCGAGCGGTAACTCTCTCAACTACCAAGAGTTGTTAGTTCACCATTACGTTAAACAGATGTCGCTGCGAATCGTGCCTGAATTTTCACTTCGAGAGATAGCGAAATAAGGCAAAGACCTCACGTTGCACGACCAAGCCCTGATGGACGAAGAAAACAATAAAAAAATACAGTATCCGAAGATGGTCCAACGCCTAGATGATGAAACAATGCATCCGTGTCGGGTGGTAACTGAATATTTTGATTAAGACGTATCGGATAGTCCCCGCCCGAATCAATGCCGTTTTTAACGATTCCCCGATGGTAATTATAGAGATCAGGGGATTCAAGGTTGTGCTAGGCACAAGTTCTAGGGCTAGGCCGGGGTGCCCACGTATCGAAACCAAATCGGTCACCATCGTTATTAAACCGCTTACACAATCGGACAAAAAAGAGCTAAAAAATATTCCCCCCGCGAAATATTTCACTGCGGACTATTTTTAGGCAAGCAATCTAAGGTCAGTGACAGGGTGACCAGCTTCCTTTTAAAGAGAGAATAAATGTCGCCGTAAATCTACACGACGAATTTAATATTTTATTTTTTTTCGCTAATTAAAGTGAAAAGTAATGCACGTTAGAAGGCGCGAGCCTGACTTTTTAAGGCTGTGGTTCAGAAAGGTCAACGGAATCAGCTGATCTAAGTTTAATAAGGATCGGCCTTCGATGTTTAAAAAATATAACAAACTTGTTTTATCAGCTTGTTTTACAAATCGTTAAGGCGTTTTCCTTTAACCAGATGAAGATTTACTTACTTAAAAAAGTTTTTCTTTTCACCGAGTAATTTAAAAATTGATACAAGCCTGACAATGAGATAAAGCACGATGGAACCTCAACACACAAGGGGGAAGGCAAACAAATTTTTTATACTTTTGTTTAAAAAAAAAAACTTCATGAATAATTCATAGCAGCAAAATACTATCGAAATATTATCTCTTTCATGTAGGAGCATTATGCGAGCTGCAGATTGGCAACCAACAGAGGCCTACATGTTTGCATGACAACCCACGACGTTATATAAACAAAAACAAAAAAAAACAGAAGAAAAACTGACATGGCACCTTGTTTTCCGGTTAATCTTTCCAAGGTTACTACTTAAGTTGCATAATCCCAATCAATCATTGATGCGTTTAGGTCGCATTACCAAAAGTGATTTTAAAAATACAAAACCTAAGCATCTTGACCTGGATTTGTTCCTCTCCTACAATGGAATAACATCGTAAAAATTGACGAGGAAAATAACCGAAAAAGGAAGCTGTCACTATCACATGTATCCGGTTTTTTTTTTATGTCTTCATTTTCTGCTCACCGAAAAAACTTGGATTAAATCGATACCTCGAACAAGGAAGGAAAAAAAAATAATAATGAAGTCTTGGATTTCATTTACCGGGACTAGATTTGGTCAGATGGTAATACGATTCTTATATTTATTTATATCGTCTTTTTGTAAGGAAGGTCAAGCTCAAAACAATTTGAGTGGTTCTCCCACACGTGATCTTCATTCATATTCAGATTTCGAGTGAAAACGAGAAAAGTAAGGTTTGTTCTTAAAATAAATTCCTCACATCAACAAGGAAAACCCAAAAGCAAACCTTATGACAGGGATCTTTTTGGAAACTGACGAACCGAATAGTAAAATATAAATTTAATGGATTGCTTTGTGATTGAGTTTGTCCTTATTGGGCAAGTCTTCAAAATTTTTATTAATTTTTCAATTTGTACGGGCAAATTTTAAATTAGAAGCTAAAAGTCATAATAAAGAAATCTTTTTTTAATTATGAGTGAATCAAGCGAATAATTTAACCCACTTAACAATTCTAATTAGAAAGCCCACATAGAAATACAATCACAATTGCACTTAATCCTATTTTAAAGGAAAACAAAAAACATTTATCAAATCGTGTGGTGAATCATTTTCAATTGTGACAAGGTCTTCTTGCCTTTCAAAATCAATATGAAAAATTGAATCTTTTGATATCTTGATTTATTAAATTGAGGAAATATTGTAGGCCTTGACACTTCTGTTTTTGATTATGAGATATTAGGAAGAAAATCAAAACAGAACTGAATAACTACAAAACTAACTTTAACAGCAACACCACCACAGCAGTATAAGTGAAGAGGCACCGAGAAGCACAAAGAATTCTAAATTATTTGTACAGTACCTCGAGCGAAACAAAAGACAATCATAGCCACAACGAGCTAGAGCTGTGGAAAAACCTTAGTTTTAAAATCTTCACCTGCGACTCTCAAGCCATCTGCTTGCAACTTTTAAGTCCTTGGAAGGTGGCCAAAGGGAATAATGCCATTTTTATTTTCACTTGGGAAACTCCTCCCAACACAAATTCAAAGTTTTAATTAAAGTTAATCAATTCTGGAGAACCGGAACGGTACTGGAACGGGAATTCATTATGGCGCCTTGTACGATCTCGGCTGTAGTCGACTTTTCACTTTTATTTCAAAAGTATTTACTTCGATTCTTGAAAGAACTCAGACTAAACTTCAATACCCCTCCAAGTTCTTGTTTAAAAAAATGAACTCTAAATATTTTTTGGCTTACTGAAAAGAATAGTGTGGTCATCAAATCAGCGCACGAACCATACAAGTTTGTCAGATTTTCCAAAGCTGTACTCTCAAAAGGTGGATAAATCTTACAAACCACTCAGAACAATAAAGTTCTTGCTTTAATGTTGTGGCTTCCTCTATAGGAAATTATTCTTTGATCAGTACAACAAAGTGTAATACAAACCAGGCAATTTTTTATTGGTATCTCTTCCTGTAAAATTTCACTGTGCCTTATAATTAGGGATATAGTGGATGTATCTCTTACTTCAAAACTTGAAACGGCAGCAATCTGACCAACGCTTTGTCCCCGCTAATTTGTTTCAGCTGGTAGATTTGATTATAATTACAGCCGCGAGACATCAAAGTGCAGCAAGTAGGCTGCGGTACAGTTTCTGTAGGGCGGTGCCCGTGCCGAGAGCTGTCAATGTCCCACAGGTTCAAGATCGGGTTTTAAGCCTCACATCTGGATCATCGAGTTCCACGCAAATCCAGTTAGCACGAGCTAACCCATCACAGAAAATCGTCTCTTTGCTTTCTCAAAAGCGCAAAGCTTTCAAAAATAGAGGCCAACGAAATTTGCAAAGTCATTATTATTTGCGAAATTCATCCTCGAACTAATGAAGATTTCTCAAAAGAGAAGACTGATATAAATAACGATCGTCCTTTGTGATGTCCTTCTATCTATAACTAACCAATAGCACAAATCGAGAAAACTTTGCAATGTCAAACAATTTTCCAGTACCCACACTCATAACAACTTTTCTTGCTAATTGCTAACAACAGTATAAACTTCCAGATGTACCATATCATTATAATGCTAGGGCGGGAGGTGTACAACTTATTAAAATTTAATTACTATTATTCAATATGTCAGTAATCTTAACAGTTTGCTATAAAGCCGCACGGAAATCATCACCCGACAATCACGATTAACTTTTACCTTTTCCTTGAATAAACAAATCTTTACAAGATAGTTTACATGATTGTAAAAATAAAAAATATACGTATAATGCTATATTGTTAAAATCAAATCGATTTACAAATTCTCATGGGGGTAGGCGAACAAGAAACCTGTTGATCGATTTCCAATACATTCGCGCGTTAAATCTATCATGGAATTACGATTTCCAAAGTAACAAACGTAAGCCGCAACATCTTTTAAATGACGTTAATCATCTGTTTACCCACTCAATAAACATAAAGGTAATGACGGATCGTCAAAAATGGAATTCGACACCTACCTCGTAGCCTTGAGAATCATGGAACCAGATCTTAATCCTGACTCATCCTTGACACTGAATACATTTCGAAATCGTACGAGCGGAAATACCAGACCGAACTTCAAAAAACCCGATAAAATATTCAATAGTCCCGCGAGTAAAGGGAATTGTGCAGCGTACATCCATCATAAGTTTTGAGAATAGGAAAAACCTTTTTAATTTTTCAAACACTTGAATGCTACATGCAAAAATAAATTTATCCCCAGAGGCGGACTGGACATAAGGGTGCTTAAAGCTTCACATAGGGGATAATATTTACGAGTCTGGGTCTTCGACAGTTACTAGCTGCGACAATGGCGATTCGAACACTACTGACCGAACTGCTTATTAACAGTATTGCTAACACGAACTTCAGCCAACTGGCTTGGTTTTGAATTCGGTTCCGGCAAACTTTGCCTGGACTGCTCAGGGGCTTTAGCCCAACACTGGTCCATTCTGCAACATTGAAATGATAAAAAACTGCTAATGAGTATTGTTTATTAAGGCTTGGTATATACCAAATTATTCATGCACACATTAGCAATTTGATTTATAGCATAAACATCATTTACATTTTTAGGCGGGTTTTCATTTGCTTAATCAAAAAAAAATTGTCACATGTACAGTTGTAACGTAAGTTATGGCGCAAGGTCGTTTTTATACGATTTATGAGAAAACTTGGGTCGATAGAAGAAAGTTAGAGGTCACGATTCGGAAGAAATTCAAACGCCAGGACAGAGACATTGTCGGTTTTCCACTGTCAAAAATTTCACGCTCGGATAAAAACAACCCAAACGGAAAAGTAAAAGACGAGAGATATTATGAAAAGTTTTCACGATACGATCATAATCGGACGACTTTTCAAGATTTAATTTTAGTAGCAATATAAGCTTCCGGTAAAACCGGTAGATCTGAGATAGTTCGCATCGACATTTTTTTTTTGCAAATATAAAAATGAAAGAAAATTTCCTGTTATTAATATTATAAAAGCAAAAGAAATTTTTAACGCTCATGGAAATGGGAGTATCGCGCCGCGGCTACTTGATGAACTGTAAGACCCATATCTTGTTCATTTTAAATGAGCAGCAATTCGTTTAACCTTTGAACCAGGTTAATTCAATTCATTCATATCAGTTCAGTTCGTGACAGGGACCTCCCTGCACCTCGCGTACGCTTCATTTATTATTTATACTTATACCGACTTTTTTTCGCTTTTTACAGGAAACTTTCTTCCAAAGTGTGAATGGTCAGTACATGAAATATGCGGAGTTGAGAGGATAAAACGATTCGGAAAAGATTGTTATCGTGGAAAAAACAGGAATTAAAGATTCCACCCAAGTTCGCATGTAAAAAACTGCGTAGGAATTTTCAGTTAAAATCTTCCATAATTTGTCTTCTTCTAAGGCATCCGCATCATGTTTATTACAAGAGGAAACAAGAAAATAAATGATATTTGCGGATTGGTGAATAACAATGAGAAGAACCAAATGCTTCGGTTCTTTTAGGGCACAGAATATAAGTAATGGACAAAATTTAGGAAAACATTTCTCAGCAATAAAAACCATGATTGATTCTCAACACGACATTCAGCTGTAAAACCACTCTTTGATTCAAGATGGTTCAAAAATACATTACAACTTTTTCAGTCACTTTTTAGTCACTTCTTTAATCGCCGCCGTTTTTGTCAATCCCCAACCAGATTAAAAATAAAATTCAATAAGCCGGAAATATCAAATTTCCTGATCTTTATTTTCTTTTTATTTATGTCCATCAAAAGGCATTAAAAACCCTAAACAGTAGCTTTTTAAGATTTATGCGCCACCTTCGCAACGAATAAAATATCCCAAAAAGGAAAGCGCACCTTGCTCTATTGTCATTCTCAAATCTCCACCAACCAACTCACATCCTTTACAACTTTGCATACAAACACGAAACAAAATCTTCACATCAGAAAAAAAATAAATACCATAGTGGGATTGTAATGCTATCGGCCTTGGACCCAAAATATATCAATTGATAATCAAAGGCGTGGACATTCCAAACTAAGAATCTGATCAAATATTCGAAGATGTCATTCTTACCTTCCCATTAATAATTTCCTCCCAAATAGGATCATCCCACCCACCAGACGAAGACGAAGATCCGCGTCTTCCAAAATCCCATGAATTCCTTCTGTAATCCAAAGAATCCGTAGAAAACAATCTTTTCCTTCTTCCAGAACCGTTGCTCCCGATCGAATCTTTCCTGGAAGATCCGATAGAGCTAATCGAATCTCTTCGAGCTGTATCTTTTCTGAGATTTCCGGTAGATGATGCCATCGAATCTCTTCTCAACGATAAAGTCGAACTCGAATCTTTTCTTAAACTAGCCGTTGATGAACTCCTAGAATCTTTCCGCAATGTCGCTGGGAAATTCGAAGGATGAACCATCGGTTCAGGGCTCTTAGCAGGTGGTAATCCCAGCCCAAAACTATCTCTCCTAATCAAAGGAGGATGATTATGAATAACGTGTAAAGCAGCCGGCATGGACTCTCTTCGATTTATGGCACCGGTTCGATTTCCCAAAGCAAAACCAGTCGAATTTTTCCGATTAATGTTCCCGAGGGAACCCCTCCGATTTGTGTAACCATTACTTCCTTTTAAATTCTCCTTCCCGTGTACGTCGCAATTTTTATCGGTTTTCGTTTCCAAAACGGCGGTTTCAAAATGAACGTGGTCGTTTATACTTTTCCTCCTATTAGAGGATCCATCAACTCCGTCCAAATTAACGTTATCGAAAAGTGCTTCCAATCGCCGCAATGCAGCAGCGGATGAAGCCGCAGTTGTCATGTTTTATAATATATCACTATACAACTTCACCGAGTCGATTAAATTAATGACTTAAAAAGATCATTAGGATTTTAACCTCTTGCGACCGGCACAACCTAGAATAAGTATTAAATGATAGCTCCAAGAAATAAAACTATTAACGTGAGAAAATATTAAATATAATTGTTTTTAAGTAATTTAAAACTATTATTTTCTAATTGATGGTTTCAAAATTATTTCCCCGTTAATTTTATCATAATTTAATCGACCAGTGAAAATTTTTTTTAAAAAAACATCCGCTTACACATCCACTCACAAAAACAATAGAAACTGCTAAGCACAAAGACACAGAAACAACTACCGTGCAAAACCAAGATATAGTTGTACGAGATCCATATGAGATTTCAAGGGCAGTATTTCGCTTATTACTATGAACTGGATATTAATCCAAAATGATCCACATATTGCGAACTTTTAAACACACCGATTTACCGTGAATTTATAATTATGGATACAATAAAACATTTTCCAGGACGCTTCTCTCTTTCATAATAGCCAATTTCCGTAGTACGTTAAATATCAAATTTACAATGCGGAACGATTTCGGATTCAAATCCTACTCCTAAAATACCTTCAAGATACTTGAAAGCCGGCCTAATGAAAAGTTAATATATTTAGCTTATCCTTTAATCTCGTTTAATTTGTCACATATCTTTAAGAGGAAAAATATTTCACTTATGCCATTTTTGGATGATATCGAGTGACTCAACATGGTTTACACTGTGACATATCGCAAATACCATATAATTTCATCGTGCACACATGGACCTTCGTAACCTTAACCGTAACCTTTACCTTTACCGTACCTTCGTAAACTTTACTGTAGGTGGCGATTTTAGGTTTGATTTAATGATGACTCCAATTACTACCCTAAATGATTGTGGATTGCTTTAGGTCAGGAAAAGAGATCGAAGTTTATGGGTTCCGTATAAGAAGGGATTTAGGTTCATTTTTTTCCAACAAAAACATGTTCTTCCGGATTATAATTTTATTGCCTTTTAATTTGATCTTTCACATTAATTTATGGTGTTTATCAGATATTTTTGAAAGGCTATATACCGCTTATCGTAAATATCCTCAACGCTATACTTTAATTTTCGTCAAAGTAAGTCAAATTGTCTCATGCAAAAATGGTTCATTTATTCTGACAACGATTCGAAATAATTGCCCAAGGGAAAGATTGATATCCTAATTAATCATTCAAATTTATAATTTCAGCGGCAGTTGGCAGACAAGGCTGACTGTGATCTTTTATGTTGATTAGTCTGTACCCCGAGCCAATTCTGCCTTAGGAGTTGATCGATTTGAATCTGACAAGAAATGAGTTATTTACCGCAAGCAGACGACACGCACCTGGTTTTAGTTACAGAAGTGCGAACAACTATACGAGTATTGCTGAATTGTCAAGCTTATGGTGTGTCTTGCATGGTTCACACTATGAATTCAGGTGCCATCAAGCAGGCCATTGATGCCGAATTACTCATCACCGGAGATAAGCTCCAAAGAAACCATGCCCACAAACGCCTGGGATACGAGCGGAACTGCAAGTGAGATGATTCATAGGAAAACAACGTTCGTATAGAATGGGTAAAAATGCTTTTGCCAAGACGAAAGACTTGAAGTGCCACTGAGATGAGCTGATGAGTGAATGGTCAAATCCTGGTTTGACTTCAAGTTGAAACTTTTTGTGTAAATAGTTTTAGGAAAGTACCATTTGATACTCGTTTGCATTCAATTTGAAACCGAAAAGGTTTCATCCCCCAGTGAAACCTAAAAGTTTCAAATTTTCTCAAATATTTTGAACTGTCTAGGGTCGATTATTCTGAGATGGAGAAGTCAAAATATATCCTGGAGCTTCGTAAAGACTAAAAAATTTTTTTCCTTCTTAAAAATATCTCGGGAGAGAAGTTTCTTCCAATAAAAAATTAATTTTCTTGATCCACTAGCCATTTTATATCACTTAACAAAATTCGGCTTCTTTCGAAAAGATACGAGAGGTCGAATCTAAGATATTACTCTATCTGATTACTTTGTTCATCCTCATAAAGCGAAACAAATTATTACAGTACACTTAAATAAATGACTCTCAAAGTAAGTCTGTCACTACCAAGCAAAACTTAAATTAGCTAAGTTTAAACTTTAAAACTCATTTTTAAAAAAATCATTCATGAAAACTTCCAAAAAAAAGCCTGATTTACAAATCTGCAAAAATTCAAAAAAAATACATTTAACGCCCAACCCCTGAAAAATTTATCACCACAAGCTAACAATACGAACGGGCTATGCTCAAGAAAAAAAACCTTGCCCTCTCCATATTAAGTTACCCAGATCAACTTTACTCGATCTATTAGGAAACGGGAAATAAAGAATAAGAAATCATTTTGTTTATATTATTTTAAAACCACATGAGTCACGTTGAATGGTCCATGCACTTTTATTTTTTATCTCCAGCCACTTTAAAAGGTAACTCACGAAGAAGAAACTTTTAAAAAAAACAAATCTCATTTATCCAATTCCTTTTTCCCATTCTTCTTCCCATCAAACTAACTTAATAAGAAAGAAGAAAAAAAAACGAAAAATAAATCTTGAATTAAAAGGTCGAAACTAGAAAACTTTCAGCAACGATTTGTTTACAAGTCAGGCACGCTACACTCCTGCCATCTATCGGAGACTTACTACATTAGATCGATAAAACAGTCCTCGAATACGAAAACAGGTTCGTTTCAATGATTCAATAATTCCTTAAAAAAACGTGTTTTTAAAACGCCATCGCATTATTTACACACGCGCGGGAAAAAAATCTACGTGCTCAAAATAATAATTAAAGAATTTCCAAAATTTTATAAATATTGACAATGTCAAGGGTTAAAATGTTGTCGTGTTAGGTTCATAAAAATTACCCAAGTTTAATGACACAGCAATGAATCATTAAATGGCTAATGATGTTTTTTACACTAACCCAAATCTACTTTAATAGACATATATCTTTCAATTAAAGTCTCATTAAGATTCTTAATTATATACAGGGTAGTTGGTTTTTTTAAAATAAAAATCTATTGGTGGGCAGAGTTCAGTCGGGAAAGCGAAAGGTTAGGACTTTTAGGTCCCTTAACGAATTCCTTTGCCTGGCAATTTTCCCTGATTCTCGAAAATAAAATTTACAAATAATACTCCATATTTTGGTAGTGGAAAAATTAAAAAAAATCTTTTACCTTGACTGCATCATATTGTCCATCCGAAGCATCGTAAGGTTGATTCCTATTCCCGGAAATTCCATTAACAGGTGGAGTTGCAGGCACAGGTACTTTGGTAGACGAACCTGTTCTTACTACTACGGTATTAGATGAGCTTCTATTAGGTGTGGATGAAGATGACGGCTTCGAACTGAAAAAAAGAAAAAAAATAATGATTTATTTAAGCGAGGAAAATACTTCATGCCATAAAGGATTTATTATATTTTAAAATAATAGCAATTAATCAATCATCGGAATCATTTATACGGTAGAACGGTCAAACGCAGTTTGAACCTAACTGCAAGTGAAGCGTATATCGTGAGGATATTATTCAGGGTGCGTTCAATGGTCCCGAGAGATTAAAAAAAAGTAAGACATCAGTAGAAAAAAATTGGCGAAAAAGTCATGCTTCGTTGAAGTCATGTGCGGGTGCCTTAAAGGTCTCGGGTCACATACAGATTTCCGTGTTAAGGAGCGTCTGATCTCCATAATTGAAGGTATGTTGTTTATGGGAATCGGAGATGGATTTGAAAAAAAAAGTATATTTTTCGTTGGTTTTCATGGGAATGCAAAAATGTCTCATGATGACCTTCTAAGTTCACATCCGTAATTATTTTAGCTTTGATAACCACGACTTAACTCCCGTTTTTTTGCCTTCTGGTATGTTTATGATATTTACGTGATATTTCCCGAGAATGAAGTTGTAGCACGAGGAGACCTCACGTATCCTAAATATTTGAAAGGGAGGTGAATATTAAGGATGAGTTGAAGCGTTTGGGATGTGTGTGGAGACGTGCGCAATAAGACTTTTACGCTTTTATGATGGAAGGTTTAGATATATCTTTAGTGATGAATACTAGGTGGCATAACCTTTCTGTGAATAAGAATATCATCATCGTAAATCCGGCGAGTCTTACCAGCCAGTTAAAATTCTTAAATAACCGTCAAACTTTTCACTAATCTTCGTTGAAAATCCTATTACTCTTGCTAGTTAATTTGCCACAGCCTTTTCATTATACTTCAATTAAACATTTCCAAATTCATCTAAATCTTCATCGACAATTCCATAAATCATAAAAAAAAAACACAAACAAGACTCGAACATTGTTTCCAGTTACAATTTAAAAACATGGAATTCCTGACATCTATCCCCGTTAAATCATAATTTTATCATATTTACTAACGGCACAAAGTAAAAGCATAAACTCTTGTTTTTTAGACTGCTTTACCAAATTATTCCATTTGCGGTATATTTTTTTTTTACCAAAAAGCGAAACTGTTATAATATTTACACGAATCATCTTCAATTTTATACATAATTAAGACAATTATAACTTTTTAAAAAAAAAAATATCCAGACGTTTTTGGTTAAACTTTAGCTTTCCTTTACCATTTTACCATTCCATTACTAATCATGAGCCAATTTACCGCATATAATTACCCATTTAAGAATATGTCTATTAGAGGAGAAACGTTGCATCAAAAACCATAGAATCACACAAAAGACTCGTTACCTAGGAACGTGAATCATTCTTTTTTGCAATAGGAATAATCATTTTTTAAACGATTATCATTATTATCTCAACCATAGTCCGAATTCGAACGAGAACGAAAGTATTTTTTGTCTTTTTTTCCCTAATATATATCTCTCCGGTGAAAGTCCTTGAAAATAGAAGAAACACGACCGAAATGGAATTTAGTAAGTTCGTGCTAAAACATAAGTGGAGATAAAATCACCCCGAATACGCGGATTGTTTTTAATAAAAAAAAAAACTTACCGAGGTGGCGGCGGTGGCACAAACGAGGACGACGACGACCTTCCATTAGATAAACTACCGGAACTTTGCAAACTCCAATTACTATCCCTAAGCGATTTACACGAAGTCGACAACGACTTCGATTTATTCGAACCACTTGAGCTTTTCGATGAATTAGAATTACTATGCAAGCAACAATTACTCGAATCCGAATATTTCCGTGAGTGTATCAATGAAAACCTCGGCCCCTTTTGATTAGGATTCCAATTTAGATTAGACATGCTTTTTGAGTTTTTCGATTTCAAACTACAATTAGAATTAATCGAAGACACGGAATAATTTCGAAAATTGTTTTCTAACGTTAAACTATTAGGGCACTTGTAATGATTTTCACTGCCGCATTGATTTTCATTAACCTGGGTCAGGTTCGACATACTTTTCGACGAGGAACGCATCGGAGGCACAGGTGGTGCAACTCCCTTCCCGTAATCCTTTTTCTTGTTAACACTCCCGTTTTGTTCGTTTTTCTTATGCACTTTCACTATCTCCGGTTTACATTGTTCGTTGATACTCAAATTTCCCATGCTCTTCGTCGGGGTTTTCGTTTTCGGTTTATAAACCTGCGCGTAATCCGAACTGTCGTAATTTGTCGGCGAATAAAATTTCGTCCTCATTCTGACGGGTGGCGGAGGTATTTGCATGCTTTCGTACATTTTTTTCCGGTACGGAAACGAGGTCAAGGTTGTATTTATGTTATAAGATCCAATACCATATAGCTGCCGTTGTTTTGAATGTCACTACCGTATAAGGATTATGTTCATGGATCATGTTTTTCGCTATTACAACTGATCCCATCACTCTTTTTTTCTACCAAGTAATTAAATTGTCTTATAGTTCCGCAGTTGCATGATGTTCTTTTTCCCGTAACTAACGGGTGGTTTTTGAGGATATCTTATCCACTTCTGAAGCAAATAATTAGATTATAATGGTAATTTTGGTGAAGATTTGAATAATAAAAATGATAAGTATAATTTTGGTTGACATAAATACGAAAGGTTGCTATGCAATTCAGAAAACGTGGACACTTCTCTTTAAAAAAAAAAAGCTACTGGTCTCGAAGCTACTGGCGCCAATAGGTGCTATAATAAGAAACAAGTTTGTATTGGTACTTTTCCAAAAAATTTAACATAACAGATGTTTTTCCACGGTAAGAAAACAATCAAATAAACGCCAGCGCCAGATCAAGTGATAAGAGAGCCCAAATAGGAAGTGGACACTGGACAACCTCGAATAAAATTTACTGGCAATTTCGGATTACCAGTCAGCGCAGAGGGAGTCTCAGAAACGAATTTTAACCTTATGCCTCTGAGCACAAGATACCATTTAGTGGTACACTGAAGGTTCTAACCGAAATAGGAATGCTTAAATATTTTAAATTCTAGACTTTACACAATAGACTGCAGCTTTATTCCATGCAGTCATCAATTTTAAGCACTAGCATTATTCTCATTCATCACTGTTTGCTTTGCTACAAAACACTTCCTACACCAAAATCAAAATCTATATCCGAAAACTTCAGCAACAGGCTGGCTCACCAGAATAGTAACAGTACTTATCAGAACCGAAGCCCAAATTTCAAAAGACACTAAAAACAGTTCTACCAGTTCGCGCTTATTAGAAATTGATACTGACTATTGAAAATCGCAAGCATCAGGGAAGGAGTTCTTGATTAGCAGTGGGGACTAGCAGGGAAGGAGAAGAGCTCAACAATCGAAAGTGAGCAAGTCGATTTGAGCTGAAGCTACCAAGCCAGGCATCAAGCCCCAACTTTAATCTAGGTGCATTAGATAGGAATTAGTCAGGCCTTATGTGATTTGGACTTTAACTTGGCTCGATTTTCTCTTTATATTCTTTCGAATTCAGGCTAGTCCGAAGAGTAAATCTTATCTATTTTTGGGAATATAAGATATAAGAGCCTACAATTTTATCCTATACAAACGGAACTTACAAAACGGATCAATTTTTACTTTCCTTTTAAAATACGATCCCCATATAACCCTAAAACGTCCAATTTCATAGCCCAACTATTTTTTCTAACTTGAGGCTGCTATAAAATTAAAACATGATATAGTGATCAAGACACATAAAAGAAGTAAAAAATTGAGGCACCTAATAAAAGTGTCATTAATACGCTTAAAATTCATCTAAACAAAACAGTAAAAAGAGAAACCAGTTCAATTTTTCTTGGGTCGCCTTTAACTTTAAAAGAATTTAACCAATCGAACTAAGGTGTGAAACTTTCGATTTCCGTGACGGTATCTAATTCAAAAAATAAACAGAACCACGAGTTTTGTAGGATAAATTAATAACATTTTTATGTACCTGTGAATGGGATTCGTTTTTTTTTATCTTTCAAGGTCATAAGGCTACTTTTTCTGATAAAAAAATTATTGAAATTTAAGTGTCCCGAACTTCGATCTTGCTATGCGTCATCTCCGAGGATATGAGAGGTTTCACTTAACATTGAAATAATTAACAGAAGGAATAATAATCCTCGATATTTGAAACGCAAATAATTCCGTTAAGCAAAATAAGCACATAATATGTTAATAATGAAGATGCGATAATGACATGTTCTTGCACATGCTGAACACATATACACGGGTCGTTAGTTTGATGGACCACCACACGGAGAAAAAAGTCAGATATTATCAAATTTATTATACCTAGTAATATCGCCCAAAGGTCAATTTATCATAGAATTTTCTCAAGAGATGTGTGGAAGAAAATTTTGGATAAAAAAAAATCATAGCAGGTTTAACAAACTTGTTAAGATCAGATATTATGGGCTAACACTTTATTTTTGGCAAACTTGTTGGTCAAGGGAGTGAAAGGTTAGGAAGGAAAATAATAAAAATATCGATAACATGAGACAGAAGATTGCAATGCCGGTATAGAAAATTGCAAAGCAGAGTTCGTGTATTTCAGAAGACCTAAAAAAAAATTAAGTGAACAAATGTATTGCTGAAAATTAGAGCAAGGTACTTCTTTTGTATATCAAATATCAAGAACTGATTTTATTATTATGCTAATTGTCGCACCCCAGACTCTAATATCTGTGTCAGTTGATCACATTTAATTTAAACGATTCTTAATCGTATTATGTTACTTCAAAATCTTCATCTGGTTCAGAACCTAAACGGAGGTAACAAACTGAAAACATTGCCATGGATTTTCTTAAAAAACTACAAGCAGGAAAATTTGGAGCAGATTTGCAAAAAACCTTTAGCAAGAGATTGATAAGAACTGATTGCATATTTTGCGACTCGACCAAAATTTTATGAAAGACTTACACCAAAAAACTCCAACTGGCATGATGATTCTTCTTTGAGAATCCGGTACAACACATTTCTTATAGGATCATGATAATCCTTCAAATCTTTCAACATTATAATTAAATCCGGACCAAAAATTTGAACCATCTTGCCTACAAAACTACAGGCTACCTACACATCAGTTACTACAAACACATAATAAACATCCTAATTCATAATAACCATCCTAAACGAGTGCACCTATTTTTAAGCAATAGCCTCAAGTCTCAAAACGTCATACCTCAGATACAATTAAAAAAGATAATAATTAAGACTTCATCACTAAACCTACATGATAGGTCAATGAGTTAATAATAATCATTAACATTAAGTGAATAGTTTTAAGATTTTAGCCGGTTGAATCCAAGTCGCTGAACCCATAAAACTGCAGCATCCTTTTAAAAATTATCCGCAAAAGCATATCGCACAAAGGTCTATACACCCTACACACAACACTTATTACATTAATTCGATATACGCGATCATAATACAAAACACCACATTTAAAAAGCTGAATTGCATTTTTTTTTCATCTTTCTCTTTAACCATTAACTTCATTTCTCATACTCAGCGTATTGTTTTAAATCTTGCTAACCATATGACGGTAGATTTGTAGAAAAATATCAAAATAAAGAAAGAACCTCACTACGTGCTACTCTTACACTCGACCACTGAACCACTAAACAATTAAAGACACGTGAGTTTGAGTTCGATGGTAGTTCGAGACTGTTACGTACGGATACTGAAAGAAATTAAAGAACCCGAGTCTGGCCCGCACTGCACGACAACATTCAAGTGTATGTGTACTTTTTTCTTTATAACTACTTGTCCTTAAACGTTTGACTCAGCTAGGTACCCATAGGTTTGCTCAATTCACAATCGAACAAAAGAAACGGAAATCAAACTTCTAATCAAAGGTAATTAATTATTAAAACATTTCTAATTAATAAAATAAAATTTTATTCTCTTTTCATTAATCACGAGGATAATTGAATTGTATATCTCACGTTAGGTAATTAAGTTATAAGTCGGACTAACTTTCGCGAAATGATGTTAATTTTTATTTCGAATCGGATTAATGACTTAATAAAGAATGGTTATAAAAAAGAAATAGTAAAATATTCAAACGTCCTAGTGACTGATGCGCGGATCACGCAAAAAAAAAAAAAACTAGCATAATTTAGTTTAATCGAATCGTGTGGACCAGATCAAACTGGACGTGTCTTCTGGCGGTTCAAGTGTCGGAATCTATCAGTCTTGTTTGAGGAAATCGAATTCTTTTATTGTATGAAATGATACGGAGGCGCCTTACTTGATTTATTACTCTGACGCTAAATAAAGTCAGTATAAACAATGTAGTACTTTTACTTTATATGGAGAACGGTATTCAAAAATTAGATCAGCCCTTGGCTAGTCCACAAATAGAAACAAAAATTATTCAGTTATATTCTTACTGTGAAAGTGCCTCCGTCTGCTCATTAAGTGTCTAGCCTTTAAATATGTGCCCAAGAAAATAATATATTTGACAGGTCTATGTTGCTCTTGTAAAGAAACTTCAATATAAAAACTGTCTTACTTCCATATACGCACATAAAATCCAACCCAGACAAAGCATAAAAATAAAATTATCACAATTTCGTAAAATCAGAACATGCTTGAGACATGCTAAATCCTGCTTCGATACGATAAGACAAGAGATTTAAACTGCGACATGTCGAGACATTCATGATCATGTTTAGAATTGTTATGAGTTCGGATTGTCTATTCGCAACAATAAGAATTAGTAGACCAATAATATGCGACCAAACCATCCAGGGTTAGAAAGTCAAGTTTTTTCATCTACTGCATTCCGTTTCATCATCGGAGCATAACATAACATACGATTCCCATACTAAAAACCCCTTTCCTTGCAAATCGCATTATAATGTAAAAACATTACATCAAATAAAAGACCTAAATCGTATTGAAAAAGTTTTCAAGGATTTTTTAAAGTACCGACTTCGCTCGAAATCCTTCTTCAAGTATAAATTCTCTTCCTTAAACTTTTCCCCAAAGCGTTTACTTTATAAATCTTTGAAGCGTTGAAAGAGAGGAAAAAAACAACCGCGTATTTAAAGTTATGGATCGTAAAAAGGAGCAGTCTGTTTTGATTTACACCTTTAACATAATTGCTGACTAAGCTATTCACACTAACCAGTATTTAAAAACATTTACGATAATCATCGTTGATGTTTACTAAAGTTATTAACAATTATTATCCTTTTTTGGTCCTAATCGATTTTATATCTTTTTTTTTGAAAGGCGCAAATGAACAAGTAATAGGTGCTCACTCAAAGGACATCGGCATTAAAAGATTGTTAAGTTATTAATTTTTATTGAATCTTTTTTTTTCGAAAAAGTAGAAATCACGATATAATGATTGATAGGTTACGGGATTCCCCTAGGGGAATAACGAATTTGTAGATATTAAAAAAATTTCGTGAGAAGATTTGGTTAGGAATTAACAAAAAAAGAAGTCGGTAATGTTCCTTAAAAAAATAGTTTTTAAAAATATCAAAACTGTAAGTTCAAGGTAGAAGTAGTGGACAGCTTTCCCCGATTCCTTAGTCTAATATCAAGTTTCTCACACTTCCTTTTCAACGTTAAAAATTAATAACATGACAAAATCTTAATGTTTAAGGTACTAACTAAAGCATTAATCTTTTAAAAAATGATAAACATGTTTATTTAATCTTGGTGTAACCATAGTAAGGTCAGTGCACTTAATTTATATGCAATTTCGTTTGGAATCAAAGTTTTAAAATTTGGCAATGTAGATGTCATATTAATATGCTCTGATCATGCAGAACAATCCACACCGGTAAGTCTAAGGATTTTTGTGGCAAAACCATGTCAAACCATATACAGTAAAATCATAGAAGAATGTTGCACCGTGCCAGAAGAGTCCTGAGAAAGCTGTGATTCATATTGTGTCAGCGTGCCTTGTGACTTCCCAGCTTCAGTGCCTAGGTCGTCAAGCGATCTCCCCACCCAGCGGATAAAAAAAAAAGAACACAGCAGGGTTAGAAGAAAATTTCAGAATTACTCCTCGGTGAACTTGAGTAACCAACATTTTTAAACTCTGGCAAAATCTGCGTTAGGTCAATTTTACTTTTTGCCAGAATTTATTTGAATGTAATTCCGAACTTCTTGGTAATATTTTCCTTCATTTTAGATGAAGTCCCAAAATTTTTGAACCATCCCAACATCAGATTCAATTACAATCTGACCGAATTTTGGCCAAGATCTACAATTTTAAAAGACGAGAATGAGAAATTTTTAATGAGCGCAGGTCGAAGGAACTTAAAAGGTATGGATGATTATGCGAGTAATGATTTTCATTAAAACAAATAAATCGTAGCTTCCTCTACAATTTTAGCATGCCTGTCAAACTAGTAGCAGACCAATTCATTAATAGGACAAACAAGGCTATACTAAAAAATTTCGGCAAATTATCTCACTACCAAATTGGTCTGCGACAAATTGTCCTGACATTCAATTTTAAACCCAAACCTTTAGCAGTTACTTAAATGCCTTTCCCTTAACCAGCCTCCGATCACAATCACTTAACTATTTCTCCCTAATCTCTTTTTTCTAAAACTTTTGTCACGTTTAGCTATCGATACCTTGAAAACACCAATTTTATACTCCTTAAATCACATTCGAACAGAGATCATACACACAAGGGTGTCACGGTCAAAACTGTCACTTATAAAATGTCATATCAACGGGGGGAATACATGGTACTCCCACAAACTTGGGGGTGTAGCCAAATTCCGTGTAATAAAAAATTCTTGAATATAAACCTTAGAGTACTGTTACGAGGTCACGTTTTAATGAACAGTGTGCAATCGGTTGGATAACTCACCTTAAAGTCAAAGGTCAGTCATTCGTTGGGGATCGATCCCCTCGGCAAAACGGTTCTATTTGTATTTTAAACGCATTCATACGAAAAAGAAAAAGAATAAATAGAAGCCTTATTTTGATTGATCTAAACATCCTCCATTGACAACATAATCGAAGCCTACGAAGATTAACGATTCAACCTGTATAATTCATTTCTATTTAAAACGTTTCCGTTTTAAAATTTTTTAAGTAACGATCATATTACGAAACAATTAGTATGAAAGATGCTCATTAGTATTCCGATTTTCATTGTTTTGACGTATACTGACTTTTTCCTGTTTTCCAAAGGAAACATTAAATGGATTTGCAATAAAGGAGCAGCTTTTTGTAAAGGAACCATTAATTCAAAGGTTATACTACAAAAGGCAGTTTCAATGTCGTAGTACCTTTGACCTTTCCGGATTAAAATGATCATGCATGGCGTTTTTCAAGTTGTTATAAATCTAGTCAGTCCGTAGATTTTTTTTCCCTTTTTACGTGACTCTACACAGCTGCATGTGCGATTTTTATGAATGATAAGAAAGTGCGTATTCCGGATGTCGTATGCCGCCTAAATTTTTAAACCCAGTAAAGTATTTTCTTCGTTAGCTCTGGAATAACGTAATTACAAGATTGAAATGTTGAATCATTATTCTAAAAAAAAATAGTCATTAGAATAAATAAAGAAGGATGATGATGCATTTGAAAAAAAATCTTTATCGGTATTTTTTAATATAAGGCAACAATACAGGTCCATATGTTTAGATGAGTTTTATACGGTCGCATTGGAAGTTTAATGCAGTAAATAATCAGCGTAACATTGATTAGGGTATTGAGAATGCAAAAATAAAAACCCCGATCTAGTACTGAAGACCTTTATCGAAGGCAATGAGCTAAGAGCAGTGATATGAAATTAGGATATCCGGACTAAACCTTTTGCTGAAATCCAAGATATCTCATTATATTTTAATTCGGGTGCTTATTCGAATTCATTCACACTAAACGTAATCCGATCACTGGCCCAATTTCTCTATATTATCATAACGTCCAACAAACCAAAATGACATAAAAATAACACTTCAAAAGACGTGAAATCGTGAGGCGGAAATACTTCTTAAGTGGCTGAAGTCATTTGTTTCAAAAATACGAATTAGCCTCTTGCCTAATTCATTACGCCATTAGTCTCTCAACAGCTAAAAACGAGATTTTAAAATAAAATCCTTTGACAATTAAAATTCATACATGATCCTAACCGTCATCTGTTTGCATACCATATGCTTTAAATTAGATGACGCGAATAAACAAGCAGTGTAAAAGTCACTTAAGGCAATCAACGATGACGAATGATTACATGGCTAATTACTCTTTGACACTCATCAAGTCACTCAAACCTGAACCCAATGTACTTGTACTTTTTCATACATCCTTTTCTTAATTCTCACACAAACCAATAACACTGTGGAATGAACTTTACAGTTCATGGAGATTGACTTCAACTAGAAAACTGGAATATCCGATTCAACGTCTAATTATCTTACCAATCGATTAAAGAATAACTACCAATAATTTTTACCTACAGGGGAAATAGTTACAGGAAATTCAACACGATTTGTTTTTTTTTCGAGTGTCCTCCGTTCCTTCCTTTACCTTACACCTTAAGAATTGGGAAACTGACAAATGGTGATTTTGATCTAAATTAAACACATGCAACCTTTCGTGATTTTTCAAAACTCGTGGCAACGGTAATTCAACGTTATCATTATCATCACCTTTCAAATATTTTCAAAGTCAAAACTTTCGACAGCGAAACCCGTCGAGTGTTAAGTTACACTATTAACACGAGCAAAAAAGCCCAACTGATCTCACTAAAACTTTAATCTTGTGTATTTTTTCTTCTCGCGCACAGAATCGTATCATAAAAAAACCGCAAAAGAATAAGCAAAACAAACACCCGAAAGATGATTAAAGGAATTATCCGAGCGAGTATACCGCAAAATCGAAAACCGTTTCCGAGCAAAGGCAAATCACAACTAAATCCATATTGCTTCATTCGAATAAGAAAAAAAACGTGAAACACGAAAAAGTATTACAGAGATAAGTGTTTCGATCCGCCTTAAGGCAGAGCGCCGTTGCCTATTGGTCGTGTCAATTCTTTTTCAACGGTTTGATATTATACATCCTTTCGTCTAGTTGCCTAAGCAGTAAAGTTTATGGGATTGCGTATGTTGGCACCTTATTCACGATTTAGTTGTGACTAATTCTGACTCACTAGGGAATATCTTTCACTGTTATAAGTATGAATAATGTCCTCGGCGTTTCGCTACTTGCAAATACATGGACAAAGTTAACGATCGTTATGTATTGTTTCGAGCATATGCCATGAACAAGAAAATTTTTTTTGCTATGTCAGCATCAAGTAGCTTTACTTGAACGATTAAAAAAATTCTTCCCTGTTGTGATTTGATGGCAATAAAAAATTCGACAGTGGCGTAAACTACATCTATGGACGTTCTGATGGTGCAAGAGGCCTAGCTTAAAAGCTCATTGGTCTAATTAGTTAAAGATTTTGGCGCCCAAAACAAACTTTATTAGACATACTATAAACTATAAACCGACAAACTATGGTAGACAGACAATAGAACGCTGGTATCACAGAATCTGGCCCAAGCAGTACAAGCAGACCCAAGAACCGTACCACTGGGGTCCTGTTCAAAGTTTCATCCCCAAACTTGAAGGTTGGATCAAAGTCAGGCTTATTTTTTGTGCGAAGAAAATCAAAATGAAAATCAAAATGAGAATCCATCAAAATGTCAAAAAGAAATACGTATAATATTCTATAATTATTTAGATTTGATTTTGCATATTGCTTCGAAATCCTATTGAGGAACATATTCTTGCATCAGGACTATTTCCTTTGAGAAATTAACCCCGGCTGCTTTACTAGTTTAAACCGAACATTAAAATGATAATTTCCATTACTGCTATCACAGGTCTTAGCGTTCACTCCAAACATCACATTAACAATAAAATGATCTGGGAAGATTGCTCAACGAGAACCAAGGAAGTGAAGCAAAATTCGAAACAGCAAGCATTATCTGTCTTTAAAATGAAGCCATTTATCCGAGACCGGAATATTAACCCTGAATTACGATTCCATAAAGCTATGTTTTCCACTGCTGAATGAGCAAGCCCTCCAGAAATATATTTCTCAAGCGAGTAAATTTTTGCCACACCTCCTTGTCTTGGGCTCTTTGCAACCATTTCAGTCCCACCACCCTCTTGTCATCGTACCATCTCTTTTGTGGCCTATTGACGCTTCTTTTCGACGCTCGAGGTCTCCATCTTACCGTCCGTGCTGTCCACCTATCCTGATCCTCCCTGGCGATATGACCTGCCCATTGCCACTTAGCTGTTAGAAGGCGTAGCGCAACATCATCGACCCTAGTCCACTCCACATCCTTATTTCCTCATTGCGGAAACGGTCCCGTAGGCTAATACCAACCATTGATCTCTCCATCGCTCTTTCCGTTATTACGAGCTGCTCAGCGTGTTTCACTGTAATCGCCATTGTTTTTAAAAACCAACGGCGCAAAATCAAAGAAGCAGCAGGGGAAGCGTTTTAATTCTTGAGACACTCCTGCACGTTCGCAAAGCCTCATTTTCCTCATCAGCCATAAGGTCAATGCGCACGGGGAAAAAATTCGATTATGCAAAATTATCATTTCATATTAGTAAAAAAAAATCATAAATTAATAGGGAGGACATATGCTGTCCATCAACGTACTCGCCAGGAGGCATAAATCCGTGGTTTTGATAGTGCATTCATACGCCGTTAGCTGTTTAGCATAATAGGTTACGATTATCCCTAAAGCGCCTAAAAAATCTTTTTTATACCTTAAAAACAACACCGTACCTGAAAATAATATGAACACACTCTATTGTCATTCATTAGAACTATCAAACCAGTTTTTAGTGCGCGGTTCTCTCGCTAGATAGCGCAATTTTATAACAGTTGACTGATTCGACGCAAGGTGCAGCACCATTCAGGTACAGTAACTACTTGACCGGCATTTCTCGGTGGTTAAACATGACACAGCGATTCAGAGCATAAAATTAAATTGAAGGAAGGGCATTAACACTATAATGTAGGCGTCGGACCGACGCATGAGGTCTCAGGTTTATTGCTAAATAATGCATTTCATTCCGCTGGTTTTTCGTTGCAAGGGTTCAGGCCTAGGTATAATAATTCGATCCTTTACCCTTAAACGAAAAAAATAAAAAATGCGAATCGTACACCTCAGACATGAAATATGTTACGTTCGTTTAACGGAGGAACGACCGCATAATAAATCAAAGGGAAATAAATAATGCAAAGATGAAATGACACAGCATTTGGATACGTCAATAACTTAAGCCGGAGGATGAAATGTGGCATCAACATCGATTACTTATGTTCGACGATCTCAACGTGGGACTTTTTGGCGTGAGTTACCTGAGTATCTCATTACATTATCAAACCATCTCGAGAGATATTTTATTTGTTCTTCATGGGCACAGTGTTTTAAGTAGGCGCAACAGACATCAGGATGGAAAATTCCGGCCACCTAAGATGTTTCGAGCAAAGTTGAAATTGCAGTTAAGAATGTTGCATTTGGAATTTGCACATGAGCTAAAAGAATTTCATTTTCATTTTATTTTCTTGTTTAAAAATAGATGCTTGGTCTAAAGTGCCGGTCACGTAGGTGGTTTGAACATTATTATTAATCGAGCCGAAGAAGTGGTCTGGATAATCCGGAAGTTTGAATTATCGAAGTCCGGTTAATCAAGGTTCTGTTGCACTTAATAGGATTCGTCTTGTATTACAAAGAATCTCCAATTTTTTATTTAGAATTTATTGAGAGCGAATTTACAGGAAAAAACCTGAATGAACTTGCAACATTTAGGGTGCAATATTAAATCCATGGCTCAACCTTATAACATCGATACACATTTCAAATCAACTAAAGACCGTTGAGGCTGACAAAGACAGCATAACAGGAAAGTCGCTTTCGTCCAACGTTTAGGTAACTAACTGATCAATACTTCAGTTAAGTGTGACGTCACGCGATTAAATCTAAATCTTGCTTCCCAACAATAAGATTCTACTCGCCAGGAATACTAATATTAATATAATTAAAAACGATAACTTACCAATCCTCTGCTATCCGATTATCACCACCTTGAATCTGCTTCAACAGTTCCTCTCTCTGACGTCCTTTTGATATCAACGTTTCCTGAAGTCTTTGTTTCTGTCTTTGAAATTCTTTCATGAGATCACCACCGTCAAAATTATCCGGTACAACACGATTAACATTTTGATCGACTGCACTGTTCCCGTTAACTAACTGATTCGTAGGAAGAGGTGAACAGACAGATGAAACAGGTTTATCGACTAGTGAATCCCGTCTCGAAGATCTAGCAGTTGACGTAGACGGACTTTCCCTACCCCTGTGATCGGGCGAAGAAGCCGTCGTACTCACATTAGAACTTTTTTTCGATTCTGGACTTTTTGATTGTTTCCTATTCGCAGCTGAATTTTGTTTAGGGGTACTAGTTTCGACGACGGAAGGCGCCGGTTGAAAATCAGCGTAAGTCGTACTTAAAAACACGTCTTCATTATCGTTTTCGAATAATCTATCAACACTTGTATTCATCAATTTATTATTTTTATACCCGGTTAAATGAAAACTCGCGAACGAACTCCTTGACATATTCTGAGCCATTAAATCCCCGGTCGATAATGCCATTAGCATGGGACTTCCGTTCCGGCTCATCGCCAACCCCTGACCGAGACCTTCAAAAGCTGGTAATAAAGATCTCGACATAACATCGGCAGCACTCCGAGGTCTAGTGAAAGGCATTGCAGAATGCGGGAAAGTTTTGGGTTTAATTGGCGTGACTAACATATGTTCCGTCCAAGACGTTTCTAGAGTAGGTTTATCTAATTTTTCAACGTCCACGTTTAACGTCCTTTGTTCGAACGGTATGGAAAACGTATCCGAAGGTACGCACTGTAACCACGATATCAAACTTAAATCCGAATCACCTAAACCCACCGAACCATCTAAAATCTTTGTAAAATTAATTTCTTGATTTTGGGATTCGACGCTCCCGGTCGCTTTACTTTGGCAATAATTCACACAACTTTCGTACAGGATCCCTTTTATGATCAATTGGATGAGCCTATCATTTTTAGAAAAGTTATTTAGATCCTGATTAGATTTTTTATCGTTCGGTAAAAATTTTTCTACGATTGGTAACACTTCTCTAAAACACTGAACTCTCGCGTGACTCGGATTCCAGTCTTTGTAAGATAAATGATCATTTAATTTAGGTAATGTCAATAATAAACATAAATGTGAGTATTCATCTTTCGAAGGTACTACTTTTTCTAATTCTCTAAGCACCTTGACCACCTCTTCGACAGCATTATCCACGTTATTCCCAGTTGTGGTTAGTAATATAGCTTCCGATTTAATGCATAACAATTCCTCGTATTTTCTCCTCAACACGCAATATTTAAACTTTCTCATATCGAAGGCGGGAAGTGTTTCCAATGGTTGTATAAACTCGAGGACGTCATCCCATTGCCCGTCGAGTATAAGCTGTCGGAGGAACAGAACATCGTCCGAATAGCTTCCATTTATAACTCCGGTTTCTCTTTCTATGCTTAACTGGGAAATGTGGAGGTCTCTGTTGTGGAGGAATTCGAGCGCCAAGCGCACCACATCTTCTTCTCGCAGCGTTAAGTGCGCAGACGGCATCACGTACCTAACGCGCAGTCTGAAATGAAAAAGAAAAAAATATATTAAACATACTATTGCATTCTTTCATTAAGACAGATAACAATCAAGTCGATTGTAATTAGAGTCGAGGATAAAGAATAATCTGCTCGTAAGAATCAAGCGGGATATGAAGGCTACTTGATCTTTCGAGATGACGAATATCTTTCGGGTATTCATGAATGGATTTATATCTACATTGAGTACATTGTACTCTACATATGTTAGATTGTATATAGGATGTGACAGGTCATCCGTGTTGTTTGATTATCTTGTGGAAACTACATAGTAAGAAAGTGCAATCATAGGGTTTGGGTATTACTGTATAAAGAATGACATTGAGCGATGAAGCTCGTTGGAATTAGAGTAATTCCTCTGTAAGGGAATTTTTTTAAGACAAAGAAAAATTGCCTTTTTATCTTTATATGGTATTTCTTAGTGGAGTCCCACGCAGATCGTACAGCTCAATAGACGTAGCGCTTCCGGCCAAACTAAGAGATCCAGTGTAAGTAACTGAACTAGTTAATCTTCTGAGATTTGCCCCTTTCAGTTTTAATATTTCGTTTCGATTTATTGAATTAAAAACCTATTTGGTCATTATGTTAATCATTTCTACAAAAAGAAATTAGTTAAAATAGAAAATCCTTCGGCGGTCAGATCAGTTTTGTCCAGGCCAGACCAGGGAGCCTAGTAGGGAGTATACCACGGTCTTCCAGGTCTTACGACTTGGGGTTTTTGTTGTGATTCAGATTTCGAATACGAAAACAGTTCATGGTCCACCGGTAGACGTGCACATGTCGTTGCGGCCGGACTGAAGAATCTGCCAATCGCGATGTTCGCTTTTCAATTCAAGAGTGGCGCGGCCTTTGAATTCGAGATCATGGCAGCTTACAGTTCCCAAAATAGCGTACCCCTATGTAGCAGGCATCGAAGTGTTTACTCTCGACAAGGCTCCCTAGGCCAGACGAACTATGATTCTCAAATCGGTACTTGGTGGCCAAACGTCTATGTGGAAATTGGATCGAAAATTGCAAAAATCTGAAAAGTAGCTTTAACCAAATGTCAATTTTTTTAAAGAATAGTAGTGTCACTGATGTTCTGCGGCAGGAAAATCGGAGAATTTTATATTTTAGGAAAATATCGAAGTCAAACACGTGGCTCGAATATCATAAAGCACTATTCATAACCGGGAATGACATTCTGACAAAGCAATGATAAAACTTTAGAATAAAACAACAAACTGTTAGCATTCTATGTCACGTCATCCTCGTCATTTGTTTCCTATTAAAGACAAAGTTTCAAATCTCGAAAACCGTGATCCAGCAGACAGTTCCCAGGGAATGAATCTTACTAGGTAAGAAAGTAATGCTTAATAATTTATTTTAGTTTTTTAAAAGACAACACTCAACGCAGAGTGTTTGAATTTTCTGCGAGAACAACTCAGACCGTTTTCGATTGCCTCTCATGGCGCTGTCATAGATCTAGGTCTTTTTAAAAGCAAAATACCGATAGCTCCACAAGAGTGTAACACATGGACTGAACTATTCTGGCACCAGAATAAGAACACAAGCTTGCGGCTAAAACATAGATTTGTAGACTTTTAACTGCTACTATGAGCACAGCTCGAGCCCTTAGCTACTTTGATGAGCATAGTTACAAACTCTACCCATATGATTGACAACTTTGTCAGTACGTATGGCTGTAGATATAACCTTTAGTAACAATTTTAAACATAGTACGTAAACGCCACTGAACAACTATCTCAACACTATGCTACACTTTAATTCTTAATTTAGACGATTTAAAAGATAAGGAGGACAACATTCATACAGCATCTAACAACTCTCGCAAATTATCCATGGTAATTCATGGCCTCTTCGTTTTATTTCGACCAAATTCTTTCGCGATTCTTCCACATATACAAAAAAAACCAAGCACATGCCATATAGCAGGTTAGGTGAGCTATTAAAAATGCATATCATTACAGGACGGGTCAATTTTTCTATGGCCGAGAGGTGATAATTATCGCTTCTTTGCGTACATGATCCAGCAACAACTCCCCTTAAATCATCTCTTCAATATATTTTTAAGCAAACGATCTCGACATCCTTTTTTTAAAAACATTCTTGTCGGAAGTAATTATTCTTAAACAAAAACCCTGTCGACAAATGAATATTGACTTATTTTTCTTGGCTCTTTCTTCCGACAAAAACTCCCTCAAGGTTAATTTACTTAACATTTTTTAAAAAAGCCACACTAAAATATTTTACGCTTCCATGAATTATATTTAAATTTGCGATACTAATCATACCGTAAATCCATTAAAAATTTAAAATATTAAAAACACATTTTAAACACAAAACCGAGGGATATAGCTAATGTCACGCACAGTAGTCCATCAATCTAACAGGTATTATAACAGTTCCTGAAGTTTTGCCGTGATCGAATTTTTTTTTATAAGTCTCACAAATAAATCAAGGTTTCTAGAGAAACAAGACAACAAAAATCTTAAAGAAAAAGATTATCTTCCTCCGGTGATTGATTGTGTGACTTTTACAATATCGACCGACTGATTAAAAGGGAAATCTTATCACAGGAATCATAGAACCGAATTTCACACTCATTACACATATAGTATGAACAAAGTCACGGTTGACGGATTGATCGGGTCTGTCTATCAAACATCAACATCGAAAAAGATGTGCAGAAATGAGTAGGACTGAAAAAAAAAATATCGAGAATTAGAAAACATTTGTTCTCTTGTGAATGACGCGTGCGGAGGGGGGAATTAATGACGTGTATAACCAGCCTGCGTAGGTTCTTTCCAATTCAGGTTCGAATCCTACAGCTTTTTATGGATGTGAAGAGTCGAAGCGCTTTGAAGTACTTTGCGATAAATTCATACCAAAATGTGGGCCAATTTAAAACTGAGACTAATTTTAAATAAGCGTCTACACATCACTGCCGATTTATGTGTTTCCCGTTAGATTTAATATTTCAATAGCTTCTGTACAAATTTTTGAGTCAGAAAAACGTTAAGGCAAGTCATTGAAGTTTAGTTTGGCGAAGCACGTAAAAGAAAGTAAGCTTTAATCAAGAAAAACGAGCTTAATCTTTACGAAGCTATTTACTAATGGGGTGATTATTTATTTCAGAGAAAGAAGGGTTTTTCTATTTTTAAGAGCAGGAAATCAACGTGATTTGAAATAATTATGACAGAGACTATCTAGAAAAATGTTATGATGTTGGGGGTAAAAATTTCACGCGATTTTTATTCCCAAATCTTTTTTCATCTTTTTGAGAATTGTAGGGAGATGCGAATTTAACATCACGTCATGATTATTTCTCAAGTGTATTATATTCTTCACTACATTTTCACACGATATTTAAAATCCCATATTCCCATTTTGGAATCATGTCCCTGGAACCAACCAAGCCTAAATAAAATCCCTTTCAATGACTTCAAAATGGCCAAAAGTTTTTATCAATGTCTGCATCCCCTTAAATATTACGAGAAGGGGCAAAAAGATCCCGAATCTTGGAATCCTCCTTTCACGTTCGTAATTCGAGCTGCAGCATCCAATATGTGAATCGCTTATCGGCTGCAAACTTAGTATTTTTCGCTGAAATGCCATCCGATGCACTCTCAACATCCACATATCCTCTACTTTTAGCTACCACTCCGCTAATCAATAGCTACCACCGCCTCTTTTTACATTAAAGATGAATAAATAATATATGACCTCAGTCCAATAATAATAAGATTTTAGAAAAACATCGAGAACGAACTCTTTTCACAGCATGATTTTGTTTTTTGCCAATAAAAGTATATAAAATCCCAAAACATCTCTATCATTACGTCAGAATCCGAGAGGGATTTGTCGTTATTTTGCAACAAAAGAGAAGAAAAAACCCGAACCGAAAGCCATAGATGTATATTCATCAAGACAAAAAACGAAAAAGAGAAAAGAAGAGGTAACATCCGGGGATATATATTTTCAAAAACTTCCATTCAACTTGGACCCAGAACTTTTTGGAGAAAATCCAAACGGCTCAATCGAAATAAACAAATCACAACCACCCCACAAAAACAATTCCCTTATTAAAAATCCCAATCTGACCAACCTTGAATTTCTTATTTTTTTTTATTAATAAACTCTTAATCATCGAATCGTCTTTCTAATAAAAACAATCCACTCGCATCTTTACAGGAAACAGATTCGTTGAAACGGTAAGACGGACACGACAAGCGAAAGTACGTTAATTAAGGACCATGAAGAGAGCATTGTTTGCTTTATAATCAAGAGGCCCATGACCTCGAATAAGTGAAGAAGCTACCTTTTTTTCATATTTTTTGAAAGTGGTTGTATGACATGTCAAAAATCGGCCGAAAAATGTCAACAAATTCGACAAAACCGTGAGAATGAAATTAAAAACCGATGAACTTTCATACACGTTTTTGAAGCGTGAATCGTTGCGGTATCAAAAATCAATCCTCACCACCTGAAATTCAACATTACAAAAAACCGATGTATCTGAATATAAACAAGAGAATCAGCTAATCCCATCCCAACGTTATAATTGATTGATTGATCATTTAAGAATCAATGTATTTGAACTTCTAGCTTCAAGCACACGTCCCAAGTCACGCATCAAAGATTATTTTTTCTAATTTTAAATCGAGTGCATCGTTATAATTGTAAGCTTTAGTAGAGGCAAAGCCCTCTTAAGAAAACACACCTGTTCATAGCGGATTGGGGATCTCTGACGAGATGCTAGTCGCAGCCCTTAGTCTAAGCCTTGGAAAACTCCAAAGTTGTTGGGGCTACATCTTTCAAAACAATCAAACCTGTTAGGCGTCCGAGTTACATCAGTACGACCTTGCCTCTTTTTGCTTTTCCCCCGTCGAACTTGTATAAACCTACTTTTCCTAATTGAGCTGAAACTTAATGCTCTGCTCAAAATAAGTTTTCCAGGCTCACACCAAACCGAATCAGTCTAGATCCGCCTTTTTTCAACAATCAAAATGGCAGAGTCCACGAACTTTACAGTAGATAATAAACTCGGATGTTTAAAAAACTGAGTTTAGTCGGCCCAGTCAGCACAAGAATGAAAATTTTTCAGCTAGCTTCTACTTCAGCGGGTTGCGAGCTTAGCCTGGCCCGTGCAGACCTCTTCTATAGGTCTTCAGCACTAGTGAGACCATAACCCTCCACTGACTCGCAATATAAGATTCTTCACTAACTAAAATAATAAAAATTAATTAAATATTTACCTTGAAATTGATTATAGCATAGCGCTTCGTATTATTTTTCAAGTTCCATAAGAAATTCTGGAACTAATTATTGAGAATCCAGGGCGAACGGCCTTAGGATCCCCGATAATAAATATCAAACGTCTATATTTACGATCCAAGACATGGATTTCCTCTTTACGTAATTTGATCGATCCTCTTGGAAGGAATTCTCTATCATAACAAGAAAACATTTTTATCCAGTGCCTCAAAATCAGAATAAACTAACCGGTTATAGTTTTCCTATAACCGCTGGTTTTTATCCCATTTGCTTGATTTCCAGCCTAGTCAGCATCTCTTACTTCACCCGAGGGAACCCTTGTCGGGTAATATTTCCCCTTTCCCTTCTTAAATTTTTCAATTCTTGAAAGTGCTCCTACATCACTATCCACCTTGATTAGGTTAGTTTTCTTTTTCTTTTCCATGTGTAATGTGTTCACCTTCGTTTTATTGTCACGATCGTTTGTCTTATTTCTTTTATTCATATTTGGCATTAAGAAAACTGCGTGTATCATTTTTTTAAAAAAAGAGCATTCTTGCGTGTTGGGTTTTGAAGTTTGGTAAACTAGCAACACTACCGAGGACATGCTATTACGGTTTTAAACAAACTGTCGCTTTGTAACTCTTCATTTGCGTGAGTAGTAATTACTCTTATTCTAATGAGATCTTCTCTTCGTTTATTAATGAAGCGAAGATTAGCTTGATATGTGCGATATGTTTATCTTATGGGATAATTGATGGTTTGTTGCAAGTAACTTTTTCCATTCAGTTAAGTACTTCAAAAAAAGTTGTTTTATCAAAGTCGTGTTTTGAACTTTTTCGACCACGTTTATAGTTGCAATGGCAAGAGTTTTTTGTTCATTAAAAGGTACAGCTAGTCTTGTTTTAAAGCAGAAGAACTTACTTAATCTGAATGTAAACGGTTCGACTTTATCGCCAAGAAAGGACGATTCTTCGAATTTCGCCAGGTCCTCTGACTACTCTGCGGTATGGCCTCAGGTTCCTAAAATTTCTGTGAGGCCAGAATAAACTTGAAGACTGATTCTAATTTAATCACCACTTTTCTCACCTTTGCCAATGGGATTAGGGCTAAGCAAACAAAAGTTTTGACTGAAACTCATTGAGTCATTTGAAACCGAAACGGAAGTCCACACCACTAAGTTGCTCAAACTCAAAAAAGGACCCATTAATAACTTTGGGCTAAGTCTTCTGACAGCTTCAAGGGCTGAGTTCTGCTTCAAAGTAAAATCGGGCATGATTCGGTAACTGATAGCAAATTACAGGGATCAAAATTGTTCCCCAAACCTTTGATGATGACTACCTAACAATCTTAAACATATTTAATAAAATCTTTTATCGCTTCAGGCTTTAGTGCCCTAAAGGGGTAGCCTAGCATAAATATGATTAATTAGCAAAATTAAGTGCAGCGTCAAGTTTTGGCGATTTTGTGTCAGACATTTTTTTCAAGTTCAAAGAGCCGTTGAATACTCCTCTTTTATTAATTGGTTCCGCCAAGAATAGAGATTATTGCAGTGATAATGAATTTTGCGGAAATTGCCGATGTCGGCAAGTGGAAAAATTAAATCTACCTAAAAAGTAACTATTACAAAAGCTCAATCCAAAACAAAAATCCTCTAGTTTTTATAGCAGTCGGTAATAGAAGAACACGAAGTGGAACTCTTCTAATTAGGCAACACAATAATTTTTTTTTCATGTATAAAACAAGACTATTATTCGAATAAAAGAAAAAAATTTAAACGAGGTAGCTCCAATAATCAATATCATAAAAATACTAATTCAAAAAGATTGCTATCAAGAGGAATGAATTCTGTTATTCAAGATTTGCAGTAACTGTCACATTATTTCCAGCCGGACTGATTTATCTTAAAAAATTGTAATTTCATATGGCTTTTTAGAAAAATATAAAACTGAATATTTAAAATATAAAAGTGGGAAATAAAAAAGCAGAACTTTACGATTAGGAAATGGGCTGCTTTATTACACATAAATCCGTCCAATTGTTTGCCCACTTTAATGTCAGCAAAATTTATAAGTATCTTTTTTAAAAGCCGCATTATAGTTCCAACTAGAATTTCCGAAATCGATCGGTGAAGAGTTTCACAAAATTTATTAAGGAATTTTGAAGGAGCCCAATTCGACTTATTGCACAAAACCGACAATCCTACACCGGAAAACCCGTGCACAATTTCGATGACTTAATTTATGAGGTTTCTAAGGCCAGATGTAATCGCCTCTCCAATTTCTAATACACCGGCCACAAAGCGTTTTACTCTTAATTCACATCAAATCTTTTCACATTAAAGAAAACCTGAGGAAAGGATTTTATCCAAATCTGAAAATCCTTTTTCACAAAAGCACCGGATTAACCAAATCCATTCACTAAAAAATAAACACAAATCCTATTCTCTCATAATCCTCTTTGCGAATTCTATTGTGAATTATAACTTTCCTTAATTATATAAAAATATGATAATAGCAAAACTTACTAAAACAACTAAAAATCCGATCATAAAATTAAGAAAAAAATAAAACACGTAGAGAAATCAAAACAATTCCGTTGACCGCTCGCGATCTAAGTGAAAAAGAAAACGAGTTGAGTGCACTGGAGGCCGAACAGACATCAACTACCAACGATCATCCGATGTTCTTACGACTATTACTTTGGTCATTCAACAATGCCTCTTGAAATTAAATATTACATCACATGCAACTTCCGAATAATGGTTCCTTTCATTGTCAAGGCATCAATCGTTTAAGGATTAAACGCCCTATCTTGAAAAAGATCTTAAAAACCAAAGTGAAATATCCTAGTGGGGGGAAAAATAGTATCATTAAGTAAATTAAGAAACAGAATCCAAGTGGAACCAGGTAAAACGGACGAGAAAAAAACGAAAACCAAACAACACAATCACACAGAAAGGACTTGAAACTGGATATACTTTTGATTCGAATCTATTTCGTGGAAAATATTCAACGGTTTCACGAACATACTTGAAACCGTTTATTTAAAATAACGAGATCGGTCATTTTACTTGCAGATTGATATTATCTCAAAACTAATTGAATGCTGCTACATCTAGTTAATATTGCAAAAAATTGAATCGCAGACTAGTGCTTTAACACTGTTTTAAAATTTTTAACAGGTCAGATTTACAATTGTAGACTTAGCCCCAATGTTGAACAGCTCTGGCTCACATTAATCACTCAAGGTCTGCATTTATCTTTATTTGTGAAGAAAATCTTCAGGATTTCAACCGTTTTAGCTAATCTTGCCTCAAAATTTGTCTGTCGAGCCTACAAAATTAAAATTTCCCAAACCTGGCAATCTCCACTTTTATCTTAACCTTCAATTCAATTTTGAGTGGAATGCAATGATTAACCATACTGTAGCAAACAAAATCAAAAAATCTTTTCGTCATTTTTCGAAATACTTACTCCATTAATAATGATTAGATGATTATGAAGACAAACGAATTCGAATGACATTTTCTTACCTAGAAAAACACAAAAATAACATTTAAACGAAAAAAAAAAAGAAATACCACGAACGAGTTTGGGGGCTAAAAAAACAATAGGGTAAAAGCTCGTAGCGTGACTCGATAGCGTTAACTGAGTGTTACACAATGGAAAAACATCCAGAAAGAATTTCGAGACTTGCGCAGTTTAAAAAATGAGATCATCATCAGCTGACAAACAGACTGCGAAATCTACCTTAAAATTGCTGTTTTCTTCGGAAAATTTTTTTGGGGCCAAAAGCTTCAAGAGGGATAATATTTAATATAATTGGAATCGATCCAAATATTTCCTTAAAGGTGGTGGCTTATTCGCAGACCCAAAATTACAACATGACCTTTTTAAGGGAAAAAAGTGTATCAGCTTTTTTTTGTTTTTTCGTGTCAGAGATGACACGACCTTTCACCAAAAATACATTTTTTTATGAAAAAAAGACGAGGAATGAATTTATCTAATTTCAAATCTATCAAAGAGCAAAGAAGCCAGGTTTTAGAATTCTAGGAACGTATTTTTTTTCGCATTGAAAAATGGTTTTATATGCGAAGTTTCAAGACAAAAGTTCACGTCATATTTTATTTCAGTTCGATGAGTAGCATGCAAACCTGTTGTCCTTCGTTCAACCCATATGTCTCTCAAATTCTAATCTGGATAAGTTATCCCTGATACGTTTACCATCTTAAGTGCACGAGGATTCGCTTTTTTATGTTGACAAGAAAATAAGGGGATCATATTGATGGAAAACAGTTTATGGATTGCAAACATTGTAACTATGGGAGATGAATGTTTTTAAAATTTGTGATTACCAAAAAGGAAGAGGCGACAGTAGCAAACAAAGGGAGTTTACCGTCATAAATAAGAGGAAGATGCCGCGGGAGAAATTTATAGTGCTACTGTAATATTATTTACAGTAAGACTAAATATCGTCGAATTCTGCCTGCGCTAGCCAGAAATATGAACATGAGAGACGACGTTAATTAAGGTGATGGGAAGGAAAAGAATGGGTTCTTGAATTTTTCTTATATTAACCTTCAGATCCAATTGCGAGGGTCGGGCAACGCCAATCGGGTAGGCGGAATCAAAGATAAGACACCTAAAGCCCAAGAGCGACACATCACACCTAAGCTACAAAGTACGAAGATTGTTCCTGGATTCTTCTATATTCGTTTGGAGTTGAATGTGGAAGACTTCCTCCAGAATAAAACTTTATAAATATCAAGAAAATATTTGTCATAAGAGGGTTTATTTTGGGACTCCTGCAATACCACATCTGAGCTTACTTTAAGCTCAACATTGGGAACTCAGAAAAAAGTCTGCTTTAGGGCCCTGCAAGACCCAGCTGGGCTCTGGGTAGGTAATTGCAATTGATCTCAGACTTTTTAGAGAATTTCGACCTTTTTATCTTTTGAGGATAACATTTCATTTCAATCCTCGTTCCTTCCACGCTCATCTTTACCAAAGTCACTGCCCTAATAGAGCTTTTCAAAGCTTTTTAAAGATCCCATAAATAAATTACCCATCATCTAGAATTATCTAAGCTCTATAATCTTGAAACATCAGGCAAAAATTTCAGCTTATCCCATTCAAAACTCGGCATTGCTATTTCTAAATTAAGCAAAATGAGCTGAAACTTACGATCAAAAAAACAAATCAAATTATACAAAAGAATTAATTCGTGTTTTAAGAGCAAAACGCTCTTCAGTCACGAAACAACTGATAAAACCAACTTTATCTAGGGTGAAAATAGCAAATATCTAGCTTTAAGTAACAGTAAACGCATAAATCATCTTTTTTTTAAACTTATATATAAAAAAAAAGATGATTAAACTAAATATAATATCGAAGGCAAGTTCAAGGCGGATAAGTAGTTGAACGACATAGCTCGATAACGATTTAAGTAAAAAAAAAAAAAAAAGAGCAAGAACCTGTACGTCTCCCTTTACTTTTTTTGTGACGTTCCAATAAGCTGTAGGAAGATGACGCTCCTTGACGTTTTTAATGTCACTTGGATATCACAGTTTTCGAACTCCTCCTTTCCGGTTCTATTTCAGGCATCCACGCCCTATTTTGTCTAGACTCTCATTCAAAAAAAGTGAATTTACGTAACTTTCTTTTGTCCAAATTATGGTCGAAATCGATATTAATCAGGATCATGATACAAGGGAACAACCTCAAGAATAACAGTGAGTATCTAAACTCGATATTAACTACAGCTTCATAATGTCTATAATTATAAAATTAAACCAGTAATATCCATCAATTCTTACTATTTTGTCGCTATAAAATGACAGGGCTCAGAAGCGTTATCAATCATGATATATTGGACCGTCCATTTTTCCCTTCCATTTCCATTTCTATCTTCATAATAAAGCTAATAATTAATCAGCCAAAAAGAAAGACCAGTTTTCAGTTTTTTCCCCTCTCAGAATTTATGCAAGAAAAGGAATAAATTATTAAGCTTGTTATGTCTAGGCTTGGCAATATCCCAAAACCGGTACAGGTTCAAGAACTTTTCAAACATTCGATTTAAATATTTATTCGCGGCAGGATAAAAATTATTGAGGTGAAGAAAATGCCTTAGAGATTCCAAATTTGTTAAAAATCGAAAGCATAGCCTGAGCCTGGATGACGAGAGGAAGAATTATTTACGACCGAAATCTGCAGCTGCTAATGGTTTTGCAGTCGCAGGTCAAACAAAAAATGGACGATATTTGTGCATGAGAGCGCCAACCTCTTTTCCGGACGTTAAATCGAGAGCCACCAATTTTCTAAAACAGGACCTGGAAACTTCCTTCGCCTGATTACCACCTCACCGATCACCACCAGTGTTAATCCCTATCGCAACCGTAACTGCAAGCATAAAATATGAATAAGATAAAAAATTAATCATCTCAACTCTTGATTTGCTACTGAAGAAAAATCATTAACGATGCTATTATCTTTCGGTAAAAACAAACTATTAATGATTATCTATTTTCATCATTACTTTTCAGCACCCTACACTTCCGCTTCCACAAAGCACCAAATTAATTCAAACACCTAATTACTTTAAAAATAGCCATCCCTTTCTAAACTGAAATTTTTAAATTTATAATTCTCCTCCTTAAAGTCATCCATCAACTCTTCCTCTTACAATGCCTCGCCCCCTAATTCTTCGCATTTTACCTTTCCACTAGGCCACACGGAATCTTAAAAAAAATTATGGGCACCTTTCCAACTCCAGTCGCTGTTGTGTAGTTCAGTATGCAAACCAGAAATAGGTAGTATAAATTGCAACGCTTCAACACAAAAAAATGCAATTAAGATACGTGAATCAATAAAGTAGGAAAAAAAACTTAACCGAAGCGTAGATCTTTTACGGTATCTAGTTCACATTTGTAAGGTTTCTTATTTTCAATTAATTCAGTTAATATGAAATGCAAATTTTTGGGCGTTAATTACTGATGTAATGATGAGCAACTACATAGGCTAAACTATTGGCTACTACTGTAATAAAGTTAATATCCTTTTAAGTTATCATTAATGTAGACAATAAAACGACTGATGTATCGTTAAACTTTAATCGAAACTTGTTATGTAAATAAATACGGTAAAAGAATTATCAAAGATGCAACCTTAATTGTCGATTTCAATTTATAGAATCAGTTTAATATTTTTTATAAGTACTACCTATTAGAAAGCAGTCCCACTTCAGTTAGATTGTGACTAAAACTAGCTAAGCTAATTCATATTAAAACGACTTGGGAAAGGAGTGAGGCTTTCTTCAAGCATACACTCTCAAGTTGCTATCTTACAATTTAACATAAACAGTGGTAATTAGTCATATTAGTCCACAACATGAATTATTTGAATCTGTCATCTTGATACTATTCACTAAGCTGTGTAAACGATTCACAAACTAGAACTAAAAAATAAATGAAATATGTTACCTCAAAAGAACTGAAAATAATTTTCAATACTTGATTTCTTTCATCTTCTCAGGCTCGAATAAGATCCAAAATCACTATATCCCTATTCAAAATTTATGCAAGTGGCACAGCATCAGGCAGCATTAATGAAGCACTTCACTGCAAATCAGCATCGTAGTTGGCTTTAAAATTTATCTTCCTTCCATTGAGTAATTTATATAAATTGTAAATTCTCAACTGCAGAAAAATTTTTCTGTTTAATCATAGCTTTCTAGTTAAAAACTGCAATCCCAACATCTCAGCAGCATTAGCAACACATCAGCAAAGCGAGTTTGTGATTAACCCATGCCCCTAAAATGGAAAAATTCAAATAAGCGTTAAAAATTCTACAATTTTGTCTTATTTTTAACAATATCAACCACTATGCAAGTGTCTCAACATGTCCTGTGACAAAATTTTGAATATGTTTTTACATTCAAATATGCATCAGGTTCAGCACAAGAAATCTACCTAATCTGATCAGTTCCCTATTCTTAAAAGTAATTTTGTATGATGAATGAATTCTTGATCGAATAACAAATCAAGATGTTTCTACTTCTGCAAGTGATTCATTGAACAAAAACTAACTTTATTATAGGCCAGTTATCATTTCTTCAACTAAAAATCCAATTTTTTTTTACCAATATTGGTTTTTTACTCACTTCCATCAGTCTTAATCTCATCAGTGTTAACATTAACCTCACATCATCAAAAAGCATTATCCTTAAAAAAAACAGCACATCAAATTAACTATACAAAATCATTAAAAGTTAATGAACCTGACTCATCAAGCTGATACTTTGTATTCCACCCAATTCTGATATCGAAAAAATCTAAATATCTAATTATTGCAGAAAGGCGTCCTGTAACTGCAATTAATTGAATTTAGGATTAATTTATAACAAAAAAAAACCTGAATAATAAAATTTAACAATTGCAAAAAACAATAAACTTCCACTTAAAAATAAAATCAATAAAACATGAGGAGCATTTAAAATAAGCATTTTAAAATGATGAGTATGAAAATTCCATAAAACATAAAAACCAACACAAACTGATTTCAATAACAAAGTTAGCAACCGGCTAATTAAAGATAATACTGTATTAACACCATTTTCATCCAAACAGACAGTTCCACTTTAATCAAGTATTAAACAAACATTTAGATTAAATACTTGGAAGTATTTTTACCTTGCCATGCAAGAGTACTCATTCCCCTTCATTTCAGCAAACATGATCTCATACTTTTTTTTTTTTAATTTTCATAAAACAATCGTATTTTGTTATTGTTAATTTTTCGTCGTATCGTAACACTATGTCATCACATTAAAACATTATCAGATCGATCTCACACAGTAACAACCCTTTAGCTGTATGATTTAATAGGAGAAATAACGAACACTTAAGGCAAGAGACAATTTCACGATTTTCACTCGTGGCGACCATGCACCGATCCAAAAAAAAAATTGCGTTATTAAAACGAATCATTACCTCGGTTTTTTCTTCCTTAATTCCTCAGAGCTTAAGGTTGAGACATGAACCATATTTCATATCTAATTATCAAATAATCACTTCATTTTTTTCTGAATAAATCACTGACGTTAAAGCATTATTGAAAATACACTTGCTTTTAAAATGGCGACGTTAAAAAAGTCAAAAATCATCCCTGCAGTGTTGCCAACTTTAAAATTCGCATTGGCTGGTGCTTGGATTTTAAAAATGACCAACCCCAGTGCTTTCATATCTCGAATAAAAAGTTTTTTGGTTTTTTGTAAACTAAGCTTATTTCAACAAACAAGATTAAGGTCAA
The DNA here is from genome assembly GCA_023512825.1 of Liposcelis brunnea. Taxonomy (NCBI): domain Eukaryota; kingdom Metazoa; phylum Arthropoda; class Insecta; order Psocodea; family Liposcelididae; genus Liposcelis; species Liposcelis brunnea. Next base: position 22,829,082 of record CM042073.1, read on the forward strand.
ATTTGACCGATACAAAAATCAAGCCGGCATCAATACAACCTTCATGCGACAATTATACCTTTCCGTCTTCTGCTAAAACCAAGCAAAGCGGTGTACTTTTAATTAATAACGGAAATATGACAGCGACAGGTTAATAAGTGAAAATAAAATGCGATATAATTGAAAAGATATACATGAAAAAAGCCGCTTAAATGATTGAGTGACGTAACCAGTGTTTATATTAGTACTCCATGTAATAATAATCACCGTATCAACTAAAAGGCAGTGCGCAAAGTAAATTATCATCATGAAGGGACATTATAATAAATACAGTAATCAGTTTAAACGAAACTTATACGGCGAAAGTAAATCTTATTGCATTAGAAAGAAGTTAAATATTTTTTTTTAAAAAAATGACTGCAGGCTGGCAATGCATTTCTGCAAAAGTGAAACTTTGTCACTTTTATAGCTAACATGAAAATTAATTAGTGGAAACATTTTCCCTTATATTGCCCAAATAAGGTTTATATAAAAATTTTTAATTTGATTTTTATTTTAGGACCTAAATAATGATTTCAGTCTGATTGTCAAATACCTGTTACAATTTACTATGACAATTTATGTCTGTTTAATGAATATTTAAATATCTACAAATAGAACATCAAGAATTTGATTAGCTGCGAAACTAGGAGGAAGATAAAGTTTAATACAAATGGGCTTCAACTGCAATGAGAACTCAAAGAAAATTCTGTTACTAGCTGCACAATGGCAATGGAAACCTTCCTAGAGCTTGCTAATACTTTTGACTTTTAATCATTTATTTTTGCATGGCTGAAATCTAATAACTCTACCATATCTTCTTTTACTTTCAGATTACTGTACAATTTACTTGCAAAAAATGGGACTTAATGATCGATTCAGAGAAATTATTTTGAATATGCAAAACGAAGACCAAGCTGAAAGCTGCAGCTTGAACAAGTTTTATATTTGGAAACAATAATTTGCTAGATAAAACCAAAAATAACCTTAGCTAATGTCATAGTAAAATCTGTCCGTTTTATTTGGCCATATTAAAAAATTCATTACACCAGTTTGGAATAGCTAAAAAATTCTCTAAAACAGAAGCACCTAACATTTTTTTAAGAAAGTTTAAATTCCGGAAATTAAAATGGAATATTAATAAAAAAAAACGAATTAAAACTAACGACAAGAAAAATCAACTGAAAACTTGCCATCATTAACAACCTTCTCAAAAAAAGAGAGTATCGCACACTTGCTCACATAAACGAACAACCGCAAAGTTTATGATGTCTAATTCGTTCTGTAATTACATTATTGAACCTGCAAGATTCCTCACGTCTCATTAGGCCCGAAACCAAGCAACATGTGGGAACCATAATAAAACCAAATAAATCGATTTTTAATTTAACATCGCCATTTCGAGTAAAAAAATAAAAATAAAATCACAAAAAATTGTTTTTAAAAGAAAACCACTTCGCACCTTTACAAAAGAAAGTTTGACCATACTCTCACGTTTAAGATTTAAAAGATGACTATTATCTGTCACCGCATCTCAAAACCAGATGGACGCGAAAGAGTTCAAGCAACTGCATCGCGCTTGCGTTACAGATATATTCAAATCACACATTCCAATTCGCTCATCGTAAGATGGAATCCATATCAAAGAAACCGGTTTACACTTTTTTTTGATAGGTTATAATTAATTTATTTTAGAGAAAATGATACTGGCTGGCTCCCGAGGTAATTAACAAGATTGCCCTCTGGTAAATCGCTTATTTATAGCTATCGATACGAATTATCAATTTAAAATCGTTTTTGGCGCATGTTGGTTGATACATCAAAAAAAAAAGTTTGCATAATGACACAGAAAAGAGAAGAAGGAAAATCGATGCAAAGTTAAAATTGGCCGACATAAGGTTGCTTCTTAATATCTGCTCCAATGGGAAGGGCTAAAAGAGCAGGAGAGGTCTACTCCTCCCTTCCCCTAGAGGTTCCCCCTCTATTTTTTCGCAGAGTATTTGGTAGTTGCCCCAAGTGTTTTGCTTATTCACTTCGGCCTTTTTGACAAAATTTAATGTACAGCATTTTTTTTCAAGGATCAAACCTTCCCAACCTAAAACATTTTTCTTCAACGCCTTCCTCTGATTTCCCAATTTTGAACGACTCTAAGCTACTTCTGCCCTGACACCAAATAACATAACTTTAACCTCTAATCCTAAAACTTTTGAACGGTGTCATGTCAAGGATCAGACTTTATAATTGCCGAAAAAAAAACAGCAAGTCAGAGTAATTTATTAACATACGATTGAAGAATTAATTATGGATGACTTGAGTAGAGGCTCTACCTGTTTTTTTTAAAACTACTTCTTGCTTACTTCGATAGGCTTTAAGCATGTAACCTGTACTTTCATTTAATGCAAAGGTGAAATATAATTCAAAAAAAGTTTTTTTTAAAGCCACATCTACATAAGCACTTTCTATTGATTTCATTTTTGAAAAAATTACAAGAGGCTCAACAAAACACAAATTTTTAAATTGATGATGCTTCGAGTTTTTTCGTACCCTGTATTGACAAGCACCATGACATCCTTATCGGCTTAATCTTTTTTATCACACATAATTAAATAAAAATCTAAAAGCAGAGTAAAATACCGCTATTATGACTTAATCATCTCTAAATCAATGCAAATCTTTACTTGCCACTTTCCAAATTATAGAGATTCAGTGCTATAATTAAGTTAATTGCTATTACAAAAATTAAAACAGCATGAATAAAAATTTCTCAATTTTATGGAATTCAAAAAAAAAATCGATCACGAGTTTGGAATCGTCTTCGGCGATGGAAATTTTTTTAAGGCATCCCGCTATATAGGCGCTAATAATTTTATTTTTTGCATCGATCAAGTTGGATAATTGTATCCTTCAATTAAGAAAAAATGCAGCTTTGTGTAATTGTAGGGAATATTAAAAAGAGCCTGACAATGATTTTATCATGTTTTGTTGGATTTCAAGTTTGGGCTAATAGACTAATTTGCTAGCTGATAGTTACAACAAATCTTAGATGATATTAGTGAATGAATTGTACATGCTGCAAACTTCAGTGTGCCTAAAAATCTCTCAATAAAATTTTCAATTCTTTGCTACCTTAGATTGAGTCAGTTCTAATAAAAGCAATTAGAATGGAAAGAATAAATGTCTAGAGACTAATCAAAATCAATCTAATAGACACATTTTAAACTACCCTTCCATGAAGAATTCATTTTAAACTTGAAATTGAATGAATCAATTTTCATGAAAAATGGTCACAAAAAAATTATTCAACTGCATTTATGATTAAGACCTTTAGCAAGGGTAGCTATTGAATCAAGTAACAGTCTGGGAAAAATTGCTTTAATTTAGACCAAAAAATCATCCTCAAAAGACAAGGAAAATCACAAATATTTACATATTAAAGAAATTGACGCAAAAAGATATCATTAATCTGTAAAATAGAAATAAAGCATGGAATTATGTTTAAAAGGCATGTGGCTGGACTACTCGTGACAGATAAACGTATCATTCATCGAGGTACCAATTAGAAAAGCGAGGGAAAATCAGGTACTCGGTAACCATCGATAAAACCTATTTCGAGCTTCGGAATTTTGTTTTAGATGAATAAATCAAATAAGTTAAACTTACCGAGTGATGCGATATTTACGAGGGTTTTATCCAGGATTTTGTTATTGATGTACGAACCCCCTATAATTTTTATTTAATAATATTTTTAAAACAACGACCACCCATTCACTACACAAACACTGCTTGTCTGCTTCCCACTACGCAGGGTGACAACATTACAAAACTAAAATCCCGATTTGCCGCCACTCTTTTTGATTTCGTGATTATCATTAATACTAACTTTATTTTGCATAAAATTCGATAAACGACTTTGATTTAACAATTATTTATTAATTACGATATATTCCTAGCTAAATTAAAAAGTATAAATAGGAAAAAAAAACATTTTTATAACGGTCGATTTGAATAGCGGAGGCTTCGCGCGAATTACTTGGAAGGTTCTGTTTATGCTGTGGCCAAGGTAATGCGGATTTTAATTTTCAGTGAACTTTTTTAAATTTTTTGTTAAGGTAGGCAAACTATATAAATCTTAAATTGCAGTAATTAATCCTCTCATGTATCGCTAAAATTTTGCCGTAAAAATTTCGCGGAAAACCCTTTTAGGTTATTTGGACGAATGATGCCTAATACTGGAGAAATTTTGAAATTCCATGTGTTTACCCAAACATTTTAGCATTTTATTACTGCATTCTTTAAATTTTTCTTCCTTATAAACTAATAAAAAAATTCATAAAACCTAGCAATGAGATCTTCTTCCTGTAAAAATGAATTTTTGCCTAATGGTGTCATTGTTGGTTTTCAGATGAAGGATATAGCAATAACAACTCTGCTATTAGTCGCTTGCTCATCTATTATTTTAATATCCAATTTAGCAGAAAGCTGTAATGAAGCAGTGTGTGCTAGTGTAGTCAGCAAATGCATGTTAACTCAGTCGTGCAAATGTGATTTGAAAAATTGTTCATGTTGCCAAGAGTGTTTTCAATGCTTGAGTTATTTGTATAATGAGTGCTGTTCTTGCGTTGGTAAGTATTGTTAATAGTTTTATTGTTATGGTTCTAAAAATGATTCTGATAATACTCATTTTTTTCCAGATATGTGCCCAAAACCAAATGACACTGGAAATGCTCTTAGTAAGAAGAGCCACGTAGAAGATTTTCAAGATCCAGTACCTGATTTATTCCAAGCATTAATGGCAGAACCAGATACCTTGGACCGGTGGCATACTTTCACATTCCCAGTTGATATTGACATTGCTATGTACAGGCCAAAATTTGAGAAGGAGATTAAAATGCTAACTCAAAATAATGAGCAGGAAGTGGCTCCAAGAAAGGATATAATTACGCTTAATTGCACTGTTGCATATATGAGTCAGTGCATGTCATGGAACAAGTGCAAGAGTTCCTGCCAATCAACTGGTGCAAGTAAATACAGATGGTTTCATGATGGATGTTGTGAATGTATTGGACATACTTGCATTAATTATGGAATTAATGAAAGTCGGTAAGTATCATTTCATGATTTTTTGTTTTTATTTGTTTCCTGGATTTGTGAAGACCTTCTCTTTCCTTAATATCTTTCCTAGTTTAAAACAGCCTTGTATTAAAAATTAAATTTTTTTGTTCATTTCAGGTGTATGGATTGCCCAATATCAAAAGAAGACTCAGGAGAAGACAAAGCGTCTTTTTATTATGATGATGAGATAGATTATGGAATTGAGGAAAAAGCCTATAAGCAAGCTGCAGCTGAAGTTAATAGAATGTCTTAATTATAATTTAATATGGTAAAGATTACAGTTACATTCCTGCATAATGTAAGATAGTGATCTACAGAGAGGTAAAATAAGGAAAAGATTTTACAGTATATGAATCTTCAAAACTAGCTACTCATGCTTTTTAAAAAGAGCAAATTAAAATTTGAATCTAGATTAGAGAAATCTTTTTCATATTTTATTATAATAATCTATTATGTATTCTGAAAAGTGCCTTAAACTTTTAATAATTTTATTTTTTGATATATTTTCTTAAAGCATGTAGGATTATTTATATAGTCATATGTAAAGGTTTAGAATCATCGTAAAAGTGACAACCAGTTATGTGCCATTTTTCTATTTCCAAACGCAGTAGTTTGTGACAAAAAATTCTGAGCTTCCAATTATATTGTTGCCTTATTTATATCAAATTTTTAGAATAATGGCTGTTCTATTGCAATATTCTAAGAGAATCTATTTTATATATTACTTTTTAAAAAATATTCAAAATATTTTGAGGTTTTAAAAAAATTTAAATTTTTGACATGACAAATTAAAGTATTGTATCATTCCTTGTCTCATTTAACGAACATTACCAAGTATGTACTTATTTTATTTTGTAGATATAATGTAATTAAAATAGTAATTTAAAACTTCTGCATTTCATACCAGTATTGGTTACTCAGTATTTTTTACCATTATACTTTGTTTACTTTAAATACAACCATTATTTTTAAATATTTGATTTATTTTTCTTCCCTAATATTCCTATCTACTTAATGGAAAGTTATTTTGTAAGAGTACGCTGTTCGAAAATGTTGAGTTTTTCCTTGTTTAAAAAGAACGCTCTTGCTTTAGCAAACATAAGAATTTTGACTCCGCCAAAGAGAGTGCTCAGATAAGGTTACCATTCTTGCTACTGTTACTAAAAAAAATAAAATGTTTTCGCTGTAAAACAATAATTTCAAATTTTCTAATTTGAAAAAAAAAATGTGCTAAAAACTGCTAATTCTACGACATCGTGGCAGCAACTAAACATGGCCGCCGACCAATCAAAGTATGTTTGCTTTTGATTATGGTGGATTTTCGGTTAATAAAACGAATGTGGAAAATTTTTATTAAATCTTTTAATTTGTGAATAAAGCAATGGTTATTACTCTTCGACAAATTATTAATTTATTTTTTTAAGACCATGGTGGGTAATTAATTTGGCTTAAATGTTAATTTCTTTCCATAATCTTTCTCAACATGCATGAGGCACTGTAAACAATCAAGTCTGACATAACCTTACTTTTTTTCCAGAGTGATAAAAAAACGATATCAAAACGAAGGCGGCATCGCAGTTTTGTACGAATTCTAGTGTCTTTATTACCCGAGTTTTTATGGAAATATTTAATGCCAGTACCAAGGCAAATGTTTTTTAATCCAGGTAGAAAACCTTTAGAGAATATATGTAAATCTCAGTTGGATGATTCAAATACCAGTTTCAGTAGCTTTAAGTAAGTAGATTTATTTGTTAGTTATCCATCTAACATGATGATGAAACTAATAATAATTCATTTGCATTATAGATCTTACTTGAGTGTCAGTAACAAAAGCCCTGATAAGTTACTTAACTCAACGCCAAAAGTAAACTCAGCAAACCAAGATGCAAAAATTAAAGCCTTACAAAAAGAGCTTCAAGAGCTTAGGAGGCAAGTAGCTAAAATTATGGAACATCAATGTGAGCATTTACAATCATCAGATTATGGAAGTTTAGGAAATCCTTCTCCTGAAAATAACAGCAGGTATTCTCATCAAGGAGCTCCGCCACGTCCACCTCCACCACCACCTCCTCCTCCACCACCCCCACCTCCTCTACCACCTTTAGTGTCTAGTTCAGTGCCTCTAATTAAAATTGAGAAAAAATCTGTGAAATCTCAAAAAGCACCTCATGGATTTCCGTTTGGAGACGATTTGTTGAAAGATTTGAAAACAGTGAAATTGAAGAAAGTTGAAAAATCTCCAGGTGGTGGACCTCTTAAAAAACAAAAACTCAAAAAAGATCCAGGTGATTTCTTAGAAGAAGTGTTAAGAAAAAGATTTGGTGTAATTCAAAATGATCCAGAATCTAGTCCTGATTCAACAGTAGCTGATTTAAGTGAATCATTTAGTTCTGATTGTTACCGTCAAGGAATTTATCAAGTTCATCAAAATACACAGACTGCAGCATCTTAGTGAATAATTCTTAATTAGCAATTTATGAGAATTTAAAGAGGTAAGTATCATAAAATGTATCATATCCTACCAAAATGCCATTGACATATTTTTATAACTGAAGTTGATTGTAAAAATGAAAAATTGATTTGTAAAAATGTTTAAGTGTCAAAATATTTTTGTTTTGTGAATTTAATAGACAGCTCGTATTTAATACGAATATTTTTTGGGGAAAAATACAGTATGTGTTCACTAATTTATAACAGCAAGCAGATGATCTGCTTATTGAAGTGTCATTGTCTTTACTTAATGTGTCTTAACTTCAGGTGTGATCTCATTTTTGCTCAAAACAAAAAAAAAATATGTGTAAGTGGTAAAAGTTTTGAAATTAAAAATGTTTAAAATATTCTTTGTTAATGAATAATAGAACTAATTTTTTTAAATTTTGTAAATAATTTAGTAATTATTTTTATCAACAAACCAAACCTAAGATCAAAGTTTGTGGTACATTTTGAATATTGAGGTGAGTTTTTGTTTGGTTTTGACATTTAATGTAAAATGATTTTTTTAATACGTTTATTTTTTTAGGATAGAGGATAGCAGAAAAATCCAGCTAAAAAGAAAACAATAGTGGCGCCTCTTGATTTCTTTATTTGGGAGGGATGAAAAGGGCGAAAAGTTTTATTCAGCAGTAGCTGAAGTTATTTTTAACATTTTCCGAAGAGGTTTAAGAGCTCCGATTAGAATAAATAAAACGTATGAAGACTTCCAAGTAAAAACAAAGAGCCTCGTATAAGAGCGAGTATATCCAAACGATGCAAAATAATTTTCAAAAGGAATGAACAACCTCGAGCTAAAATCACGGGATCTCGGCCAGCAATGGCAGCAGCGGATATTTCTTGGACCTGAAGAATTTAAATGAGACTGACTCAGGTAACCGATCGCTAGACTGGACTCTCCTCCAAGACCAAGGATGACAGACATTCAATTAATAATTAAGTACCCCAATTAGAAAACTCTCGCGCCACTTCTATTTTTCCTCACGAATCAAATGACTATTCCACCTGTAAATTGCAAGAAACATGCCATTTTTTTTACTAAGATGATACCAGACAACCTGATCATTAATGCTTTGTCGATAACTTTAATTGGCGACTCACAACATAGCCAATGGCCATAATAAATGAAGTCATTTACAGGAAATTATGACTAGATAAAGCTGATGCAACAAACTAGAAACCTATTTTAACAAATCATCATAAGAGCACCATATATAGCAAAAACCAACTTAGCAAAAAATTAGGCCTGAGATGGTTAATTAGAACATCCTATTATTATACATTCTCCTTCCTAAATGAAATTCCCTCCAAAACCGCATCGACTTTATCGTTTTCGTGCAAAATTTCTTAAATTGCTCAAATATCTGCGCTTGCGCAAGCTAGATGCTTTAAATTATAAAAAGCAACCTTAATTTCAGCTTTTCATTCTCGACTTTAGAACTAAAATTGATTTTAAAAAAATTGTAAGTGAAAATTTTTGTAATATGAAAACAAAAGCTTGCAACATAAAAGAGGGGATCGAATTAAAGTCAGCCATTTGGCGTCGGGGTCTACTACGCTGGCGCACTGCTATCGATATCTCCGTGTTGTCCATTCAGTGTCCTTGTTCGTGGACTCATATACACTCGTAATTCATTCAAGTTTTTCATTTTTTTTATTTTTTTATTTATTTATTTTTATTTTGTGATTTAGTTTTAATCTTAATTATGAATTCGCCAAAGTTGAATGAAAAGTTACCGAAAAATCAAAACAGTAAAAGGCCATCGATACCCATGTCTCCATCGGATAGCAGGGAGCAAATCGACGGGGATGAATCAACCCCGGTAAGTTTTTTTTTCCTTTAAAATCTCACAAGTTTGCAATCTGTAAAAATCTCGGATCGAACTCAAAACTCCCTCGAAATTTTTTTAAACAAAAATTTTCTAGCCTTAAATTTTCGCAAGAAGACCTAACGATAAACAAAGGACTTGATTTTTTTTTTCTTCACTAAGTATTTAGAAAAAAAAATACTTGGCTTATCACTTTTTAAAAAAAAGCCTGAGATATTTATTCAAGCAAAACGAAAACGAATTAATTAAAGTTAAGAAAACGTTTGTTAATTACGGGAATCCCCTAAAAAATTTTTTTCCTAACGGGGCTTAAAAGTCTAAATTGATTCATTGCTAAAAGTCGTGACTAGGATCCTAATCACAATATAAACGTCCTAAATAATTTATCGAACATTCGCAATGTAATGTAAACCGGGGTAAAATTTTCCCAGCACAAAGGAAATAAAGTCGGCTCATTAGCATCGGGCAAAAATTAATCAAACTATTAATACATGCGGCGACTATTTTAAGATGCAGCTTATATGCATCCGTGGTCAACACGTGGATTTAAAATCCCATTTTTTCCACACTTTGTTTTGATTACTAATGATATGCGGGTGAGAAATAAAACCAACCCTTATACAAAAAAATCTAATTTTAAACTTTTGAAAAATACAAGAGGGGTGATAAAATAAATGACATATGCTAGTGCAATATAAATGCACGCTTCGGTTCGCCTTTTCCTCTTGTGTAATATTTATTCCTCGCAAACGGGATAGATCATTGAATCCTCCTCTGACTCAATGATAATAATAATGTGAGTCATTATTATTAGGCAAGAACTCGATAACTTTCACCCCTCACGCAATTCTTCATGATTTTACGAAAAAGAATAATTGCATCCCCCTTCGTGTTTTTGGTAATAAGGCTATATCTCATTTTGCTTCGCACGAATTTTGATATTTTGGGTTTTGCGATTTTATTGAAGCGAAATATTCTCCTAATTTTATTTTGTTTTCGAGAGATTTATATTGGCTAATTTGGGTTTGTGGTTAAAGAGGAAATTGGTTTCTCGAATCGTTTATAAAACATCAATTTTTATTGCGTTTTACTTATATAAATTTTCAGGGTTGGGCTGGGAGCTTTTAAAAGCTCGGAAACTCATGCTAGGCTTGTTAAAGTATTTACTTAGAATGTTAAGCTTTAAACTTAGCTTTAAGCTTAAACTTAAAACTTAGGGGGAGGCGGCTATAAGAGGAAATAATATTTAGCTTATGTGATTCTACTGAGGGGGCAGGTACCTCTCCACTTAGAGGGCCCTTCCCTTATCTGAATAGTCAGAAAGCAGTCAAACTACAAAAAATCCCTCGGAAAAAAACCGATTTAAAAAAAAGGAAAATGTTCTTACCTTCTGCCTGATGTTAGAAGATTTTCATCGCGGACCAATCACAGATCTAAATAATTCTTCATCCTCCCAAGTTCGCTCAACTTTTTTCCAATAACATTCCTAAAAAAATAAAAAAATCATTAATAGTATTGCATGCTTTTGCCATACTAAATATTAGCATACATATTAGTCCAGGAAAATTATAAGCTAACCTAATCCTGATTCCGAGGGCTAGTTGATGCTGCCCCCTATTAGATCTTTAAACCAAGGCACCTGAAAGTCTCGGATTTACCTTTCAGAATTTAAATTTTTTACTCTAATCTAAATTTAATATTTTCTCAGTCTCAAATATTGGATCGGGTGAAACCAGACAGAGTCACATCTTCCAAACCAGAAGAAGATAGAAGGCGAAGGACCATAATAGTGGAAAAGAAGAATGGCTCATACGGATTCACATTACAGGTAACATAAAAATTTTCTAGCATCATAACCTATGGCCATTGAAAACAAAAAAACTGACCCACGTTGTAATTTTACTGACGTCCGTGACCATAAAGCAATTAAGGAGTCATATGTAGCCTCTAATGAGTCACATAAAACGCAAATCCTTATTAGGACCCTATCCGTTTCCTCCCCCACACCTGCTTTGCAAATAAATTAACGCGTTTTAATTTTTTGCTTACAGAGCTACGGTATCCATTACAAAAAAGAGCAAGAAATCGAAATGATCACATACGTTGATTATGTTGAATACGACGGACCTGCATACAAAGCAGGTATGAGAGAAGGAGATGTCATCCTATCAATTAACGGTCACGACATGGAAAAAGCAGACCACAAAACCCTCGTTAATTTTATTAAAAATTGCGACACAAGGATGCGGATGGTAGTTTTATTCGAAGATTGCGTTCGGAAAGTAGAACTTCACATACGTTACATTCAATTACAGAGAATACTACAAAGCAAAACTGCTGAACTAGATCGGTTATGCCTGAGGGAAAGGGAATTACTACAAGGAAAATGGAAAACACACAGTTTACCAGCTAGGAAAAAAGGAGGAAACGCAACAACGCAATCGGATGCAGGATCTGCAAGCCAAGACGAATTGTGTTGCAGACCGACTGTATCGACCGAAGACGTAGCCAAAGTTCCGAACCAATCGCATCAACTACTCTTAGCTTATCAGTACTTAGATCCTAGATATCAATACGTCCTACAATCTTCTAAAGATTCAAACGAGTATTTAGTTTCTTGGAGTCAAGATCCTAACGATTCTAGGCAAATACTCGTAAAGACAAATTGCGAAGGCCAATCAAATAAGAGATACCCTACAAAAGGCTACCATCAGACGAACGGTGTCGCTGCTGCAGATTCGAATGAAAGTAACAAATCTCGCGGGAAATCGAAACATCATCACCATCATAAACATTTGTGCAATCCCTGTATACAAGCCAATAATAATCAGGATAATAATAGCTTAGAAGCGTATGATTTAGCGAGTCCTTGCTGTGATCCACATTGCGTGCCTTCTGGAAAAAGAAGATCCAGGCATCAAAAACACAGCAGGCGCGATCATCAAACGAAAACAAATGAAAATCAAAAAGAAAATTTATCTCAAGGGATTTTTTCAAGGGAGAAGAATCAAGAGTACAGAAGAATCGCGAGTAAACCACCAGCTCATTCTCAACATAGATCTCATAAATATTTTAGGTGAGTTAAAAAGCTCAAACCGACATGATCTCTCAAGCTGAATAATAATTAACGCGATATATATATTTAGATTTTACAGCTAAACAAACCTTAAATAAAGAAACAGGTGTACACAGCGTTAATGAGGATAGCAGATCATAAATGATTACTAGCACGTGCGCTACAAGGTTATGAGAAATAACTTTTTTTTTTCATTCCAGCTTTGGATCGAATATAGTTAGCCAATGTAGTCTTCATTCATGTACTTCGAGTGATGTTAGCAATGTGGGGGTGGGCGGCGAAAGCAGTGCGGCTTCGTATACGACTTCATTAAGTACGGATACTTTATATTGGGATACGAATGAGAGTAATTCCAGGCAACATTCCACTAAATCTCAACAGTCTTCGAGTTCTAAAACTTCCGGGTATAAAACTCAACAGTCTAACGATAGGTGAGATTAGAAATAAGGCTTCAATAAAATTCTGAGCTGTAAAAAATTTAAAAAAAATTTTTTAAAACTTTTTTAAAACTTATCTTAGCATTAGTCTCAACCTAATCTATTTTTAATTCCAGTTACCAGTACAATCCAGTCAAGCCTAAATCGTGGGACAACCTAACAACGAAAGCATTTGGTGGCTACGGCTTCGGCTACGGCTACCTAGACACAGCTAGCTCCTCTAAAGCTCAACAAAACTACGGGAACATTCAAAATAGCGCAAGCAACACAATGCCATCAAACACAAAATCTAACGCTAGGTCTCAAGGGACTAAAATTAATTTTAAAAATATAAAAACTGATGGAAGAATTCATAGCGTACAAATTTACCACAGCGGACACCATCACTACGTTCCACCGACAAAATCCAGCGAGAATTTGTTATTATTACCGAAACAACATTCAAATTTATCAGACTCGAGCCAAAGTTGTGATTGTTTAGAAGTTAGCTCACCAACAAATGACAATAACGCTCAAAGATTTTTTGCCGCTCACTCTGGTGATATTATTTATTATCATAGGGATAAAGCTAGTCAAACCGATGGTAAACAAAGAAGGTCAACCGAAAATTCGTCAGGAGAAGTTACCAGACTATGACTGATTTTTCATCATAGTTCTAAAAAAAATTAAATTAAAAACTTAACATCGAAATATCATAATGGCTGTGCTTATTAATTTATTTTAGCGGGAAAATTGTTATGAATGCTCTAGGAAAACTTTGAATACAAGTAACAATTTTCCTTTTTTTAAAATAAGAAAAACGAATTTTTCTTTTTTGATTTATTTATTCAAAGCGAGATGTTTTAATAAATGTTTTTATATTTAAATTGAGAGTTTGAGAAATCTCATCTTTTTAAAAAACTTATCAATTTGCTGGTTTAAACAAAAAAATAATTAGTAACAAGTTTAATGGGAAAGGCGAACGCGAAACTCTACAGCTAGTGTAGCTGTGAATGCAAGACAGGCTTACACGTTTTTGTTGGCGCAATTTGATTCCGTTTCTCTATTGCAGCAGTTCTAGCTGTAGAATTTGGCGTGCAAATCCTCCTTTTCCATCTTTAAAACAAATTAGCTGATTTCAGCACATTTTTACATCAGCTAACGCTTTTACATAATTTTTGAAAATTTTCTCTGTTGTTTCGGCAAATATTTACAGCATAAAACAAGTATTGACATTTTAATGATACAAATAAGCAATAAAATAAATATTTAAAAATCTTAAAAACAAATTTTTATCGAAACTTTTAATGAGATTGTTCAAATTTAATTCATCTTTCAACATAAATTTTTTTCCTTTCGTAAGTCTTCCGAAAAATATATAAAAAGACAATTATGCCAGCATTATTTATTTTTTAGACAGTATTAAATTTCAAATTAAAAATTAAGCCATATAAAGCCCCATTATAAACGAATTTTTCATATTCTTGCTATCCTGCCAATAATGGGCCTAACAAAAAAAAAAAAAAATTGATTATGCTCTGTATAACATGATTGTAATATATTGGTTTTTTTATAAAATTCATGGTAGAAAAAAAATTATCTAAATTTTTTCCTTAGCAATCCAAAAGCTATTAATGTGTTTAGTAAAAAATGGATTTCTTGTAAGACTGTTGGTAATAATAATGAAATCTGTGATGCTTTTCTAAATAACGGTTCTTAAAAAATTTAGCATTGCAAATGGCACATTGGTAACATGGTTGCAACAAATTAGAAGTTAATTTGTTATGATATTTTTTCATATGACATACAAGCTCAATATTTTCTTCAAACATCAGTGCACATTTCCCACATTTAAAACTAAAATCACTTGACCCTTTTTTCTTTGTTATATATGACTTAAAACTGCTACTTTTTTTAACTTGAATTTTTTTCTTTACTTTTAAGGCATTTGGAGCATTAGGGGTGCTGCAGTATTTAGGTTCCTCAAGTGCAAAGTCCCCACAACTATTATCAACAAACTCAGTTTGTTTCTCATTTGTACATAATAAACTCTGTTCATCCAAGGTAACTCCATTAATTTTTAAATTTTGAGCTAAAACTGAATTTTCTTTATCTTCTGAGCAATCAGGAAGATCAAATCTTAAAACTCTGCGTGCTGAGTTCTGATGAAAACTTGTATTTCCTATTTCAACCAAACAAGGCCTTGGAGATTTTAAAATTGATTTTTTGACACTTCCTGAATCCTTTATATTTTCCAATTGTTGTTTTAAATCAGTTAGATCAAAACAAATCATTTTACTGGATTCGATAAAATCTTTCCTGGAGGAAAGAGGATCTACATTTACACTAAAATCACTTGAAGAATTCAATTCTTCTTTATCACTGATAATACTATCTATGTGATGTGAGCTTTTCATCCCTGGACTGAGATTGCAGAACTGCTCTTGAAATATTTGATCAAAAGCTGAAAAATGTTGCTCTTCAATATGTTGAGCAAAGTTTGAATGAGATTTCTCTCTAAAATTTAATGTACAAAACATACACTGAAAATATTGTTTATGATCTGTATATAACTGCATAACAACTTTAGAATGATACTGCAATGTGTGTTTTGTAATGAGATGCTTCCCGTAAAATTTCGCCCTACAGAATGGACACTCCTTTAACGGTAACAATTGATGCGACGCTTGTAAGAGAGAAGCATTGTGAAAGCGTTGAAGATGATCCATTAACGTAAATTTATATTCAAAGAAATCTACGCAAAATGGGCAGAACAACCTCGAAGAGGCATTTCCAGCCGTCGACAGAATATTATCAATCGCTTGATACATAGCTCACGTTATTTATACTGATTATTTACAATGATGAAGAGTGAGAAATAAAACGGAGTTTTCAATTAAAAACACTATAACTTCGTACAGTTTTGCCGTAAGGCACTAGCACCGCTTTCACGAGTCCCAATTTCCAAAATGTTACTTTTTGTAGATAATAAAAAAAAGTATGACAAAGAATTCTATTCATTTAAAAAAAACCGTTGACAGGAGTGGAGATAAAAAATGCTTTTACTGCTTTTAGTTTATTTTGGGATTTTCACTTTTGTAATGTTGCCGAATTTAGGAAAATTAAGGTTGTAATGTTTGCAGCACTGGCTATTTTCGTCATGAAAGCACGTTCAGAAAAGCGACAATCTGGTCTGTTGATAAATTTTTCAATCGTATTTAAATTTTGTTTTACTGCACACATATGTTTGTCAAAAGTGCCATAAATTTCATAATACTTAAAGCAAAATGATTTCATATATCTCAGGTATGCACTAAATTCTATAGTTTGCTTGTTAAAAACCAGGAACTTTTTTTCATTTAAATATCAAAGCGAAAAACATTTGAAATTGATGTGTCAAATATCTGATAATTTTTTCTTATGTACTCGTAAGTATTGTTCATGAATAAAACTCCGGTCTTACTTGATTTATAAGCATAATAAACCATACGTTCTTATCAAACTACAATTGCATACCGCCATTCGTTATCTTCAGCCGGACGTTCGTAATGAAGGTTAAAGATAACAACCAGAAGGGATTAACTATAATTTCTTTTCTTTAATGGATTAATATGAAAAAAATTTTTTGCTTTTCAGTAAATGTGCATTAAAAGAAGGAAATGGCAAGAACCAACAGACATGAAGAGGCACAAGATAGGAAGAAGTTACCATTCTGCAATCCGCTATGTTGTAAATACATAATTACAACCACAGCATTGATACTTCTGTATTTTTCTCTTTCAATTGGACTGACATTTTATCAGCGATGGCTTCTTCAGAGACTTAGATTTCCATTATTTATAACTACTGGTCATTTATTTGTCAAGTTTTTAGCATCCTTATTGTTTAGGACTTTGTATGAATGTTATACAAAGAAACCGAGAGTTACCTTAGACTGGTACAATTACTGTACAAAAGTGGCCCCTGTGGGATTAGCAAGTGGGTTTGATGTTGCTTTCTCAAACTGGGGCTTAGAACTTATAACTATATCATTATATACTATGACCAAATCAACAGCAATCATTTTCATCTTGATATTTGCACTTACGTTTAATTTGGAAAAAAAGGTGAGAAAATTGAATATTCTGTTGCATGAATAAGAAATTACATGTGTTTTTTTTTTACAGTCTTGGAGAATAGTTATAATTGTTTTAATGATTTCTGGTGGCCTTATAATGTTCACCTATAAATCGACACAATTCAATTTAGTAGGGTTTCTTCTAGTCTTGCTTGCCACATTTTCCAGGTAAAATCTGTTTCAAGTATTTTTGGTAGCAACTCTCAAAAATAGTTGCTTTTAGTAAACAAGAAAATAAATATGAAAAATCATTTTCTGTTCTTGCAGTGGATTGCGCTGGACACTAGCACAATTATTAATGCAAAAATCAAAATTAGGATTGTCACATCCATTAGATATGCTTTATCATGTTCAACCATGGATGATTGTAATGGTTTTGCCATTCGCCATCTGTTTTGAAGGGATAGCAGTTGCTACTAGTTGCAAATTTTTTAATTTTTCAAATCTTCAAGATGTAGGCTACACTTTATGGAGAGTGTTGGTTGGAGCATTGATAGCATTTTGTATGGAATTTTCTGAATATCTAGTTATTTCATGCACCTCTAGTCTTACATTATCAATTGCTGGTATATTTAAAGTAAATATTTGCCGATTGGATAAAGGGAAACGCTAGTAAGCCTTCAGCGCATTATTAATTTAAATTTTTTTCTGTATTTTAGGAAGTATGTACCTTAGTCTTAGCTGTCGAAATGACTGGTGACCAAATTAGTGAGATAAATGCATTAGGATTGTTGATGTGCCTTGGTGGGATATCACTTCATGTAGCTCTCAAGGCAATGGCTGCTAATGACAACATACCTGATTTATCCGGAAACGACCAAGAGATCTCATCCTCGGGTGGTGAGCTCAGAGTGCCATTACTAGCAGAAGAATCTTCATTTTCTAATCATATAATTTTAGACGACAGTGATGATAGCGATGATAATTCTGATGTTTTATTTAGCGTTCTTCAAAGACGGGATAATTCCACCTACGAAATGGAAGAAAGATAATTTTAGAAAAGTAATATTCCTTAATGTATTAACTAACATATCGAAACATTCAAAACAGTCACAGACTTGAAACTGAATTAGGTTCCGGCAAATTTATTTTTTATTGAAGAAAAATGATCTGTTATGGGGCAGATAAAGGCCAAACATTAAAAGAGTGAACCGACATTTTTAAATGAAATTACTGGTACAAAAAATTTAAGTGCCTTGGCTGGCACATTGATTAGTTACATTCTTCTTATACTTAAATTCTTTCCATCTGTGTTGCCATTTTAGCTGCTCCGCTTTTAAATTAGCTCTTTCATTTTTGGGATTTGTTCGCCAAAAAAGGCTTTAGTCATATGATCCCTTTTTCATTATGTTCATAAAATAATTTGCCAAATAATTTGCCTAGAATAACATCAAAATTAATTGATAGAACCGCTGTTGATTGTTAAGTAAAACAGTCAACAAGTTGCTTTTAGTGCAAGTGATATTTGTTAGTTTCTTAGATAAAATAAGTGCATATTTTAAAAGCTTTAGTATTCGGAGATGAGTACAATTTTCAAATATTTATGTGCTTTTTTATGATCTCTATGAAGGCCATAAAAAAGGGTTTGTTTAATTTATTATTTTTTAATTGTAAGATCTTAATTATGTGCTTATAAATTGTTTGTTAAATGATCTCGAATCAGGCCATGAATTATTGTTCAAAATTATTTATTCATACGTATAAATTTTTATTATTATATTTAAAAGAAAAGGATACCATTTGTATCTTGCATTTAATTAACATCACATTCAATTATTTTATTACTAAAAATTTTAATTAAAAAATTTTTCAATGAATGCATTCCAATGTTTAAAATTAATTTTTGATTATGACTTTATAAAGTTTCAACTTTATAATTGTATAATTTATTGAAAGAATTATATGTTATATTGTTTAAAAAAAAATTTTCAGTTTGTATAAGCACACCCTGATGCACTTAGGCTAGACAATAAAGGTTTAACTTTTCATTTTACGCTAAGGGGCAATCCTTGATTTAAAATGTTTTCAGTTTTGCTCGGTGTTTGCATGAGGTAAGACTTGGAAATCGAGAAATATGAAATCGGAACGGTGTGTTAAGATGTTTGCCGAAAATATTAGCCCCGGATGTGTGTGGGAATGGGTGTTTCTACTGAGACAGGTAATTAATTACATGTATTTAGTCACAAAATGCACATCGTATAGCAATCCGTTTAATTTTTTCGCATATATAAAAAGTGACGAGAGTTTAATCCTAGCTTTGTTAAAAAAAAAAGTAATCCTTGCTGTTTTTTTGTCTTTTTGCTCTGGTTTTTTGTTATAGTTCCTGATTTGCAGAAAGTGCTTAAAAAATTTTTCATGCCCAAGACCATGTAAACTGAAATCAGGAAACGATCTCACAATTTTAACAGGCTTCATTTTTCTCATCTTCTTTTTTTACGAATCCCTCATTTAGCCATTGCTCTAAAAATAGGAATTTTGACTAAAAGTTAAGAAGGGCCTTCTGTCGAGTTTTTTTTGCAAAGCCATTAAAACGATTGATTGATTCAAAGATTCATTCAGTTTTTTTAAAGATCGATTAGTCCCATCGATCCCTAATTCTTTAAGGCCACTCCTATGAGGCACACAAAAAGCCTTTCATTAAATAATGAAAGATGCGATCCCTACCTTAAAACCACCCCAATTTTCCCTGCCAGTCTTCTCCGTTATTTCTATCGAACAAATGCAATACGAGCAGAAATTCAAAAATAAGTGAAATAAAACCCTGTCTTAAGATGATTCAGGAGGAGGAAAGTTCTAGTAGATTTTTTTTAGATGTAACAAATCTGATGGAAAAGGTAAGTATAAATTTTTATGTAAATATAACATGATGAAAAATTTAACAAGTAATAATAACAACGACTACAGTTCATGAACCCAAAAAAAATGGGCTGTAGCCCAGAATCAGCAAAGGCCTTTTCTTGTCGTAAATTAAACACTTACTCTTGCTTTATTCATTAGGTTTCTACATCAAAACTTTATTTTTTTTCATCTTTATCATGCATATCGTGTGGAATAGAATCGAGGCGACCACATTCAATGTAAAATTACACAATAAATTATCAAAGAAAAAAAAAATATCAATTTTAATTTTGTACGTTAACGTTTAAACTTGCATTAAAAATAATAGGGGAAATTCGTTTCTGAAAAGTTGGTACCGACGCTTCCATGTTTTGGTTTATGAACGTAGATTTTAAAGATGGCGTACATCCACACAATAGCAAAGTGATAGATTTGTAAAGACGAATTTATTTATTTATTCGATTCGAGTAATGCGTATTTACTTCATATATTTGAAACGATGTGCTTTACTAAAATTAACCTCCAATCTAATTTGCGGTTTCGAAAATGATCACGTAAAATATCGCTAATTATTAATATCTGATAATCTGATCTAAAAAGGTAAGTTTATCTTGTTTCATAGAGATTGTAAAGTAGGTGACTGAACTTTTTTTTGTAACACTTTATCGCAAATTAACTTTCAAGGGTTCTGTGAAAAACAATTTGTTTTGATTTAAGTACGAAATGGTTACACCTAAACAGAAAAATATCCCAATTAGCGAATCTCAAGGTTTTTCGTCTTGAATGTGGCGGCCTACTTTTGAATAACTGTTTAATATCAAGTGTTTTACTTTCAGATGAAAGCAGCTCCAGGTAAAGGAGAAACGAAAAAAAGGAAGAGAGATGATTCTCAAGAATCAATCTCTGAAAGTCCGAAGAGGACAAAAGTGCATGCACAAAGGAAATTTGCACAAGGTGCTGCATTTAGTAGTCCTGTGATAACTCCTATCAAGGATAAAACTAGGCCTACGACTTCTGTAACTACCCCAGGACCTATGCTTACAAACAAGCGTCCTAATACAGAGGATTTTTTGACATTTTTGTGTTTTCGAAGTAAGATTACATAGAAACGTTATCAATATTTTTGAGGAAATTGATTTTGTAACTTTGAATAATTTTTTTCAGGAACATCAATTTTGCCACCAAAGTTAGATTTTTTTAAAGATGCTACTGGGAACCAAAATTCTCAAGGAGAACAAACTCCACCCGCTGGGAATTCAAAATCAGGGGATCAACCATCTCAAAATAAAAGCTCCAAAAAGGTGGAGAAGAAGGACGATAAGAAAAAGGAAGATAAAAATAAGAAAAATCAAGTACCTGCTGTTCAAGCCTTGAGGAAGAAATACCAAGAGCAAAGGTTGGCCAAGCAGAAACCTACCAATGTTACCAAATTAGCTCAGAAAGGTAGAAAATTAGTTTGTATTCACATTAAATTTTTTCACCTCAAATTTTTCATGATTCATTTTTTTTTTAGTTAAAGGAAAGAATATGATGAGAACGAGATCCACAACAGTAGTTGAAGAAAAGAAACCTGTCACTAAAAAGGTGCCAGAAAAGGTTAAAGTTCAGCCGAAACCAAAACCAGGAGTATCAGGATTAAGAAGTGGATTGCAGAGAGTGCAACAGCAGCCGAATAACAAGAAAGTAATAAATAAACCTGCTAAAAGTAATAAAAACTTGAGAAGTGGACTCAGAAGCGGTGGATCTAGTAAATTCACTGAAAAAGAAACAGTTGAAAGTAAACCGGCTGCTTCTACCACAGCAAAGAAAGCAGAACCTGTTAAGAAAGTAAAAATTGATGCTGTAGAAACACCAGTGAAGAGAACTAAGAAAGCGGAAGGATTATCAGACTTTTCATCAGATGACAATGAGCCACTGGCTGTGAAAAAACCGAAACCTCTTAAGAAGCCGGTTAAGGAAGAGAAAAAGGCAGCCGTTAAGACAAGGTCGAAAAATGTTGAACTTGACACGCCTGCTCAAAGGCCGACTAGAAAAACGAAAGAAGCGGCTGCTATTTACATGGAAATGATCACTAAAAAATTAGTAAGCCCAGATAAGAGCGGAGATGATGATATATCATCGATTGACAGCTTCCCCGAGTTACCTAACGCGAAAAGGAACGAGCAACGTGAAAGTGAAATCAAAGCTAAAGCGTTAGCCACGAAAAAGGGGATCGATCAGAAGAAATCCGTCGTGGAGGAAAAGTTAAAGGAGGCGAAGAAAATTCAACAGAAGAAAACAGAACCTCAAAAGAAGGAGATGAAGAAAGAAGAATCCCCATCTAGGAAGACTGTTAAGAAGGAAGTAAAGGTAGAAGAGAGGAATGCAGGCGTTAAGAAAGTGGGAAAGAAGGAAGAGGAAGCAGTGAAAGCGAAAGAACAAAAAGGGAAGGAAAAAGTTGTTAGCAGACCGTCGACTAGAAGTAAAAGTCACGGGGATATCGACTTTAGATCGAAAACGATCGATGAGTTATCGTTAAAGAAATCAAAAATGCTCGTTAAAAAGGCCGTTCAAAAACGTACTGGTGCAAAAATTAATCCAAAATCTCAACCTCTGAAAAAAGCAAAGTTAGTCAATAGTAAAGAGGATTCGGCGAAGGCGAAAGCATCGCAGGTGAATAAGAAGGAGAAAGAAGGAGCTAAAAAGGTGGTAAAAAAGCCTGCTGGGAAAAAGGAAGAAGTGAAGAAAGGGAAGGGTGAAGAAAAACTTGCGGAGAAAGGAGATAAAGTAGAAAAAGTGAAACTAGAAAAAGAAGAAAAAGTAGAGAAAGAAAGTAAAACAGAAAAAGAGGCAAAAGTAGAAGAGAAGAAGAAAGCTGAAAAAGGAAAAGAGGAAAAAGTCGAAGAGAAAAAGAAAGCAGAAAAGGAGGACATAACGGAAGAAAAGAGAAAGGTCGAAAAAATTACTAAAGCAGAAAAAGAGGAAAAGGTAGAAGAAAAGAAAAAAGTGGAGAAAGCGAAGGAAGAAAAAGCGGACGAAAAGAAGAAAGTGGAAGAAAAGAAGAAAGTAGAAAAGGCTGAAGAGAAGAAAAAAGTCGAAAAGGTGGAAGAGAAGAAAAAGGCAGGAAAAGGTGAAGAGAAGAAGAAAATAGAAAAGGCGGAAGAAAAGAAGAAAGTAGAAAAAGCTGAAGAGAAGAAAAAAGTAGAGAAAGTGGAAGAAAAGAAAAAGGTAGAAAAAGTGGAAGAAAAAAAGAAAGTAGAAAAAGCTGGTAAGGTGGAAAAAGCGGGAAAGAAGGAAAAAGCTGAGAAAGTAAATAAAGCAGAAAAGGAAGAAAAATCCGGAGAAATTGAAAAGAAAGACGAACCGACTACCTCAAAGCGCCCGACTAGAAAATGTTCAACCGTAGATAAAATTTGGATCGACATCGACGGATTCACATCCGACGAAGAAGATTTCGTTGATGTTAGATCGATTACCACAAATCGATCTTCTAAGAAGGACGATACTCCAAAGCAGGATTCGAAGAAAAAGACTAAAGCTCAGAATCAAAAAGAATCCACCGGAAAGAAGAAAACTAAAAAGGGGAGCGAGAAAGAAGAAGATGTGAAGAAGAAAAAAGAAACGGAAAAGGAAACAAAAACAAAAGAGGAACCCGCCAAAAAGACGGATGAAAAATTGGAAAAGAAAGCAGAAGTGGAGAAAGAAGAACCTAAGCAAAAAATAGAAGAAGAGAATAAAAAGGAACCGAAGAAACGTAAAACTCAAATTAAAGATGATGACAAATCAGATAAGTCATCTAGAAATTTGCGTGAAAGATTCGGACGGAGATCAATCACACCTGAAAAATCCGTTCGACGGACACGACCGATTCGTCAATGTTCGACTGGTGATAAAATGTGGATAGAGAGCGACGATTCGTTTGATTTTTATGCATCAAGCGATGAAGATGATGACTTACCAATCGTTGACATCAGCAAAAAAGACCCGGTTAAATCAACTCCTACTATCGAAAAGCCACCAGAGGAAAAACCTACCAAAGACTGTGATAATTTTTCAGAATCAGACGAAGAACCCTTGAAAAAGAAAGTTGAAGTCAAACCTGAAGAAGTTAAACCTCCTTCGAAACCGATGCCGGATCTTCACCCCATTGCTAAAAAGTCCCCGGAGAAAACACCTGAAAAACCCACTCAAACACCAAAGCTAATTAAAAGTCCAATAACGGACGATTCAAAAAACTCCGAAATCAAGTCTGAAGTTTCAATCATTCGACAGGATTCGATGATTAAGCGACAGGAGGTTACTAAAACGGAAATTTCGGACTTTAGAGAAAAAATACCAGAAATACCTGTTGTTTCCTCCGTACCTAATCGAATCGAAATGATTTTACAAACACTTAAAAGCGATAAAAGGATGGAAACTACATGTACTAGTAACATAAGCACGCCGATTATTGCAAATCCAACCATCACTTATCAAATTCCTCAATCTGTCGTTTGTACCTTCCCAGCTAGAAATTTACAAAGACCAAGAGAACCTATAAACACTCACGGCCTGGATTTATTAAGCGAAGTTGCACTTCCCACGTCGAAAGACATTACAAATTTACAAACGGAAAGAATCGAAAAATGGCTGAAGGATAGTTTAGCCGTCGAGAAAAAAGAAACGTTCCCGGCGTATGAAGATGTTAAATATAAGACTCCAACCAAACCAGAACCGGTCGTTTATCATCAAACGGTACCAAAAGCTAGTCATCAGGAATTAAGAAAATTCGAACAAATGGAAATAATGGAATCGCAGAAATTAAAACGTAAACCGGAAACGCCTAAGAAAACGGTTACGTCCGTTCAGGATTTGTTAAAATTACAAAAAGAACGAAAGGAAGTTCAGAAACCGTTCATAGATAATTCACCTCATAATAAAAACTGTAAATGTAATTCCTGCATAGTTAAAAAAGGTTGGTTTAAAAACAAACCGGTACCTAAAGAAGAAATGAAATTGTCTCCGACGGATCACGAAAAACCTTTCGAATCATTATCGAAAGCTTTTAGTCCTAAGATGTCGGTCAGTGTAGCTCCTATTGTCCACGCAACGACATCAACCATGACCATGACTAAATCTCCGGACAAAAAACCGATTTTCCAACAAAGGAAACTTTCATTTTTGGAAAGGATGAAAGAGAGGGAGAGAAAAGAAGCTCTCGTTAAAGCGAATCCGAATGCCTTTTCCCCGAATAACGAAAGTAGCGTTTATGCTTTCGAACCTGAACCCGAACAAGCCGTACCACCAAACGCTCCGTTCAGGAGCAAAAGAGACAGCAGGACTTCAAGCACTAACACGTCAAGATCCGAAGAAGATATATTAAAAATATGCGAGGATGAGGTGTCGTCCCAAGTATCGTCAGGAACGCAAGTCGATAAGAAACAAGATTCGAAAATATCAAAAATATCAGCGTCGATTGCAGTCCAGGTTAATTTAGATAACGAAACGACAGCACAGGTCGAAGCGATACCTGAAACGATAGACGGGAAGAGTATCGAAATTTCAACGCAAACGGAAGTACCAGAGGAAGATTCTGACAGCCCGATGTTTTACATCCCACTCCAGCAGTCGACGTCCACTTCTACTGCCTCCGATCAGCAGCTAATTCAAGGAGTCGCGTTAAAACTCGGCACGGAAGGGCCTATGGGTCCTAATCAGAGAGTGATAATGAAAGCTAAATTAGTTACTAAACCTCCGGATACTCCGAGCATGAAAGCCGTTGTAATGCCTCAGCCTAAAAGAATATTCGACCAGAAAAATAATAACCCGCCAGTAGGTACTGTCCAGCCGACAACTAGGAAACCTCCTGAAATTTTATCAGACGAATCGAATACGAATAGTGATACGGCATCGACGCCGAAACGCAGCTCCGGAAAAATGGATACCGAATTCGTATCCCAAGCCTCGACCGATTCAGGGATGGGGTCGGAGGTATGTTCACTAAAAACAAACCTCAACTCCCCATCGAGCTCGAAAGGTTTGAAGGCAAAAGAAAAAAGCGTGCAATCGGGGAGTAAGGAGAAATTTGATTTTTCGGATGAAAGTTCGCCGGGCTCTTCAAAATCGAAAAAAACAACTAAACAAAAAAGTTTGGAATCTGTGATAAATCCTTCGAATAGTACGTGGTTGCCTCCGCCTGGCACGCCATCGAAATTAGTAGAAGCTCCAACGTTTCATCCTACTGAAAAAGAATTTCAGGATCCCTTAGAATTTTTCGATAGGATAAGACCAGCAGCAGAAAAATTTGGTTTGTGTAGGATTGTCCCTCCTAGCAATTTCAAGCCGGATTGTAAAGTTACCGATGATATGAGATTTACGGCGTATAATCAGTACGTTCATAGGATGTTGCATAGATGGGGCCCTAATGTTAAGGAAATGATGGCTATTAAAAAATATTTGGCGACGCAGAGTATTTCGTTAAAGCAACCTCCTTGGGTAAGTTAAAAGATTAACCAAAAAAATCGAGGTATTAAAAATTAATTTGAGATTAATTAAAATAATATTTTTTCTAGATTGGAGGCATTGAAGTTGATCTTCCTAGGCTCTACCAAAGCGTTCAAAATTGTGGGGGATTGATGAAAGTTATGGAGAAGAAAAAATGGCACCAAGTTGCGGATATGATGAAAATACCAAAGGCAGCACAGGATAGAGTCACCAAATTAGATGACATTTATTGCAAATATTTGCTACCGTACGACACTTTATCCCATGGTAAGTGATCTTTCTCAATAGTCATATTATTAGCTATTAAGCATTCAAGTTATAGTGTAGTTTATTCGAACAATACAGTATGGCGGATATGGTTTCTAATCGTGAGCAAAAATCGGGCTTATGGGATTCATTTAAAATAAAACGAAAAGCCTACAAAAGTAGGTCGAGAAAATGGGTCTTGTGATTATATTCTTATTAAACTCCTGAATTTATAGCCAAAACTACTGTACATGCAAAAGAAGCCTTTTGAGGTGAATTTTTTTGGGCATTCACACAAAAGTAATTTAAAATTTTCCCCAAGTAATCATTTAGCAAAAAAATTTTATGGAACAAATGGTAATGTTTTTGCTCCCTCAGATATTTTAAAAACTTTTTTATAGGCCAATGGAATTTTTTTAGAATTCTAAAATCCTAAAAAGAAAAATTTTAAAGCTGATCGTACAATCCCCCACTCCCACATCATCCCTCCCTCATTTTTATCTCCCTTGATCCCAGTTGATAGCCCTTTTATCTGTTTATCTCTATCAAACCATTTCTTAAAAAACTCAAACATTGAAAAAAACTCAACAGTGGATTAACTAATTCTAAATAAAAAGTAACTATACAAATTCCAAAAAATCTTCAACCAAATATACAATATTCGATCTTGTTATTTGATGTACACAATTATTCAAAGTTATGTAAACAGGATAACATTCACCACTGAGTTCCTATAAGAATAATCATATTAAAAGAATCTGGAATAGCCTTTTGTCTTAAATTTCAATGTAGTAGACAGTAATCATGAAAACTGAACTTTGAGACCATGACATTTCAGCAATTATTTGTAAATACTGTGAATCAATCAGTGAAAATGAAAGTCTGCCTCAAAACAATAAGTCCTTATGTGTAATTACTTTGATTAAATGAAATGCCTTGTATTGGTTAATAGTGTTGTCACAAGAATTTCACTTCAGTTTTTGTTGTTTAAGGACATATTGAAAGCACTGATACCTTCTTTCAGGTTTTGCTTTAATATATCTGAAGACCGAACTGTTGCAGTGAAATCTCATTTGGCAGTCTAGGTGAATTCCCGTTAAAATATGATTGGCTTACCTTAACATTTTATCAGTTATCATTTGATGTGAAAAGGGGGTGTTTTTAATTTTCGTCAACCTTATCTATCTGAATTTAAATAACACTCACACTATTTATGTTTTAATTCACAAATTTCATTTTTCAATTTTTTATTCGAAAGCCCGTCATTACATCATTGTTTTTTTTTCATCTTTGACGTGGAGTCAGACATAAAACAGGCGCCATTGGCGGCTTTTTTTTTTTCATTTTCGCAGCTCATTCAGTCATTTCAGTCTATCTAGCTTGTACCTGACTTAAATTATTTGATATTTTATTGCATTTTCAACATTTAATGTTTTTTTTTCAAGTTTTTCTTAATTTTCTAAATCAAAAAACATGAAAATCACGGATAAACAACCGCGATCTTCTGCCACGTTAAAAATTATTTTACCTGCCTTTTTCAGATTCAAACTGAATTTTATTGAAAATAACTTATCTTTTTCTTTTTCTAGACGAACGTCAGAAATTATTCGAAGAAGTTGAAAAAGACTGGCTAGACCGACAAAAAACATCCGAAGAATCTCAAGAAAATCAAAACGAAGAAGAATCCGAAGAGGAAAATTACATTGAAGAATGCGAGGAATGCGTTGTGAAAGGGCGAAACATGGCATTAAATCAGTTTTATCGGATTGCTAGAAACACTATGAGCATGTGGTTTAAAAATTCTGAACCTTCTTCAACTGAAGTTGAGAACGAATTTTGGAAGCACGTCACCGAGAAAAACCATCACGTATGCGTCCATTCAGGTTCAATAGATTCTAGCGGCTGGGGCTATGGATTCCCAATAGGAAAAAACAACACTTTCTCAAAGCATCCTTGGAACCTGAAAGTTCTAACCAATAACAACGGCTCCGTTTTGAGATCATTAGGACCTCTTATGGGTGTTACAGTACCGACATTACACGTTGGAATGGTTTTCACTGCCTTTTGTTGGTATAGAGATCCACATGGGCTTCCTTGGATCGAATATTTACATACAGGAGCTCCTAAAAAATGGTATTCATTATTTTTATTAAATTTTAAAACAAGAAGAATGGCTAACAAATTCTCGTTTTAGGTACGGCATATCAGATGATAATAGCGCAGTGTTCCGTGAAGCGCTGACTAAATTACTGCCTCGTTATATTAAAAACAAAAAGATTTGGCTTCCTTCAGACACTGCCATGGTTCCTCCGAGTTTGTTAGTGGAACATGGAGTATCACTTTGTCATACTGTTCAAGAACCAGGACAATTCATTCTAGTCTTTCCCCGTGCATTTACTTCAAGCATTTGCACTGGTTATTTAGTTTCCGAAAGTGTGTATTTCGCCCAACCGAGTTGGCTAACAACGGCTGAGCAAGTTTTCAAAGATATTCAAGATAGCTGTGAACCTACTATGTTTTCACTGGAAAAATTATTATTTAATATTGCGAATGATTCAAGATCTAGCGTGGAGATCTTGAAGCAGGTAAATCATCTGAATATTTTTTAAAAATACTTAAAAGATTTTTTATTAACAAGTCTTTTTTACCCACAGGTGTTACCCATGGTGTGGCACATTCGTCAAAAAGAAATCGACGGGAGGAAAACACTTTTCAATTTAGGCCTTAAATCATCAGAAAGATTACCAGTAAAAGAATCTGGTAGCAGCAAGAAAAAAGGACGTTGGGCACAAGACGACGATGGCGATTATGAATGCGAGATATGTAGAACGAATTTATTTGTATCTCTCGTGACTAATTCACATGAAGAAGGAGTGTATTGTTTACCTCATGCGATTGAATTGTTAACTCAGAAACGTCATCATCTAAAATATTGCAAATTGATGTACAGCTACAGTCAGGTACGTTCTTTTCAAATTATTTCCTTAGCTCAATTTAAGTATTTAAAATTAATTATATATTTCTTTCTTAAGGATGAAATGAACGAGCTCGTAGAAAAACTAGAGCAAAAAATTGAAAATAAATCCCAGAAAAAACTGCAAGGGAAATCATCAACATCAACCAAATAAAAACATTTCTTTTCTTCGTGTATATCAATGTGTAGCTATTCGTCCGATCCGCACTAATTGCGGCTTCAACTTTTATCAGAAACCCTTTAATCGTGTACATCATCCCATAGTTTATTTTTTTAAGTAGTTTTTTAAAAAAAAAATAGTTTTTCAAAAGGGATAACGATTGTGATTTTAACACGCCTGCATTTTCTTTTAATTTTTTCAAATTAATACTCTGATAAAAGTTTTTAGCATAAAAGTTTAATGTGATCACTTAGATAATTAAGGGTGTTAAAAAATAATTTTTAATGAAAAAAGAAAGCGGTTCATTACCCATTTTTTAAAATTACCATGCCAAGGGGCGTTTATAAATTAGGTTTTAAATGTGTAAGTCAAAGACAATAAAATTCAGTGCCAATTCAATCGATCCAAAGATTTTTTAATGTTTTTCAGTTTCTGGACAAAACACGTACTGTATATCAAATATGAACCGCTAAGTAATTTTTTTAGTGTGATTGGTATAAATAAGCGTGGCAAGGGTGTTGTAAAAGAGGGAAATTTTAAAAATTCCACTATTGGCAACATTATTTTTTAAGATAATGATTTTTTTCCTTTGTAAATTACTGATGAATTTGTATTATTTCCTTTTAAAAATTTTATAATGTATTAACGAGAAAAAAGAGAAGATATTTATTACTATTAATTATTAGTAACCATAATTGTAATAACATTTAGTTGTATATTGCGACGCTAACGCGCCTTTGTAGAAATATTTTTAAATAAGCACTTTTAATGCATTTTAAAAATTCTAAAAATATAAATTTTTGTGCAAGATTTCGGATTTTTTTTCATGATTACTTAAGGAAAAAAATCTGTGGCCAAAAAAATCTTTTCCTCAGTCCTTTAAAATATATACATGGGCCTGAGAATTATTGTGGCGCAGTAAAATGGGTTTCAATTGATGAATTTTTCACCAGCAAGATTTAAACTTTTGAGTTGAAGAATTCTTGCATCTATTTGAATTAACATCAATTCACTTTCTCCACAAGTATTGAAAGCGCAGACTTCGACCACAAGAAAAGAGAAAAAAGATTTTTTTGTCCACCAAAATAGATAAAAAACAACAACACGACTTTTTTCAGTAATTCAAACCTAAAAACTGATTATATTTCATTGAGATAGAAAATTTCTAAATTTTGTACTTGCGATAAAATCGAATTCCCTTACATAAAATCTGAAACTAATTATGCCATCTCAAAGTATCACTTCCATAAAAAGTCGGACGAAAAAAAAAACTTATTAATATAAATTTATCCTAAGAAAACTAAAACAGCAGCAGTATGAATTTTAAAATTCATAATTCATTGTAAATCTACGATTTTAATCAGAATCATCTCTCTTTTTCTTATCTTTATCCTTATCCTTATCCTTGTCTTTATCTTTATCAGATTTCTTCGATTTCTTTTTATGCTTTTTGTGACTCGGACTTCTAGATCTACTTTTATTTCTTTTTTTTTCATGACTTCTACTCCTTGACCTGCGATGAGATCGATCTCTTTTTCTATCTTTTTCATCTCTATCCGAATCTCGAGATCTTTCCCTACTCCTACCCCTATCTTTTCTTCCTTCAAGCGGAGAATCTTCGTGAGACCGGATTGTCTTAACATTTGGTCCGGGGGTTACTAACGTTCCCGGTGCCCAACTATCTCTCCATTGATCCGCTGCAGTGGGTTCGTATGAAGAGAAATAATCCGGTTCGGGGTTAAAATATTCATTAGGAGGAGGCGGACCACCGTAAGGAGCTGGAGCTGGGTTAAAACCCGGTGGCGGTATTTCCATGGGAGGTATTATTGGAGGCATCATGTTGGGATGCGGAGGCATTGCTGAAAATTCAGGGTTTGGAGGCATTACTTGAATACTGGTATTTTCCTGCCCACTTTCATCTACTCTTCTAGATGCCACTCCTGATCCTATAACTCGAATTTGACCAGTGGTTTCCCATCCTGGTTTTTTACTTTGGAATGTAGGAGCTTGAGTATTTGAGTACTGCGTTGTTGGAACGGATTGTGTATTTGACCAAGATTGTCCTGTTGTTTGCATTGGTAAACCAGTACAGCTTTCATGTATCCTAATTCTTTTCTGTCTTTCACAATACGCTTTCCATGTCTCCTCATTAAATCCATAATTAAAATAATCAGTTATATCAGCACCTGGCATTCTCCAAGGTTTATCTTCAATTCCATCTACATTATATTCATGAGCGGGTACTCCATTAATCACACCAACAGATTCAAATTCCTCAATGGAAAATTTCCCCTGCGGCTTAATACCTGGTGTTGGCATTGTAATACCTCTTTTTGCTATGTTGATATTAGTATAAGTTGGTCCACTTTTGTTAATATCTCCAATAATCACATTAACATTATCTTCATCACTATCGTCATCTTCATCATCATCCTCATCATCTAATTCACCATTTTCCTTCTGTGGTTTATCAACTATTTCACCAGCTTCTCCTGGCTCTGCAGGACTTGCAGCTTTTTCTTCTTCCTCTTCATCATTTCTTATTTCAGGAGGTTGTAGTGGTGCACTTTTAATAGCATCTTGAGAAACTTCACTACTAGCTTCATCTTCCATTAAATCATTTTTAGATTGGCTATCATCACCTGGTGGAGCTTCAGCTCTGTCATCAGCACCTGCTTCATTCTCATTGTCGCCATACAACCACTTATCATCTTCATCTGCTCCCTCGAAATCCATTTTACCTCTTTTATAGGCCTCAATTCCGAGTACTTAAATAGATGTCCTAGAATTAATTATACAATGACTTAAACCTTAATTTACGACTGTAAAGGACTTGCTATAGTAGAATACTTACTTAATCGTTAGAAATAAAAGAAACATTGCCCTAAAAAGCTCCAGTAAACGGTAAAATAAATATTCTTAACCTTACTTGGAAAAATGTCGGCAAAGCAAGTAAATATTTTTTAACGTGGTAGCAGATTATTGCACGACTTCCGGTTAGTGTTTCCGGTAGCCATTGTCGGCCAGATGTGCAGAATTTTGTTTATTTTTCGAGTTTTTAATAATAAGTGATTAAAATGAGCAATCACAATGTGATTTTAGCAGTTCCGTGTAAAATTAAAAGTTTTTCTCGTTACCCCAAGGGCTGGTTCAGATGATGCTAAAATTTTTTTCATATTTCAACGATTTTAAACGGATTGTTGTTGTCGGTTTGCTGCATATACTTGAAAAGGTGCCCGTTCGCGATATTATGCTTTTAATTATGTGCAATTATACAATTTTTTGTTGGCCAATTAGGCTATATTTAGGGTAAGTTTCTGTAAAAGCAGTTGGGCATGCGGTAAAATTGATTGACTCTATTTCTGTTAAGGAAACAAAAAATTGAAGCTCTCTAGGTTTAAATAATTATTTCAATTAACTTAAAGCTCTTTAATATGAAGCGCCTAAGTACATAATCAATAAAACAAAATTTACAAATATCTTTTTCTTTACAGTATGAGTAATTTAAAAAAAAAATGAAGTGTGAATTAATTTCAAATATCATATCATCACAGATCAAATCGGCTGCTACTTTATAGCAACCTATATATTTAATTTTTTTTTCTAAAACTTTACGTTGGAAAATAAAGCCTAAGGGATTTTTTTAAACAAATTCAAACAATATTGCTTTATTTATTTTCCAACGAAAGAAAAAATATAATTGCTTTTATGTAAACTGATTCATTTTTTTTAAAGTGATATGAAAGCTTTTCTAATGGCCAAAGGGAATTCTTTCATACGTCCACATCTCAATGACGAGTAATTTGAGCATTAATGAGTATTTTCAAGTAATATTAATGATTCCCCTTGCCTATTCTAATAGTGCGAGTGATCAAGAAAATGGTCAGTCATGTAACATGACTGTAATGTACTAAAACCAGTCCGTTTTTTTTGTTTATTGACTTTGGAAGTAATAATGTGATTTAATTTGATAAAAATTCAGTGGTAGCCTAGATATTTGAATCAAAAGGCAACAGTACGTTTAGGTATGAAACATAGGCTTTGTTTGTTGAGAATTTTATATCAGTTACCACTGTTGGGAAGATTTAATTATTTTGTAGAAAAATAAATTTACTCGATGTAAATATCTTCAACGGGATAAGCAGTCTCGATAAATTTTTGGTAAAATCTTTGAAATGCTCTCCTGTAATTTTTTTAAAAAAAATATTAAATTGAATGAATGAGTCTTATTTTATAATGATAAAGATGCCTTTGCAATGATCGCCAAGTCAAAGTGCCTACTTGCCCCAATCAACTCAGTTTTAGTTGAAGAATCGCAGGAAGTGGAAGGGAAACTGCACTGACTGTACCTTTAATGTCTGAAACTCGTTTTTTGCAATTCTGTGGCTTTGTAAGTTGCAATTAGGTCCAAAAATTAGAAGTATAAATAAAATGTGAAGTCGATTCCCGAAAAAGCAAAATTTAAACTCACCCTTAACAAAACCCATATCCGAACCAAACCTGAAGTGTAAATACGATTCGTACAATGAAATTCACTACACATTTATTTAAAATAAATTATAAAAATTTCACGGATAACTTATAGAATTCACAACAGACCCCACAAAATACGCATTTAAAAAAATCCAAATCTAAAATTATTTTGCGGCACAAAAATATTAAAGAAATTTTTTTTACCAAAACACGGCACATGCAAACGCGTTAGTTGCTTGATCGAGTACGAACAAGTGACTAAAATTCAACTGGACGAGTCAGGTAGATGTAGGGTTGATGTTAGTACTCCCCTCTTTTTAAATTTTATGACTCTGACGAAAACTCGTAGCTGATTGGTGGAAGTAAATTTAGAGCATTTGGCGATCACACAGGCATCAAAGTAAATTTAAAAAAAAAAATGAAAACATACCCTACTGCTTCGGCTACAGGCCTTGTAGATTCATTTCCAATGAAAACGTGGCACGCAAATCTGTCACAATGAGGATGCTTTGTTATGAAGCCCAAGTACCTTTGGTCCCGGGGATGAAAAGCGCAGAAGGAGACATTTTTTAGGGAATAAAAATAATCGTGGCTAGGGATTTCTTTCCTCTGAAAAATGAAAAAATGTTATTAAAGTCCATTTTGAGTTATTTTTTTTTGCTGCATAAAAAATTTTACCTCAGGCTTTTTTCTATCGACCATTCGAAGCCCAGTGTCTGAAACCTCGAGGATACATGAATGCGGCGTATAGTCTTTTGATTTAATTTTTTTAACAGCTTGGCACAATACAGCATTTCCTTTATGACATAAAGTTTCAACTGAACCCATATAACCAAGTATAAATCTTTCTCTTTTAACTTTTGGCGTTGCGGGATCAAAATCGCTATAATCGACGTCTACTACGTAGGCCGATGGAAATATTCCTTGCCTACCAGTTCTGAGATTGACGCCTGAAATTGAAATAAATTAGGCTTCAATTTTATTAAATGTATTTGCTAAATAAGTCGTACTTACCTTCGCACCAAAGATCATCCGCTTCTTTATGCACGTAAATGGGATCTCCGATTTCGATATCAATTTCATCGTGGTGCCTAATTACAAATTTATGAAGTCCCCTGTGAGTTGGATCCAATAATTCTAAATCTGTAAATGGCATTCTACCACTTGTAGACATCGGAGATCCAGGAGAAATGGATCCGTTATGAAGTTGAGGCGATACCGATTTAAGACCATCTGGGGAATGTGCGGTTGAATTTCCTGAATCAGCGTCTGTGCTGTGAAATTTGTCTGAATCGGGAGAACTATCTTCGTCTCTGAGATAATTGTGACATTTTAGTAGAGTAAGGGGTCTTGTTGTTTGGCCACCAATGGCAAAATTCGGAGATTGAATTGAAGTTTTTTCTAACGCAGCTCCTAATTCTTCGGCTAGGGAAAGTTGTTTGGTGAAAGCGGCTGAAAAAACGGAAAATTTATATTCAAATTGTTAAGGCGAATAATGGGCCAAAGCTGAATCAGATCAGAAAGTTTTGTAGGATTATCCAGGAAGAACTATACAACTCTTGCTAAAGAGCCCGTGTTCATTATGGCTGTTGGTTTTGTTAGCTCGAGATTACTTATTTCGATTTAAGGTGTAGAATTTTTCCTTACGCTTTTTTGAAGTCGGTATTTCCGGTAATTTCCGCCTTCTTCTTTCCCCTGTAAAACTACCTAATCCTTCATCATCATGCCGATGAACTGTAAATCCTTCTCCCCAATTTAGTATCAAATTATTTGATCCATTAATATCACAGTTCCCGATTTGTACAATATTGTCTTCTTCTGAATTACTTCCACTCCTAAAAAATAAAAATGACGCAAATTATCGGTGCCCTTAAAAATTAAAAAACCAAAACCGCCTTTATTGATACCGTAAGGTTTCCCTTCTTTGGGAAATTCCGGAAGTAGAAGGCCTTTCCTCATATTTTTTGTGCAAAGGGGAGGAATGACTTTCCCTATGATTATTTTCTTTTTCGGTCTCTTCATTATTGTTATTATTATTCCTGACTTCTTCGAAATTAGGCGAATCTTCATCTAATATAACATCATGTACTAATCTGGAATGGTAAAAGAGGATGACATTAAAGTATTTTAAATGTTATGCTGGCATTTACGTCATACCTGCAATTCCCTTAAGAACTCAAAAATAAAAATTTTTCATATAAAATTCGATTTGGGCTTTCATGCGGATATGGCTAAAGCAAAAACTACATAAATCAATAAGAAAAACATATTGTTTATTAAAATAATTTAAAAAAATAAAAAAGAAAAGAAGATGGGTATTGATTATCTTCAAAGAGAATTTTTAAATAGATTAAAGAAGATGCACTGATTATGTTCTAAAGAAATAAGTTTAATACAAAGCACTTACGTGTAAGTATTTGCAGTTGCCTTAATATGTCGAGGAACTTTATTTGAATAATATGTTAACTGTTCGAATTCGGTATCCGCCATTTTAACTAACTCCCCTTACTACTTTCTCCTACGTCTGCGTCGCGCGGATATCGATTCGGATTTTCCATTTAGCGAGGGTAGATGCCTCTATACGTCCCCTTGAATCTTGATTTACGGTTATGATCTAATTAATTATTAATAAATAAGGTATAAGATAAATGGGATTTTACATCGTCAAAAAAGTACATAACACTTGGCTTACCTTTGTTAAAAGATTTTTTTTAAAAATTGTCCGGAGATATTTTTGGTATCATGTTGCGGATTTAAAACCTTGCCGAGTGGATTGTGCGGTTGAAAGAATTGGAAAAGATAAAAGGAGGAAAGAGGTTTGATGGGAAATCTCTGTTACATTAACTGATTTGACACGGGGAAACATAGCCATTGTTTTAAGCTTTTATCAGGGGTTCCTTAAAAGCTGCCATTTACAGGGGAGTTTTCTTCTTTGAAAATTATTAAGCAATTTAGATTTGTTTCAAAAGGATAGATCTAGTATGATAATGACGTCTAGGAAATGATTAGGGAAATATAAAGTAACTTAATAATTTTAAGAGTTTGGAGAGCGTTTTTGTCCCTTTTTTTAAAAATCTTTAAAGCTTCTTTTTCAGACATTTCGAAAATGTATGTTAACATTTTTCCCCCCCTTTTTTTTCAGGTAAGTCAAGTAAGTTAATCGCTGTAACATGAGTCATAAGTCATGATCCTTGGAATCCTGGGGTGTTTTCAGGTCGGGAGCCGAAATTTAAGCGATTTCTCGAAAGTTTCGCCATTCATCCCTAAACATGGTCCCACTGTGGTCATTAATGCAATTTAAGTCTCTTAAAACATTAAAAGCAAGAATACAGACAATCAGAAACGACTTGAAACACTGCTGCGCCATCTGCTTCCGAACTAAAATCCGCGTGGTTAAGCACGACAGCATGTCCCAAAGTATTAAAGATAGAAGTTTCGAGACCTGTTTAGAAGACCGTGGGAGTAACATGGTGACGATTTGTTATGCAAATTTAAAAGCTTCTTTACAGCGGTCTGTACAATTAGTACGTCAAACTCGAACGATGCCTTAAGGCAGGAAGAAGCAATAACCATGTAGATTTTCGGGACGTTACTGCAGCTTGATTCCTCACGAGCCGAAGCAGTGTGTAGACATGTCTGAACAATTTGATCACCCCACTGACCGAAAATTGACCAGGAGACTTCGACTTCCTCATTAGATCGCATTTGCTAGCGCCCCGTGAACGGATCCGCTTGTGTCAGCTATAAGGACGTAAGACTTTATTCTTGAAAGTCAGCAGCCTCCTTTGCGCACGGATAGTTAAATTCGAGGTTTCACTGCCATAAAATACAGAACGAATGGTGCTATAAATATGAAGTTTAGCTTGCCTAAATAGGACTCAACAGCGGAAAACTTGGCCTAGCGAAAAAAGACCCACTCCACTGAATCCTCCACGCAACTTCATAAAGCTCCTGAAAACTTTCCCTTGTTGTGATCAACTACAAGATTCATCCGCATGCACTTTAATGTATTTTTAAATTCAATCCTACTGTCTTTTTACAGTTTTCTCACCGGTGCATAAACTGAACCGACATTTCCCCTATTCCCACTCATCCAGTCACGGCTCGTTTTATTTTTTATTCTTGATAACGAATTTTTAAAATGCTCTTCTCTTGATTAACAAATTCACTTCTGTGATTTTCTCATGGGGTTTTATCCATTTTATTTCGTTTTTGTGGTTATCGCCTAAATAGATGCAGCACATTATTGAGAAACGAAGTGAGAGAAACAGTGAAATAAAAAAAAAAGCTTTCAATTACTCAACACTGACAACGGAAAACATCTGGATATTTTATCAAGCTCCTTTTTCCCCCGTTCATTCATTCATTGTTACCTAAAAAATAAAAAAATTCGAATGCATGAAGTTCTAAAGATACTCGATTTTCTATTGGAAAGTTACCTTTTTACTTTCCTAACGGGAAATGGGGTTTCTATGTTAGTCCACTTGAATGTCCCGTTTAACTCCTGTTTACATTTGTATTCTTTGACATAGATTTAAACTCATGCGCCACGTTGCAACAAGAAGAAAATCCGAAGAATAAATGGAAAATCATTCAAACCAGATGATATTTTCTTTGAGTCAATATTTTTTGATTAAATACGAAAAAAGAATATTCCATAAGGTTATGAATGAAACAGTAAAGTTTTTTTTCCTCTTCGTTTTTTTTCTTTCTTGATTAGCTGAATCTGAAATCATGAGAAAAGTGTTTTACCTTGATTTGGGCAATCAGTTTTCATGTGATGACGTCACAAAGCTGGCCAATCAGACGCCTTTTCCACTTTCAAATACGAAACCAAGAGTTGAAAGTTTTTCATTTCGTCGAATCTTTCGCTTCGGATCGGTTAATTTTCCCGCGGAGAAAATTTTCTTTTTCAAAAAAATTATTTGTCGGAGTTTGGTTTATGAGTGTGAAATAATTTTATTCGAAAGAGAATGAGTGGGTCAGGAAAAGGTTTGTTGGGTCTTTGGTTGTACAGGACAGGAGAGGAATGGGCTTTAAAGGAAAATATTCCACCTGCAACGGTAAGAAAAATTTGCGATTTGTTTCAATAATTAAAAAGTAATTTAAAGGTTATTTCCTTTAGAGGAAGTATTTTTGATTTTTTGTCGAGAAAATGGAAAGAAGTAAGATAAAGAATTTTTATGGTAGAAATTTCGAAAAATCGAATTTCGGTATTTTTAGGCTTTTGGAGATTTACAGCGCACAAAATATAGATTCGGGAATGATATTTATCTGTTCCCGTCAAGGCATGAAAATTTTTCAAATTTTCAAAAAATTTGAAAAATCTTGCTACGCACTTTTCTAACTGCGCAAAAGTTTAAAGTTTTTCCAAAAAAAAATTTTTGTGATCCAAAATAATAGAAATCACAGATTTTTTAAAATTTTAGAGTTGCACTGAAAAAAGCTTTTGGCTGAAGTACCGGCAGCCAAAGTTTACGTCACTGCACAACAAAGCATTTTAGCTCGAAGAGATAAAACTATTGGTACCTGAACCTTTAGAAGCTGCAAGTATTAATCTCCAAATTGCGGCTGAAAAATTGTTAACCCTTCGAGCCTTAATAGAACTGCTGTATTATATTAATCTAAATTTAGGCTTGATCAGCCAAAATTTTTTCCATTTTTAATTGTAGAAAAATTAGGTATTACATTTTTCCAGAGTTGTTAATCTATATTTTTACGTTATTTTCATTAATGGTACTGTAATGGAGCTAAAACTGATTTCAGAGATTATCTTTTAACAACTTGCTGAAATTAACTATAAAAATCATATCCTCTTGTCTGTTCCTCACGATTGGTTAAATTTTATTCAAATTAACCCTAATAGACCTAAACTTATTCATAACCGTAAAACTTCCATTACCCTTGCCTATTCCTGGTTAAAGCTCTAACCCCAGTTAAAATTGGAAAAGGTGTCGATAACCCGTTTTTGATCATTAAATTATTTTTAGCCGATTAAATTCATTTTCCAAGAGGACTATCTATGGTTTTTGAAAGAAGTCACATGAACGGTTTCCGATATTAATTAAAAAGGAACAAGATGGTCACGTTTTTCTTCTTCGATAAATCCGTTCAGTGTAGACCGATCTTGCTCCTTGTTTAATCAGTTCTGTCAACATCGATTCAAAAAATGAATATCGTTGATCAAACATGATTGATAAAAAAATCTCTAACTCATTTTCTCTTCACTTATACTCTTTACAATCTTTTTTAGAAACCGAGAAAGAAATTAGGGCAGATTTCAAGGAAAGGTACGGTAGATGTCGTTCAATCAGGGCTGAACCACAATAGTGTTGTTTTTGGATTGTCGAATCAGGTTGGAGGTTTATCGAGGGCGCTACAGGTTTTTGAGGTATAATTAATTTTTTTTCAAATTAAGAAGTTTTAAAGGGTTTCGATTTTTTATGGGTTTTATTACTTTGAAAGGCACTTGGAGTGAATGTTGTGCATATCGAATCAAGACCGTCTAAGAGGAAAGAATCAGAGTACGAAATACTAGTGGATGTTGAATGTGATAACAAAACTATGGAGCAATTGGTATCATTGTTGAGGAGAGAAGTTTCTGCGATAAATTTGAAACAATTTGAGGAGGGTGCTGATTTACCACCGCCTACGCCATCTTCCACTGCTAGCTTTGGTAATTTTTGCTATAAAACATTTTCTACTACGTCAACCGAGTAGCTATAAACTTGATATAATTATTTGGCAGATTTCGGAGAGATGCCATGGTTCCCTCGGAAAATATCAGATCTGGACAATGCACAAAGGGTTCTTATGTACGGGAGCGAATTGGATGCAGATCACCCGGTAAGTTTCGATTACATAAAATCTAATTCAATCGAAAACTTTAAATAATTTTAATTTTTCTGATTGATATTTCAGGGGTTCAAAGATCCAGTTTACAGGAAACGTCGAGTGCAATTTGCTGAAATCGCAAACTCGTATAAATAGTAAGTTTGAAAATTAATTTCCCCCTCATCCTTCATCTGATTCGATTATGAAGTCTGGATTTGTATTGAAAGGAGCGAAATATGATAATAATTAAATTATTTCAAAATCTTATCTCTCTGAATTGTCGACTCGTAAGAATTTAATAAAGAAAAATCAAGCGACAGCTGGTCAAAAAAAAGTTAAACGAAAAAAAGAAAAGTATTATAAGTGATATTGAGTTTTTCTTTTGTTTTATGCAGCGGGAATCCGATTCCAAAGGTTCAGTATACGGAAGAAGAAATTAAAACATGGTAAGTCGGCTGTTTTTTTATTCTATTAATTTTTTTAATTCATTCGAAACTATTCTGGTAGGGGCACGGTTTTTCGTGAGCTTCACAAACTCTACGTCAAACATGCTTGCCGGGAGTATTTGGAAAATTGGCCTCAGCTTGTTAAATATTGCGGATATCGAGAAGATAACATTCCACAACTACAAGATGTTAATGTTTTCTTGAAAAGAAAAACCGGTTTTGTCTTAAGACCTGTAGCCGGATATCTAACGCCACGTGATTTTTTAGCCGGATTAGCTTTCAGGGTTTTTCATTGCACGCAGTATATTCGACATTCATCTGATCCTTTCTACACTCCGGAACCGTAAGTTCTTTTTTTTTATGGTTGAGTGTTTGGAAAGGCATTCATTGTTGTTTTTGCAGAGACTGCTGTCATGAATTATTGGGACACATGCCACTTCTTGCGAATCCAAGCTTTGCCCAGTTTTCGCAAGAGATCGGTTTAGCGTCTCTAGGAGCTGCGGATGACGATATTGACAGATTGGCTACGGTAAGTTATGAATTGCTTGATATTAGCGCTCTCCAAAGAACTTAGCTTAAAGGGAAAGAGTCGCCAATACTCTGTAGCGCAAAGCTGATTTGTAATTAGCTATAAACAAAGTCAAGTCGTCTTCAATTTATTGGTTGAAGAATTATATGCTCTCTACTGCCAACGAACCTAGTTGAAGTTTGGTCGCAGCCAGACACAAGCCGCCGACTCCCTCCCTCTCATGACCATTTCAACTTAAACCAGAGTTATCTTTTGGGATTTTTTGAAACTAAATCTATGATCCCTTTTCTTAAACTAATCCTTAAATTCCAATGATATTTCCTTTAGCTCTACTTTTTCACTGTGGAATTCGGTCTATGCAAACAAGACGGAGAACTCCGAGTCTACGGAGCAGGTTTACTCTCATCAGTAGCTGAATTGAAGCACGCTATCGAAGCAAAAGACAAAATCAAACGGTTCGACCCAGAGATTACATGCAAAGAAGAATGCATTATAACCTCTTATCAAAATGCTTACTACTACACTGACACTTTCGAAGAAGCTAAAGAAAAAATGAGGTAAGGTCACTATACTTTTCCCCAATTTAACATTTCCTCATGGAAATCCTTTTTCTCTTTAGGGCGTTTGCTGGGCAGATTAAAAAACCTTTTGGAGTTCGATATAATCCATACACTCAAAGCGTCGAGATTTTAAGCAACGCTGAGAAAATAGCAGCACTTGTTAGTGAGCTACGAGGAGATTTGTGTATTGTCAGCAATGCTTTGAAGAAAATTCACGAACAGGATGAAACAGTCGATGTTGAAGGGCTTGCTAATTTATTACATGCAGATTTGACTTTAGGAGAGAAATCGGACGATCATGCACATTCAGATGAAGATGACGAATGAGAATATTAAAATTTTTTTGAGATAAATGTACCTTTTATATAGAATTTGGACCATTAGTTTAACCCCTATAAATGGTAGATTTTATGTTTTGAAAATATACGAATAAGCAAACATTCATGTAATGTTTATTTAAAAGTTTTTAGGAGTGCATCAGGTCAGTAACATATTTAAAAAT
Source organism: Liposcelis brunnea (assembly GCA_023512825.1). NCBI lineage: Eukaryota > Metazoa > Arthropoda > Insecta > Psocodea > Liposcelididae > Liposcelis > Liposcelis brunnea. Next base: position 22,872,164 of record CM042073.1, read on the forward strand.
ACATTTCTGAAATCACAGTGATCGTTAAAAATTTTACTTTTTCTGAATATTTTGAAATTCTTCGAGTATGGTCTTCAAAGAAGCAAGATGTTCTTCTCCTACAGGTATGATCTGATCCGGAGGCAAGACAAATCCGTAATCACCTGTGTCTCTCATTTCATAAACATAAGAAAGAGTAGCATTAAGTTTGTCGTAATACCATTCCGTGCTAGTTCCGCTAGTTTGATCTAAATATTAAAAAATTAACTTGTATCAAATTGCTCTAAAAAATTTCTTAATAAATAGTAAATACTAACAAATGGTATCATAAATCGCGCCAACTTCAAATTCTGTACCATGCACCTGACGAAGAGAATCAGCAGCAGCATCGCCTATTCTTTGCTATTGACGAGATTTTAAAAAAATGATCAAATTATTGCATATTACTTGTTTCTTTTTAAAAGCAGAACTTTTCGTACTTACCCATAAATCGTGTTCGGGTATGGGTGTGTCAGTATAACCCCAAGGGAACATGAGAAGCTGAGAATAGCTATGATAAGCGACATAAACTTGATTATTCCTTTCTTTTGCAATTTGCGTTAAATAATCGGAAAGACTTTTGGTTTCTACTTCTGAAAATCCGGAGGGCCCAGCATAGGTTTCGCTGCAGGGATTGAGTTTATCAGAGCCTCCCTCTGGATATAAAAATTGTAAGTGAATTAGAAGCAATTCTTTAAAGAAATGTTTTTTTTTTTTTTTTTAAATTACATACCACCCCAGTGCGAGCCATAATTTCTATTTGCGTCAGCTCCGTAACAAGTTATAATTCCTACTTTGTAAGGTTTTCGTGTTTTCCTCCAATATCGATCCTAAAATAACAACTAAAAGTCTTAGAAAGTTCTTAAAATTTCAGGGTGAACTAGGCCTAAAAATCCTTTCTTATGTTTAGGTTTACTTTATTTATTAATACTTACACTTTCCCAGGAGAAAACGTAGCCGTCTGGGTTAACACTTGGGAAGTATAAATAATTAAACTGACGCCAAATGGGATCGGAGTTATCTTTCAAAATTTCATTAACTACCCAAGAGGAACCGGCAACTGTGATCCATTCTCTTGCATGGATTCCTAAAAAATAAATCGTCAGCGATTCCACCCGGAAACAAAGACAAGCTAATTGCAATCAGTTATGTTCCTACCCGATTCTATGACAACTCCTGGCAAACCATCTCCGTTATTAATTTCTATCCCTTTAATATCTCGACCTTCATACGTTTGCCCACCAACCACAACTTTGACATTTTCGTTCTGTGCTTCCAGCTCATCAAGCCAAGCGTAAACCTACAGAACGTAAAATTTTAAGGAACATTCATAGGGTGAAATCAAAGTACTAAATAATGATATCTACCTCATCTAGCTGGTGGTAATCGGTCCATTCTACTTGTTTCATAGATCTAGAGGCCATTCGTGTTTGTTCTTCGTCAATCAACCTTGGATTACAAAATTAATCAATAACCGATTATTGAATAAAGTTCAAAGCGGAATTACCTTTGAGCATTGTCTATCTGAATTTCATGTTGTATTCCTGTTGTTTTTAAAAAGTGCTGGAAAAATTGCTTTTTATTGGGCGCAACCATTATACTCACAGGAATTCCAACTTTTCTCGGCTCGGACCAGAAATCAAACTGAAAAATTTTACCACTTCATTCTTCTGCAGCTAGGTGCAAGTATTTCACAAAGAAGGCTTCTTACCTGTCCGGTAAGCTGAAGCTCATGAAGAGCATGCACTTGTTCCTCATTCTTGGGAGTTAAGCGATGAACTTGATAGAAATCGTACCTAACTTTTTCAGCTAAAGACAAAGCGATCGATCCGACGAACAAAAACAGTAAAATGTGCCTCATTCTACAATATTTTACAGAAATATAAAAAAAGTATTTTATTAGGAAAATTTAAGAATCCTTACCTGGGAAATTTTCAGAATTTCTAAATAAAACGAATAATTTCCCAAGAAACAATCTGTTCTTGAGAAAGAAATTTCAATAAATAATTTTTTTTATCTTAAAAACGAGCGCAGTCATTTTCATAATCAGGAAAAGATAATTATTCAATCATTTGGGAATACCGTTGCGCAAGAGGTGCGGGTATTTTCCTCTGACAGACTTTGGAAGTTTCAAAATGGGCCTTTTATCTTATTGTGGCCCAAAATTGTAAGACAATAGTTCTATTGTATTTACTAATCGAAAAATGTAATGAGAGCATGCTTTGGTGCCTGCTACGGCTTCCTAATTTTTGACAAATCTAGATAAGGCATAGTCACAGAATTCACAGGGTGGACAAAAAGTTTATGAATTATAATGCTGAAGGCAAAAAGAGAAGAGGCGATATCACTAAGAAGATGCAGTATGATTCAGATAAATTCTTTTGAATCAGACTTTTATTTGCTACTAGCTTTAGATAAAAAGCTCTTCAGTTTTGTTAAAAGCAGCCAAGAAGTTGCACAGTCATATCAGCCCTGCAAAAATGGGAGTAGGAAAGGCTTACACTTGAGACCTGGTATCACGTGCTGAGCGTATACTTGATCTTCTAAAAGATTGCAATCAGTCTGATTGCAGAATGTTTTCTGCTATCAGAAAATGAAATGGTCTAATAAAAACCTTTTGTACGCTTGGAGGATGATCTGATATAATCTTTTCGAATTTGCATGGTAATGAATGTAACGAAATCGTCGCTTTGAGAGGCCGCTTGCGCTTGCAAAAAAAAATTATAGCTTTGATAAGAAATAGAGAGCCATTAAAAAACGATTTAAAAAATTGATTTTAAAACCTTGGCGGTCCTTCAGCGCTTATCTTTATTTTTTAATAACTTTTGTTAATTGGCAGACTGATTTTAAGATAAGATTTTTTTAAATTGTTATTTAAAAGAATTCGTTGTATTGGATCAAGAGTCTAAATATTTTCCCAGAAAGCGCTTGCCTTTAACAATTAAAAGTTATTTCCGGTATTATTTTTAAAAAACCTACAGAATGAAGTTTATTTTTCTGGTTAGTGTTCTTGGAACTGCAGCATTAATTGCTGCAGAAAAAGTTAAGTACGATTCATGTCAAGTTCATCGATTGGTGCCCAAAACAATATCACAATTGGATGCTATTCGCCAGTTTCAACTTTCTCATGAGGTAAACTTGTGTTTTTTTAAAAATGATATTAAGAAAGATTAAATTAGAAACTTTTTGCAATTTTAGTTTGATTTCTGGACAGAGCCGAGGGGGATTGGTCTGCCAATAAGTGTGTTGGTACCGCCAGCTAAAAATCACACTTTTCAGCAATTTATTAAATCTCACGGAATTGAGGATCAAATTCAAATAGACAATGTTCAAAAGTTGATCGATGAAGAAGAAAAACGTTTAGCACATAGATCGATTAAAAGGGTAGATTGGACCGATTATAATACAGTAGAAGAAGTAAGTACAATCTAAAATGAATTATTCTTGTCAAAAAACATTAAACATTGCTTCCCAACACACGAATTGGATGCGGATCGCATGCGATTTTCTCCGAAAAATTCGCGTGCACCAATCAGTGTGGATGATCTTGGAATGCAAAACCTTTACTCTTCAACTTGGTATTGTTCTTTAGATTTCTGACTGGCTTGATGAACTAGAAGCGAAATACGACAATGTGAAAGTCATAGTAGGGGGGCAATCATATGAAGGCCGAGATATTAAAGGAATAGAGATTAACAACGGCGATGGTTTGCCAGGAGTCGTTATAGAATCAGGTAATTATTTATCAAAACCTTTTCTTGGAGCTGTCGAGAACGTTCTTTTTTGTTTTACAGGTATTCATGCAAGAGAATGGATAACAACCGCCGCTACTTCATGGATTATCAACGAAGTTTTGAAAGATACGGATCCTATTTGGAAACAGTTCAACTGGCTGTACTTTCCTAACGTTAATCCAGACGGTTACGCTTTTACTTGGGATAGTGTAAGTTAAATTTGCAGTTTTGCAAATTCACTAAAATCATACTAATAATAAATTACTGCAGGATCGACTCTGGAGAAAAACAAGGAAACCCTATAAAGTTGGTTTAATTACGTGTTACGGTGCCGATCCCAATAGGAATTTTGATGATCATTGGAACGGTAATCTATGAAAATTAAGTTAGTCACCATAAACTTCTCTATGAACAGTAAACTAAACATTTTTTCTCTGCTTTTTTATTTATAGAAGCAGGATCTAGTTCAAATCCTTGCAGTGAGACATTCGCTGGATCGGAAGCGGCCTCAGAAGTGGAAATTAAATCATTATCCGAATATTTAACACGATCGGCTGAAGAACGAAATAATAAAATTTACATTGCTTTTCATAGTTTCGCTCAAGTCATTTTGTTTCCGTGGGGATACACAAGCAAACCCACACCCAGTAATGATTTATGGGTAGGTATAAAAGTTTACATGAAAACTTTGAACCACTAGGGTGATAATATTTTTGTTAATAGCAAAAAATTGGTGAAGCTGCTGCTGATTCTCTTCGTGAAGTCCACGGGACAGAGTTTGAAGTAGGCTCAATATACAATATAATGTGTAAGTATACATAAGATATTAATAAGAATGATCTTTTTGAAAAGTAATAATGCTTGCTCTTGAAATTTAGATGCAAGTAGCGGAAGCAGTCTCGAGTGGTACTACGACAAACTAAATGCAACTATTTCTTTTGGTTACGAAATGAGGGATACCGGAAGATACGGATTTGTATTACCTCCGGATCAAATCATTCCAGCAGGAGAAGAGCATCTTGCTTCTTTAAAAACGATTCTTGTAGAATATCAGAAAATTTAAATATAGATAGAGAAACGATTTAATACTAAATATGTTTAATATCTCTTTCCTGCTTTTGATAAATAATTCAATGATATAATGAACATAATTCATTCCTGATCTAGATTACTTTTATTTTTCGATAAGATTTTTCTGTGGAAAGGATTCCCCGCTTGAGTTAGTTATCTGATCAGAAGTTAAAAATCTATATTCAAATAGGCATGGCTTAGAGCTTTTCGCCAGCCTCGTGGCGCACTGAATATCGCACCCGACTCACAATCGGGGAGCCAAGCGATCGAATCCACATTTCGGTTAGAATTTTTTTGACCGAAATTCACCTCTGACCATCGATAACTGATCATATGAACATAATTCGATGATAGGAAATGGTGAACAAAATCACCAAAAGCAAGAATTTGAGGTTTTTCAGGGTCCTTGAATCTGTGTAATACTCAACAGGTTATGATTCGCATAAAGCGATCTCTCTAAGTTGTTAAATTCACTATAAGATTCACCTTCCATATTAACATGCGTCAATCTCAGTTAGTCTCCCAGCCGACAGTCTAGCTTAATAGAGCACTCTCACGGCAAGCGAGAGATTCGGTTTTCGAATCCCGGTGCTGTACGTGTTGGTGAAATTTTTTCTGAGATTATTTCCTTCATGTTCACACCATTTCCTAACAAATTACCAAAGGCAAAAATTTGAGGTCATTCAGGGCCGACTTTTCACAACCATAATTCGTGCACTGTAGTTTACACTTTGTCCCCCTTGCAAAGTTATGACAAGCCAGCAAGCGGTAAAATGTCTAGTACAGACTTTTTAACTTGCCGTTCAGCTTCTGCGTTATAATAGTAGGACCTTCGTATCATTAGCGCATAACACAGATACATGCACAGATATCGCCGATCACGATTGTAACACATAAAGAAGAGCTTTTTGCTCGTTTTTTTTAAAAATTAATTGAAACATGAGACTTACCCTACCGTTATTAATCCTTGGGTATCCTGCATTGATTTCGGCAGAAAAAGTTAGGTACATGTCCTCTGCAGTTCATCGACTAAAACCAAAAACAGAGGAACAGTTCCAAGCTCTTCGTTTAAAGTCAGCAATAAACGCACAAGGTGAACATTCCAATACAGCTATAAAAAAAATAAACACCCAACTGAATTAGAATTTCAGTTCGATTTCCGATTACAACCAAGAAAAATTAACGTACCTGTAAGTGTGCTAGCTCCACCCAACAAGAAACAAACATTTCAGTATTTTTTAGAACATTCACTTCGAAAATCTAGAAAAGTATTATAAAAAATTTTAAGCGGAAATATGTAAATATAAAAAATTACGAATTAAAATCAAAATTTTCTTTCAATTTATTACTGAGGAAAAATTCATAATCTTATACAATCAATGATTACAAAATACTTATTTTTTTATGGTAAGAAAATGTAAATCGAATAAATTTTTAAAAGAAAAAACGTTTTTTTAAAAAACTGAAAAATAATATGACCATTATATAAGTGAAGATTAAAATAAATACAAAAATGATATCTATAAAAGCTCGGCAGCGACATCATGACGTATAAATTGCTTAAAATAAGTTTAAAAGAATCCAAAATTTTTGGATTCGGATACGATCACGCAGCTTTTAGAGAAACCAGTAAAAAATCTTTGGTTCAGTTATCCACATATTTTCCATTCGTATTTAACACTCTGTTTTTCTCTGATTGTCTCTTGATTCCTTTATTTGTGTTTCGATGTGTGTGACTGCCTCTAGTACTTGAAATAAGCTTTCTCGTAACTTGGAGGTCAGTTCAGTTAATTCAGTCTCGGCGGAAGTGACCACGAAAACTCCTAAAAAACGATTTTGTGTAATTTATCTAACATAGTTTTCCTGAGCCTTACTAAACATTGCAGTGGCAAGATCTTACTACAAAGTTTCTAGGAACTTGAAAATTAAAAAACTGAAAACTTACCAGGTTTATCTCTTGCTAATAATTTGCAGTAAACATTTAAAATCCCGGTAATATCATCTTCGTCTTCGAAAGCAGAAGTCTGCCTTGCATGTTTAAGAGCGGCCGCCCATTCTCCTTCATTAACGAGATCTAAAAGAGCAGCTTCAACTTCATCATCTCCCTTCGGTCCTCCCGTTAATATCGGCCCGGGAGAAACGGACGGAGACGGTGTCGGGGTTGGAGTTCCTCGATCCGAAAACGGTGTGTCCTCAGCTGCTTTGCCTAATGCAACTTTGACTAATGAAACTTCTTGAGAAATATCAGCTAATTTATTTGCACGAGCGATATTCGAAAGAGCCGATAACATTTTATGAGCCGCTTCTAATAATAACAATAATTGGAAATGTAGTTTGTATAATGCTCGGCCTAAATCTAAAGCTAATTCGTTTCCGCTATCTGCTCCATCTTCTTCGTTTAATAATTGTAACTTAACGGACGTTTTAATACCGTCCAAACATTCTGCGGCTTGATCCTTTCTGTCTAAAAATGTTTCCAAGTGTTCTTGGATTTCCAACATCCCAAATCTTAAAATTTCGCTAAATCGAGATTCTTGCAGCGCATCAAAAGTAAACCACACGTGAGGAGGATCCGCTCTAGTGGATAATAACTCACAGACGCTTGATAATTTCGAGGTTAGAAGCGGAACTCCTCTCGTTGATAAATGAGAGCTACATTCTTTCGTCATTTCGATTGTTTTGTTAACTACGTCCTGCAAAAAAATTAAATAAATAAAAAATTTTAATTAATTCGTAAACAGAAAATTTGAACTTACCTTAATTAATCTATTGAGTAATTGAAATAATTCTAACGGTAATGTAGGTAAATGATTAAAGAAATTTAAAATCTGGTGCTTCCACGCTTCTTCAGCGTCATCCCTAACGATTGGCCTAAAAGTTAGCAATGCGGATAAATTTGGGGAAGCGTTACATGGTGTGACGTCCCCTAAATCCCCAGCACTCGATCCGGATGTATCCGATCTAGTTACGGAACTTCGCCTGTCACGTAAATTAAGCGAAGAAGGTGGATATACGATATTGCTTCCGGCAGAACTGACAAAATCAGAAGCTGCAGGTACTTCATCGAGAGGCGATTCGGAACCGACTTCGTCGTCCGATGATTCTTCGGCAATCCCTCGCTGAAATATTTTAAACGTCTGTTAACAAATTTGTTTGAAATAAAAAAAGCATGAAAATTGTTTGGGTTTTTTTTCCTGTCTGATTCTTACTCTTTTCTTCCCCAAAACTGGTGTGTCTTCGCTGACGCTTTCTTCGAGTGCTGATGATATCGGATCTTTTTCACATTCTCCTTCGAGTAATGGCCGGCGGCGGACCCCCCAGTTGAAGTTATCTGTACTTTCTCCCTGTAAATAAAAATGAGGGCAATTATAAAGGTAGGTTAAGTTGCCAGTTCACACAAAAAAAAAAAAAAATTAACTCACCTCAACGCTTTCACTTTCATATTCAAGAAAATCGAAATCTTTAAACACTCCGAATTGATCTTGAGTTGCGTCTTCACGTCGAGAACCACCGGAAAGATCATTCGGACCAGATACTTCCTCCGTAGATGATGCCATACTTGATTGTCGTTCCATGAGATCAGAGCTTTGGCTAAATATTACCTGATAAATAAAAAAAATATTTACAGTTGAGAATAGCAAAATTTTTTCTTGTTTAATAAAATGACAGTAAGATGCTTTTGTGCTATGAAAAATAAAAAGATTTTTATCGTGTCGGCAGAATTGTAATCTGTAATTTTAAAAAGCTACGGATTTCCCATCCAAAATTAAATTCTTTTCAACTAGCTTACCTGATCAGCAAGAAAGGGGTTTCAACGCGAAAGTCAGCCATGAGGATCGCTATTGTGTCAACAGTTCACATTGTTGCAGACCGATTTCATTGGACTTCAACATTGTGACGTGACGTTATTTGACTGCAGCGACTCTAGTGGTAGAATTTCGCATCGGTAACCCCCTTTCTTGTAATACATAAAAAGCACATGCAATCACAGAGATGACAATCCCCAAGATAAAAGTATCGAAAGTTGACTCTGTTCATTTCTACAGTGATCCCAATGGCAAACTCGCCTTCCGGCTCTAGGTTGCCTTGGCGGGCATGCAAAAACATTTCCCAGATGATTACATTATCTGTCAAGTATTGGAACTACAGTGAAAACTCGTTATAGCGACCCCCGCTTAAAAGGATTTTCGCGGTAATACAATTTTTTTTTTTGGTCCCTGCACACTCCCATAAGAGCATAATGTAAAAATGTAAAAGTGAACATCGTATGGTTCGTTTTTCAAGATTAACAAATTTTATTAGTTAATTTTTTCAATTAAATTTCGAGTATTGAGTATAAATATTCATGACTAATAGTCCTAATAACAATTATTTCATTAATTTTGAAAGAGAAAATGCAAAAAGGGCACTTATGCACTCGTTTTCTGTAGACATATTCCTTTTTTACACTAAGAGATTCCCCCTCCCCCTACACCAGCGCCATCTTGTAAACGACTACGCAACACTAGCGCCGTTAGTTCAGTCGAGCTCCGTCTGTCGAAGAGTGAACATCGTATGGTTTGTTTTTCAAGATTAAAAAATTTTATTTGTTAATTTTTTTAATTAAAATTTCTAGTATTGAGTATAAATATTCATGACTAATAGCCCTAAAAACAATTATTTCATTAATTTTGAAAGAGAAAATGCAAAAAGGCACTTATGCACTCGTTTTCTGTAGACATATTCCTTTTTTACACTAAGAGATTCCCCCTCCCCCTACACCAGCGCCATCTTGTAAACAACTACGCAACACTAGCGCCGTTAGTTCAGTCGAGCTCCGGCTTTCGAAGAGTGAACATCGTGTAAAGTTGGTTAAACAATATTTTACTTAATTTTAAAAGATTTTTAATTTTTTTTTTTAACATTTGAGTGCGGAATATAATTACGGTAAATTGCTTCAAGAAAATCTTAATAGGATTTTAAATCATTTCTTTAAGAATATAATATGAAGTCATTATGGTGAGATTTGTTCATTAATATTAACTAGGACAATAGTTTTAAGTTACTTACTTCTTCTTGGCTTTCACTTTCCTACTTTTCCTTCTTTTACATATTAGTATTAAGTTCAGGCCATAGTAATTTAAGTTAGGTTAGTAAATAAGTATCATCACTAATAATACTAACACCAAAATCATAACCTCATCCTCATCAATCATCATCGTCATAACTACTAACACTAAGCAACAAATCAAAGCATAATGACTTCTATTTTATTTTACATTCAATCAATGGATTTAAATTTTAAAGAAAATTAAATCCTCTTTAATTATTTGTCGCGAACGCCGGGACCAAGCCGAAACCGGGTGAACCATAGCCTTTCGATTAATTTTTGTAACAGTGCATCACGGTATTCTTTAAAAAACTTATCTTTAACGTGTAAGTGCCGGTATTTAAAAAGTTTTGTGGATTGTGAATCATAAGTGAAGTGAAGTGAAGTGAAGTGAAATGCATTATCATCATTTGATTACACAATTGTAAACTATTGAATTGCTCTACATAGGTCAAGAGATTTAAGATATTCAAAACTCTAGAATTTCCATAATTTAAAATTCGTTCAAAACTATAGTAAGATTTTTAGAAAAACTATAAACGCAAGTTAGATTTTAAAATGTAAGGGGTGGGGGTCGAACTTTTAAGCATTCAAATAAGATAGGTTTGAAAAATATGTAAACTGTCAGTTGAAATTCTGTAGCGAAATACACGTTTTTGAGTCAGTGAACCTAATTTGGGCGTTACGGGTGCTTAATGGCATAGATCCGGAGCACCTCCCTAACCCGGGGGACCGTCCTTAGGCGTGTCTCGAAATGACGTCAACAAAGCTGGGGATCTGGCTCTAAGTGTTATTTTGGCCTTTCAGTTTTCATGCTGCTGTTAATATTTTTCAGGTTAGTCGTGGGGATATCGTGGCTTTCGAACAAATATAAAGAAAGAACTTCATGTAAAATAATTTTTTCTGGTAGGGAGTAAGCCCGTTGGGGACACTCCAGGTCGGTTAAATTAAATTTTCTATATGAAATGTGTTATTTAATATTCTTAACATATAACTCTAACTAAGATTGCTTCTGTATTATTTATTTATTTATTTATTTATTTAAGTTATTTATAAGCGTGTGTTTTTTATTTTTTGTTGTGTATTACTTAAATTATTTTTATGTACAATTTTTTAGTAGGGAGTAAGCCCGTTGGGGAGACTCCAGGTCGTTTTAAATACATTTTGATGTACAACTCTTTTGGTTAGGGAGTAAGCCCGTTGGGGAGACTCCAGGTCGTTTAAAACTTTGATGTGTAATCTTTTAAATGATAATTAATTGTATACCCTAGTTTAGATTTTAAAATGTAAGCAAGTGGGGAGAAATTCCAAACTTTAAAGCATTAGTCATCAAATAAGATAGGTTTGAAAAATATGTAAACTGTCAGTTGAAATTCTGCAGCGAAATACACGTTTTTGAGTCAGTGAACCTAATTTGGGCGTTACGGGTGCTTAATGGCATAGATCCGGAGCACCTCCCTAACCCGGGGGACCGTCCTTAGGCGTGTCTCGAAATGACGTCAACAAAGCTGGGGATCTGGCTCTAAGTGTTATTTTGGCCTTTCAGTTTTCATGCTGCTGTTAATATTTTTCAGGTTAGTCGTGGGGATATCGTGGCTTTCGAACAAATATAAAGAAAGAACTTCATGTAAAATAATTTTTTCTGGTAGGGAGTAAGCCCGTTGGGGACACTCCAGGTCGGTTAAATTAAATTTTCTATATGAAATGTGTTATTTAATATTCTTAACATATAACTCTAACTAAGATTGCTTCTGTATTATTTATTTATTTATTTATTTATTTAAGTTATTTATAAGCGTGTGTTTTTTATTTTTTGTTGTGTATTACTTAAATTATTTTTATGTACAATTTTTTAGTAGGGAGTAAGCCCGTTGGGGAGACTCCAGGTCGTTTTAAATACATTTTGATGTACAACTCTTTTGGTTAGGGAGTAAGCCCGTTGGGGAGACTCCAGGTCGTTTAAAACTTTGATGTATAATCTTTTAAATGATAATTAATTGTATACCCTAGTTTAGATTTTAAAATGTAAGGAAGTGGGGAGAAACTTTGAACTTTAAAGCATTAGTCATCAAATAAGATAGGTTTGAAAAATATTTTAACTGTCAGTTGAAATTCTGTAGCGAAATACACGTTTTTGAGTCAGTGAACCTAATTTTGGCGTTACGGGTGCTTAATGGCACAGTTCCGGAGCACCTCCCTAACCCGGGGGACCGTCCTTAGGCGTGTCTCGAAATGACGTCAACAAAGCTGGGGATCTGGCTCTGGGTGTTATTTTGGCCATTCAGGTTTCATGCTGCTGTTAGTAATATTTTTCAGGTTAGTCGTGGGGGTATCGTGGCTTTCAAACAAAGATATAAGGAAAGAACTTCATGTTAAATGTTTTTCTGTTAGTGAGCAAGTCCGTTGTAAAGACTTTAAATCGCTCAAATTTAAAATTTTGCTGTATGACGTTTGTCTACTTAAGAAATGACGGGTTTTGGATATGCCTCTTCATCGATCATTTTCGTTGAAGGGGGAAGGGTTCCCTAAAAAAACTCTAATGATGGACAGCGTTCACACCTCCTGGGTGTCCAATGGAAGATGAACGAATTTTGAATAATATGACTTACTTCAAAAACATACGACATTTCAAAAGAAGTTTGTTTTTCGGAAGGTTTTTTGGTGATTTAACAAAGGTTCGGAAAGAATTTTTCGGAGATATTTCAAATTTTTCAGAAATCCACAGATGAAAAAGAAATTGCGGGTGAAGATGAATTGAGGGTGAAGATTATGAAGAGAATGATGCGATGAGTGAAGATTACGTAACTGTGGATGACTTTGTTGTAACAAGTGAGGAACAAAGTTTAGAAGAAATGATAAATGATTACAAGGAAAACAACGAGAATGAAAATCAATCTGATTCCGATTCTGATGGCGAACAAGCAGAAACACAAGAATTATCAAAATTTGCAGCTTTGGACGCTCTTAAAAATATAAAAACGTTTTTACAACAACGGAAAAATTCAGCAGAAGCTTTATTAGCTGCCACTTCTATCGAAAAATTTATTCTGATGAACATGACTGCCAATATGCGCCAAGTGCTCTTAACAGATTACTTTATAGAGGATTGACTATGGTAAGTTTTCAATTTTGGGCTTTGTTGTTCAAGACGACTAAAATCGTATTATCGGTTAAGACGACTAAAATCATTACACCGGGTATTACGATTCTCGCGATAATACGATTATTTTTCCGGTCCCCTGAAGAATCGTTTAAACGAGTTTTCACTGTATTTTTTGGTCTAAGAACAGACAATGCAGTTTAACAAAAATTGAATGTTTCAGTTTGTAGCATTACAATTTTCTTTCATAGCAAGAACCCCGAAACGAAATATAAGGGTGCTAACCAACTTTTTGGGATGAATTTGATAAGCCAGCTAATCCACGAGTCAGCCATTTCCAAATGAATAAATATTAAAGAATTATGTTTTTTATATATTGGGGCTTGCCTAAAAAGCCTTGTCGTACGATACATCGTGCACGAAGCCTAGAAAATGATGGCATGTGCGCAATATACAAAAAAAGCAAAAAGCCATTTAAAAAATGTAATTCCTCGCGTGTTTTATAATACATAAGCGTAGTGATGATGACTCTGAGGCGGTTTATAAATTCATTTACCTTATTCAGGGTGTAAATTATACCATCCTATACAACAAACAATATTCACAGTCAATTCTTTTAATTATTTTTCTTTTTTTCGTTCTTAATTCTTTTTAAATTTAGAAAACTAAGCTCGAACGATTAAAAAGGGTTAGGAAGAAATAATTAACAGCCGCAAGGGGATAAAAGTAAGACTAAATATTAGGGTAATCTACTTATCGAAAGAAAGTTTAAAAAGTTTCATTCAAATTGGAAGCGAAGAAAATAAAGAAAATATATTCACAGGAATTAATTATACTTACGGATGGGCTCTTTGGTAAGCCTACACGTTGACCGCAAGTCGTCAAAACATTTACTAAACATTCACGCACGCGTCCCTGAAAAATAATAAAAATTAATTTTGGTTTGTTTTCCTAAATAAAACCGCATCTAAAAAAACTTTAAATGTTTACCTGACACATCCAAGGTCTTTTCCAGCCCGCGATATTACCACTATCGGCCGGAGATAATGAAACAGATCGTCTAGGCGAAACATTCTGCCCTCCTTTATCTTCTTTCCCAGGAATAAATCTTCGGCCAATCACGGGAGTTTGAGAGAGATCAAATGTAAATTCCATAGTTCGCCCCGGTAATTCCTTCAATAGCAACAATAATTTTAAGAAATGCAAAAGTTTAAAATTTGAAAATTAATAAAAATTTACTTTTTTCATGAAAATCTCATTTTCAGAAAAGGAAGGATGCGGCGATGGTGACGCATCAATATGAGTATACAAAGCCGTCGGAGGAGCTACTAAAGATGAAGAGCGCGTTACAACTAACTTCAGTATTTTTAAAGCTTCTTTCCAATGGGTACTTCCTAAATATTTTGCGATTACTCTTAAAAGATCAGCATTGATTGGTTGGGCAGCTGATGACGCCAGATCTACGTAATGGAGCATACAATGCATGATGCTTAAGACCGGCTGTTGCATAACGGGAGGACCTTTTTCTACAACCTAAAAAATATTAAAGTATCATTTTAAAAAGGTTAGAATTATTAAAAATATGAGTGAAGGGATACTATCCAGGAAAATTACAGTAATTTGGACTCTGTCGTCATTCGCTTTTTATTCACTTATTAATTAAGATTCTCACTTAATGATTACTTACTTCGACCAAGAATGTTAACATATTCAAACTGAGATGTGCATAAGTATCGTATAAATATTTAACGACGCATTTCGTCCACTGAAAGCTTTCTTTGCTAAATGTTCGCCTAGAATATAAAGTCATAACTGTGCCAAGATTTTCAAGTTTCTTACTTTTTTCTGAACTCGCCTGAAATTAAAGAAAACGGTAAGTGTCCGCAAATCTTTATTGATCGATCGGAAGTTTATGAGAAGCTATGTCCCACCTGAGCGATATTTTCTGCGCTTCTTATACAAATTTCATTCGCATCTTCATAATTGAGCAACATATAAGGCAACAGAGCAATTACATTCATCGGAAACGCTAGACTCTGTGACGGATCCACTACTGGCAAATCCAATAAAGGTGTGAATTGAGACAAAAGAGGTACGACTGCTTCATACGTATTAGGACTTGTACAACCCTAAAAATTTAGCAGTAATTAATGTAAAAGCAATGTTTTAAATATTTCCTCCTCGATAATTTTTATATACCTTTAAAAGCAAGGCATGAACTCCTGGAAACGAGGCCCAACGAAGCTGAGATTGTAATTTTTCAACTTTATCCCTCGCATCTGGACGATCTAACGGAAGTCGATGCAATACTCTAGACAGAAGCCTGAGGGCCAAAAGAAATTCGTGCTCATAATCCGATTCCAATAGAGATACTAAAAAATAAAAATTTATTAATAAACTTGTCATTTTTCACTGATGATTGTTTTAATTTTTTAAACTTGCCAGCTATCCAGAAAAGTTGAGCTAGGATTGTCATTTTATCATCCTGCGAAGTTGAATCGCCTAATAATTTTAAAGACTGCGCTGAACGTGACCTTGAGAGATTAGTTGAATATTTCAAATTACAGCCTGACCTCGCTTCTATTTCCGTATGAGCTCGAGCTCTCATATCTGCAATAAAACCGTAATTTCAAAACATGAGGGAACAAAAAAGCAAAATATTATTTTAACGATTTGTTTACCTTTACTTTCCGTTGCAGGTGATCCGGATTGTTTTCTGAGGCAATACGAAACAGAATAGCTCGTGCTTCTCGTGTGACCTTCCCTTCCCAGATGTGGAGTCAATGGACCGATTCCCACGCCGCCACAGGGACTTCTTTTTCCTCCTACCGATTCTTTATTGTTCAAATTCGGTGTGGACTTAAATATTTCTTTCATAAAATCCAAAGGTCTAAAATCGGATTCTAACGAATCGACAGCAGCTTCTAAAGTTAACAGAAGCTCGGTTACGTATCCCTGCATGTCCTCTCCTTGCTCGGCTACGGTTTCTACCAGTCTAGATAAAATATCAGAGAGCATCCTAGAGGTGATAGCGACCCGAAGTGCTCGGAAAATTTGTAAAGAGCGACCGGCATAGTGTCGGGAACTACAAGATAATCCTAACTGAAGTGCGGTTTGTGCCCATCTTTCACTTATAACTGCATGTGGTAACGAATCCCTGAATACCCTGAGTACGTGTTGGAGAAACACATCTAACTGCTCCGCTGACCTAATCGACCAAACTTTCGCGGTTATATCTTCGTAGTTCCATAATGGTTGGTTCTGCCTAGCCGCTAGGAAATTGATTAAAGATTTGACAACGTCTTGAATCGGCATGTTAGGGCCGGGCTTCGGCCCGCCGGAAGTTCCCGTATCTTCGGTGATAATAACCGGAGGAGCGGCGTTAATACTAGGAGTAAGATCTAAAGCGTTTGAAGGTGTCGGAGAAGCTCCCGAAGGTATAAGGACCGGTAACGCAGGACCTTGTAGATAACTATCGAAAGTTGGGTCGGGTTCAGTAAAATTATGGGTGACGATCGGAAGTGCAGGAATGTGTAAGCCTAAGCCGAGCTGTTTGGTTTTATTGCTTAATAAAATTTGAGCCACGGTTAAATGGTCAGAATGATCAGCTAATACGACTAATAAATTTAATAAGAGAGCTTTGCAGTGCTCGTGTACGAGAGGTCTAGTATGGTCTAAACCGAGAAAAAGAATGTGGAGCATTAATGGGACGTGTATGGACCAATCTAATTCGACACCGTCGACGACTACGTCGGTTAGGAGCATAACGGCTACATTGCATCTGAAAGAGAAAACGGCAAGTTACAACGGTTGGGTCAAGGGTCTAGAAGACATGGCTAGAAGCGTTTTGCAAAAACTCTGTTGGGCTTGTTGCAAATAATAAAATATACAGCTTCACAGAGGGAAATATAACGACGAAGATAATGTAAACAATAAATTAGGTATAATCAGGATCATGGTCAATGATTAGAACACACTAGTCTTGGGGGTTCTTATACTATCAAGTTTAGAAGGTGGATTTTCACGGCGAATTTTTTTGTATAGATCTATGAATAAAAATTCAGAGGATTAATTTTCACTATGAATTTCTATGCACAGATATATTCATAGTGAAAATCCACCCTAAAACTTTTTCATCAAATGTAAATTTTTGATGCCCGTCTTTTATCCGAATGCTATGAAAATACAGTATATCACGGCTGACAAATAATTTTCCAGTTTTGTTTTTACCCCCGCGGATGAAAAATGGTTTGGGATCAAAAAGACAAATAACTCCATTCGAAAAAGAGTGAAAAAACAGCAATGACCGAACACCAAATGCATTCATTTGTTGTTAAAATTTATGTTTTTGAGCTTCCTACGTCATCGAAAACGGGAAAAGAGAACATAAGTCAATAAAAGCGGCAAAATCAGAAACTGAAAGCTATGATATCCGCTGTGATATACAGTATTTAATTGACTTTGGGTATCCCTGTCACAGAAAAACAAAAGACAAACATTCGGATGATAGTATTTTACTTTGCTGGTAGCTATTTTGATTTTACAAACATAATCAGAGCCTAATAAAAGGGCTTTTATAAATAAATAAAATTGCAATCCACGGACTTCAATAACGTTACTGAATTATGTGAATTCGGGTTTTAACACACATGGCAGTATATCTTTCAATTATTAAAAGCAGTTATATGTAATAAAAACCTCTTGAAAATCCCACAACAGAAAGTTTGAATTGTTATGGATCACCATGTCATCGTCTCATCGCCAAATTTCAAGAGCATAAACTATTCTTGACCATTTTCAAACCTCCTTCATGTCGAGAACTATTTAAACGCCTATCTATTTTAAAAGCTCCCTCTTGTTACGGGTTTTAAAGTTTTAAGTACTTTTTGAGTTTCGAGGATGCCTTCTTCATTAAGGGATCGGTGCGAGGTTACAAAAAAGTCCTAGGGTTTTCGTCAAAAGCTCTTTTCAAGGTTATGAAATCTGACATGGATATCAGCTATGCCAAAGCTGCAGTTTTTTACGAATAGTTACTGAGCGTAAAAAAAAAGGGATAATCAGTTTCGGGATTTTTTAAAAGATTTTCTATTTAATTTGGCTCTAATTGGTATGCATTCCTTGTGGATGTTTGGCGTCCTCGCAAAATGAAAATTTTAAGGTACCTTATATTGTATGCTGCACTGTTAACATAATGATTTAATTATATTTTTGGTAGCACTCACCTATGGAAACCACTTATTGGCTGAGAACAATCTGGTAAATACTCCGTCAAAGGAGCGAAATAACCTCCATACTCAGGCATAGGCAAGGGATGAGGCTGTGGAATATCGAAGCGATCAGTCTGTCCAATTCTCGATAACCCATAGTTATCTTCGGCGGTTATTTCTTGTTCAGTCGTGGGAGTAGATGCATCGTCTGATATTATAGGAGGCCCTGAAGCAGTCCTTGTTTTTTCTGAACGTTGATATCCAGTCAGAGCACGCAAGGCTGAATCCGATTTTGATGTCCTGAAATCAGTCATAATAAAAAACATATCCTATTCCCCGAACTTGATTCTTTCAACTTACCCTGTTTTAACTGGATCCTCTCCACTATGTCTTTTAGTATGAATTGTTCCTTTTTCTACACCTAATTCATTCCTATTCGTGGGATCCGCTTGCCCTGACATTCCTGCAGGACCATCTGAATGACTCGAAGCTTTTCTCATACTCGTCAGTCTATAAAATGGAGGAGTCTCGGTTCTTTCAATCAGGCAATTTAATGTTTCTACTGTTTGCAATTCGTTCATCATTTCGTCTAATAAACGATCTGGTCTGGAGCGTGCCAAATATAGGACGACACGTTTCGTCTATGGAAAAAAATGTAACTTTGAAATACAACCGAGAATATCGACAATGCAAGATAAAGAATAAATATTCTTACGTATTGCAAGAGTTCTTGAGGGGCCATTCCTGACATAATAAGAAGGTATCTAATTATGATTTTTAAATTATTAGGCCAACATGAGCAAAGCGTTGTCCATAGTTCTTCCACTTCTTTCGGATGTTCATCTGAAAACTTTAAAAGAAAAAAACGATGACGTTGCGAGGGAAGTAGATTCGTTAGTAAGCTTTAAAGAATTTACAATTACCTTTGCGGTCACGTAAAACAAATTGTTTAAAACCATTTCTGTGGCTTCGGCTGATCCCCAACCTTCGCGGCGACCTCCAACTCTACTCATTTCATTAGCATAGTACTAAGAAAACAAATAAAATTGTTATAAACGAGCATGATCCATTTAAAACAATAAAGAAATTGATACTTCTTAGTAGGATCGTTAATTTCTGAATTTTGAAAGGGCTGAGCTCAAAGCACATTAATCAGTCAATTGCTCTCAGCTAATTAGCTGATATGCCGGAGCACCGTGGACCACTGGATATTAAATGTGAATAAAAATTCCTTTACAATCCACGAATCTAACAGATTATGTTTTTATCTGCCCTCCGAAAAGCTTTCAGCTAGCTAGGAGCTCAACTCCAATGACCTACAACAGCTAAAGATATTACCTGGAAATACGAGAGAGGATTTGCTGGGGGAACATTCGGATCTACCAATTCCATATTATACAACCAAGGTAACAAATACTGAAGGAGAAGTTGTCGAAGCTCCGGTCTTGCAGTCTGAAACCTGTAGGTGATTTCTGTAAAGATAAATGAAAAACATTTCCTAATTCTAATTTTAATTAAATTAAATTTTGAAGAAAGATTTCTCCCAACTCGCTTTTGATTGCTTGACAAACGGTCCAAAACAGACGTGTGACAGAACTTAACACGATACAATTAACAAGAAACTGGAATTTAATTTAATCAAGTCAGCATAACAAGATGATACGAAATTATCCGAGCCATTCGTATAAACGTAAATTGCAAAGCTATTTTATTTTTTGTTAAAAATTGGAACGTAGCACGCTACGAATATTTTCATTATTCTAACTATGTAATCATAAACAATTTCAATAATCGTAAAAACGGGTAATCGATAGAAGTGCCGTGATGAAATCCTTTCAACTACTGCAATTTTTACACTTTTTTGTAATGACATTTAAAATGCGAGGATTAGGGAACGAAAGCGAAGTTTTAGATGTTTATCAAAAAATAAATCGAGTCGAACCCTTTTTAGGTTAATTAATAATTAAAATGGAAGGCCATAGTTTGAATGGGTATTTCCTACAAAGGTGAGAAGGATTTTACGCTGCATTAAATTATGAACAAAAACATTGATTATGCTGTGGTGGTTATGTACATAAATGATAATGAAAATAAATGTTTACGGTTTTTTCAAAATCCCCTCTGTAGACACTTCTCGAATAGTTAAAAAGATAGATATTAAAACGTTTCCACGTATTCCACGTTTCCACGTAGGTATTCACGTTACCCTAGAAAAACTCTTTTTTTCATAGGAAAACGGTCGCATAGTCCGAGTCTGACAGAGTAATTTGCAGCAAACTAAATCAAGGTTGGCTACGAAAAACGTTTGTTATTATTATTGATATATTCCTTCGCTTTTCTTTAATAAGCCCCTAAATGCTTTCTACTTATGTTTTAATGATCGTATTTACACGGTTAAAGTTTGGCAAAATTTCAAATTAAAACCTTGTTCCGGAGAAGAAACCAAGAACATCCTCGTGCTTTCAGCAATTATTCTCAAGTGAACTATTTAAAGTGGCTGAATTTTCTTTTAACACGTTCTACAGAAATCGAGAATGTCTGAATTCCCGTTATTTTCAACTCTTTTTTGAATCTAAAAATCAACAATCTGTAAAAATGATATTCTACAAAAAATTTATTCTACAGTGAATTCCTTTTCGAAAACCCAGGGAAAATTAAAGATAACGCCTGGAGTGAAAATTTTGTGCACAATTAATTTTCATTTTGTTTTTTTTCGGTAGCTTCTGTTTTTCTTTTCCAGCCAAACTTACGAAGATAAACATTTTTTTAAGATTCAATGTTCTGGAAAAGCTGATTACGTTCATACGCTAAATACTTCATAACAAAAAAGACGAACTTACTTTTATATAAAAAAAAAAAACCTCCGCTTAAAAAAGAAATTAACCAACTAAAGTGTAAAGTTAATTACCGTCAAAGAAAAAAATTAGCATGACATCGCTGACGTCCTCTCTTTTTTCCCTCGAAATAAAAAGGGGTTAAGAGCTCGTATGTTTACCTCAGACGATTGAATAATCTTCTAATCGATTAGATCCTTTCATCGGATGGAAAAAAAATCTGCGATAAATATTCCGGGATCACAGTTTTAATTCGTAAACTAAAGGGAAAAAATCCAATTTTATAAATAAAAAGAGGTCTCATACACGGATCAATGGATTATTCACTCCAGTAGGGAAATAATTGGATAAGCGATTGAGGTCATTATAAGGTTATTTCTTCCGAAATAAACCTTGCACTTTCTAATTTAAGGAGTGAAGGGAATAACGTACCAAGCACAAAGATGGTAATTGAAAATACCTGAAATCCAGGAAATTAAAACGCCTTCGTTTAATAAATAACTGCATCTGCTTCTGCTCGACCTTTAGTTGGAAGATTTTCTTGTTTCAAGGGAAATAATTTTCCAGAAGGTAAATTTACTGACCTGAAAACATGGGCATAGTAAGCTCCGGATGAAGCTGTGCCAACTGCTTCGACAGATACATTTGTGACCGGCAATATGTTGTCGAAAGCAGAAGATCTAACGTTTCTCCTGTAAAAAAAGAAAAAATGATCATCAAAACGATTAAACCTTATTTTATAATATTGATTTACAATTTTTTCCTGGTTTCAATATCAGCGATTAAATTTTTGTTACGGAGAAAAGCTTAAATTGCTGCTATTATTTAAAACCAGACATTTTCATTAGTGTGAGTGCGTGTTGTTGAAGGGTGAAAAAAATTAGCGGATAATTATTGGTGAGACCTGAAAAGGATTCTAAGAACCATGTAGTCTACACGACACATTTTCATTTCCGATATAAAAAATTCACATGTTAACGATTTTGATTCGATAATGTTAACATTTCCCGCGGATAATTTCCCAATCTCATTATATTGTAAAAAAAAATGCTTCGGGGTAGGTTAATTATCACTTCCGCGAATATTTTCACGCGGCTTTCACCCTTAAAAAATCGAATTTTTGAAATATAGCACATTGACAATATCTATCGACATTTCCATATTTGCTCTGATTTTATCTGAAAATAAATAAACGTCGCACGTCACGTTGACGTTGAAAAACTTTAAACCATGAAAGCCGATATCTGTAATTTTTCAATACGACTTCGAAAAAACTTTTAGAAAGACATTTCCTTCCCCGAAATTCCTTCAAAGCCATCGCCGAAATTTCGAAAAAGAAAAATGAAAATTGCATCTGCAAAAACTACGACATCGAAGTTTTAAGTACATGTCATCCGATTTATTTTTATTAAAGGATAAAATAAAATAATAAATTTATATTTTATTAACTTTTTGGCCTCATAAGGTTTCCGTTAAATTTTTTAAGAGGAACGATAAAACATCATCACCATCAATCCGGACGGATATGATCAATAAAAAAGATTTATTGTAATTTTCTAGATCATCCATAAGATTTTAGCATGCAATAATTTGGGGAGAGAAAAAAATGAAAAAATTTTAACTGATTTAAATGTTGATAGCATAATTTTTTTGTTTTCTTGGATAAAGACCAAGTTGAAATATAAATAAGTTACTTATTCACGAGTGGCATAACCGTTATTGCTTGCAGTTTCTCAAAGTGCCACATTGCATTATTCATCAGCAATAATCACTGTCAAATTTTTATATGGCGAATGTTCTTCTCGTTAGAAGAAGCATCTCGCCAACTCTTGCAAGAATCTGGCATCGCAGGCTTGCACGGACAGATACGGTCTCTCTTTTATAAACCGGAAGAAAGTTTAAAGCTCCAAAAGAAAGAGAAAAAACTTTACTAACTGACAAACTTAAAAACTTACAAAAACGTTTATACGAAGCAAGACTGGAATAGATCGCTGAACGAGTTGAAGGGATGAGGCAAAAACAGCAGAGTAGCACAGGTGAGGCAAACGATCTGCTATTACGAAAAAAACATTATTTTAATTTAAAAAAATTAATCAAAAAATGAAATATACTCTTTGCTGAGGCAAGTAAAAATTAAGAGAAATCCCTGACCAGCCGAGAAATTATAACTGTTTTTGGTCACAGTTACAATTTCCACCTGCGATATTTCATTTCCTACCACGATATCTGCATCAAGTAAATTTAATTTATGCGGTGTTCCGTGATGCGATTTCGGACTCACATTGTTGAGAATCAGTTTCGCTTCCTTCCCAAAAACAATAGAGCACCAACTAAAGGCATCTTGCTTAGTGCTGCGTCAGCCTTGCCAAAGGGAGTTAGTGTTAACTACAAGTTTTGGAGGAAGTAATGGAAAACAGCACACGGAAAACAAAAAAGTTACTCGGCAAAACCTAGAAAAAGTGAAAATAATGCTTTATGACATTCAATCTAATCTTTTTCTACTTTCAAGCACAAAAACGATTTTCCCTCATAATGGATTTTTTTAAATGTAAGCTCGAAGCTGAAATCAGGTATCCATCCGTTTTTATTTCAAAAGTTATAAGAAATCTTTTTAGCTTTTGACTTAACCAAAACTAGCTATAATGTCAGTTCAATTTTCCGAGTGACTTTTCCCGTTATTGCTATCCTAATACCAAAGACTGACATTACTTTATTTTTCGGGTGACCTTTAAACTAGCACTGATGTTCGGCTCGATTGTTCAATGATGACTTCGAGCTTTTCCGGGTCGCCGAACATCCGGATTTAAATCTCTTTAGTTTACAACTTAGCCAAATTTCCGAAGCTGCAGAGCCGTAGGAGGAATTAATTCAAAGGGATATGAACGTCCATATAAAACAGTTTTTAAATAAAAAATCGCTTTCTACTCGAAATGGAAAAAACCATTTAGAGGCAAAGGAATCGCCTTTGGCCATTGCAATTTCCGAATGGACGATTTTTTTCCTAGTATCAATATTCTAACCTCATTCAAATAAAAAAATTTCATTTCCTTCGTTCGAAAAACAATAGACTAGCCCAGGGAACTTTCTCTTTTTCGTATCAACCCCAATCAACAAAACAGTTTAAAATTAAATTTTCGTCATATCCAAAAAATCGTTTAAACTTGAAAGGCCATATATCGTATCATGGTCTTAAGCTCTTTTTGCACCTCTGTTTTTGACCTACATTCGCATTACGTCCTGCAATATATTTTAATTATCATATAGTGCTCTATCTTGTATCTCACAAATAGGAAAAGATTTATTCCGTTCTAACGCGTGACTGATGACACCTTGTATTTTCGTTGTTATTTTCCTACTCCCCCCCTCGATCGTGTTATTTTTTTTATCCCGTGCATAACATAAAACGGCAGAAAAAGCTGCGTATTTATGTCTAAGGATTAGCACTTGACACTTTTTGCAAGCTCGTAAAGAAATCGTCGCAATCTCATTAATTCGATTCCAAATGTGTTTTTCAGTAAAAAAAAAAAAAAAGTATACAGAATGCCGGGAGGAAAAAAATGACGAAACACGTCATTAAACGATGTTAACGGCGTCGTCGCCGTCGTTCCCACGTGAAATATAGAAAAGCTTCCCACAAAAAGCTCAACCTGTTGGTTCTCGGCTTTCGAGACCGTCGCTAGCTTTTCCTCCCCGTACGCGTTATTCTCCGTTCGTATTACTTTCCTCTCGTAAGAAATATCGGAAGGGGAAAGAGATTTCATGAAAACGAATATTCCTGAAAAACACTTTTAAAAAGTCGTAAAAAAGTCATTTTTAAAACGTGTCATAATACTTAAGTTTAAAACCGCAAGAGAGCGAAGTCATATTAAACGAATAATACACTCCTCAGTAGTTTTACTAATAGGAAAACAAACGGTCTTGAGATTTTTATTATAGATGCAGTTTCGCATATGAATAACTCAAGTGCAGTGCGTATTTTCCGCTATTAATCCGCGTTAAAAAAAAGGTCTCTATGGATATTTGTTTATTGGCCTACCTGAATATCATCCGCCCTTTTGAAAAGAAAAACCCAAAAACATTTATTATCAACAGAAGACATTTGGAAACTGACGACTGGATGCGCAGTTGATTCAAATAATTTTACTTTTCTCTCTCTCAAACAATTTAAAATCGCGCATGCTTCGCGGAGTTTATAATTTTTTTTTTTTACTATTCTCCCTGGCTTGTTCATTTTAGTTTTCGCGCGCCTTCGATCAAACCGATCGTGAAAAATAAATAATTTAAACAAAAAATCGCGGAGAGTGGAACGCCTGACAAAAAAAGTTTATTTATCGGTTTAATAATGTGCAACTCCTGTGTTTATCCTTATTTTGTTAACGACAAGTAATAAACAAAAATATCAACTGCGCAAGCAAATATTGATTATAAACAAAATAAAAATAATTTGTTTATTGTTTAAAAAAAAAAAAAAAATGAAAATGTTGCCGTGAATCGTGGTGTTAAATGTGAATCAGTGGTTATTGTTTATTCCCCTTTTTTGCCAGCGAAAAGGATATTAAGCTCAGGTTATTATAAATCACTAACAAATAAATCTAAAAATTGACATAGCCCCAATTGACATTCTGACATACGAGCCAATTTGTAGGATTTTTCAAAATAAATTACTTTAATGAAAAATCGTGGTTTTGACAGAAACAGAGTATAAGAAAAAAAAATTTCAAGAAAAATTATTTTTTTATCATGAAGAACCCGAAGCCGCAAACGAAAAAAAAATCGATCGATCGTTATCAATCTTAGATAAAAGCATTTGAAGATTTGCTAATCTTAATGAAGAGTCGTTGAAATTAATTGCTTTCAAAAAATGCCCATTTAAGCAAATAAAATGATAATTTCCGCCATTAAATGTCATTCACATTTTCGGAATTTGTAATTATAATTAAATAAAGCAAACATCAGCATGTCATCCGACTATCATTTTAAATGTGCCTAATCTGAAAAATAAATTACATCAAACGTTTTCATGCGGTTTGAATATGAAATTTAAAGTGAGAATATTCTCAGCACACTGAGGTATTATGTAAGCTTTTTAGAGTATTTCGTGATTTTCTCCCCGCTGGATGTAAACAACCGTAAGCGAATGAGGTATCTTTTACCCCTTTACATAATTACGTTCTTTTTTTTGGATATCCGTTCATTCTTTTAACCTCTGAAGTTTTTTACAACAAAGATTTAAAAACGATGTTTTATCAAAAATGAATTCGATTAAATATATACAAATTTTTTAACGGATTATAAAGCAAAAAAGTGATAAATCGCTTTGGAAATAAGAAGTCAGCTTGGAACTAGCTTTGCAATTTTTTTCTCGGGAGGGTCAGTCGGAAATTCTAAGACTTGAATTATGATAGGGACAATCAGAGCTTTTTTGGATGAATTGTTACTTTTTATACGGATTTAAAAAAATGGATTTGTTTTAAGCAAGTCTCTATTTTGAAATCACTTTTTTCGTAATCTTAATAAAAAATTTTAACTTTTCGTTCTTAATTTTTGAATAAACCAATTTACAAAAAGTAATGCTAATTATTTTTCCATTAGAAAAAATGTCAACAAATGGGATGAGGATACACATTGAATAAACTAGACAGAAGTCGCGCTTATCTGAAAGCTTGCCCTCTGATGTCTGACTGAAATAGTAATCCCATTGTAAATTTTTAATCCTACTTACATCCGTTCTAAAATTTCTAAATGTACAGTACACTCTGATTTTCAGTAAAGAGAAAGATGGCTGATTTTTTTGGCAAAGTCAGGAAACAAATTTTAAAAAGAGACCTCATGGCGTCTTTTATGTTATTAGACTGTTTTCCTTCGGTAGATAATTCGCCAGATTAAAGTGTCAACAAAGTTTTTGCATTATATGTGTTCTTGTTCTTTCTGTAATAATATAATATAACCTCCATAATTTTTGAACTTTGCAATAGGAATGTTCGAGAATAATTAAAAATTTAATTTGACTTAGCCCCCAGAAAAACACGACAAAGACCATGAAGAGCAAAAAAACCATGTAAATGACATTCAGTGCGTTTACAAAGAGTCTGTGCACTTTCAGTTGACTTTTTAGGGGCAACTGTTTGTTAAACCTTTTCTATTCTATTGTGGATTTCACGAATGCAAACGTTTCTGCTATTCTCAACAGTCGTTTCCTCTCTTCCGCAACTTGTTTGGTTACTTTAAGTTGTACTAAGTGGTCTTCTTCCTTTTCGTTCGCAAGACAGAGAGTGGGCTTTTCATTTTTCAGGATAGCCCAGTCTCCAGAGATTACGCTGGCTTTTGGAAGTTATCCTGGACCATAATAACTTTCTCCATGTGATATTGATCGCTTCCATTACAACTGTTTTCTTCATTCGTTCAATATTTTACATTCAATTTCATTTCATCTTCCCTTTCATTGAAAATAAATACTTTTTGCTCGTTCTTATCATCATTATTTCGGATCATGTCCTCTATTTAGAAAACTATCTTCTTTCTGTGACATTATTGAGTTAATAATCATGTTGCGCATTTTTAAAACCACTGAACGGAAGAGAGACGACAAACGCGCACTAAACCACTCCCTGAGATTCTTCGTGAAAGACATTTTTCTGAGTCTAGGTACTTTAGGAGAGGTGGCGCTAGATTCCAAGTCGATTAAGCACTGGTCCTCATTTCCCCTTCTCCTAAAAGTCGACGACCCAACGTACTGGCTTAAAACTGAAGGTGGAAGTAGTCGGTCAGAATCAAGCCGAACAATAGGCATCAATAATATAATACCGATGACATGTCAATGATTTGGCCGCAAAAATTCGAAAGCTGATAACTTCTTTTCTCCACGCCTTTCAATACTTGTAAATCACTTTTAGCATTACAATAATTACACAGTATAACAATGGTCCGCAAAGCTTACGGCTAGCTCAATTAAGAAAAGCTTAGAAACAATCTCGAGTAACCATTAAAGGAATTAAATGCTGAACAATTATCAAGCTTACAACTTTAAATCCTTTTATAAGATTACAACCTTCGTAGCCTCTCTTAAATATTCCGTTCGAGTTCAAGATTCAAACTACAAAAACAAAATTTTTATGAATGAAAGAGATAAAAAATATTTACGATACAACTTTCGAATAGAGAGAAGTATTTCTACAGCAACGTATTTCCAACTTTTGCATTTGTCGAAACTAAATCGATTTATATTGACGAGAGCTGTGTCATTGTAGTTCTTCTATAAGTACACAATAATCGACACTGGTGTACGACGACAGCGTCACTTTTCTCGAGAAAAAAATAAAAAAGGAAACGACATGAATAAATGTCTTTCCATTTCCTGCTTTTTGAGGTTTACATTTTACAAAGCTGGAGAAAAAATTGCATTACTTCGTTGAAATTTAAAAAACGCATGACCTAAAATAATTACATGGCCAAAAAGAGAAGTACCAGATTCGATGTCTAAGAATTATAGCAGCCCTTGTCCTGCACAATGCATATTCTATGTATTCTTCATTTTTGTCTGACATGCTTTTGGTTTCCAGCTTCAGAGACTTGTTAGCATATCTTCAGCCTTTGTCATCCACTCATGAATATAGAACAAATTTTTCCCGTGTCGGTCGGTCCCCCGCTTTTAGGAACGAACTTCTTTCCGCGACCACGACTGCATCGTCAAGCCGCTTTTCCTTCAGGTCTTTCTCTGCTCTTCACCAATAATAGCGATCTGCGTTTAATCTCACTATGTTCCTGGTACCTTCTCACTACTCTGCCATTTCAGCTCTGCAGCGAGCCTCTTAACACCCATCACTAAAATCTGCCACGGATATTTTTAATCCGATCATGGATGATTGTTGCATATCCTGAAGTAATTCATTCCGTGTATCAACGCCCTCTAGCCCTAATCGTGAACCTTCACACCACCGTGCAAAACATGGTTAAAAAATACTTTCGCTAACCGCTTTGCGTCGGCCCTGATTGATTGGAAGGCTACTAATTAAATTTACAATGGTTTTTCGAAAAAAAGGAATTAGAAGGTGAAAAAACACGACAAAAAAGGTGTTTTATTTGTTTTCTTGCGTATTTTCCTCCCTCAATCGATTTGAAAAAAAAAATACAACGCTTAGACAGGTACTAATTTTAAAAATCAACTTTCCCTCTTATTTCGCTGTCCTTTGGAGTTTGTTTTGTCTTTGTCAAAGTTCTTATCAGTGTCTCCAACGTCAGGAATAATTAAGATAAACGACTTGGTTGTTTGTTATAAGGCTAATTGTAAAGTTTTCGGTTCTAACTGTCGTACAATTCAAAGAAAAGGAGTTTACAATTAATGTTTTTCCCTAAAACAAAAACGGAAATTTATATGAAAAACTCATTCACACATCGAACTTCGAACAAAAGCGGGAAAGGAAAAAAGTAATAATAGTGCATAACGTCACTTAGTATATCGAACGAGACACTTCTCGTCATAAGAATTACTATTAGATATTTTTATTGCACAAATATGAGACACCATAAAAACAATATAGGAATAAATCGTGGCAGTAAAAAAAATCATTTTTAGCTCTTGGAAGGCCTTCTATCCTTTTCTACATGCACGTGCGAATATTCCCGACATGTTTTGTATTAGGTAGAGAGGGGAAAACCGGAAATTGCAAGGAATAACCAAATCATTTCGCAAAAAAAATTATCGATAATCGAGATTTCTTTTTAAACTTGGCAGCACTCAACCTCTACCGACCCTAAAACATTTATGAAGTGTCAATAAAAGTAATTAACAACAAAATACGGCTGCTATATATTTTTTGCAAGTTTAAGTGATTTTTTTTCAAAAATGACGTTTATGATGTTAACAAAAAAGCTTGAACGGGATCACCAAAAGAAATAACAAGTGTTTCGTTATTTAAAATTACGGGAATCAAATCTGGAAAAATCGTATTGTTCTTTGCATGAGCGATTCAATAAAGAAAGCGAGCTTGCTATTTTTTTGTTAAA
The DNA here is from genome assembly GCA_023512825.1 of Liposcelis brunnea. Lineage (NCBI taxonomy): Eukaryota > Metazoa > Arthropoda > Insecta > Psocodea > Liposcelididae > Liposcelis > Liposcelis brunnea. Next base: position 22,902,220 of record CM042073.1, read on the forward strand.
ATAAAATTTCTCTTTTTTCTAGCGAATTTTTTTTTCCCGCTCAGCTCAAAGGTTTTGTTTTCATAGTTTAACATAGAAAATACCTCGTTTCCTTTGTCCCATAAAAAAATCAGGATTGAAACATTTCAAAGCTAGAATATCAATTTCGAATCAGTTTTCCAGGAAGAAAACCACACTTTTTAAAGGGTTGATTGCTCTTTCTTTTGTTAGCTTTCTACATTTTTAAGAAAAAAAGCACTTTGATGCTTGATTGGAGGGACATGGCTATGATAAAGTTTAATTTTTTTCAATAATTTTTACTGAATTCAAATAGCAGTATTGAGAGAATTCCATGAGAAGGTCAAAAGTAATGTTAATCGATTTTTTGAGGGTTGAAAGCTTCGAAAAAATTGGCTTTTGCTTTTAAACTTTGCCCATTTTGTAAGTACGGATTTTACAGTCACGATATAGCTTCGAGACAGAATAAATCTTAGTGAGAGTCTGGGTTTTTTTTATTTTTACTGTTCGATAAGCTAATAAATAATAACACTTGGAATAAACTCATCCTGTCTTTGCTTTGTATTTGCAACTGTTAATAGTGCAGTCTTGCAAGATCATCTACCATACCCGTGTCACTTAGCTGTACTACTTTCACAAGTCTCCCCAACGGGCTTACTCCTCGCTCAAATATTTCCTTCCTTTTATCAAATTTTCCGAATAAGTCACACCGAGTACTTAACGTGTATGTCTATGATAAATGTATCTCTCACGTTTTCTCCAAAACGGTGAAAGCTAGGAAAGCCAAATTTGGTATGAAGGTAGACTTAGGCCAAGTGACTTTACAGTGAAACCTGATCTTTAGTTTAAAAGCTATGTCAGCAAAAGTGTGAACAATTTTAAAAAATTGGGGAAAAGCAAGAGCGCTAAAGCACGAACCGGCGGTTCCAATCTTTTTTTCGATGAATTCTCACTAAATACATTTTTTAAGCCTTGAGTCTCCCTAACGGACTTACTCTTCGATACGTAGTAAATCAGAATGTTTTTCCGAAGCCACGATAAGTAGTGTGCAAGCTGAGCTTGTCGCAAGTACTTCACTTTGTTAATAACTTACCTAAAAAGAAAAAAAAATTAGTTTAGTAAAAAGCAAGTGATGATAAAAGTTACGTCATTGAACTTATTTTAATTTTCATAGAGGATTCGGGTTTTGGAACTTATTACCAATTATAACCTTTCTTTTCCACTTTCAATTTTAATTATTACATGTTAAATTTACATAACGCATCCGATTTCAATTTTCAAAAAAAATGAAAAACACTTTTGCTTTGTATAAGATTCGCAAAAGTAAGAAAAGCAAAATGTCCACAGGCAAAATGAAAGGATGCAAAAAAACTTTACTAGCCGGATACTGAAGTTACTTTTCGAAAAGCTTTAAAAAGTAGACTTTTAGCCCCTGGCAATATAACGTACTTTTAACTTTTTTATCAATATTCAAAAGTATCTCCTTTTCGGAATTCAAGTAAATCCACCCAATCAAACTTATCTCATCTTCCAAGAAAATTTCAAACGATTTTTTCAAACCTATTAACATTAAATAAAATTACATCAAGGACTTCAAACTCCTTTTTCGTATTACGAATTTATTAAAATAAAATTTCCTTCATCATATACTGCATATCTTATGAAATTGATCGCAATTGGAATCAAAAAACGAAGCTGACCTTTAGTTCTTTCTCTTACATTGATATTTTAAATAACCCTATTTCCAAGAATATAAATATTTCATTCGCTGATCTCGAAGAAAAATTGATTTCTATCTCATAACAGTTCCTCTTTCTTCGAATTCCCCGAAAAGCTCTTAAGATCGTAATTTTAGTTTTCCAAACAACGACGGACTAAGTAAAAAACTTTTCCTCGGGAGTTCATCTTTTTTTCTCAAAATTAAAATAAAAAAATCATTTTGGGTGTATACTGGGGATCGCTAATAAAGATCGGAGCGTAAGATGGCACCATTTATATTACCATAATATCAAACAAGAAAAATCTTCATTTCTTTTTTTATCTTCTCTCTACCTACTCATTCTACCCGACTTAAAAAACCTCTTTTGTTTCCTCATTTCGAGTGGTAAAACTTTTTTCTTTTATTCCTCAACCGCGATATTTGTTGAAAACATCGAAAAACTTTTTTTTTCTAATAAACATCATTCCGTCTTGTATGTATTTTCCTCCTACATTTTTTTTTCCTTATCTTACAATAACTTTGTCGTTTAAAAAAAAGTTTAATAAGGTTCTTGATTAAAAAATTTTCAAAGTTAAAGTGAAATCGGTCATCCTGACGCAAATCGAAATTTCCGATATCCGAAATAAGATTACATATTCCAATATAGACTTCGAATTCTCTCGTCTCTCAAAGCACACAAGTTAATCGACGAATTCCAGCAAAAACCGGTATCTCCATCCATAAGTTCCTTCCTTTTCCTTGTCAGAAAGTTTTCCCGAGGAAGTCTTGCTCGACATTAAAACATCGCCAAATGGCTTAGAATTGAGCTTCATACTCGAAATCATTTCTAATCTCTTCCAAAGATAAAATTTTCGTCATCTACCGCCGTTTTGGGTCTTAATTTTCTTCAAGCATCTCTCGTATAAACATTTATAATACATTCGAGGATTCCCCTTTTAAAAAAGATGAATTTTCTTCGATAATGTTTTTTGTCGGTTTCAGTTTGAGAGGAGAGATATTATATTCTCGGGCGGGTTGTTGAGCAAATCTCATCTTGTGATACGTTTTTGATTCATCATGGGTCAACGGATTTTAGAAAGTCACTTTTCTCCTTCTAACTTAAACCTTATCGTTTTTTAGTCGTTCGTTCGGGTTAAGAAAAACATGTATGTAAGAATTTTTTGTTCATTAACGAAATTACAAGTTTGAGGAAAGTCGAACATCGAAATCAGGGCTAATTGCACAAGAGAAAAAATTTCAGATCAAGAATTCTTGAAAGTTTTCCGACTTTTTCTTGTAACAATAAAAAGTCGAGCTGTTGTAAAAAATAGAAAAGGAGAAAAATGATCGTTTAAAGATGACTTGATGGTACTCGAGGAAATTTATCTTATTTTTTTATGCTTTGAAAATGAGAATAAAGTGAATATAAAAGGTTAATTAAAGGCTGTCGAGCTTGCTTTTTAGTCCGATTTTTTGCGGTGCAATGATTTCGTTTTCTTTTCATTTTCTTGATAAAAAAGTTAATTGAAAGAATGAATTAATAAAAGTGCGTTGTAGGATAAAAATGGAAAGAGGTGGAGCCAATTTCCAAAGCATGTATGGCCAAATAGTAAATCGGTCTCAATTCTTTAGATTTAAAAATTTTGATAACGAGGTTACCAGTTGAGCGTCAACCAAAAAACTCAGATCCAAATAAGAGATATCAGATATCTTCGGACAATTTGTCTGACCATAAATTTTCAGCCTGTGCAAGACCTACACTCAAAATAGAACCTTCAAACCCACGCAAATTTATTATATTCAAAACCCATTTTTTAAATATATCGAAACGGATTTCATTCGCACCACTCAAACTACAGTGAACGTTTTATGAATTAATATTCACCAATCGTACGAAACCGTTCTCTTGTTGATTCTGCACGATAAAAGCAAATATTTTAAATCAAAAACGAATTTCAAAACATGCTTGATATAATATCAAAAGAAAGCAGAACACTGTGAAAAAGATTTCCCCTTTTCAAATTCGTCGAAACGCATAAATAAGTTTAATCAAAATCCGATTCATAAAGAAAAGATTAACAAGCGTGTATAAATCGTTGAAATGATCCCGAATAACCACCGAAACCTTATTTTAATCGGAATACAAATCAACAACAATCACGAAAACAACAATTTCAACATTGTGAATTTTGCCACGTTGCAAATTGTAGCCCATTATTTTCCCCTTTTTCGTTAATTAGTTTAAGGAAAAAGGGCTTTCTTTTCCTTTAATTATTTTCATTCGTTATTGAAACTGTTTGTTTTTACTTTTCCGCCGCCGTACCAAAAAAGAGATTAAACCGAGGGGTGGCTCACTCCTGTATTTCGGTGTACATTGGCTTCTGTATTTCTTTTGTATTACATGTATTACGTTGTATTTCATGTATTTCATTTGTATTTCTTGTATTACAGTTGTATTGCATGTATTACATTTGTATTACGTGTATTACTTTTGAATTGCATGTATTTCGCTTGTATTACTTTTGTATTACTTGAATTACAACTGAATTTCGCAATTTTTAAGTCATCGTAATGTTATTGTGAGTCAATTATTTTCGCTTTTTTGATAATTGACGTTGGTGGAAAGGTTGTCATTTAGTCTCCGCGATCTTTTTTCGTTACATAGCCTCTGAAAAAATTTTATTTTTAAAAATGTTAAATCAATTACCAGTATGGTAAATGATAAAATTAATTTTATTTATGTTAGTTACTTTTATTTCTGCCTTTTTTTTTTTTTTTTTTTTTTTTTTTTAATAAAAAAAATTATTTTTTTAAATTTGCTCGTCTTAAATGCATTTTATATTGAAATCGAAACGGATTTTTTGGGACTAGAAATACTTAAAGGGTTCTAAATTCTAATCACCCAAAGAATGCAAATACCAGAAAATTTGTTTTAGCTTGATTTAATTTGAAATTGAAATTTGATTTAATTTGTTATAGTTTGTCTAGGATTTAAAGAGGTTGAAAAAATAAACCGTATGCAATACATATGACAACAATATATTTCGATATTTAATCATGCCGATCAAACTTAAAAGGATTGCAATGCTGCCATTATCATTCACAGCTTTGAAATATCACAGCTCATGCTGTATTATGGAAATTCATAGATTTAGGTTAAAAAAAAGAACTGCCTTTAGAAAGGTACACAATTAGGTAACGAAAGCAAAATAAGGTAACGTTAAAAAAATTATATCACTTAAAAATACTTTAAAAATCTTAAATCTAACTAATTGTAAAGAAAAATTCTGTAAAAGGTAACAATTTTTAAAAAAATTGCAGTTTTCATCGACGAAAATTCTGTTTCATGCAAACAACGAATCGTGCTTCGAAGCGAGTTAAACTATTCTTTTATTTTTTTCGCTTTTTGAATATACTTTAAGGCACCAAGATGAAGTATTAAATCGTCGTTATCTTTGGCTGGTGGAGGTACTGTACATATGTAATTATCCATGTTGTAAAATTTTGATCCAATCTGATCGGTCGACTGCAGTTTTCCATCGTCATCAACGGTAAACCATTTGGCAAGGCAACCAAGCCCTCTTGCATTCTGTTTTGGAGCTTTGGTTGGAGCTGTAGAAGCTGAGTAAGACCTTGCGCCTTGTGTTTTTCCAGTTAAGTAAGAAAAAGATAAAATCTTTCCTGCAATAATCGTATTGTCTGGGCCTTTGAATAAGCACCAATTTCCTACTTCAATTGAATCTTGTTTGCCAGGCTGAAAATTTTGTTGATTAGAGTTTGTTGAAGGAACTGGCGCCCTTACCCTTAATAGCCGATCGCTGCTTAAAGCGCCACCTTCAGAAGAAAGAAGCCAACATAGCGTGGACTTTTTAAGTTTTACTACTTCTCCGTCTCCATTTAGAATATTTACATATCGGCTGTGCTTTTGATTTGGAGCTTCCGACAATTCTTCGTTAGTATTTTGGTTTGAAAAATAATCTTCTTCGTAATCTTCTGTTTCTCCAACATTCCCTTGGGGTTCCTCTTGCTCTTCGGCCGAATCATCCGATTCAGAATCTTCTGGTAAACTTTCATAAATTGTGCCAGTCAGAGTTCGTCTGAGTGTAATCAGAGAATCATTTTCTTCGAAAGAAGCATCCATATTGAGCCCCTCAGCTATTTGGATAGCGTCCACTTTGGCCCTCTCAATTTCCGCACTGATCTCTTCGTCGGAGGGCATTTTAAATGAAACAAAATCTGAATTTTTTTCTTTTGTCACTCTGTGTGATTTTGGGAAATTAAATTCAGTTTGCAAATTTTGAGATATCATACCTGAAATGAAATTAAATTATGACCTAAAATGAATGGAATGTTCTTTTCCTAATCATATTCATTAACATATCATACCTGTCAAATCTATGCGTTTTGCTCTCTGAAGCAGTTCAAGCATACTGAAATTCACTACAGTTGATTGCGTTGTTGTCATTGATCTCGCGTGCCTGAAAAAATTTTCACAGGGTTGACTACCGTACATCCACGGCAAAAGCGTTTCCTGGTTTCTGCTGTTTCTGACTTTTCTAATTAGGTGAACAAGGGCATGAGCGTTTAATTCAATGCAAATATAAGCATTAGATGTAATAAAGTTTTTTGAGACAGACAATTCATTTTGAATTAGCCACTGGCGCCATGCTCGTAGAAAGAAAACTGTCCGCCATATTAAAAAAATTCTTTCTAAAGGGCTATATTTTCGGTCTAAAAATGATGCAAAAGCGAACTTTGAGATTTGAATATATACAGCTGTCGCATTCGAAGAAGGAATTTTCTGCAACTGAGCTATGACACGGTCTTCACAAATTTTCTCCATAGCCCGAAAATTCATTTTGTCTTTTCCATCGATGTCACTCATGTTTAGGCCATGAAGATCTTTATCGACGCTTTGGATTAAAGTTTTTAAATCAGTCTTTGAAACGAAATAATCTCCCATCGGCATTATTTGTGAGTCTTTTAAAAGCCTGCTTCTTAGTTTTGTTGCTATATGGGTGGGATCTTGCACATAGATCACAGGTGGGTTCAAATCCTGAAAAAACCAATTACTCCAGGCATGGTGATCACTAGATTCTTTGAAGCAATTGTCTTTCATGGCCTTTAGCATCTTAGTATCTCCGTCCGAAGAAAACCCACAGACTTCAATACCTTCTTTTGCAGCACTGCTTAGAATATATTTCCATCTTTTTAGGACGTCCGATGAAGTGAATTTATTGTCTGAGGTAAACAAAGATAAACAAAAAGGCGGCGCTTTGTCGATTAAAGGCTGAGCCATAAAGCAGTAAGCAATTCCAGCTACAGTTTCTTCTTGGAAATATTTTTTAATGTCTTCTGCCGATGTTGCTGGAAAACAATTTTTTTTTGGCGCTCCATTATTAATTAAAGGAACCGCAAAACCAACTATTAAATCCTCTGAAGGGTCGTACTGGATGCGACCATTAATTCGCGTAGCATCTTCCGAAACCCAAACTTTTAAGGGGAAGTTTTCGGCTGTGAGATAGGCTTTTAAAGATTTAAAGCGGAATTCTCCTTCTTTAATACTTTCTCCAGATGTTGCCATTGTTCTTTTGATGCATGCTATACTTGGAAGAGCGTTTTTTAAATTGCTGCACAAGGTTTCGTAGTTTTTCCGGCCGCCTATCATAAACAAATAGGAGGAAAATAGCTTAAGTGATTCCGAGTACCTCTCTCCACCTTTTTTAGTATCTGAATTTTTTTCAGCAGTTTTTGATAAAACTTTTAAAAAATGGCCGACTTCTACTTTTTCCTTGGAGAATCTAAGCTCAATGCTAGACTTCAAATCGTTAGCTAATTTTAAATTTTTATTAAGAAGACTTTGGACCTCGTCTAAAACTGGGAAAAACTTCGTGATTTTCGGAATATCAGATGAAGACTCAATTAATTTCCTTTTGCTTCTCTCTAAACGGCTGTACGTTGGCGATTGCCATTTTGTTTTAATGACGGGGTTGCAGCAATTGCCCAACTGCTCTCTAACCCCGACGAGGCAGTTAGCATCTAAAAATCCTGCTTCTTGGATGTTGAATCTTGTCCTATCGGTTTCCGACCTGATTCCAGAGTGATCCGGCTTCGTTTTGGCATTGTGCTGCTAAAATTTCTATTGCCCTCTCTATCTAAAACAACTGTTTCAACCGCACTTGTCATATTAACTTTTTTATTCTTTACAATACTAGTCGTTATTTTGCTTTTATTCGTCGAATTACTGCTTCCCCGCTCTGGAGTATCTTCTTTTCTTTTAACAGCTAGACCGCTGCTGGAACGGAGAGTGGATGTTCTTGGTAAAATATTATTCCCTCTAGCTTGTAAATCTTTATTATTCTTTTGTGTATTCGATTTATTTAGACTTTCATTCGGTAATTGCTCAGACTGAGGTTGCTCATTTAGTGAATTTGCATCATCTAGTATATCAATACTTCTTTCTTGAGCTTCAAATAAGTCTTTAATTGTCGGCTGATTTTTCTGGTTGAAACCAGGGTTCCAGTGATTACTCTTCGGCTTTGGTTGACTTGCATGAGCTCGCTTAAAGTGAGTGTAATAATTAGATGTTATCCATCTATTTTTCTCTTTAATTAATCTAGTAGTGCTCGGCTTTTCGGCACATCCACCTATACTGCAGCAAACGTCAGCTAAAAGTCTCCCGTCCGCATTATTTGTAACGATTACTTGCAATTCTTTTGAGTTAACGTCCAAGGTATGATATGACTGGATTTTTTCACTCAATGTTTTTTTTAAATTTAATCCTTCGGATACCAAATCCTAAAAAAAAGGGGGAAAAATTAGACAAGATTAATAACTGCGAAAGTATCTAAGTTAAATTTTTCTTAAAAAATGTTCTTACCGCAGCATTTTGATTTGAGCTGGAAACTCCTGCAGCTACGGTTGAAACTTTTTTGGGTGCAGATTTTGGTCCAGATGACTTTAAAAAAGACGATTTTTTTAACTGATCTGAAACGTGAGCAATCAGAACTTTATGTCCCGGCAAAATTTCAAACTCCTCTGGTTTTCCGGCGAAGATCCCAAAGTATGAACGATACTGGTCCTCTCTTATCATCTTATGAATTTTGGATCGGGCAAAATCCTCTAATTCCTTCAGTAGAGTTTCATCTAGCTTTTGCAAGGTGACCTCGCTATCGTAACCCAAGATGGTTAGCATGTTTTGAAGATACTCTGGAATTTCGACATTCAATTCTGTCTTTATTTTTTCCCATACTGATACGGTTTTTGGACTCGCTCGTGCTGATTGATCCTGAAATAATAGAATATTTTTACAAAAATGAAGTCAGTTAAAATATTTTAAAAGATCTTTAATAAAAGCTCATTTTTTTTCTTAAAGTGCTATGGCAATAATTTAAATCGAAAGATAAATTTAAAAAATTTTCAAAGGAGCCTTTAGAAGGAAGGCCATATAACCATCCAGAATTTTCTACACTGCTAAAATACCGACCGAATAAAATTTCCAAGCAAAAATAATTCCAGCTACACTGTAAAAAATACTGGAGTAAACCTTGGAGTAAATTTTATTTTACTCCCTAGAAAGTTTTTTTGCTCTTAAAAGAGATACATAACTCTGTTAGAAGTTGTTTTTAGGCTATTAGGAGTTTAAATTCTGGTTTACTCTCGAAACGAGTTTGATAACTCCAGCAAATTTAACTCGATGCCAAATAAGACCTACACGGAGTTAAAAGAACTCTAGTATTTTTTACAGTGTACTTATGTAAACGCTCACTTTTTACTTAAATGAAATATTCTGTAAGTTGAATTTAAGTAATTAAAAATTTCGGCATAGACAACTTTCGCGTTATCGTGATTTCAAAATGCAATATTATTGCAGAACACAGCTTCGAACCTTTCTTTTTTAACACTGATAAAAATGAAAACTTAGATAATAGTTTAATTTAAATGTTTTTTTTAGATTTAGAACGTTACCAAGTACGAGCGCTAAATCAGTTTTCAACGTAATGTAAGATATTATCGATAAAAAAGGAGGTCTCGAGGTATATAATTTGTCCTTATAATGCCAATAACGTTTCTATAGAAAAGTTACAGAAGGATAAATCATCTTACGATAAATCACTTTTACGATAAACAAAAACTTCAATTAATAAATTATTAAGTACTTACCAAAATCCCTGAATCTGTCTCCTCAGAAGACATCTTTCCTTCGCTAAAAACACTTGATAACTCACTTTAAAAATTCACTAAATCAATGTTTACACTTGTTATCCTTCTCAAGGACTGAAAAAAATAGGTTTCTGGTAGCCGACAATAGCGGGGATGAGGGTGAGTAAGAGGCATGCGGCATATAAATGCAAATCGGCATGGTGTACTGTACGTGATCTAACAATTGATATTTTACAAGTACCCGCGGATGGGCTATTTCTCACACCGGCACCGCAAACTTTACACCCGACCTTTTTAAAGACCGCTGGTAAAGAAATGTTGTCAATAGTTTTGAATGTTTACTAATCAGTAATAGAGTTATGGTGGATACGTTTTGCAATATGTATGTAATTATAACTGCCGACTTAAAAATGGTGTAGAGCTAAAAAAAAATTTTGACTTTCAAAAGCATTATTTTGTGACTTTACAACTGCAAATCTGCATCCAAAAAAAAGAGTCACTCATAAATACTCTTAAATCAACCTAGTTTATTGCTTTAAACGTTGATTTAGATCTAAAAAATTAAATTTTAAATTTCGTGAATTTCATTTGTATTTCTTGTATTACTTTGAATTTTGTGTATTTCTTCCTGTATTACTTGTATTTCATGTATTTCTCTTGTATTACTTGTATTTCTCTTGTATTACTTGTATTTCTCTTGTATTACTTGTATTTCTCTTGTATTACTTGTATTTCTCTTGTATTACTTGTATTTCTGTGTATTTGTATTTCGGTGTACATTTTTTTATCGAGTGAGCCACCCCTCGGATTAAACACTTCTTTTGAGAATTTCCATAAATCTTTCAATGTCAGAATCAGCCTGAGAAAATATGAAAGAGTTCCTGTAATTTTCTTAGCCGCATTTACCCTCTCAAGTCTAGTCACTTTTCCACGGTTGTAATTTCCCTTTCTCTCACAAACGAAGAATTGCAATGATAGCGACCCGACGATTTGTTTAGATTTTGTAAAATAAAGGGAGACTTGACATTGAACAAATGCCAAACAATCAATCGTATACCGAAAAGCACTAATTCTTGCAAAACCATTAAAGTGTTACACTAGGATTTGAGACTTTTTATATAAAGCTGTCTTTATCAGTTAATTCGCAGTACTGGCTGCAAGCGACTTTTTTCTCAAAGGAGAAAGGTTCTTCATTATCGATGAGTAAAGAGTTAATATAAACTGGGATTTGGTTCCGGGAATGTAGCTAAAGTTCTGAGAAAAGGTATCATATAGTGGTAAGTTTAGTTTCTACATAGTATGTATCTCTCTACCCCAGGGTATTCTGCTTTGTTTCGTCTCAGGAAACACATTAGAAAAGCATTAAGGATCGAAAACTGGATAAAATCTGAAATGTTTATGAAAATATTATCACATAAGTTGAATTATAGAAAGATAATCTGGCTTCGAGGGTTATAACTGTCTGTTGCCACAATCGTTTTCTGAATTCAATAGTGAAATGTTTTTTCGAGGTACAAAGCAAGATGTAATTATGGAATAATCTGTTTTCACCTCTTACTTGACCTCTTATAAAATTTTGAATTATTTAAGTAGACGGCGAATAATTATTTGCTTCAGTAAGATCACAGTAAAAGGCTTGTTTATTTTAATTTAGGCTGAGGTTGTAGATCTTTGAAATGCAAATGTAGTAATTAAAGGAGCGGCGCCTTTAGAATGTGACATTGTTGCTAAACTTTGAACTGAAAAAGAATGGTAATCAGAATGTGCTGTTGAAGACAAATTCAATCAGTTCCGGCTATACAGGACACGATGTCCTGTCACCGCAGGTGACTCGCAAGTTGGATTTTCCCGATCGATCTCAGTTTTGATCGAAAAATTTTGACCGCAACTGATTTAAATGATCAGCTAGGATTTCCGTTTAAATTTTTTTATAATCCCTTAAGGGTGTCCCAATCAAAATCCTGAAGCTCGTTTTCGTCATGTACTTTTCTTAATATTTTCTTCCTGGACACTGTCCAGCAAGAAAATATTTCCATTGTATGGCGACGAATATAGGATGAGTATTCAATCTTTGCTGAAAAGATGTATGACGAAAGTAGAATCAAGGTCATCAGCAAGGATCGATATAAGGTGCCGCAAAGTCCTAAGAAAGAAGGGAAATACAGTTCTTCCAGAATTTAAAATTAAAACAGATAAGATTAATTAGTCTGGCAGGGATTGTTAAATGAAATAAATCAGTTTCACATAAATCATGAAAAAAGTGTATGTAATGTTTCATTCTTATCGTTTTTCTAAACATTTGAAATAAAGATTTTTCGTGCCATATTTCATCGATAAAGAAGGTCACTAGTAGCTCCTGCAATATCCTAGAAAATGTCGAAGAGAAAATCATTTACCAGGGTTCACAAAAATGAAGTATGTAGATGATTCTTATTCTTATTATTGGATTGGATAGGTTTAATCAATTCACGTTGACTGTTTGCTTTAGACTAAACTGTATATTCTCAAGTAAGACTCAACGATACAAAAGTTAAACAAACCCTTATCATTTACATCTTGATACAAGGCAATAATGCCAGAGCAACTAACGTGGTATTTTAGCGCGCTTATTTGAAACCTATTTATATAATTCTTTATAACACTCCCCCTCGCTAAAAATACCCAGTTTGTTTCTCAAAAACTTAAACCTATTCGTAGCTAATGCCTTGGTAAATATGTCAGCCTTTTGAACCTCTGAGCAAACATATACAAGTTCAATATTATGTTTATTAATAATGTCTGCAATAAATTTCAATTTAATATCTGTATGCTTGACCCGTTTGTTATTATTCGGATTTTGCACGAGTTTAATACAAGCTTGGTTATCTTCATAAATTTTAAAATTAACTTGAACGTTAAGTTCCAATAATAAATTGCGCATAAACAAACCTTCGCATAAACCTGCACATAGAGCGATTAGTTCTGCTTCTGCGGTTGACAAGGCTACAACATTTTGCTTTTTAGTACCCCATGCAATACTATCGTCCCCTAACTGGATTAAATGGCCAGAAATGGATTTCCGATCAATTTGATTGTTTGCCCAGTCTGCATCAACATATAAGTTTAAATTCCAGTCGTCTGTTTTGGTATATATTAAAATATAATCTTTCGTGGACTGTAGATAACGTAAAACTCGTTTAAGATAAGTCCAGATTTCTAATGTGGGAAATAACTGATACTGACTGAAATAATTTATGGCATAACAAAGATCAGGCCTTGAATGGCATAAAAACAATAAACTACCGATTAAATTTTTCAGTGGAAGTTTATAATCTAATGCTCCCCCTGTCAACGGCAGATTCAGATTACATTCAATGGGTGTTTGTGCTGACTTGCAATCCTGCATATTAAATGTGGTTAAAATCTTATCTATATATTGTTTCTGACTAATAGTTAGAACATGGTTTTTCTTATCATAATTAATTTGAAACCCTAAAAAATTCTTGAGATTGCCTTTGTCTTTCATTTCGAATCTTTGTCTTAGAAGCCGTTTTGTTTTGTCTAGCAATGCCTTATCATTGCTGGCTACTTTGATATCATCTACATACAATAAAAGATTTACTTCTCCATCTTTATCACGCTTCATATATAAACACGGATCATAATTAGAAACAGAAAAACCTATCTCTTTCATATATTTGTCAAACGCTTGATTCCAGCACTTAGCACTTTCTTTTAAACCATATAAAGATTTCTTAAGTTTATACACTTTATCACTATTTTCTTTTCCTTTTTTCTTCTCATACTCTGGTATCTCGACATACACTTCACTTTTAATCTCTCCATTTAAAAACGCAGTTTTAACGTCCATCTGATGTATGAACATGTCCTTTTCAACAGCTAACTTTAATAAAAGCCTGAAAGTTGAAAATTTTGCAACGGGTGAATACAAGTCTCCGTAATTAAATGTATCTGTTTGGGCAAATCCCCTAACCACCAGTCTAGCTTTATATTTAAATTCATCGATCTTTTCCAACGGTTTAAAAGCAAATACCCATTTCGTGTCTAGTATTTCTTTATTTTGGGGTCTAGTGACTAATTCCCATGTCTTATTCTTATGAATAGAATCTAGTTCGCGTTCAATAGCTTTGAACCATGCTTCTTTGTCATCTCTTGTTTCAAGATCATTGTAATCACGAGGTACGTTCTCAATATTCATAACTACTGAATAAACCTCAAAATCAGCTAACCGCTTTGGTAATTTTGAACATCTTTCAGTTCCTCTTCTTGTACCAATGACTTGTACCTTCTCGCCTTCATTCACATTTGAACTTTGGACTAACCCGGGACTTTCGATCCCCTTATTTGCTTTATTATTTGTACTGGAATGTCTTTCAGTTCCCTTACGTACAGTATCTCGCGTACTAGGACTTCTTTCATTCCCTTTACGTACGTTATCTCGCGTACTAGGACTTCTTTCATTCCCTTTACGTACGTTATGATCATTTACATCATTACTATCAGTCTCAACATTATCAGGCCTTAAATTTGAATTTTCAAAATCAAGAAAATCATTTTGTTCATCTAAAACTACCTTATTATTTCTTTCAATCAATAACTTGTTATCATTTTCTAAATCAGACTCTATATTATTTTTATACGGAAAATCTTTCTCATTAAAAATGACATCTCGAGATAAGACAATGGAATGAGTCACTGGATTGTAAAGTCGATACCCTACAGGAGAGTAACCCACCATAATACATTTTTCGGCTTTAAAATCTAATTTCGTTCGTAATTCTTTCGGGATATGTCTATATGCTGCGCACCCAAACACTCGCAGATTACTAACATTTGGCTTCACGCTATCCCAAGCTTCTACCGGGGTTTTCCGAATGAGACTTTTAGAAGGACTTCTGTTAATAGTATAATTAACGTAGCGAACGGCCTCTCCCCATAGAAATCGCGGAACCCCAGATTTTGAAAATATGGCTTGTACCTTTTCCATAATTGATCTATTTTTTCGTTCAGCTTTACCGTTCAACTCAGGCGTATATGGAATAGTATAATCTAATATTATACCGTTTTGTTTACAATATTCAATTAAATCGGAGGGAGTGTATTCACGTCCGTTGTCACATCGTAATTTATGAATCCCTAAACTGAATTTTGTTCGCACCATTTGACTGTATTCAAGAAAGCATTTAAATACATCACTTTTTAATGACAACAAATAAATGTATGTGAAATTCGTAAAATCATCAATGAGAGTCATAAAATATTTTTCATTATTCAGAGTGGCAGGTTGAATGGGACCACAAAGATCGGAGTGGACGATTTCTAGGACTCTAGAACTTCGATGCCTGATATGAAAGGGAAGGCGTGTGATTTTACCCATTATGCAATCCTCACAAAATTCTAATTCTGCCGTTTTCAAATTTTTGTCAATACCGTCTACTAAAATTTCATTTATTAATTTTGTAAAATTTCCTTTTCCTATATGTGCAAAACGCTCATGCCATAATTTTTCGATCGAGTCATTTATCGTTATCTGCGTTTCATTAAAAAAACATTCAAACTGCGGTTTTGCAACTTCAAACACAATATCATATAAGTTATTTCGAATCCCTTGAATAATGGGGTTGCTATTATTGAATACAGTCACATGTCCGTTTTCAAATAAAATAGATAGTCCACTTATTTCAAACCGTTTTACCGATAATAAATTTCTGGTAAGATCCGGGGCATACACCACACCTTCTATTACACATAAAACCTTTTTATTATTTATTTCAGTATAGCCCATGAATGTTCCTATCTTTGTTGCAAAAAGTAATTGATTAGTTTTCGCTACCGTAAATTGAACTGGCTCATCAAAGACTACTAAATCAACAAGTACCGAATCATCATTAATCATGTGGTGTGATGTACCCGAATCAAAACAAAAATTTATCTTATTCGAACCTAACTTAGTTTTTGCAATAGTTACATCATCCAGTATTTCTTTTTGTTCGTGTAAATAATAAGTGGAATTAGTGTTACCTGTGAAGTCCATCATTTCTCTCGAATAATCACTTCTGATACCTAAAGAGTTCCCATTGCCATTTCCATTGCTGTTCCCATCTCCCTGTCCGTACTCGAGGCGCCTTTGCTGTGGAAAAATCTGCTGTTGTTGATTGTAGGGATGAAAGCGCCCACGTCCTCGGTTTCCTCTTGGAAAAACGCCTCGTCCTCTCGAAGATTGATGAGATCCTCCTCTACCACGAATCACAGGATAAAAACCTCCTCGCATTGGTTGAAAAACTCCATCGAAATGTCCTTGAGGTCGATATGGATAATAAATTTGTTGATAAGCTGCTCGTCCCACGCGTCCATAAGATTTTCCCCTTGTACCTCTCTGAGAATCCATTTTATTCATCGGACACCGTTTCTGCATGTGACCCTGTCGTCCACAGCGGTAGCAAGCTTTACTTTCTAAATTAAATGCTACCAAATCGCCACCTTTTTCACTTTCTTTCGTTTTCCCATTTTCAATACTGTTTCTTTCAGCTGATCTTTGTTCAGCATCAGCTCTCAGTTTTGCCTTAACAGTTTCATACGTTTGTTGTTCTTTTGGTAAATGCTGAATTATATTTTTCAATATGGCATAACTCGGTGGTAAGTTTTTCAAAATGTTCCATAATATTTCGTCGTTACTCATATTTGCTCCAGCAGCTTTTAGTTCAATTAACACTTTATCAAAATGAATTAAGTACTTTTCAACATCACCGTTTTCTTCTAATTTGATTTCACATAACTTCTGTCGTAACGAAAACTGTCCCGGCGTTCCTTTCTGTTCATGAGTTTTCCTGAGCACGCACCACATATCATAAGCCGTCTTTTTATCCCTAATATACTGAAGTTGAGTACTATCAACGAATTGCATTATTAGATGTTTCACAATTTCATCTTTCTGTTTAAATTGCCGACGACGCTTTTCTGAGCTCACTAACGGCACTTTTCCTTTCTTTTGTATCACTTGGAACAACTTTCTTGCTTTCAACAATTGTCTCATTCGACATTTCCAGTCCGCGTAATTTGTCGAGTCTAACGACACTACACTGAATTGCATTTCACTTGATTGACTTAAATTTTTCTTATTCATGATTAATTAATTCTTGTGCGAGTATCCTGGGCCCATAACCTATTGGATTGGATAGGTTTAATCAATTCACGTTGACTGTTTGCTTTAGACTAAACTGTATATTCTCAAGTAAGACTCAACGATACAAAAGTTAAACAAACCCTTATCATTTACATCTTGATACAAGGCAATAATGCCAGAGCAACTAACGTGGTATTTTAGCGCGCTTATTTGAAACCTATTTATATAATTCTTTATAACACTTATTAACCGAAGTTTTGGGAAGACGAAATTGATTGATAGATCTTTTTTTTAGAATATATTCGGCGGGTTTACTCCTCTTAAGATTCGTACAGTTCGGAGAAAATTTTATCATAATTTTTGTTCATACATCTTGAACATTGCATTACCATCTGATGTCAGCGAAACGCAGTCTCAACGAATAACCCAAACAGCATATTAAGATATCACCATGTTAGTTCATCTCAATTAGCACTTTGTAATTCCACAATCATTTCTTGTTTCGGAGGCATGTGCCATCAAGAAGCTCTCACACGTTTAACTTATCTTAAAATTGAATTCCGCGAGTATGAACCTTCAGATGGCGTTGCGGAGACATTCCTACTTGAAAATTGCTTTCGTAGCTCTCTGTGCAAGTTGTTTCCATAGGTGATTTACGCTCTTAATTTGTACAGCAAGGTATTTCAATATGCGAAGATGTACAAAATAATATTGCTTTATTTATAAAAAATCTGCTGCAAGCTTTGCTTTTAAAAAGTAAATCCTACTCTAGGACCGTTTTTCTTTACCGACGAACCAATCTGCCATCTTTAGCGTCTTTGGTGACCCATCTCCTCTCAATTTGACTCCTACATGTTCCATCTACTTCTCATTCAGATTCATTCAGTTCCTTTTTTCGACCCTTCTGTTTCCTTCAAGCTTCATTACAATTTGTTACTATACTTAAGTCGTGGCGCCAGTATTATAATGTTCTATTTGCAAAAAAATCGAAAATCGACTTTTTTGCATAGTCATATTTTATTTGTTGCCCTTGATCATTTTGTGAAAAAAAAATATCCAAAATTAAAAAATGAACTGTTTTATTAGCAAAATAAAATTGTCCTATTTGCATTTCCTTTCAAAATTTCAGGATTAGATTGTTCTATTTGCATCAGACAATTTTTCCCCCTTCTATTCCCCGTTAATTTTTACTTTTTTTGCATTTTTACACAATTGTTAATTAAAAACATGGATTAAAATCCTAAATATGGCCGTATTTTTTTACCTACCAGTCAAAAAATAGAAAAAACCGTCATTTGTAATAACCGTTTTAATTTGCTATTTTGATTGTCAACAACAAAGATGGCGGGCGTTCATCTAACTTGCGAGTCAATGCAGCGTCTTTCATTTGAAACGTTTTTACTTAAAAATTCTAATAAACCGATTTTAGAGTATTTCAGAAAATAAATAAAATCTTAAAAATATTTATAATAGCCTTTGCAATGAACCGCCAGTAATTTTTTCGTTGATTTTTCAGTTGAATTAAAAGAATTAAACGCTATTCTGATACGACAATATAACACTGAAAGAAACTGAAATTTCTTATTGTTATATTGTTCTGTTTGAGCGATAATTTTTTCGATAATTACGTTTTTCGTTGTTAAAAATAATAAATAATAATACGTATCAGGTTATTGGGGTTATTTATCATCTGGGCAATTCGTAACAACTTGGTTTGAGGCTGTATAATGTGCGAGTAGTGAAATATTAGAGGTTAAAAATTGCCATCCCTCTACTGTAAAATTTCAAAAAATGCAAATAGAACAATATAATACTGGTGCCACGAAGTGTTGTCTCGTACTCGGAACATTATTTTTAATGGCGCAGTTTCAATAATTCTCTGAATGGCGTCATAATTCTAGATCGTGTGCCTGCAGATATAAAGCACGTACTTGACATGGCAGCACGAAATGTTTTATTATTTTAAAGCGGGATAGGGAGCAAAAAACTCATCTCTTTAAATTAGCTAATTTCTAATTAAGATTGAAATCTTATACTCTGCACTCGGTCAAACCACACACTAACATATTAAACGTGCAAACTACCAAACCAGGCTCTAATTAAAATTCAAACATTCTCAAATGACAAAATCCGCATAACATTAGTACTTTATTAGATTTATTAACCTTCCTAATTAGGACGCACAACTTTCCAGAACCTTAAAGGCTTAACCATTATTTTACTTTCAGTGTTCAAAATGAATCTCACTAAGATATTCTTCGAAACTATAGACATTAAAAGATTTAAAATAAGGAGATAAAACCGTTTGACAACGAAAACAAATAAAAAAAAGAGTGAAAAATGGATGACATATTCAACGAGTATAACTCCACGGTTGACGAAATGTCCGGAAATATGTCAAATTCGACACTAATAAAACTTCTTGAAACTATCCAATTTTACTACACGCCATTCTTGGTCGCTTCTGGTACTATCGGGAATTGGCTATCCGTTATCGTGTTCTTTAGCACGAAATTAAGGAAACTTTCTTCGAGTTTCTACCTCGCAGCTTTAGCGATAAGCGATACCGGTTTCCTATTAACATTATTCATAACGTGGCTCAACATGTTAGAAATAAGATATTTCAACATGCCAATAGTTTGTGAAATGACGATTTACATAGGCAGCGTATGCAGTTTTTTAAGTGTTTATTTCGTGGTAGCTTTTACAGTGGAACGTTTCATCGCAGTGCGATACCCTCTTAAACGTCCGTCCATGTGCACGGTTAGCCGGGCCAAAGTGGTTCTCACAAGTTTAACTTTCGTGTCTTGCCTTCTTTACATGCCTAATATCGTAATCGCGGGTGTCGAAGAAAAAATTTTATACGAAAATCGGACGATACCGTTTTGCGGTTTAAGAGACGATTATAAAGATTTAGGAACAATTATTAATTGGATCGATACGATCGTAGTTTTAATACTTCCGTTTTTTACGATATCGATCATAAACGTTTGTATAGGTTATACGGTATGGAAATTAGCTAGGATAAGAAGAACTATGACGCTTAGTGCCACTTCAAGAACTGTAAATGGGATTCACCGTCCGACGATAAGAACGGCAGCGGCGTCCTGTATGAGGAATCAAAGCTCTCAGACCAAAGTAACAAAAATGCTGTTGGTTGTTTCAACGGTGTTCATTAGTCTTAATCTACCTTCGTATATTTTTAGACTTGTGACATACTTCAGTGAGGTAAGTAAAAATTCGCAAGTTTTTGGTTAATGATATTAGATGTTCCATGAAAGTATAGTTTAGCGGATGTGTCTCTTTCACTGTCTGGGTTAGCATTCGTAGGTTGGGGTTGCAATTAGAAAAGCAGTCGCAGGCGGTTTCTTTTTGTAGACATGTAGCTATTTGTTTCGCACCCATAGATTCATAGTATTTAAAGTTTTATCGCAGCTTTCATTAAACCCAATAATGGTCCGATATTTTAGTAGTGGCTGGATGTACATTGTTTTCTTCTTCTTTAGCAGCTGTAGCCATCAGCTCCTGGTATAAGCTCTACTAAGTATTTTCATGTTGAACAGACAGTGCGCTGCTTGCTGTCAAAGTTCTATCGGCGATACGACAAATGTCGTTTAGCCACCTTTTCTGTGGCCGACCTTTGTTTTAACTGGTTGGTCTTGGGAGCCAAATTGATTATTTTAGGCGCCCATCTCTCCGTATTCTGCCTCGCGACATGCCCCGCCTAACTCCACTTCGACTCTGCTACTCGCTACATGCTGTCTTTAGTATCTCTGAGGTTTACACCCAGGATACTTCGCTTGATGGCAAGTTATGTTGCCCTTAGGCACTTTGCGATTTTTCTTGTCATCGCCAAGGTATTAAATCCTTAAAATCCATACGCTGCCGCTGGCAGGATGCAGGCATCATGGACCTTTCATAAGTGGGTCGGAATAATACTATTCCTCAGTATCTGCCTTGGTTTGCCGAAGCCTGCCCAAGTAGTTCCGGTTCTCCGAGTGATTTCGGTCCACGAAAATAATTCATATTTTATCTCAATCTATGCGCATTTCGGGCTTAATTAACGACGATAGCCCATCCTCGGAGGATACGAGAATGTCTTTAACAATTTTTGATATTCATTCCGCATGCGCTGCACAACTCGTAAGGGCCAATACAGTTCTTGTTTACCCATGCGAAGCAAATTTAAAATAAACATGCAAAAACCCTGTTAGCATTTACTTTAAGCACGGCGGCGACGCTCAAAGGGAAAAAAAATAACTGCAGAAAAAAGTAAAGAGGTGAATAAATAATTTTTTTTTAACTGTTGCAAAAACACCTATAAATTTCAAAAAAAAAAAAGCGAGTTGTTGAAATTAATTTAGTTGATTCATTCTATTTACTTTATAATTAATATTCTTCTTTAAGTGAATTCTCGATAGTCGCTATCTTTCGAAAGCGAATTTCCATTCCACCTTAGAAAAACACGATTTATCTTTCTTGCGGTTACACAATTAAAACTTTTCCTCTTTCAGGAACCTTTCAGGAATTTCCTGTGCAGATTACGAAACCTTTACCAACTCGTTATTCTGAGAGTAATTTTTAAAACTAAAAACAACAACTTTTCGATTAACCTTGTTTAGAAGAAAAGAAATATTTAAACCAATCACCGCCCGAGCATCTTGATGATTCTCAAGGCATAACGTACAATCTCAAGCAATATTATTTTGCCAATATTGAAATATTGTAAAAGAAATTAACGTCGAAACAATAAAGATATTACTTGTTTTATGGTTTCTTAAAAAAAAAAATACTTGAAACAAGTCCAAAAAATCGTTATTAAAAATCTCGCTCAACACATCTTCGCTTTCACAGTAAACTGATCGCTTTTTTCTCTCTAAGAAATTATTAGTATAAAAAGTTGGAAAACAGTAGAGTTTTCTAAAACTCCCTGCGTTTAAAAAAAAGCAATATCGGAAAGTGCTTAGTTTTCCCAATAATCCCGATTTCTAAGCAACATGATCTGATTCCCTAGAAAGTCAATGTGATTTTAAAGTGAGGTTTTAGGACTGAAGCAAATTTCTACGCCTTAGAATTTTTTTCTTTTCGGCGTAGAGATATAACTTGACCCTGAAATCTTGAAAAAGGTTTAACCGGAATCATAGCAAATGTTTTAATTACTCTGAAAGCGATAAAAGCAACCTATTTGGGCATTTTTGGATTGTTTCATCGTTTTGATGTATCCCTACATCCCTTCATACTCGAACGAGCTCAAAATTTCCAAATGAATATCTTTTAATTGGCTGTTCATCATTGAAATTTTCATTAAGGCAGAAGTTTATTTAACGTATTAAGCATAAAGCTTTGTGCAAATTTAACAAGCTTCCCCGTATAATATCCTTCCGTAAAGGTTCTTCACCCGAAAGAGCTTTTTATTTCCCGAAAGGGTATCAAAAGACGGTTGACATTTACAAGATTTTCATCTTCCTTAAGAGGAGAGTTAAGTTTTATTAAAGAGCGGATTTTCTTTGGCATAATATAAAATCAATCCTTGGTTTGTCTGTCAGGGTGATTATTAATCGTGGTCGTGATAGATTGAGGAGCACCCTGGTAAGATTGATTGCCGTTTTTCAAAACAAAAACAAAATAGTTCACTCGAAAGTATTTTGTTTGAGCCCGTCTGAAACTTAAGGCTATAAATTGATGATTTCTCGTGTCTTTCTCCGAAAAACAGTTCATAAAGTCAATATGACGGAGTAGTGACAAATTTTATTAATTAATAAAAATATTAGCTTGAAAATTTTACATGTATCGTGTACGATTTCCACCGAGCCAAAACCATTAACCATGCTAACAATATTTAATCGCGTTGAAAGGATTTAGTCCGTGGAAGAAACCAATTAATACTTATTTATAATTCAAGTATAAGAGAATTAAATGGAGATTGTGGATTTAAATTAAGTGGTGTAGAGTTAATAAAAGAGTACGATTATTGATCGTTAATGAGTATTTAAAAAAGACTTGTGATCAATTAACAGCTCCGTAAAAAATTTGTAATTCTCAATTATTAGATTACAAACTCTCCAACTATGGAGTGTTCGAAAAAACTCAGGGTTTTGCAATATTTTTAAAAATTTTTCCTCGCAACTAATTTAAATTCGGTACCTGCAAGGTAAACTATACTATGTATGTCACGACTGGAACTCTAAGAAAACAGTGAGAATGTTATTGCTTAATCGAATGTCTGTGACGTACATAGCATAGTTTTAGTCGAAAACCCACTAGCATAAAAATTTTTTAGAAAAAGTTATGCATATTGTGGAAAGGCTTTTCCTGTTAAAGTCAGTTCTTGTTTTGATAGTTCAATTAAAAAAGTATTATGACAAAGCCTTTTTCATATTCTTATTATAAATAATTTTTCTGAGAAATCGTTTTGTTTAGAAAAAGAACTAACAACGGATCACAACATCACTCCAGGTCATTCATAATGATACGGAATACTACTGCAGGAAACGTTTTTATAAAAAAATAAAGAGAAGGGAACTGCTTTATTTTAAGATTCTTTATACTGCATAAAAAAGCTCTAAAAACTGTATGATGAATGGAGAAACTTATAAAAAAAAGCAAAAATGGATGATTTATGCAAAGAGAAGAGAAAAAAACTTTAAGAAGATACAGATACCTAGTTAAATATTGCTGACAACGATGTATTAAAAATGATTCAATATTCAAAGACTTGAATAAACGATAACGCTTCTACTTGCTTCGCTACTTGGCTTTTTGATAAAGCTTCGGTGGTTTTTGTGCTTTTCAAGTGAATATGTATGGGGGCGAATCTTCTTCTTTTGTTACCATCGTGTTCGCTTTTTTTTTTTTTTTTTTTGAAAAGATTAAAAAACTGTGGAATATCTATAAGAAAGTCTGTTGCCACGCCTGCTCAAACTCTGAACTTCAAGTCTTTCCAAAAAGAATTTTAGTTTAAGTTATTCTCGCAAGTCTATTTCTCCAGGCTCAAATTTATTGACCATGTGCCTTTCCAAGCAAAGTGCAACCGCCATTTCATCCTGTTAGAACACGTTGATTATCAGGTGCATTGACTCAATGAACAATACTGCTTTCAGTACAGACTTTTCCAGGGTCCCAAACTTCCTTTTTCTTCTCAAATCTTTAAAATTTTTCTTTTTAAAAAAATTTCAAATTAAATCCAACTAACGTCTTTCAGGAAAAACACGTTCCAAAAACGAAATTTGGAAGTGTCTCATCGCCTAATATTTTTCAATTTAAAATTCTCTGATATCTCGTTGAAGAATGCTTCGTGCTTTCAGCAGACGTGATTCGAATAACGTAACCTTATTAAAAAAAAATCTTTGAAACTTGGAAAACGTGATAGAATGAGTCGTCCATTGTTGACATGTTTCAATTCGATGATCAATGATTTGAAATTCGACTGACACATAATTAGTGAAAAAAATAGCAGGCTAAAAATTCGTTGCTTTTACCTTCGACATGATATCTAAAAAAAATCAAACAAGCATCCGAGAGGAATCGTGAAAGCCCGCCGACGAACACGTAATTCTAATAATGAAAATGATGAATGATGCTTTTAAGGAATAAACGATGCCGGCATGTATTTTTTCTAAAACAAAGCTCAAATCAGAATTTAAACTCGTTTAAAAAGATGATGCCGGTGCGCGCGATCCATATGTACGCACAAGACAAAGGACAAACGTTTTCATTATTTTGATTTTGTATCGAGCCTTCCGACAAACCAGTACACAGCAATTTGTTTCTTAATTGGATTTTCCGCTTTCAACTTCCCTGTTTTACCCCGATTCACCCTATTTCTCTCTCACCGAATTTCAGACTTCGCACGCGGTCTCCATTTCTGCATATTTTATTGACATAAGGCCAATAATCATTTAACATCGCCCAACTCTTCGATGTTTACCGTTAGTTGAGCCCGTCAGCTTTACTCCTCTGTCAACAGGAAAGGGTATCTTAAGTAGGTTAGCTTTAAAAGATCAAGATTTTAAATATTTGAACAAGGGTTTCGTTTGCTTTCGTTATAATAATATTTAAAAAAAAAAAATCTTTTCAAGAACCTTTTCCTCGAGATTCTTTTACAATGAGATTACGTTTAAGATTAGAGCGGGGGAAAAAAGCCGGTAAACCTTTTATCGTTTTCTGTCAAACCTCCCTTGGAAAACGATAACAAATAAACCTTAAATTTGTAATTACGGCTTTTGAACTTAAGGGAATAAAGGGTTAGGGGGGGTAAATTCGCAATTTGTCTAATACCGTTATCGATTTTCTAAAGCCACCTCTAGAAAATTAAAAAGAAAAGAACGTCAAGAAGGGAAAAGAAAATAAGCTTTAGAGCCTTTTTATTGCCCTTAACCACAGCTTCTTAAAAGCTGCTCGATAAATAATCTCGGTATCACGCTTCAGCCACTTTTTTTACTTTAAACTTTCTTATGTCGTACCTGCTGTTTCGCTGCTTTTCAAACGCCGGCTATTAATCTTTCGCAACCCACATACAAAACCGAAAAAAAAAATAGGCATCGTAAATCATCGCGTGTCTAACGCCATGTTAATATTGAGCTGCAAGAGTGTAGGCTACGTGCTTGTTAAGACTACATAAAAAGTGCTAATAAACGATAATAAATGACACGAGCATCAGGAAAAGGTTAAACAGGATTATGAAAAGCGAGCTTCAGGATTCCTCCATGCGAATGCCAGTTTTACGACTTTCAAATAACGAATCAATGACCATAATTAATCGATAAATAAAAACAAAGTACCGCTCTGCGATTACCTAAGTGGCGATCATTCATAATCACGAATCGCAGTAACGTGATAATTAAATAAGAGACAAATTTTCCCAGCGGTGGTGGAATAACTCGAGCTACATTTTGATATACGGTTTATCGGAAAGTGCGGTTTCTGTCATAGACGGCTGAGGGCCAAGGTCGTGGAGGGATACCGCAACATGTGAAGTAAAAGCAAAACCGCGAGAGTTATCAAGGGAAGAATTTTGAAAATGAAGAAGCTAAACAATTATTCAGGCTAAAAAGACGTCGCAGTTAAACAAGATTTCTACCTCAACATCCTTCCAGATGGTAGAAATGGACGTAAGAATTAATTAACTTACGTTAAGTAAGTTAAAACATTATAAAGCAAATTATAAGAGTTTAGAGACGGAAATATTGGGACGTTTCTAACCGAAAAGCAGAAATTATTACAGCGGAAACACTACGAAACTTAAAGTTTCTTTCCAGAGGAAAAGGAGAGAAACCGAAGCCTGGTGTGTCCTAAACGAATCGATTCCGTGTGGAAATAAAAAAGAGGATAATCTAGTTTTCTACTAAAGCTAGAATTTTTTTCGCTTCAAAAAATTTTTTTCCAATTCAAATAGTTAACGCACGATTTCAAACGAATCGGATGATAAAAATAAGGAACCCGATAGGTGTCGACTAAGAAACACTCGACAGTAGCCTGACGGAAGGTGATTCGTATCTATGAACAGGTGAACGGCACCATCGCATGTATTAATTTATTTGTCTTAAATCATTTATTTGTCTTAAATCAGCTTGAAAAATGAAAGTCACGACATATATGTTAGAATGTTTGAGTCTCGTTAAAATAATTATCTTATTTAAAAACCAGGAAACATTTTTAGAGAAATCATTGATCAAGAATTTTGTTTAAAGTTTAGTTTCCAATTAAGAAAAGGTGCGCTGTTTGAGGAAATAAGATAATGACATCCTAAAAACCGACAACTTAATGAAAATCGATCAGAGGTCGCCAACCTTGTTTGAGCACAAGGGAAGCAAATGTAAAAATCAGAATAAGCTGGAATTTTAGGTCGATATGAAGATTTTGTCAAAGCAATACTGTAGAAAGAGGTAATCGCATAAAGCACTGCGAATAGTTAGAAACCGAAATGAACTTGCTACATGCAAAAAAAGGCACAGTACAAAACGCCCTTTGTTTAAAATATCGAGAAGAGAAGCAAATGTCATCAAATTAGTTGGGTGAGGTTGGCAGGAGGTGCAGCAAGGTCTGCATAGAATATCTCGAAAGACGAAAGTATTATTTATTGCCAGTCGGACTGGGCAGACAAGGAAACCGCCGATGAAAAAGTGATAAAATAAAAATTTTTGACTTAAACTACCTTTATTTATGAATTTACGATGTGATAGACAAAATTTAAAGCGTCTGTAATTGTTACCAAGGATTTTCTATGCAGTATATTTCAACAATTTTCAGATTTAAATGCGTAGCTTAAAGGTCTGGTTAAAACTTTAAATGTAAGTAATTTGACAAAAGTTTCGCTTTAACTTTGTGTTCATCAGATTACCCGACAAGAATATTTCAAGTCTCATAATTCTATCCTTGCTCGGACGAGATACGAACCAAGCAATTTTCATCTAATTCAGAGCATATGGAAAATTTTGATCAAAGCGATTTTGTTTCCAACAAAAGAAGATTATTAAAACGAGACGGAACACATACCACGCCTAGTAACAATTCTGGCAATTTTGAAATATATTTTAATTAAAGCGGGGGTAAAAAAAATAATGGTAACTTCCTCTTTACAAAATATACGGATCCATATAAATCGAATAAATACGGAGAAAAGATTAAATTAAATCCCATTTTATATAGGTTTTTCACAAATAAAATTGAAAGGGTATCTTTATCCAATAACAACCGTATTTCGTGTGTGGAGTATTAAGCGCTGGAAAATTTTTGTACAGCTCAGACAAGCATTCATGGTATCAGACTGAACCCACAAGCATCTATAATAATATCTTTCATGATATAAAATAAGGGTGCACCTTAATTAAGTATCATTTACTTAATGTAATTGTTGTTCATAAATCAAAGCTGACAGCAGCGAAGAGATATAAGTGAAAATAAAGAGAAACCGATATAATTATGAATAATAAAAGAGACTACATATCCATTGATTGGCACTGACAGGGCCTGGACTCCTAATAATACATATAGCAGACGAGATAACAACCGGCTCGATCAGACAGGTCCTAAACCATTTAGCGCCCCCTAATTGGTCCGTACCTACAGGATCCTCCATTGCATTCAAAGGGCATCCCGTTCGATATCTGCCTAATCGGTCCCTTGAGAGAACACAAGCCTTGAACCATCACACTACAATACTGATCTTACTGTAGTTGGAAACTTTCAACTCATACCTTATTAGGAGTAAATCATACCATTAGTGAGAGGCTGACTGGTTAATCTCTAGATCTTAATCACCTGCCTGCCCAATCGATTTAAGGTCCTACAATCCTCAGAAGCAATTTGTTTCCAAAGTTTAACAATCTTTGCATGTCCAGTAGGTGAGACAGTAAGTGAACCTGAGATAACTTTTGGACGTTCATCTTATGGAAAGAATCATGAATTAAACCATAAAACATTCTACGCAAAACTATTTCCACAAATCTCAAAATATCCTGCCTTGAAAATTGAAAAGTTTCTTTCACTCAATTAAATTATTAATGGATAAGCCTAATTTTCTCTGTTTATCGACCAAGATTCACAACACTAGACGCAAACTTACTAGATTTAAAGACGGCAGTCACAAAAACCTCAAAACCTCGATGTTCAACATCATCTCCATTTATTTCAAAACATGTTAATGTGTTCACTGAAGAAGCTTCTCCGTTTTGTGGCCACAAGAGACACGAAATCATCGTCATTTTCCAAACGGACAAGAAACAACAATGTTCACTTTGGATGTTTACCAAAAAGTGTTTACAATAAGTGCTCGAATAAAACTTTTAAAACTTAAACATTATCACCGTGAGGATTTTAAAAAAACAAAAGAAACCAGATGCTCTACTATTGATTTTAATGGAGTCCATTTAAATGAATAAAGAGGATTTAAATTAAATCCACTAAGGACATCCCCGTTTATTAACATTTCGAATCGATCAAGACTATAATGCGATTATTGGACACAGAGATAGAATCCCCCACGAAAATGAAATTAGGCGATTGCTCTACGGTCATCCTGTACAAGGAACATCCTCACTTTGTTTCTAAAAGACGACAATGAAAAATGAAGACAAAGTAAACGAAGCTACTGACGTTCTTAACATTAATTAATTATATCTTTTGCGAAAGGGAGAAAAAAACTGTTGTAGCGCTACAGCAACATGAAAGAAATATTTTGTGTAAATTTCTGTTGGATGACATTTCGCGGATATGTTTAATAACTTTTAGGCAAAACGAAGGAAGCTGCAGAAATATTATTTTTAAAAATTTTTAATTTTCTACAAAGCTTTTAACAAAACAACAATACAAGAGACTTTTAAAGAGAATGCAGAGCTAACTTGAAATTTTCCTTGGAGAGAAAAATCTTTGTGCATGAGGAAATAACCAAGCTATTTCGGGTTTCAAATGACCTCGCATGACAATTGCCAAAGGCTCGTCTCCAGTGTAAAAGCATCTTTCGAAAACCTTCGGCTTTGCTTGAGGAAGAGTAGAGATAAGATTTTGAATTTAAAATGTAAAGCGGGGGGATAGCTAACAAACAGAATGTTTACACAAAACGCTTTGAATTGAAGAAATTATTTGCTAGTAAATAAGCACAAATTATATAATGTTCAGCTGGCGGAGATTGCTGAGTTAAAACGTCAGTAACTTTTCGTCCTTTGTACCATGTTCAGGAAGTAAATTAAAATTAAAGAGGAATGAACTAAGACCGCGCTCGAAACAAACGGATCGATTTTCGAAAAAAGCAGCGTTGAAAGAATGCCTAAGTACACATTTCAATTTTTCCTAATGAAATTTTGAAATTGCCATTCTCTTAGCTAAAAAAATAACAAGCCCGCACTTGAAATGGATAAAAATTTAACAAAATGTTGTGTTTAACGAAAAAAAAAACAACAAAAAAACGAATTCCGTACTGACAAAAAGAGGATGTCCTCTCGACAGTAAATAATCTTACGACTGCTTTTACGATGTAGTAATTTGTAAGAATTTTCCATAAAGCGCATCAAAGATAACATCATGCTTGAAAAAAAAAAGGACATGGCGGCCACTCAAACCTTTGCCGACATTAAAGAAAATATATGAGCGAACCTTTCGTTGGGCAAACGATTAAACCCTTTTATGACCTTTGAGGCGTAATATGCCACTAAATGCAACATCACAAGCGAGTTTATCATTAATTTTTACCGTGTAAAATCCCCCCACGTAAATATAGAAAAAATTTTAAAACCAAAGCCGCAGTAAGTTTCTTTCCTTCACATAGTAATCAAAAAAAAGCACACGGCTGACTGAATTGAACTTTAATAAAGGTTATTTCCAACTATTTCGCAATAACTGCTAACAACTGTGTAATTTACAAAACAATAATTCTTAAAAATAGTTCTAATGTTTTTGTGAAACTATAAATTTCATTTTTCATTCATCAATAAAAACTCATTGTATAATATCGGATTGACTTTTTAAAAGTGAAATTTCAATATCTAAAATACTTTTTAGGTTTTCATTAACACCATTTAATCTCATATTAAATTCGTAGAATAAAAAAATTGAAATCTTCCGTTAAAAACGTCTGCCCAGCACTTAAATTTACACTTAAATTTACACTTAAGGATATTCATTTAAAATTCTGTTCGTTAAAACGAATCGATCTCTAAATTTGAAAAAAATAGTTCTGACCCTTTCTTTGTCTTTTCCCTGAAGAAACACGTTCAAAGTACACTGACAAATTCACACTTTAAGAAATTACAGAATCCGGAAAAGTTTTAGACTGTAAAAGCGGTAGCAGTTTTTATGAAAACTGTTCAAAGTTAAATCTTTAATTCATTCAATATTTAACAATTTACGATTACAAATGATTATCCCCCCATTCAATAAACCCTTATTACTCCCACGCAGTAAGCAATTAAAAAAAATTTCCTTATCAAAAAAATATATTTTTTGAAAAAAATAAAGGAACACGATGTAGATAATACACCAAGCGCGATGACGTCCCACATCATGTAAATTACTTTCCAGCGAGGAGAAAAAAAACACAATCTTTTAAAGCAAAAATGCGATTATTACTTTTTGAAAGTAAATGAAAAGAAGAGGATGAGGAAAAAAACAGACAAGAGCGATTTCCAACGCGTCCTACATTATTATTGTGTAAATACCGATGCATGTGAGTATTTGGTCACCGATATATTGGAAACGGATTAGATTCATTTTTGGGTCACCTTTTTTTTTTCGAGATGAAAAAAACAAACACGAGGAAAAAAAATCTTTATCTCCATTGAAATAACCGCCTACAGAGCGTGATTCCATATCGAAAATAAATGAGAGAGAGAAAAAAAAATATCATCGAAATAAAAATTCTGGAATGGCGCCATTTCTAAAACTCATTGCCATAACCTATCCCTCACGCAAGTAATCAAGCGTTCCGGTCGTAAAAGTCATTCTCCTATTCTGATAGTAAAGGCTTAACCTGTTACGTTACGTGAACGAGTCGAATCGAAGGCCGTTTATGAAATATCAATCATCCTCAAAGAAAATTCTTTAATTATTGTTTCTGTATCGGAAAGTAATACCGGAAACATTGAAATGAACGGTTTCCGCTTCCGGTTTAAATTCATTGTTCGCGAGCAAACGATGAAACAAACTCCAAACCGATTCCGGGCTAATCAAAAATCGATCGGAAATTTGATTTAACAATATAAAGTTAAAATCTTTTCGGTTTTCCTTAAACGGAAAATTCAGAACTGCGGAATATGATTCCAAAAAAAATGGTTTCGAGTTCAGGTAAATGGTCAAGGTGTCCTTTTTTTCTTCTTTTTTTTCCGAATTCGGAGATGATTTATATCCCCATTGTCGATTTTATCTCCTCGACAAAATCCGAATAAAATTTTATATTGAAGGAATTGAATTTTTCCCCGGGAACATTCATATTTTTAAAAAACAATGTCACTCATGATTTGATAAAATCGTTTTTGGATTTTTTTTTACATCTTTCATCTAAAAGGTTTATAATTTTTTGAAACGCGAACGTGTTTTACAAAAATGGTTTTTTTTATCCGTTTTAAACGTCATACATTTTTACACTTTTTGGTTTGGTTTGGTTTTCTAAAAGTATGTGAGATTTTAAAACACACGTTGTTTTTCAACTGTCACTTTTCCTTGCTCAAGACGATTTTCTCTTGCCAGAAATCTTATGGTCGCTTCTTATCCAAGTCTCGCTTTCATCTTCCTAAATGGTTGCTGGAAAATCTGCCATTATTGGGTGTCCAAAACTTCCAAAATGTTTCGTTTTAACGATTCCTATAAATGGGATGTGAAACTGATCTAAAAAGAGTGACTCGAGATAGCGCAAAAGTTCCAAAATCTATCCGACCGACTGATCGTACCAGCTCGCTTCCGATTGACCAATCAGTGCCATGTAGTTTCGAATCGGAGGCATACCTGACCTGATGAGAGCCCACACGGAGAAAAATACTTCGTACTGGTTACTAAAATCGTTTAGTAGTCCCAGAGCTCATCCAAAAGTTTAGTAATTACAACTAAACTTTAGTAACAATTACTAATCTCTAGAAAGCGCAACTAAGTGCTTAGTTGACGGTTGATCTTCCTTTGAGCAAGCGGGTACTACTTTCCGGTTTTCTTTCACGTTGAATCGATAGTCGTCCATTTCATGAACAAAGAAGTCCGCACACAGCGTTTACCCAACTTTGTCTTCACCACTCATCAGAGCCTCTTAATACAAAAGTGTGTTCCCTTCGAAAATTTTTGGCTGATCTCTATTCATCTCTGGAAGCATCCGCGCTTCTTCTCGAGATATTTCTTTTGTTAAAAGATTAAAACTGAAATGTTTGTTTTATTTAAAAAGATAAGCTTATGATTCTAATCCGATTTCAAATAAGCCAAACCTTATCCTTAATAATTCAGTAATTTTGATGTTCTGGTACTTGATAAATCGAAATTCCTTCTTCTTATTACTAAAGGGTAAAAGCTTTGTTAAATTCGGTTTTCAGATTGAAATTCTATTTGTTTCGTTTTCCTCAATTTTCAAAGCATTAAGTAAAATCATGATAGCAACAAGAAACCTGGATGGTTAACCAGGCCAATTGCATCGTATATAAAAGTTGTTTAACCGTTTATCTCGAAATTTACCTGGTTTCCTTATTCATTTTGAAAGTTAATAGTAGTTTCGGTGGTACAGCGGCAATAGAACTCCAATTGAGACTGCGATACTCGTCGAGTTAACCAGTAAGCTCACAGCATATCATGTTTTCACTTGCGCGGTACCTCTGACTTTTGTAACTCTTTCTGATTCCTCTTTTAATCCGTGGCCTAAACGGCAAGCTTTCCCAATAGTGTGATTCGGTTTTAAAAGATAAACAATCATTCTCATGTGCAATCTTTTTTAAAGAAACGAACTCACGAAGTTCACCCTTTACATTCTAAACACAACAGCAGGATGAATTTAAAATGACAGCTCCTCATTGAAAAACAACCTTGAAAAATTCTACAGATCGCTGATTCACAAATACGATTATGAAGTAAGAACTAAAAAGGGACCAAAATAAAAATCCTTCACTCAAAAGTTTTATTTATAAAACAAAAAAATCGAAAGAATCGAGGCGACGAGTAAAAGAGGATAAAAAAAGCGCGGTGCGGAACAATAACTTAATTAATGTCCCAGTAAAGGAAAAAAAAAGTAAGTTTTAAAAAACACGAAGACAACAGGACTGGAAAAAATTACGCCATAACATATCTACAATGCGCTCAAAAAAA
Source organism: Liposcelis brunnea (assembly GCA_023512825.1). Lineage (NCBI taxonomy): Eukaryota > Metazoa > Arthropoda > Insecta > Psocodea > Liposcelididae > Liposcelis > Liposcelis brunnea. Next base: position 22,935,966 of record CM042073.1, read on the forward strand.
GGAATTCGGAACTCAAAGGACTTTACTCCGGAAAGGGTAATTTTCATTTTCCACAGGAAATGAGAAAATCGCAGGTTGGTCTTTGAATAAAGTGAATCTAATTAAATTCGCACTACCTTGATTAAGGCTTTAGGGTAAGAAAAAAACTTTTTGACGACTTAAAACACTTGGCACTTCCAAAAATTTTCCGCCCCCATCAGTTTTCATAAAAATTTAATCAAAAAACCAAACCAACGGCGGAAAGTTTCCCGTGAAAACTTGTTGCCAGAGAAACCCTTGGAAGAACTTTGGAAACGAGATTTTTTTCCCACACCCGCAAATAAGGTATGAATTATAAATTAAAACAGTGCCGAAAGTAACTCTTTTCACGAATTTTGAAAATTGATCAAAGATTTATCCCGCCCCTGACGTTTTGCAGAATTATTCCTGGAATTCTGAATAACATTTCATTTAATCATACAAGCAGAACAAAATGCTGAGTGGGAGCCCAAGGCCTTTAACACGTTTCAAGACGAACATTACAAATACTTTTCATAAACTTTTATCATAATCATAGGTGCTCACATATCAAACTTTCTAATTTCCTAATTTTTTCATTTTTGTATCTTATTCAATCGGGATAACCTAAAATTAGAACAAGGTCGAAAAGGAAGATGGGGAAAACAGGAATTGGAAAAGGGAACCGAGAATCGAGAACTTGACATCACGAATCATTATACCAACTTTATAAACGCTTCCGTTTTCCCTTTTCCATGTACGTGCTTTTAAAATTTCCCAGATGCAGAGTTCGCGTCAGCGATATTTTTCTTGTGTCGATTATTTTTTTTTTTTTTTTGCTTCTTCATCTTCGTCGTTCGAAATCGATATCCATAAACAACGGCCGTTATCCGTTAGTTAAAATAACATAAATAAAAACATTTCAGGGTTTTTTTTATGACTCGAGGTGTGCTACAAGGATCAAAGTTAACTTTGTATCTAGAGCTCAATGAAAACGTTCTTCGACAGTTTATTCTCATTAAATAAAAATTAAAACTGCAATCTTTCTTTTTTCGATGTGTGCAATAATTTGCAAAATGATGAAGTAAGGGAGCCATGTTGCAGTTTTGGATTTTATTAAATTACGCTTTGACCGTTTAAATAATAAATAAAGCCTCGGTTTTGGGTTGTTAGTTTATGAACCGCCACTGTGGGATTCGATTTTAATGATTAGTACCGTTGAAATGAATGATTAAAACCGTTTGCCGGATTTCATTGATTCGCAATTACGGCTAAATTTTATTTATATAAAACCAGGAACTAGGTTGATAAGTAAATTAAGATAGGAGATTAACTTGTGACTATGACATTGATGTTTGTTTCAGCATTTCGGAGAATTCCCGCAAATTTTCGGTTTTTAAAACTTGCCAAAAACAGAGCATAGAACAAGGAGACTTGCGGGGATCGGAAGAGAAAGATTCGAAAGGAATAAAAACCTTCCGAGACGATATAAAAGCTGGGTCAGACAAATTTCAAGGAGATAAAGTGGGAGTTTATAAATTGAATTCAGAGAGAGCCTAGTAACCTTGGATTTGTGCTTCAGAAAATTGCCTGGGCACTCTGTAGCGCTAGTTTTGTGTTGGTGGAGACAACTCGTTATCCTAGATTTCTGTTCTGTCAATGGAAAAGAAGGACGTCAAGAAAATATGAGAAAATTAATTATTCTCTTAGAATTAATGGTGATCGTTCATAATATTCTAAACATTCTTTTTGTTATTCAATAATTTAAAAATAAACTCCGCTAAACTCTTTGGTGTGGAGATTTAAAACTTTAGAAATGAAGATTTGAAATACCAAAAAGAAATCAGAGGTCGACTCTAAAGTAAATAGATATCAAAACCAATCCTTGTGAAACCGAATCCGCCAGCTACGGATTGATTTTGAAATGACAGAGTCATTTCGCGAATGGCTGATCCGAGCTCAGGAACGACTTCGAACGCAAATCGAAAAAATATTTTTGTTGAATGGTTCTCAATCTAATACATGCAAAACTTCACACATACAATATTGTTCCTTAGATTAAACGTCGGATGCAGCGAGTTGAAACGTTTCGGAAACAAAACATGTCACTGTATGTCGTAACTTGCCTCCACTAATCCGGATTTGGGCGTCTTCCGACACAGCTCACTAGCCGGAAATTCGCTGTGTTGATTCCAGTGAAAAGTCGTATTTAACCACATGACTATCAAGACCCTCGAAATTTTTTTAAAAGCATTTTTGTTTTTCAAGTTAAACCGATAAGATTGCAGCTTATTTAATTTTTTTTAAGCTTATAAATTTATAATTAAGAAACATTTTTTTAAATATTTATGGAGGCATTCAGAATATTTAAAGAACTTTACTTAATTCCTAGAAGATATCCAAGAAGAGTTGCAATAAATTATATTCATATGAAGATGCAGAAACTACCCGCGTTGTATCGAGCCGATTACAATACCCAATTGTTCTTTCATAAAAAGACCTTGACCAACCATATGATTAATCAAACCTTTCGAATAACACATGATAGTGGAGAATACTATATTGAAAACACGGCACGGACTGGGGTACTTTTTAGGGCGCGGGCAGTGCTGACAAAAAGGGCGCCAGTACGGTAGATGGTTCTTTTCCCTCAAAAGTATTAGCTCATAGCATAAATAAACGAATAGCCGTTATTATAGGGAAGAGAATAAACATTCCGCGGAGTGTGTACCAAATGGAGTGATAATTCCGATCTACAACAGAAACCGGATATTGTTTCAAGATGTACTTCACGTCCAGGTACATGTTATAGAAATTCCAATACCAGAAGATGATATTTCCACAGATGAAGAAGTTCCATAGGGTCCCGTACAAAATTTTTTTATATTGCATTATAGATTTAAAAAAGCTAAAATCGAAAAATTGAACCCAGTTCAAGCTCTTCCAATAGCCAAGTAATAAGGAAAAAACGAAATTCGACCTTCTAGCTAGGATCAAAATTTTCAAAAAAATTAAGCCTAAATAAAAAATTTGATTGATTTGGCCAAAAGTATTTTTTATATTTCATAATGTCTTTAAATAAATAAAAAACACTCATCTATTTAAAAAAAAAAAAAAAAAAAAAAAAAAGGGGAGGCGGTGGCGTGGTGCCTAGAGTCGTTGACTCATAATCCGTAGGTCCCTGATTCGAGTCCCACTCGGACCGAACAGAGAGTTCCTTCATTTAGGTAACTTCTGTTCTGAGACAAATTAGATTAACTTGACACAATACAATACAAATAGATTTAAATAGGACAAAAATAGAAAAAATAGAATATATATTTTTAAAAAAAACCTATCGCTTTCAATGAAGCACAAGACATCTTTTGTTCATGACGTAACTAAAAAAAAAATATACAATCCGATTTCCCTTTTTCGTGCTTGATATTGTAAAAACGTGATTTTCAGAGTTTTAGAATAGGAGAGCGGTTTTTATTTAGTAAATGAAGCTAAATACTTTGGTTAATCATTGCATGCGATTGCAGAACCAGATGTTCCCACGCGATTGCCAGGTTTCTTTCGGGTGGGGGATGAATTGGGCATGAAAAAATGCAGATCAGCACCGAATCCTAATCTGGCCCTGACACAGAAAAATATAACTGACAGAGCTGATATGAAAAGACTTCATTCATGCAAAAACACAAAAGAACCTAACAACAAATTAAGCAAAAACCGTCTACACAGGTTGCGTAACCCCAATGTGAACCCGAAAATCAGGCTGCAAAACAAAACAATTTTGGTCAGTTATGTCAAAAAAATCAATTACGTCGCATCATTACATTAAAAAGACTAAAACTTTAAAATCTTTTTTGAATAATATCATTAGTAAGTTCTTAAAAAAACTTAAAAACAAAAACCGTGAAAAGCATTACACTTGTTGAATAGGAAAACCAACATTTATAAGCACGTGTTTTTATTGAGCGGAGGCCATCTTTTGCACAGTGGATTCATTATTTCTTACATAATTAATTTCCTTTTTTTATTAAAAGCACTCTAAAGCATGATATTCGACAGTAACATTTTTCTTACACTTTCAATCATTCGTTTGTATATTTTCTTTTCAAATTTTGTTTTGAAAAATTTTCATCAACAGGACTTAATTGTCAAAGGTTTTTTGAGCAATAAACACCCTGCACGTTTTATCTTATCAAATGTTAAATCCTTCAAGTGTTCTTTGAAGTTATTTATTTTTTTATTAGAATATGTGACAAGGAAAGCGGCGTATTCTTCCGCAGATCTTTGCATAGTATAAACAACAAAGAAAAGCGCTCCAAGACCTGTGAACTATCCTGGAACTTTACAACAACAAAACTCTTTTACCCTGACAACTGTCAACACTTACTAGAAAGAGCCAATTTGATAAAACTAGAAAGTCAAAAGAAGCATACAACTTTTGGATTTCTTTTTCTCTCTTAACTATAGAAAATAATGACCTCGGACCTTTTTCCTTATTTGACCTTCCTCTAGAATTTTTTCCTATTCAGAACTTCTTTTTATTAGCACAAATTTGAAAAGAAAAAATATAACCCTCTATCGTATTCCAACAGACTTCTCATTTTCCCCGACAAACAGCACGTTCTAAAAAATTCAAAAATTGTCTTTGAGAACATCGCTTAGCGGAATAATAAATCATTTAAGCGGCGTAATTTTTTAAAAATATGGTTAATCGCTTTCTTTGCTTTTTCTTTTCCTTTCGCATGCGATAATGAGATGGATTATTTAGAGCTTTACATGTATTAAACTTTTTATATTATGAAAAACTCATTTTTGTTTTTAAAATTTTTCAAATGCAAATTACAATTGTTTTAACTTTCTGAAAAATCCACATCGTTTAGTCTTCAACATGTTTACGATGCATGTCAGGTACTTCACCTTTAAGTAAACGCGTGTTTGTTATCGTAAGATATGTGTTTTAAAGTTAAGGCACGTTCGAAAACCGATGTATGTGGTAATAATCAATCAATGCCCGTTTGAAAAATAATTTTTCGGTCAAACCATTTGTTTTTAAAATTCTAAAAAAAAAGAAAACAATTTGATGGATTGGGACAGTGGATCGGAGGAATATTCGATTAGTTTTTGTTTTATTACAAATTTTCTTCGTTATTGAAATTCATTGAAATAGGTGAATGCTTCTGACAGGGAAAAATTTTGATAAGTTGACGGGTTATTATGTCAAGCTAAGCTTTTGTAAGTCTTTGTTTCTGTAAGCTTTCGAACTGTTTTTCTATACCCTCGATGACTTTTTTTTCGCGCGTGGTTTTGTCAGCTGCTTCTTTGTCTTTCTACGAGTTTGAAAAATTTTAATCTCCTACCTAGGAAAAATGAGAAGTATTGAAATTATGTACGAGGAAAATATGAAGCTGTGTCTTCAGAAAGAAGACACCGAGAAGGGTTACAGAGTGAGAACGTGTGCTCTACCGCTTGAGCTGGCGACAATTTTGGGAAAGAAAATCCGCTTCAGCGAATACATCAGAAAATATGGTGAATTTTCACGATGGATTTCATCGTTGTAGGAAGACGCACATAAGACACTTTGGTATTTTTGAGCATTAGCTTTAAGCCCGAATAAAATTTGGTCTAAGACATATTTTAAAAGCCGAAATTAAGACCTGAAAATATTGAAACGTCAATAGATAAATTCTGGTGGAATAGGATAAGCGCTGAAGAAATAAAATCCAACGAAAGTGTCTTTAGAATATGGCGTGAGGGATAAATGACTAACAGGAAAAAGGTATAAAAGAAAATACATTTTCGTTGTCTTTTTTTATTTCTTTTCTTTGAACGAGGCGAAAGTAAAAAGACAACGATGTCCACTCGGGTTCATTCGGAAGATATAAATTAGGGTGTTTTTTGCTTCCTAATTAATTTTATTTGCCATAAAACTTCTCGTAAAAAGTATTACGTTTCCACAACGTGTAGCAAGATGTGTTTGTCTATTTTTAATCAACGTAGGAGACAATTGCTTCATCGGGGCCATGACAAGTCAACGAAATCTGACTCTACAATATCCATTCCATTCTATTATTCCCTTTCGAAATCCTTTTTAAAAGAAAATAGGCTATTATTTTTAAATTGACACGGAGGTAAATGATTTATGGTTTTCGAAGACCATAAAAGAGGTTATGACTCCTACAATTCATTGTAAATTTATTTCCTAAAGGGTCAGCGATAATGTTAAGGATGAAAAACGTGGATTTATCTCATGGAACAGCTTCGCTTCATATTATTTAAATAAGGTTAATTATCATGGTGTAATTTACTTCAACTCTTGTTAAAAAATTGTTCGTTAAAATTACGAGAGTTGAAAACTAAAATTATGTAGCTTAAGTTTGGTTGATTATAAGTTAAACTTTATAACTAATTAGTTTTGCGATGTCGATTCCTCACTGTGATAATGAAAAATCGACGGTCAGGCCTTTCCGCATCAGTCAAGACGAAGATGGGAACAATGGCAGCGAATCATATCTTTTTGAAGAAATATATTTTAAAAATGTTTCATCAGTGAAAAACAATGCGAAACACAATCATTCACGCTTCATGCCAGCTCTGGAGAAATGAGACCTGCGTGCCGCAAGGCTCACATGGAGGGCCACTACTATTTGTAGGATTCGGTTTGAAACCTTTCAAGGACGCACATTTCATTTTTTATTGACAAACCACAAGAAAAATGAAGAGCTTCACCTTTCAAACAAATTTTACGATGGGATTCAGGGCAAGATTCGCTTCAAGAATTTTTGGGTTCTTCAGCAAAGCTAAATATGAATCTCGTCTGAATAAAATCATTGAATCCGAAAAAAAAAATTGGCTAGTTGTCAATACCGGAAAGCAAAATATGAAACAATGCAACAAAAAAGAGCAATATATTTCAGAAAGAAGACCGCGAACGATTTATCATTTCATGACCCAATATATTACACAATTAATCAACGTCTGCAAGTGCTAAAAAACCCTTACAACCTAATAAAAAAAACTAAAGATAAAAAATATTAAATAAAAAGCATAGATATGGAAAAAATTAAGGTCGACCATTTATCATTCGCAAAAGGAAAGGGACTCGTGACTATTTTAAAAGCGATGTTTTGTTTACGTTCGGGTGACTCTAGGATAAAAGCAGTAAAACATAAGAGTACAACCTTTTTTTCCTCATTTAAACAACCTCTTAAACCGGTCATAATTCCCTGGCACGAGGAAATTTCAAAACACACAAAGGATATAAAATCCCTTTTTTAAATAATCCTAAACCTAAACGGATTTAAACATGATCCTATGATTATTAGGAGCGAAGCCAAGGAGGGAATAGGTTGTCCTTAGGTCAAGCCTGCCATTATTTTGTAAAATTCATTCTGCCTAGAGTTTTTTTCTATCGCCTTAATGTTGCTCACGATGAAAGAAATTCGACTCTTCACATACCGAAAATCTCGAAAACAAAACTCAAGAATATATCGCCTTGGAAACTTAAAACAATCCTGATCGGCAATTAAGTGTTACATGAGACTTACAATAAAGCATTCTTTTTCAAAAGAGAAATTTCCCGATGAAAGAAATTCGACTCTTCACATACCGAAAATCCCGAGAGCAAAACTCAAAAATATCGCCTTGGAAACTTAAAACAATCCTGATCGGCGATTAATTGTTACATGAGACTTAAAAAAAAGCATTATATTTCCAAAGAGAAATTTCCCGATAGGTTTTTAATAAGAACTGGAGCCGAATATTTGATGCTTGATGAAGCATCTCTAAGGGAAATTAAAAAGTCAGCACTTGACTGATATTGCGGTTCTCTTTATTAGGTCGAATTTACAAGAGGCTTCGGCAAATATTTTTCAAAAAAGAAAAAGAAGAATGGATGTCATTTTGCGTTATTAGAATTCAGATATGAAAAAAACCATCATCATTTTCATCATGATGCCTACTTCATACACCGTTGACAACTTTTCCCGCTTTTATTAAATCAACTTGGGAAGTTGTTTTCCTTTGTCCTAATGGAAACCCCGAATCTAATTTGTTGTCGACGTTATTCTGCCCTGCCACACACGGTCCCAAATCGACAGGGGAAAACGATTTACGTTTTAGGGGACGTTTCGATGGACAAGGTGTAAATAAAATAACAGAGTTTATATTTACAATGCCGAATTAAGATACGGGGGAACGATCGCGAAGAAAAACAAACAGTAGGGGGAAAGACCGTGGGAAATATTTCCGTAAGTGGAATACGGAAAAAAACCAGAGACATTTTAATTTACATATGTCCGCATAAAATAGTACAAATCATACTGAAATGTAGTCTTTTGTTATAAATGAAAGCTCGGACACGAATTCAAACAAACCTTTTATTTCGTTATCCCTTACGTATCTCAGAAATGAATTTTCTCACTTGGACATACGAATCCCTCGTTACTTTTCCTCTTTTTTCCCTTTTTTTCCCTACAAGAAAATGAAAATATTTCACGTTTTTTATTTATTTCCTTTCCCACGGCATGTTTTTTCATTCCCATGTGCATGAGTAGCAATAACAAAAGATTCTGTAAAATTGCAGCAATTCATATGCATAAACTATAAGGAGGTTTCCAGAATATTTTTAAACTTCGAGGTTTTCCTCTAAGCTCTCGGGAATGTGAAAGAGCAAGAGATTCAAAAACTTTTTTCAGGAGAGGGAATTTGCAGATGTATAGTCTCTTTATGATGTTATAAGAAAGCGGAAGTCTTTGGAGGGTTTTTAGTAAATGCCGATTGTATGGAACGTTAATCTGTTTGACCTCTTGGAATACTGAACGGGAGTGTGCTTCGATATTGGAGGTATTGCATAATAGCGACGAAAATGACAGGTAATGTGCAATAACAGCTCTTGAGGCATTTGAAGACGATATCAAAGCACTGGAATATAACCCTTTGTTTGGTTGATGGCAGCCGATGAACGTATCTATAACTCGAAGCCTCCACTTAAGCGATATATTCAACCTTCAACAACAACACAACCGAAAGAAGGTAAACAATCCTTTTTGACTATCAGACTTCTCAAGTAAACAAGATAGCGCGAATAAGTCCTAAATTAGAGCCAGCTTGGCCAAAAGCGCAACAGAATTAAGAAAACTTCTGCAGTTATAAATTGTAGGTTTATAGGCAATGTCAATAAGGAAATTAAACAGTATTTCCTTATGCGCTTACTTGCCAAAAGCAATCTAAGTAACAAGAAGAAAATTGTTTCTGCTCTAAAAGCAGTTGCCCTGATTCAACTTTTCATAGTACTCTCAACACTACGACTGATGATCCTCTGTGGAACCGGCACCCTTAAACGATTTGTCCTAAGAGAACTATACTGTAGATTAGGTGCCGAAGCCTCGACACCAACAACGCACATTAGGAATAGAAGATTTCATTAAGAACTCCTCCATCAATAAATAAAATACCTGACTTGAACCCTACTGGGTTTTCACTTAATAATTACCTTTATTATGAACTACAACGACAGATTAATGTAATGGAAGAAGTATCTAATAATAGTAACATCACAAAGAAAATTTTCTAGGAAAAACCGTGCCTTGAAATTTTCCTTTAATTACACTTTAAATAAAGATTTTCCTTAAGAATCGATATGAGATCCATTTATTTCTAGGTAAGTGGGTGAAAAAACTAGCAAACGTCATTGAAGTTAAAAAGCTAGAAATTGGAATTCGCGTATAGCCCCTCGGGAGTACTTAACAGTCTGCGGTTTTAATTGAACGCTTGCTTTTTTGTCCGATTCTATTTGCCGGAATTGCAGGATTTTCCCTCTTTTTTTAATGAACTATGGAAAATAGAGATTATTATTCAGCGATATCATCCGGATCGGATTATCAAAGCATTAAAAAACACGAATCTGAAAAACAAAAAATGTAAGCATATAATATAACGAGGTTTTTTTCCCGACAATGTTCGGCAAGAACAAACGTCGGCTTTGATAACATTTCTGTTACTAGTAGCCGTTTCGGTGACCCATTTCTGTCTTTAAAGTTATAATTACATTTCTTCTATTTTCCCCGGAATTTTTTGGGGGGAAAGTCGTCGTTAGGGCTTGACACGTCCGTTTATTTATAGTTACGATAACACTTAGTCTGAATATAGTAAGCTCAAAATTAATTACTATATTTTTTCAACGGTATAATTGGTGCGTTTCATACACAGCGAAAGTAATATCGTAAAATTAGCTCAATTATAACGAGGATAGCGGATTTTGGTTCGAGGCCGCAGAGGAAATTAATTTTAGATGTGTTTCGGAAGAAATCTTGAAAGTTGGAGATGATGAATTGCTTGTAAAAGCAAAGGGGTAATAGGAGAAATCACTCAAAGGGATGAATGTGGGGGGTAATCCCTCAAGATTTTAACAATTGTGTTAAGTCAAAATGAATTATTCTTTGCAGATTTTCAGAAGCGATTCAAAAGATTTTCTTGAAATGTCTTTTATGGGTCTCAAGTTTCTTTCAAACAATTTTTTTATGAAAAAATTACAAGTTTAGAGCTTTAAGGCTCAATTTTTTGCTGAATTTCGACTGCATTTTCAGCAACGACATATCTGTACCCGTTAATCGATGTCCTGAGGCTCGGCTCTATTAAACAATAAACCGGGCAACAAGAATGATAACTCACTCATAAAATACAATTAACTGATAATGCAATCATTCAACGACTACACTTTTTCATTCATTTCCTATATTGCTTCAGTTTTATTACTTTCACAATTTGAAAACTTTATGGTTAAGATAATGTATCCCTCATTTTCTCGCTCAAAATTTAGAATCACAAAAAAGACCTCAAGCAATTTTCGGTCAAAAATGGAAGGACTACTAGACCATAAAAAAAACATTCTTTTAGTGTTATTAACGAAACGCCAAATGAATTTTAAAATTATCAAATTGTACTTCGGTATGAATGCCTGCAATCAAAATCCTACAATTGAATCTAAGGTCACGAAAAAAATCAATTAGAGAACGAAACTGAGTATCTTAGACCACCTTTCGCAATTATATAACGCATGAAAAGGGATTTCCTAGAAATACGCTTCCCCGTTAGCTTTTTGTTTCAGTTTTCCTTCATCTCAAAGATGAAGTAATCCGACACTATAACTCAGGAATCCTCCTTACTTTTGAAGATGGAGATATCATTAAAATTCAAAGGAAGAGCAAACTATGTCCGCTTCTGTAAGCATTATAAAAAGCTTTCATGATTAAAAACGACCATTTAGAATGGCCGGGAGATTTTGAGATAGCCCAGGGTAAACGTCAAACTGATTTATTGCTTTATTTTACTTTATAGCGGCTAAAGTCTGGTTTCTTTCGCATCATTTTTTTCGTATTATATTTAATCTTTCACCTACTTAATGTTATTTTAAAAAAATGCATAGAATTTCATTCAAGAAATTTCCAATAAAATATCGTTTATTTAAGTGAAATTAGGGAGAAAAGAATTTGCCTTGAAGAGGAGAAAAAAGAAACTCAATTCCATACTTATGAAATCGCCTGGATCCATATATTATGAAAAGAAAAGATATCCAAGGAAAAATACGACAGGATGCAAATGATGATGAATATCGATGGCCGGAAGAAAACATCCTTCGAACTACTTTGCCCAACAATCGTCGCATTGATTTATGTATCTTATCTTCGTTCTTTGTTCGGAATTGAAAAAGAGTCGTGTTATAACCGAGATTTTCCCTTTTCGTTTTGGTGTAAGAAAAACATGACGAGTGATTGAATGAAAAAGACAGGCCATTGATAAGAGAGTCATTTTATTTTACAGCGATGAGCCGTTGTAAAATGAGCATCATAAAGTTAAAAAGTTAATTTTGACGAAGAGCAACCTCCGAATGGCCCAGAACTATAGCTAAACGAACGAGGTACCCAATACCTATTAGGAAAATTTAGAGGTAGAGTTTCTTCGACGGCTTCAGTTTTTTCTACAAAATCCGTTTCGCCAGAAAAATATCATACTGACTTATGCCGATGATTTAGAACTGAGCATGCTGGACAAACAGGCCGATCCGGAGGAAAAGACTATCAAGGGGTTTGTCAAGCCTCCTCCTCTGTAAATAGCTGGCGTTAAGCGATAGGTCCTGACGTCTTCAGTTGTCTACACACAAATACCACACTTGTCTAATTACACCACTCGGCCATATGGCAAGCTCATAAATGCAGAAAACAGCCCAAACTCAGAGAAATATTTTCATCTTTCGTTCCGGGAAGTCGAAAAAAGAAACCAAGAACCAGAACGATGCGGCTGTTTAACAAGAAGTTTAATGAAAGAAAGGGTAAACGCGTGGTTTTTAATAAAAGTTTCGGTGAGATACGTATAAAATGTATCTCCACTTAAAAAACAGTATAAGAGTAATTTTAAATTCCTTGGTTTATTTTTTTATTATACAATTCGAAGAACTGAAACAGTCCCTATCCAGAAAAAGCTCTACAGTGTTGATGTAATGTTAGCTGTGAGATTAAAAAGAGATAAAAATGTTTTTATTGGAATGGCTATCGCATCCGAGTATCAGATTATTTAGTCCAAATGAATCGATTCTAAATAAAATTATAAAGTCACGTTCGATCATGGCAATGCAGAAATAAGCAACATTAAAAAGTAGAAATCAGAGCGAATCAAAAAGTTTTATAATTATGCGCTTCTGGTCTGTTTCGTTACAGAAATGGAATTATTTAAAAAAGCTTTTTAAAAAAATAATACACGCAAGAATCAGCCTAGCCAGTTAAAAAAAAAAAAAAAGAAATAGAGTACTTTTCCGTTAGGTCGAATAACAAAAATCCAATTGATTAAAATTCGGATTTTATTTTACTGCAAAACAATGAGAGAAAGAAAGTTTTTCTTGCCTATTAACCGAAGAAAAAGCAAATGAATATTATCTCGAATCCTTTGCTCGAAGGAAGTTAACATTTAACAACGAATAAGCATTTTTTTCCATTGCGACAGAAAAATTTCGTTCTCCTAAGATTATCCTACAAGATTCTTCGGGGAAAAAATGTTAAAAAGCATCAAAGCCATTATTTTACCTTCTTAAAATCTTAAACAAGATTTACACGCTTTTGGCAGTTTTTTAAAGCAAAAACAAATTCAAATTTTTTTTTTGATGCTTTTAAAGCCCATTAAACCAGCAAGATGTTAGTTTAAAAAAAAAAAAAGATTTCACCTCCTTTAGTACCTGCTGCGCAGCTGAGAATACAAGGAAAAAGCCTTCCGTATAGGAAAAAAAGTATAGGAATGCATTTTTTTTATATTTGCAGCTCCTTCCATTATTTAAGTTGTCAAAAACACAAAACCTTGTTACCCAAGCGGCCATTATACGTAGAAAATTGCCATTCTAATTTCCATACAACCCTTAGTTATTATTTATACGTTCAATTCCCTTCCATACTTTTCCCATTAAATATAAAACGATTTTTTCCCTAAATATTTCAAAACAGCTTCGAAGACTCTTCGAAGTTCATATCAATTATTTTTTAGAGGAATAAAAAAGGGCGTCATAGCGAAGATTTTCTCATTCGTTCCCAAGAAAATGAGAATTCAAATTAATAAAAAAAAAAAGCGAAAACCATTCTACAGATGGCTGTAAATATTCATCACTGTCTCAGCAAAAAATCTTCCTTTAAAAGTCCTTTAAAAATCCTTCTCTGCCATCTTGGAATGTTGTTTCAATTTAATCAGCATTCGGGTTTAATTTTTCTTTCGAAAATCTCTTTCCCTTTATTTTTAAACGGTCGGGTAAAATGGTTGAACGAGTTAGCCTCATCGATCAGCGAAGAGTTAATCCTATCGCAATATATACTCATATTCGAAGCGTGAAATGATTTTCTAAGTGGAAATAACATATCAACCCAATTATTCCTCATCTTCGAAATCTGCAGGAATGGAAATTACATCGAAACATATTTCCACGTATGCTTTATATACAAGCATGAAGTGAGGATTTTCCCTTCATATTTTCACTTAAATTAATAATTCCTTACGGTATGTTGCACCCACGTTCCGGCTTGAGTTTCCGTTGAAGGAGACACCGCAAAAGTATAATAACACCGTAAATATGTTTCCCTCACGCATTGATAGTAAGGGAAATAGTATGTAAATAGTTTACTTCCTTTCTTGGGATTCAATAAGCTTTCACACTGTTTTGAAAGTAAAAAAAATAATCCAAGAACTTTCCAGAATTGAAAGATCATGAGATGCCATAGCCAGTAGGTGTCCAGTTTAATGTGCGCAAATTGGGATAAAGAGGTTCTATTTCTGTTCGGCTACTGGGTACCAATTTTAAATTCCCCCCCAAAAAAAGAGCTCACCAAATGAAGAAAGATTGGTGTGCCGGGTCTTGAGTCGATCAACTCGACTGTAATCATGCTTCTTATTGATCCTAAATAGCACATCCTTCTAGTTGAAATAAAACAAGTGGTTCAATCTAATAAGCTGTAAAATTTTAATTTCAAGTTACTGTTAGATTCAAGTTACTGATCCAATTATCCATCGAAAAGAGAGACACACAAAGCTGGACGATGAACAGTTGAATGCTGCTGTTTATTGTTGACTCCTGATCAAAACAGCTTCGTAGTGAGCATCGTTCAAATATCCTATTTCCACGAAGACTTTTTTTTATCTTGGGTTCTCTGCATCCATTTGAGTCTATCACTGTCTACCGCTTCTTCTGCCGGCGCTTACATTTTTTATGCGTGAAAGCTCCATCTTGCAGTTTGAGATGTTCATCAACCAGGATCCTTTCTGGCGGCAAGGCCTGCCTAACATCACTTAGCCGTCACTAGGCATTGTGCACCGTTGCCGATCCCGCAAGAGTTGTCCAAATTTTTAGCTTTTATTTTTTAACCGGTCGTATGCAAGTAATCTTCTTCAATCCGTCACTTCAAATCAGAAGTATAAAATCTTCAACTACAATCAGTAAGTGAGAATAGTCATATTTTAATATCAATTTGTCGGCTCGCGAAATCGTAAACCTCATGGTAGTTTGACTCCCGACAAAAATCTTCATTAAACCACAAGTCATTCGAACCTAAATCAATCGTGACATTAGAAGAACACAACTCTTTCTTGGAAATTCAGAATATTTCAACTAAGAAGATTTAGATGAATGGGAATATGAGAACTACATCAAATCGATTCAAAGGCGATAACGAGAAATTCGAGAAAATTGAAAAATAATTGTTAAAGAACCAAATTTGTGATATTCAGAAGGATTCCAAGGAATCCCCACAGTAATAAAACCTAGATTTGACACACAAATTCCACGCCTTTCCGGTAAAAGCCAGATTTCAAACTGACTTTTTCCGATAGCATAAAGAAATTTTCAAATACCAATATTTGTAAAAAAAGTTTTCTCCTAAAATTTTTAGAACAAATATACCTTGAAACTTAGAACAGAACCCGCAAAAAGAAAAAAGAAACTTTTCAACTGATTCGAATTCTGACCTAAATAAAAAAAGTTTTTTATTTATCGACGCTTTTTAATATACGGTTATTTCCCTGCTAGATCGCACTCATTTCCGCTGCATTACCTTTCAAACTTCTTCCATTTGATACACAATTTTATTTTTCCAGTCTTTGTGATTTCCGACGCGTTTACAGGTGTTCAAATTTTACTAATCTTCCCGAAACTTGATCAGAACGCGGTAGCGCTTTTCCGGTTTTGTATTTTAAGAAAAAATTATTTTCCGACATGGTATTCTTCTGCAGCTTGACAGCTTTTCAAGAAGCGAAAACAACTTTCTTATTATAATAAATAATAATTCGCAAAACCATCCTCTCATTTCCCTCCGCTTTCCTTTTATTTCACCGATTTCCCATTGGAAAACTTTGACGAGTTTTTCGTCTCTTTTGTTTTTATTTATAGTCTACGGTATATTTATGATTTATGCCGGTCTTTTTTTTTTTTTTTTTTTACGTAAAACACTTTTCAGGGTCGGAGAATATTTATTTCTAAAATAAACAAGTCCAGACGTCGGATTCTATTTTTTTTTCTTTTTACGATTATTATGATTTTTTCCGGTCGCTTAGCAATTCATAAATGAAATTGCACTTTACATTGAAAATGCCGAACAATTCTTTAACCGTGAACGCTCTCGGACGATATCAATCTAGGAAATAGAAATAAATAAATCGTTGGCATATGCGATTATGTATTCGGATATTAATATCGTAAAGGGAAATCGTTATTCACGATAATGTAACTGGGAATCGATTTAATGCTAACAAAAACAATTCGGTGACTAAAGTTTCAATTTTTAATAAAATCTCCCAAGGAAGTTTTCGGAAATCCCGAAGCACAAATGTGTTTATCGAACTAATATCATTAATTATTTTGTTTTGCAGAAAAGCACGTCGTCAGTATTGCTAATCGCTAGCCAACATGCTTCTAACATACTTTTCAACACGAATTTTGGGATCAACTTCGTTTTATATTGTATCAGCGGTCAAAACTTTCGCAAAGCATTAGCTAGTCTCTGCTGTCCTCAAAGAAAACGTGGGAATGAAACGACCAGGGTCACCGGTATGTATAATAACGTCATTGATATCAGAGATGTTTTCTTTCCTTTTTTACTCGAATAGGAAAAAGGGAAAATCTCTAAAAAGCGATATTAGGGAATATATAAACCGTAAAAGCTTTGCACGTGTGTCTTTCCTAAGCATGATTTTGCATTTCAAAAAAATTTTTGTTCGATGTGACTAGCACATCGCATAAAATAGACAACGAGTCACTATCAACTCATTAATTCCATTTTAGCACGCACCCACTTCGGCACTTCATTTTTTTCTTTTCGTCAAAAAGGCAGTTTTGTGATGTAAATTGTAGCTAGTAGGTTTTGTAAAGAGCATAAGAATATAATATTCATCTGACTCTGATAATCAAGACTCTTGATTCAAGAGCTAGCCGCAATATCTGTAATGTTAAATTACGTTGGAAATAATTGATTTTTGAGTCAATGAAGCCCAAAGAATGGGATTATTATCCTACTGACTGATTTCTATTGTCCTCTTTGTTTTAAATGGAATTAACTTAAAAGATGGGATCTCTCTTTTACCTGCCTTCAATGTAGATTTCCTCATTTAATGCCCATTGTGAAAAATCTTTTTCAATAATTTTTAAGAGCGACGGAGAAAAAGGATTTAAGACCGCTCGCTCTTATTCGATTCGAAAAAGATTGAGTGTTTAATAAATGGGAAATTTCGAAACAATAAAATATTGAAATAGGATTTTCCAGCCTTGCAATTTTTGTTTCTTAAAGAAGTTAGTACTGCAGTATGCCAATAAAAAACTAAGAAAACGAGTGGTTTAGTGACTGAAGTTGTTACCAAACACAAAGCAATAATAAAAAATAAAAATAAAAAAATACGATGGACGTTAAAGTTAAAAAAATTAAATTATTATGTAGACTAAGAGTATCTGCTTTTCGATGAGAAAATTGATTCAAGTATGTGGCAACAATTAATGGTTTTATAAAAACTTCGATGAGCTTTTATCTTTTGTACATATGAAAAAAAAACTGGACTTAAGTCAATATATGTCATATGCGTGCTCGTTGAAGATATTAAAAATAAATACAAAAGCAAAAAAGGTGGACAAGATTAAAAAAATTGACGCTATGCTGACCAAGCATTAAGACCCTCAGAAGTACAATTAAAAATGATTCTGGATCTCTTTTGAACGAAATACAAACTCGTGAATGAGTCGTTTTTTAATATCATTTACTCGATATCTTTGTTGCCAGAACCAAAATTCTTTACAAATTTTTTTTTTAAAAAAAAAAAAGCTTTCAATTTTATCCTGGATTTTCCAGCAATTTAAAAGAATACTTTATGGGGATAACAATAATAGGATAACGCAACCTTTTGTCAGTCAAAATATTATTCATTGAAAAGGGAAGATAAACCCATTGCTTGTTGCTTTCAAGCTACTTAAATTTTCAAATGTTTAAAAAATAGTCCTCAAAAGGGCTAACTAAATCTTTGATTCCTTCCAGCTGAATGAATGAAAACCCCGAAAAGCTGATCTTAAAAAAGTTTCTTCTAAGAAGAAAGAGGGAAGAAAAAACTTGACCTTTGATTTTGTTTTCGTTGGGTAAATTTTTCTTTCTTAGGCTAAAATTCATTTTTTCCCGATTGACCCATTTTCCTGTTATTTTTGTCGTTCATTCATTCAACTGCTCTTTTGACATTAAAAGAATTAGGCGAAACCATCGAAAATGGGTGTAAAATAACACAACAAAGTGCACAAATAAATTTCCGTCAAAAATTTTGATTTTGAAGATCCTTGCAAATGCTTTAAAATCTTAACAATAATGCCTCCAACCGATAAAAAGGAATCCCCTAAATTATCACATAACCCTCAAGGATTTAACAGATGGCAGGTCACGACAATATGCCCAAGTAAAGATTCCTTTAGCGGAATTTCAAAAATGTTCGACTAAAACTTTATAATACAATTTACCTCATATTTAAACACACGCGCATTTTTCCTTGGCGAACTCCCGAATACCGTCCTTATTTTCAACAGCCCTAAGGGGAAATATCAAAAATCGCTCAAGAAGAAAATTACTATTTCTCCTTCGTCGAAATCTGACGGTTTTTATTTTTCGTACTGCGAAGAGGATGAACGCCGACCATAATTCGAGTGGCCTCATGACAAGAAAAAATTTCTGAATGCCTTAAATTAGTGACACTTTAGCTACACCACCATAAAAAAAAAATTCCAATCGGATTTCCCTTAAAAAATGTTAAGGGGAAATGGAAATTCTTATAAAAGAGAAAAGTTAGAGATTCTAATGACGGGACATTGGAGTAATAGGTTTAAAGAGCTTTAGTTTGTTTTTGCTTTTGTTCATAGGAACAAATGCGCACCATGGCCTCTTAAAGATAAAAGCCTTCTTTCGAAAGGGTCATTATGCAGTGCTTATAAGAGACCTCGATCGGTAAAATGATTCGCTTCCAACATAAATTAGGTAGGTAGGCAGGCAAGCTTTTCGCTTTTATAAGCCTTTTGATCATATTACATATTAATTTATTTGAAATAAAATTTACAAGTGCATAAAATTAACCCTATGCAAACGGCAGCTTTATTCTAAAATGTTTCCCAATGTTCCAAGTACGAGCAAGACAGGTAGAAAAGTTATTGTAATCACGGAAGTAAACGTTCACGTTAATGCCCTAGTCAGAAAAAATGCGCTTTCGGTTGCATTGAATAAATGCTGCCGCCTACAAAAGGCTTCAAATCTTACCCGACACTGCGGAATATTACTTCTACAGATGAAGTTTATTGTTATAGATTGTCAGACACTTACCTAAAATAACAAATTAAATACATTTGAAATTTAGAAATTATTGGAGACTGCAAAAGATTCATTGAAAAGGCGACAAAAAAATTTGAAGTTGGTTACAAATAATTTGCTAAAAACTTTCAGTTACTGCATGAGGACTGATTGCTTTTGGCACCGTGTCTCGGGTCAAAAGAAATTAATAGCTTAGTGATTTCAATGACCACTTAATTAAAAATCGCTTATTCTCGTAGAAAAATTTACTCGATCGGTTAACCTCAACATCGCTTACATGTTAAAATCACAAAAGATTTATTGACTTAGTTTCCAAGTTCAAACTTGTTGAAAATAAATCATTTTCGATATTTAAAACCGAGAACAGTCTAAAACATTTCTCTTCTTCGCGTAAACAGTTTTAAATCACGAAAAAAGAGAGATTAATTTTGTCACGAAGTAAACATCAAAGAAAATTCGCCTTCTTGAGCTTGAAGAACTTTTTAAGCTGTTGAAATAAAATAAACTCCTTCACAGTCCGCGAAATTAATGTTTTTTATTTAATCAATGCGCATTTCGAGCTAACAAACGAAGACTGTCCATCATCAGGAGCCTATTAAAGTAGTTCAAAAAGTTTGCCCCGTGTACTCTGTCTACTCAGCTATCGAGTTGAATGCTCATCTTCTAGTTTTTCACACTAATCAATACTTTATTATCAAGAATTTCCATGTTTGGTCTCACTATATCTTGTCGCTTTTTAACCAAAAAAAAAACTAATTCGCAGGATCATTGACTAACCATTTCGTCGTTTTCATGTTGCTGGAACGAATTAATTCTTCTGCATTTAATATTTTTAATGTATTAACAAAGTTTTGGGGCAAGAGCCC
This sequence comes from Liposcelis brunnea, assembly GCA_023512825.1. Classification (NCBI taxonomy): domain Eukaryota; kingdom Metazoa; phylum Arthropoda; class Insecta; order Psocodea; family Liposcelididae; genus Liposcelis; species Liposcelis brunnea. The sequence goes on from CM042073.1 coordinate 22,956,166, forward strand.
ATGGCTGTTATAAGTATTACGTTCTGGTAAGTAAACGGTTGCCCTATTTACAATGACACCATACAGAGTTTTAAAATCACAACATGTTTCCCTAAACAAAAATTTATCAAAATTATAATTTTAAGTATTAAAAATTTTTTATCTGAGGAATTTCAAAATATTGAAAATATAGAATTTACCAAAACTTTTTAATTTCTCAACGTTCACCCACGAAATTTTAATTTTCCTTAAAAAGAAAAGCGTCAACGTCCTGAATTTAAAAAATTCAGGAAAAAACAAAACATTTATAAAATGGTAAACGATCAACAGAACCTCATGGACCTAAAAACATTTTTAAGGATAGACACGCACATCCTCAAAAAATTCCGATACCTAATTTACAATTTAAATTCCAACGCGCTTGACTAAAGTTCAATGCGTCCCTCAATAACCATTCTTTCTCAATATTTTTTCCAGTGGTCTCTGAATTTGGAAGATCAATGTCAGCAAGAAGAAGGACGATTACCCTCAACGGTTCGCTTCGAGAAGCTCACGAAATGATGCCATTAACTCAGTGATCCGACGGTTTCAACCAAGCTGCAAAAATAATCAACGACACGAAGGACGATCCCGATTCGATAAAAAATACTTTATAAAAACAAAAAACAAAAAATTTCGTTAAAAATACGAAGCGAATTCGCTTTCGGAGAAAAAAATTCCCTAAAGTTCTGGAACTTTAATTAACAAAGCAAAACTGGGAGGAAAAAAAACTGTAACTGAAACTGTTATTAATTAACGACATTGTTATGTGCAGTGTGTTTACTACGTTAATCTAAAACGAAAAGCTTTCGAAAAGAAAGGGACTTTTTTTCAAAAAAAAATTCACCTTAAGACTTTTGATTCTATGTGTTTAGCTTACTGTAAAAATGTAAAAAAAAGCCTCCTCAGAATAATGAGAGGTAAAAAAACATCAGCACATATTTTCATTTTCGAGCTCTTTTCATTCAAAAGCTCGTACATTCTAATTTTCTCATCCCTCCCATTTACACGTATTATGTTTACCAGTCTGTTTCAACTTCTATTTTTTTAACGTCGACAGGGTTTCTTTATATAAAAAATTGTAAGATTCGGCGTTGAGCGCCATTTATAAATGTTGAAAAAAATGTACAAAGAAAATATATTGATTGTTATAAATGGTTCATTCATAGTTAAATAATTTTACCATCTTACCAAGACTCCCAAACGCCCCGTTTTGCGTTCTGATAAGATTTCGTTTTCCTTAGGGAGGAAAGCCGTAAACCTCAAATATTATTTCAGAAGTAGCAGTATTGGCATTCCTAATTAGCGCCGATCGGTTTATCGATCAAGTACTATTACAAGGAATGTTTTTGATATCTAGGTTTAAATTCCAGATGTATCATCAAGATTCAATGGAAGAGCATGTTTAAAAATCGAAAAATTAATTTTAAAAAAACGAGGCATTCTAGCTACGATTATTAGTTTTATTTTACAATTAACTGTTTGCATTGAAATAAAAGTCTGCAGTTCTCTCATCGTCCGATTTATCGCCCATTCGATTTAAAGCAGATAAAACATTAGTTTTCAACTAACCCAATAAATAATTGAATGTGATAAAGATTTAATAAGCGATAATATCGATTTTCCAATTCTGGTTTTGTCAGGAGGGGGAAAAAATTTCTGATAAGAATTCCAGATGTCTGGGAAACTACAAAACAGTGCCAATCCTGTATAAGAAGTTTTCTCTTCTATATAAAAAAAAGCATGGAGGAAACGACCGGTTTTTCCGGATGGATAATTTCAAATCCTTCGTACGTCCCTTTTTAAAAAAATTTATTATAGTAAGTATATAAGAAAAGGAGAATTACGGAATTCTTTTTTTGGGATTCAAAGATAAGTCGAGCGCTATTCTTAGTCAGGAAATAAAACGAAAAGAGATTTGAAGATGTCGAAGTCGAAAAATTGGCAACATTAAAAAATCAATGAGAATCATAAGGTAGCAAATGACGTTAGTTAACGGTACATGATAATAGCATGATCTTATTTCCGAAAAAGTCATTGGAAAACAAATGGGACATGATTTAAATCTAAGCTTTTTAAATTGAGTTAATTCTGATTATCTTGAAAAATTAAAAACTTTCATGGAAATGGTTTATCTGGAATGTTAGTATATTTGTTTCAATAAGATATTTTAAAAATATGAAGTTGCACCTACTATTTGTCTGTCTCGTGTAAACTAAAAATGGGTTGTCATGACAACAGCGTTAAAGTTATGGAAAACGGCGCCCCCGAAAATGATGAAATTTAGAAGGCTAAAGCTTGAATCTTCGATTTCAATTTTTTTCAAAGATAATTCACACTAGGATTATATTTTCCAATTTGCATGAGAATCCCTTTCACTCTCTCAAAAGAACAGGATCGCTAAGTGTATTTCTCGTTCGGCCAACGACAGCGACATGTATTTTGCCTCAAACGTCGATAACAAAGTTTCTTACAAAACGATGAACCGGAGAAATCTAACTTTTAAAAGTTGTTTAAAAGCACAAGAGGAAACTACTTTTTAAGATCGCCTTGATAACGATTGTGCTCGAACAAAGCTTTTCATGCATCGATTGAATCATTTTGTCCATGCTTTATACATATTCTTCTTCGACGATTAATGCGTGGTAGTTTATTCTGCACGGAGAAAAAAAATATCGTTATGATAACTAATTTGGTGACTGCTAAACAAATTTAGTTGCCAAAGCGATTTAAAATAGTTATCGGTACTAAAGTTTAGTTCTGGTAACTAAAATTTAGTACCGATAACTATTTTAAATCGCTTTGGGAACTAGTTTAGCAGTCACCAAATTAGTTATCATAACTAATATTTAACGATATTTTTTTCTCCGTGTGTGCTTTAAAGATTTTTCAAAACGATTTACGCTCATTTGCCATAATTTCAATTATAGCAGTTCCAAAGTTTGTATTGCTCAATTAGGAGGCCAGACGAATCCAACGGGTAAGTGAATTCTGCGCTTTCATGCTAACATAGACTGACCATGTCCCACATTAAAAAAACCCGAGTTTTGGTCAAAAAGATGACTAAGAAAATAGGGACATTGTACATCAGTTTACACATCACATATTTTCTACAAACAACCATTTTTCGGAGTTACTTTCAAACCATGCACTTAGCAACTTCTTCGAAAATGTTTGCTGAACAATGTCGATATCACAAAAAATAAAACTCAATCTCAATCCATTATTCCCTTTACATTTTCCTTAAAAATGGATTTGATTCATACAAGGTCAGCTCAACTGAATTTTTTTCTTCTTTGTTGGTTGCTAACAATCACTGTTAATGAAAGAGTAACTTTGTATAGATTTCATTAACGCGACTACGGTTCATTGTCTCATAATGAAATATTCGTTGGTAACTCAGCGAACTTCCTGAGATAAACATATTTTCTCTCTTTTTTTCCCCTACTCCCATCTCTAAAAAATTTCAGTTTTGTTTACTTGTTTTTTTTTCCGGAAATGAAGACTTGTTTGCAACCTCTTATTTTTCTTTTAAGACGAATAAAAAAACGCACAATTTATTATTGGTAAAGTGGGCGTGAAAAAAGTCACCGTCAAAGTCTCTACTGTACGTGCTACTTATTCTCTTATCATTCCTCTCAATTAACCTTATTAATCTGTTTTTTTAAAATTTAAATAATATTGATCGTGACAAAATATTCAACCATTCCTCATGCTCCCTTGAGGTTTAATTCAATTTATATTTTTTTTATTTTTGCTCGCCTTAAAATTGGCAGTTGTTTTTCAAAATTGATATGAAAATTAAAAGGAAGGGCCGACATTTTAACAGCTCACTGACATATTGCTGCGGTTCAAAAACCGCATAGGTAGGAAGTCGGATGCGGTCACTATGGCCGCTGAATGCACATTCAAGAATTCAATTGAATTTTCAAAACTGGCAAATGTGTGGGAAAGAGGTGAAAACAAGCTGGGCAATTATTGATCCGAAATATCATCGATAAAATTATATCACTATCACGTGAATTCACCTTGTTACTTTACCCAAAAGATCGTATTTATTCAAACAAAAAAATCAATCAAGAAAAATTTTAAATCTTAAAATTATTCACTCACGCTAAGCTGGATTTAACTCTGATTAATCTTTTCAATCATACAATGCCATTTATTAACAAATCAAAATCAACGGCATTGTGTAAGAAAAAAGATTGTTTGAATGGATTAATCGGTAAAAATAATGCTTTGGAAAAATTAAGCTACGCAATATTATGCAATTTCTAACAATCTTCATCGACATGCATTTTAAGCACTGCTGATCAAAACAGCAAAGCACTTGATATCTGCATAATTCATGCAAGGATTTTGGATCATGCAAGGAAAGATTGAAAAACACCAAGCGCGTGCACTTATTGCAACCACGACAAAACAAATCCTATCTTTAGTCATTTTTTAAGAATGTTTTGGAGCCCACAAGTAAATTTAACTTAACTCTCGAGAATTTATTCAAATGGGTGGACTCAAAACAAGTAACTTTAAAATTAAAACATTTGGGTTGTCTTGGCAGAAGCCCAAAATAACACAGATAGCTCATGACTGGGTTTAATTTGAGTCCAAACAAAAAAACCGAAAACCTTTTTGATTTCACATTTTCAAGTCACTCATACCCATGTCTTTCAATCAAAACTCAGAAACAAAAAAAAAGTTTTGCGAATTTTGTGAACAGTTCATCGAATAAAAATTTTCCTCGTTTCTTTTCTACATTGTTCCACGATTTTTTCATCTTCTGCAACTAAGCAGAAATGGTTGTCATTGCTTCACTTGGCACTTAAAAAACCATTAGTATGATAAACGCATGAAAGGATATACTTTTGCAACCTTTTTACTTCATTTAATGTTAAAAGAGTAAAAAACTTGAGCCCCCTTTCTTCTTTTAATAACAGACATTTGTTTGCATACGATCCGGTTTACCTTTTGTAAAAAGGATTCCAACTTTTGAAAGTTCTAATGAGTAAAATTTTCAAATTAATACTCATTTATGTACATAATTCCAACATATCGAGTTACAGAGAAAGAGCGAGAATCAAATCCCTCCTTTAACCTTTTTAAAGTTAAGAGGAAAAGCAAGGTGCCAGCTCTGGCGTAAAACCCACATTCCGGAGGCACCTAGTTCGAATCTATGCTTCCCCACTGTGCAGGTCGGATCTTTTCTGACTACATCTATTTCAACAGACTACTACTTTCATCGTGTGATTACCACGAAGCCAGGATAGTAATCTACTGAAGAGATAAGGGAAAAAATTCGAAGTGAATTATTTTTCGTAAACAAGTTTTTCATCAAGCCGTCGTCGATTTTAATTTGTTAGCCCTGACTAATAATTTTAATTCCTTGAATGGTTTTCTATCATAATCACGAAAATTCCACAATTAATGCATATCTCATAACCTGAAGAAATAATTTTTCCCCTTTTTCAAAAAAAAAGATTCCCCCAAAAAAATTTATCTGTTCTGTATGACCTGCGAAATGTGAATCTGTTAAAATTTGTAATGTAAATGAGCGAACAATAGACAGGACAAAAAAATCCATCCATTTTTTTTCCAAAATGAAAGTATATGAACCATGTGCTGCATTTTGAAATTGTGCTTCAATTTACATATACAGCCTGAACCTTGAATTCCGATGTATGATAACTCATTATTTCCGGCAAATGATCGAGAAATAATGTACGTACGGACATTCGATTCCCAATTTATTCCATTTCCAAATCACCACAGGGAGTGCTTTATTACCCATGCAATTAATGAAAACGGTTTTTTTCCCCGATAGTGCTGGATAATAGTATAATCAGTGTTAGAGCTTTAATTTTATGAAGAAAATTTTTATCCCGCAGAATAAGAGCCAATGTTGCAGAGAGCTTAAATCAAAAGCAAACGTTTCGGAAGATTTTTGCTGATAGGTTATAATGCTTTTCTAATGTCGAGCCCAAGCATTAACTGTTTGCACTTCATGATTTGAACTTCATCGACGTTAAATTCATCCTGATTTCTTTTCTCAAAAAATTCTTTTTCGTGGGAAATAGAAATGAAATAAATTTAAACCCTTCAAGCCTTCCGGTCGGATTTACTTCCTTTGAGTAAATAGACAGGAAACAGAATGAAAGATCGACTTGTCGGACGTAAATATCGACTAATTTTAGGTTTTACAGATAAGAAAGTGAAAGCTGTCACGCTTTTGCAGGATTATTATACAAAAATATATGGAACGTACTTTGACAATTTACAAATCAGATTTATCACAGGGATTTTTCAAAAAGAAAAATTCTTTCTACCTTGGCTTTCCCCACGAAATAAAAAATATCAACGTACGGTGAACCAAATTTTGCAACTGACATTCACAATCAGCATTAGGCTGCAAAAAAAAAGAATTTCAGCTTAGTTTCGAATCTCACATAAAGTAGGCTGGATTCCCCAGGTGGCTCTAAGTAATTATCTATCACGATGCAGGAACGTAACTCCTCAGAAAAGTTACTGGCAATTATCAGCGATAAAAATTATCTAGACCCTGCATCATCGATATCATTAAAAATATCAATTAGCAACCGATCATTTCAACAGGAACGAAGCTCGCTGAACAATGTAGCTAAACAACTGCCTTTTTATAAAACAAGATTCTCAGCACTTTCCTCAAAACTACGAGTAAGCTTATCTTCCTTATAATGGAAAAAAAAACTCTTCAAGTTCCTAACATTTATCTCTAAACCATTTTCTCACCTGATATAACGACTTGGCCATCCAATATACGTTCTCCAAGCGTAGCTATGATAGTTGATAAATGAAACTCCATTTAACGTGGCAAGTAAATTAATTTTTTGCTCCCGACCTCAGTTTCACGAAACTTCTCAACTTTTCAGATATCGTACTTCGCAAAGAGAACGTGGCCTATCCATTGTCTGTTGCTGTTAATGCATTTAAATACGTTTGCTAATGTCTACGTCATCAATCTTGTTCGCAGTTGGGTTTCGAATTCAATAATAATTCGTTTTCCCTCTCTATAAAATGTGTGTATGTTGCCTTTTCAACCCCGTAAACTTTCCACTTTCCTACAACCTTCTCAGTTGTTGCCTTCCCTTTTAATTTTCTTCCCTGACAGAAAACCGCTATTAGCTGTGTAAACAAAACCAAGGCAGAACTATCATTCCTGACACTTCTTGTTAGTGGAGTCAAGTGCCATCATCATTCCAAAACTAATCCCTTTTCAACAAAAATTTAATTTTGACGTTGGTTTTTTTGTAAAAAGCGCTATCGTATTTCAACGATTCAAGCTGTTAGTCATTCGCAGATAAAAAAAACATTTTTTTTGTTTCGATTGTTCGGATGAGTATCTTTTTCAGGGTTAATGCCACACAGTACGTTTTCTTAGAAACTTCTTCAATTTATTTTTGTTTTTCCTTATTAATGACGTAATACAATCGCACTGCGATTAAATGATCATTAGAGAAAATCGCTTAATTAGTGATTTTCTTGAAAATCTGTAATGAGATTTGGAGGATGATAGTTTTAAGATTATTCGTGAAAAGTTTTTAAATGAAGTTGAGATGTTAAAGCAGGAAAAAAAAACTCGGCGAGAAAAGAAATAAATTGAATTAACTCGGGTTTGATCCTGATTGCAATAATATCGTTTGGGTTTAAAAGAATAGCTCCCTTAGGTAAAGTGTAACTTTGAAAAAGCACAAGTCGAAAACTAAAAAATCTTTCAGATGCGCTTGGAAATTTTTAGAAGTGGGATTTCCCATATCTAGTCAAGGATATAATGCGAATTTCCTGCAGTTATATAAGTGCAGTGTGGGATAAGTTTTACTTCAAACAGGCAATTAGAGTCATCACTTGAAACATTACTAACAAGCACAATTGAAAAAGGATTAAGGTTAAGTTTCGATTAGTCAATCCTCATGGCAAAATATGTCGTTTTGGTCGTAGGCATCTAAAAGGATGAGGAAATTTACTGCATCTCTCGGGTTACAGAGATATGCCAAAACCTAACAGGCAAGCAGATGACTTAAGTTTTCTGCTACTTCATTGCAATAAGATTTTTTGCAAATAACCCTCCAGCGATGGGAAATTAATTTTATCTTTTCCTCAGGGTTTAACCAGTTAACTTATGAACAATGAAAAATATAGATCCTAATATCTAGGATTTTTGCATGGCATTAACCATTGGTATATCATGTGAACAATACGACTGATGAGTCATAGGATTCGGATTTTCAGTCTAAATAAAGTAGGTCCTGCCCGAGGGCTAACTCACTCTTGAATTTCGGTGCACAGTTTACATGAATTACTTCTGAATTACAGTAAAACCTCACACCCCTCTAGGGAGTCCCCCCCCCCTTTTTTAATACCGGGTTTCCAAGGCACTTCCCCATATGAACCATGTATAAAGCCCCACCGTTCTAAAAGACTGATTTTCTTTCGTCCCGATGGTGGTCGTCTGGAAAAAGTTTTACTGTACCCTGAATTACTGTAAATGACTTTGAATTTTTTGGGATTGAATTACTTGGAATTGAAAACTGATTTTGCCGTTTCGCCGTTAAGCTAATAAAAAATACATTATCATTTTCGGATTCTACGGTGTCAAAAACATAGGGTCAGATTATTTTAACACAAATTTTTGTTATGATTCGCATATAGCAATCTCTCTATGTTGTTACATACACAATACGATTCACCTTCCATCTTAACATGCATAAAAATCTCAGTTAGTTTCCCAGCCGACAGTATAGCTTAATGGTTAAAGCCCTGGCCCGGAAAGCGAGATATCCGCTGTTCGAATCCTGGTGCTGTACAAGTTGGTGAAAATTTTTTCTGAGATTATTTCCTTAATGTTTACACCATTTCCTTACCATTTACCACAGGCAAGAAGTTTAGGTCATATAGGGCCGACCTACCCGAGCTACAAATTTTTCACTTATGAAAGTGGTTTTCGTAAAATAGTTAAGAGCAGAAAATAATGTTGAGGCACCCATAAACGTGATGGGAAAAATGTAGAAATGCACAAATTCCGTTTTTAGACCAAAAGTGAAAGAAAAATTAGGTGAGAAACGAAATCGCGCAAAAATTAAGTAAGAATAGGCTATATAGCCGGTATATGAAAAATCAAATTTGGCCTTATTTGGCCAAACCGATCAGGTATGATTTTGGTGACCATCATTTTTGGACCTTTATTTATTCCCTAATCTAAGTAAAGTCCGTTTTTTTAATCATTTTAGAAAAATAATAATGCGATTTTGCATGCTGTGATTTGTCTTACGCCAAAAATATTTCAAACATCTTTTTTCTCGGTGCATCCTAAACTTTTACTACAATTCTTCTTTTATTAAAAAAAAAGACACTTACCACCTGTATCTCCTTCCGACGGAAGTGGGCCGACAGTCCCGAAAAAGCGTTTATCCAAAATCTGCAACAGCTGCAACGCCGTTTCATGTACTAAAGTCCTCGGGCATCCTGTATTCATCAGCGTCACGTTAATAATCGCAGTGTAGTGATCGCAAGGATATTCCCTGAAAATAAAAATATAACACCCTTAAATATTTTCAGTTATTTGATAGAAAGATTTCGCTGATTTTTCAATAAAGCAATTTGAATTAATCTGACGGGACCTCTCGCTAATAACTTATATATTTTTCACCTTTCTATTGTTACACTTTAACCCTGGAATTTATATTAAGTAAATTCTAATTTCGCTCTTTTTTCCTCCAAGCTCCAACGCCTTTTATTTTTTTTTAAATTTATATCCCCAAGGAAGACTTTCGATACCGCTTATTTCTTGGCAAGTTAAATTCTTTAAAAATTTTTCAAGCTTTATTTTTCCCCAACGTATTAACTTTTCTAAATCGCGATCCCACTTCCTTTTTCCCGACAATAATTTTTCAGGTGGGATGAAAAAAAAAGGCAGAAGGAAAAAATTTCGTTTTAAAATTCTCATATGGTGTGCTTCCGAAATAAATTATCTAAAGAACTAAAATATATCGAGCGGAAAAAACAAAATAAAAAAAACTTTCAAGCTCGAGATAAAAAAAGCTTATTCACAAAAAGAGACAAACGGAATGTAGCGGGTAAGAGATGTAAGTTAAGGTTAAAGGAGAAAAAAAGCAGACGAAACGAAGAAGAACGAAGTCATTTTTGTGGTTTTATCTTAATGGCCTATATTTCTCCTTTATATAAAAAATCTAAGAAAGTTTTTATGCACATTAGAATATACCAACATTGAATAAAAAATCCGAGTAAGCACTCGAGACAAATCTTTGAGAGTTCAATTGAAACTGTCAAAAAGGAATCGATACGTGGAAAACGAACCAGAATCAAAGACTTCTAATTTGCATTAGGCTCGGCTTGATATTGCAGAAGGAGAAAATTTTAAATTTCCTGCTTATACACTGAAAAGACAAACTTCTCTGCAATCGGTTAATGCATAATAAACCGAACAGACGTTCCTTTTGTTTGGTACTTATGACTGACTTAAAAAGAAATGTACCTAGCGATCTTTTACCTTAAATCTAACCTTTTGTGATTTCTAGGAAGTCATTCGTATTCATTCCTTTAAAATTCCTTCTGTATTTGCTGTGAAACTTTCTTTATTACTTTGAAATTCTTAAGTTCGAATACTTCTACTGACATTTTTTCCAAGTTACTTGAAAAAGCGTCTGGAAATTTAATTCAAAGAGAAAAGTATTGCCTACAGCAACAGCAGACACCTACATATCTCTGTCGTGCCAGTCTAACAAAAGAATCAATGAACTTGACCATGAACGTTTTAGTTACTGCTAGATAGTAAATTTTTCCTGACTAATTAGTTTTTTTAAAATTTTTTAGACCACAGCTCCTGCTGTATTCTTTTCCCTGCTGATTCTTCTCTTAAATACACTAGTAGCAAGCGAGTTGGAAACTCTTCCCAGAACTATCATTTCAACTTCATAAGAATATAGCAGTTTCTCCAAAAATTTCCTTAATTGGCAGCTCTAAAGCGATTTTAAACTTATGGAGCATGCAAAATAATAACAAAGCCAATTCATGCCAACCTTCATCGGACATCTTTTCAACGATTCCAATAGATATTAAAATAGTCAGACAGACGCTCGTTAAAACTATCAATTTATCGACAACCATTCTTTAATGCGGCACACCCTCGCTAAAATTTCCTCGAGGCAAATGTCATCAAGTGTCAATAAATGTAATTTCAACACTTTCCTACCGAGTTTTCTCTTACTATTATCTATACTACCACGTAAGAATAAGCCGACGTCTTTTGACAATCGAACATAATCAACTACGATTTCATCCTCTGGATCAAAGAAAAGACAGAGAGAGAGAAAGAGAGAGAGAGAATAGACATTAATTCTACCGTGATTGCTTTTCAAGAAAATTCTCGACATTTCTATAATTTCCGATTTGTTGATTAACTCTCAACCTTCCTTTCCTCTTTTTTGATGATGTTGATAAAAATGTTTTAACTTGAATCTGTTCCATCTAATTATCTTTTGTCTTCTTCAGAGGTTTATCAAGAAATTTAACATCCTCTGTCACACGACTGATCCCTGTGACATTTTAAGGAAAAGGGAAATCGATAAAAGTTTTTGAACGAGAGTTTTACCAAAAAGTTTCTGACATGATAAAGAGATAATACAAAGATCAGGAAAAGGTGAAATAAATATCGACCCAGTTCCAATTGGACAAAAGGATCGAATTACAAATTTGAAATAAACGTAATAAATGAGAAACGGCAGCTATCGGGTTTCATTCGCGGAAAAAGAAGAGGAAAATGATTTTTAGTTTTAAGAACGACGAGAGGGAGAGAAATTGTGGCAGGTCAGAAAGTTTACAGCTATAAGGCTTTTTGAATCTAGACATGTTACAGGAAAGCAAAGAAAAAATTTCACGACTTTCCATTGAATCGTATCATCATGGCAGTCGGATCTCTTCTCTAAGTTAAATGTTTCCAAAAATTGATCTGTGGAAAATGGTCAATGGAAAACTTAGATTTACTATATTATACAGTACTTGGAAAAAGACATTTGTCTTAAATTAGAAAATCGGAAGCTTTTCATAGACCAGAGAAAAGAGTTAAAGAGGTTCTAAGCGAATTCGCTGCTCTACGATAATTAAAATTTACTGGGGATACGAAGTGCTTTTTTTTAAGTAATGCATCATTCTTTTTATAAAAAAGTAAAAGAGTAGCCTACGTTAATAAAAATACACGACCTTACAGGTCAGTAAGATTTTACTGACCTGAAAGGTGGTGTATTTTTATTAATTAATTCTGGTCAGTAGGTGCCCACTACGTGCCTAAACAGTAGCCTACGTCTTTTCTCATCGATCTATGCACTTTTTATAAGCGAAGGTATTCTCACTTCGATAGTTTCAATAAATTGCAGACTCCCTGATGCAAAAGGCCTATAGCGCCCTCTTCCCCTTTTTAATAAATTCAATAGGTAATATTATAACTATACAAAATAAACAGTATTACTTACGAGAACTCGATACAATTAACACTTTCTTAACATAAAAAAAAGCCACTATAACGGAACACTCGAGAGCGACCACTGCAACAAGACTAAATTCATTCTAAAAAATTCCAAATAAAAAGGGAAAAAGGGGGGCGAAAGACCTTTCAGGTAAATTCAGGCACAAAGAAATCAAAAGAATAGTAAAAGGGATGATTTTCTCAATAGAAAGGTCGTTGCAAGAAATTTTCAAAAGCCATAAAAATTTGCAAAGAATATCTGGCCTAATACGACAAGGGGATATTGCGAGCACGATTTGCAGCTGCAAGTGGTTAATTTAAAAATTCCAGGGGGAGCTAGAGGGACGGAGCCCACATCAAGTGACCATAAGTCAATGAAGCATTACTATTAGTAAAATTACAGTCAATATGGCTATATCAACCGAGTTCGCACATCAAGAAACTCAAAATTGCCACTGAAAAAAATTATTGGAAGTTCTTGAAAATATTGTATCAACAACTCTACATTAATCTCCAAACATAAAACTCATTTAAAACATACTCCAACAACATAAAAAAAAGAGTGAAGAGATAACCGACGATGAAAGTTTAACGAAAAGCCTTCGAGCATGTCAATATTTGAAACGTCTCTATAAAATAATCATGTTCGGTAGAATCGAAAAATATATACAAAATAAAATATCGATTTAATAAATATAAGAGATAAAAAAAAATAGCCGGGAAGGATTTATAAGAAGCAAAACCAAAACAAAATCCTAAATCTTTTTTTTTTTTTAATTGTCACTTTTCTATTTATCCGGCAGAGAAAAATATGGTTAAGTGTATGGGATTTGACAAAAGCTTCTAAAAGTCCTTTATCGACACAAGCACTAATAAAGTATAAAAAAAGGCGCAATTTTCCTTTATCGGATTTTCATGATCTTAACTTGTGACGTATAAATCCTTTTCTTTTCCTCTGAAGAAATTTCTTTATCTTTAACTGATTTAACAAAGGAAAGTTAATTTTTTTTTTTAAAAAAAAAAGCTTAGATAAAAAATTTGCCTTTTTAATTAGCTTACGATTAATTACACCTTAAGGCGTGAAAATGCTAATAGCTTTACAAAAGATTATTAATTGAAGCTTTAAAAGGAAAGGATTTTTGTCTTCGCTCGTGATTTTCCTGAGATAAAACTGCTTGGAAAACCTTAGCCACAGTGAAAACCCTAAAATCGAAGAACTATAAACAGATGCTTTGAAATTCTTTAAAACGGAAACGGAAAGCGTTACATTTTATGCTCTGATTACGTCACATTCCATTTCACGTTTCCTACGAGTTTTCATCCGATAATGACTTCGGCTTATGCGAACGCTATATAACAAGCTGATACCGAAATATATTCCGGACCGTTGAGGATCGTCTCTAAAAACCCTCGACATAATTTCCTGTTTGCTCAAATTTTACGAAAACCAACTTGTTCTCAAAGTGTTTGTTTAAAATAATTAGATGTTAAGCTCAAGAGTAATTGTAAATAAGCATCAGGTGGGTGAGCAATCGTGAAAAAAAGCGAACTAGAGGAAAATTAAATTTCCAGTTAGGAGAGAAGGAAAAAGAAGCGAGGTACTTATGCCGTTCTTAGAAAAAAAAAAAGGAAAAGGAAAACGGATGCAAAAAATTAGGCCGGACAGGAAAATTGAAATCGAGCGGGAAGGGAAGTTTTTCAAGAAGACTATATGATTTTTTTCTTTCTTTTTCGTGAGATTAATGGTCCAACACTGCCCTGGGAAACCCGATCAGTTAATAGCATATGTCTCTAACAAAGCGTCTTGGACGGTAATTGATTCACAAAATGGGATTCTTTTAGCAGAGTACAACTTCCCTTTTGGTTTTAGTTGAATATCAAATCCTTTTGTTTGGTTTGAATCAATTTGAAACATGAAAGACGAAACGTAATACGATGGTTTAGTAAAGCTTCCATGTAAACAGCTAATAAAGCGAAAAGGTCGATATTAGATATCAAAAGATGGGTAGCACAATGAAGTGTACAAACGGAATCATATTAACAATCGTTTGTAAAGTAAATTTTTAATCAATATTTTTTCAAAAATAATTTTGAGTTCAGTTTACAGCTTTTGACTATCTAAAAAATAACTTAATCTATAAAATAATGAAGGCAATGGCTACCACAAACCAAATGAGAGAAATTAAAAATAGGAAGTGGCCACCTTCAGCTAAGTGTATCTCAAATCTCATACTTAATTGTGTTGACTTTTTCTTCCATTCGATTGGCTTGATTCGCCTTGATGTCCAATAGTTGGCAATTTTGCTTTCAATCTCTCCAACAAAAAATGTTTCATCACTTCTTACCGTTCATTATTATACATTTAAGAGCAAATGGAAACCAAGATAGTAACAACCCTTTTTGTACCTCAAAGAATTCTTTACTTATGTCAGACAATGCGGTTTTACCAACTTCTTATCTTACTCAAAAATTCCTAGAAACTAGGTATAAACAATCAATCAGGAAATCAGAATCTGAAATAACTTATTAAACTCAATCCGTTTTAGAACTAGAATAAGGCTTTTTGTGGTTTCTAAGTACATACTGAGGTCTATAAGTAAAACGCTTTAAGAGTCTTTATTAACTGTTAAAATGTTTGATACGGTTTTCTTAGTTATCAAAGATCCTTTAAGAAGATTACGAATCCTTCCGGGAATTTTAAATAAGCCACTCGAGAGCATAACAAAAGGATTATCACACGTAGATGTTAGAAAATTTTTCAAATAAAACTTCAAAATCTAGTAAGCTGTTTCAGGATAAAGTTAAAGTAAGAATAATTCAAGCTGGTGGCAGAAAATCTGAATGACTGACGAATTTTGATAAAAATTGATATTGATTTGTGCCCAAAATAATACACAAAACAGATTTGAAAACTGACGCTATACGATTGAAAAAGAAGGATATTTCGAATGCAAAGTGACCCAGGTTTCTAAAGAAAGGAAATTACGCATTTAGAAAATTACAAAGTCAGGACCCAAGATGCAAGATCTAAATAACTTGAAAATAAACGTTGATTGGAAAAACGTGAAAAAGCAAGTTTTTAAAAAAGATTTGGAAGTCTTACAACGTTTTCCAAGTTAATGAAAAAAAAAAAAAAAACTCGGAACTTTGGAATAGAAACGACATATTGAAAAATCGAGTCGATTCCCCATCTCACCATTTGATATTATTAGGTCGATGTATCGAAATTTCAGCAACGTATTCGCATCTAATGACCCGAAAAAACTCCTCCATCCCAAATTTACGACATCATATTCCTTCACGATGATTCCGCTTATTCCCCATCTCAAAACCATTCCACAAGATTATCCATGATGGTACAGGATGGTTAATCGATACCGTTTCTTTAGATTAATATGCAATATGAATTTTCTTTCTGACAAATTTGAAATGTCCTCAATGGATTTTATTAAACCAAAGCATCTCCTAATGTCTAACAGAATCATACTGTTCATTGAATTGTCGCTGATTCTATTACGCAAGACCTTAAATGTCTTTAATCCTTCCGGATATTTCCTTTTCCTCATTTTAATACTTTCGTTTTCTTTTATTCTTAAAAGGTCATTCTGAAAGAAAAGGTTTCACAGCATGAGATATCTTACGTAAATATTTAACCTGCCGTAGGCAGGATAACAAAGGATCGTCACTTGAAGCTTTTCGTACAGATTCAAACGCTATCGTCCATGTCTTTTCTAGTTTCTCAGTTAAGTAATAAACGAAATTTGCGAAAAATCATATTTCAATGATACGGAAGATACGCTTAAGGCCCATCCTCAAGGGCTTCAATACTACTTATGCCGTTGTAATTGTACAATAGTAATTTTTTTATCCCAAGCTTAAAGAAAGAGTAATAATATTAACACAGAAAATGATAAGGAACTTCTTTTCAAAATAAAGAAAAATATAACATATTTTCGAATTCACATTTCGAATTCGCTGGTCGCCATTCTCGAATTGAAAAGCAAACGTCGCGATTGCTGATTCTTCAGTTCGAGAATGGCGGCTACCAAGTTCGAGATCATGGCAGCTTTCAGTTTTCAAAATGGCGTACCCCTGTGAAGCAGACGACTTATCGAAGTGTCCACTCCCTACTAGGCTCCCTAGAAGGTCCCCATGAATGCAGGATAACTTTGTTACTTGCAATGTTTATGGAGTAAACAAGCTTTTCCTCGATAAGCCAAGTATCAAACATCCGGATTGTGGGCTGCATAACTGCCCGTCTTAATGTACACCTTTCATTACTTTTAAAACTTTTCCAAACTAAAAAAAACTTTATTTATTCATTTTCTCACTTTCAAAACCGTAATTTTCCCCCAACTCGATATGTTATTTTTCTTGAAGCATTCTTGTAAAATGTCCCAAGTTAATAATAATAAAGAAAAAAACATAATTTATTCTCTATCCCTTTGGGCAAAGAAACCTCACAAATCATTTCATAAATCCTTTGAAAAAATCCTTCTTACCGTCGGAATCACTTTTCATTTTTTCTTGGAAAAATCTTAAGAATGGCCTCGAGGTTTCAGGTGTGTTAAGTCCTTCTTAGGCTTATTTATCCACTTCAAAATAAATATTTTCAAAATGAACAGGAAGATTACAAGGTTTACAAACGATATCATCTTACTACCCCGAGCGCAACTTATACACAAGTAGTATGTGTGCTTTGAATTTTAAATATGAAACAAGCGATTTCCCATAATATTAACGCTGCAGCGCTTTCTCGTCACGCATAATTGATCTTAATCTTTTCTTCTCGCTGTTTTTTCCTTCATAAAAAAAAGGGAGACGCGACGGAGAGGGATCAACTCGTGCCCTGTCATTCACTTTCAAGGTTATAAGTCATGGAATGAAGAGATAAATGAAGGGAATACGATCTTCAACATCTAAAATTCCAAATAAAAAATTGAGAGATGAATTACTCCTACATCAAAATATGTGGGCTCCATGCTAATGAGGTTTTGGAAAAAAAAACAAGGTTGGCGGAAAAGGCAGTCGAATCAGGTCGATCGGAATATCACATCAGTGTTTAAATGAATGCTTTTTGATTGAAAAAAGGCAACAATCTCTTTTTTTTAAAATGAAAAATTATTACGCGTTTCTGGGATTTATGTCCTCGAATTATATAAAACTCCATCTGCTAACGACATAAACCGTCAAATGATTTAATCAATTATTTATTCGGCGGGAATCAAAACTCTTTTTCGACGTAAACAATTGAAATGATTTACAAGGGCGCGGCTATTTCAGATTTTAAATTTGAAGCTTTTAAGATTGCTATGGATGTTAACACATAGTTAAAAATGTCAAGAGGCATCACGAATAACTGACACACACAATTTCTATGCCAAATCGGAATATTTGTCCCACGCTTTTCCTTTTAATCATTTATGCCCATAAACCTTTTTGTGTCAACCGATCCGTCTGATACTTCCAGGTAAATTTTGAAATTCAATTTCAGAGAATTGAATTTTCGAAAGCTTGGATTAGATTTTCTATGAGGATGCATTTTAATCCTTGCGACCAGAAACGACTAATATTTCTTCCCTGATAGCTGGATCAAAGGCACGTGGAACCTCAA
Organism: Liposcelis brunnea; assembly: GCA_023512825.1. Taxonomy (NCBI): domain Eukaryota; kingdom Metazoa; phylum Arthropoda; class Insecta; order Psocodea; family Liposcelididae; genus Liposcelis; species Liposcelis brunnea. The sequence continues at coordinate 22,974,309 of CM042073.1, forward strand.
CTACTTCATAAAGTAAAGGATGGCCCTTAAGGCTCTTAGCGAGGTTTATTATTCGCGCTGTTTGGCTAAAAGCTTCTACGATTTCGAATAAACGTTTTCATCGTGCTTGAGCCCTTTTGAACTTTGAAACTTAAGCGGAAAACTTCTATCCAACACAAGCGATTCTAAAATCACTGCAGGAGTTCCAGATCGCGGGATGAGACCAACCTATAAAAAGTTATTTATTATTTCATGGACCTTAAAAGAGTTTTGGTTTTGGTTTGGCTCTGCTTTGCCAAATCGGAATACTTTCTCGCTAATCGCTTAAAAGTAAAAAAAGAAAAAAGACAAAACTCTTAGAATTTTTATTTCCCAAAACCAAATTCAAGATTAAAGTTTTTGTCTAAAAAAAAAAATCATGAAAAATTTCTAAGAAAAAAATGAAAAATCATTTTTCGATAAGGGAAAATTCTTGTAATTATACGTCAAGAAAAAATGAATTTTTCGTGTCAAGAAAATGTTGTAGAAAAATTCCCAGTCAACAAACTGCAGTAGCGTCATTTCACTTTTCCTAGGAGTAGCACTACAACTGAGGTCGACTGGAGCACATCCTTGGACGGGGCAAAAAATGATTCCTATACTTGGCTTAGGATGCGAACTTAAAATCTCAAGGGGAAAGTGCTGACACTTGAATGACGCCAATGAATTCATACGAAAAATTCTTTTTGACAAAAGCAATAATGAATGACCGTTAGGAGGAAGTTCAAGCTTCCATAAGCAAGGTAAGCTAAATTTTAGCTTTTAATCATTCCCAAAACGTGTAAGTGAAGAAGCAGTATCAACTATCGATAAATGTGTCAAGAAATCAAAAGGATGAATAGAACGCAACCCATAATGAGAACACTTATGGCGCCCTCATTTAACCATGTTTAAAGAATATCAAATTCCGAAAAGACCTACACCAAATTAAAATTTGAAATCTTGAAAATTAGGAAAAAGGGGAAACGTACTCCAACGCAAACTCCTTTCTTATTAATTTTCAACATCATGCCTGACTTAAGCGAAAGCATTTCACATATTACTGGCGTAGGAGAATAAACTATGAAATTAAGAACGTTGATTAACATCTACGTTGTATCAACAAATAACTTAACGCTAAATTCAAGTCGCAAAGGCATAATATCTAAAATCTAACCAAAATACCAGGCATACCCCAAATAAGTAACAATAAACCCTCTCCGACTCTCTTTCCAGTGACAAATCGATAAGGCCAAAGAGCACAACAGGATAAAAGTCTCTTGAAAATGATGAATGACAATCACAAGAAAAAAGAAACACATTCTGCTTACGATTATGATTAATGAGATTTTCTTTCAGATATGCTGCAAGACTTTTTTTCCTAAATCAAAAACTTTCGATTCTTTTGAATCGTGTCACTCGGCAAATATGTCAAAATGTCAATGGATGCTTCCCTCAATATTTGAATTTCTTACGAGTTGAAGACTTCAACCTCCATATTTATACTTTACTTCATTGTTTTTTCGGAGAAGAAAGCGATACAATCATTTTATACTGAAAATTCCATTCATTTTTTTACTTGAATAATATTCCCTCGATATTTCCGTTACGCGAGATTATGACGAAGGAAATAGGCAAAATCGCTTTCCTTTCCGAATATAAAACCACTTATTGCTTTGAAATTAAATATATCAAGAACAATCGCCACTAACCTTGCGCTGAATATTGTGGCTAGAGCTAAGAAACAAGCATCTGCTACTGGAGGTGGCGCTGTGTAACATCTATCGACCACCCAATCCAATAATGGTCCTATATCTGGATTACATTCTAACAGCAGGATTATCGTTTCCCTTCCAAGTTGGTAGATCTGAAAAAATAAAAAGGAAATAAAATTTAATATGGAAATATAACTGTATTGATTTTTGAGATCAAATTTAATGATAATCGAAAATTTTTTCATTTCTTAATGCTCGACATTATCCGGTTTTCTAAAGAAAAAACAATTCCTAAAACTTATGATCCGGATTTACTGATGTTATTCTGTAGGAACTTCCCAACTAGAATTTTGTTTAGCTTCAAAGAAGTTAATAAGATTTTTTTTCGTTTATTTTGAATTAACTTTTTGGAAAAAACAGTTAAAAATTGCAAATGACATCCTTATTTTAATTTTTTATTAAAATCATTATCATTTGATTTGAAAAGCATTACAGCAGGTAAATGATTGATGTTCAATTAGTTATTATTCAATTTTAGAAATGAATATTCATTCAATCATTTTCTGACGCTGACAAAAAGACTTTTTTTGTTCTAATACACTCCTCACTGCTGCTTTTTATAAAAAAAAAAAAAAAGCCCATTATTATTTATATTATTTAATCAGCTACTCACTGATGCTTCAAGCACAAAATAATGAAAACTAAGATGTGCAACAACTATTAATAAATGCCCCTTACTTTTAAAAATATTTTTCCTTCTGGTAAAAGGTTTACGCAAAATAAGATAAAAATGAAAATGAAAACTGATAAAATTACTGAATAACACTAAACCGGTTTTCAAAAAAAAAAAAAAAAAAACATTTTTCTTAAATGTTAACTAAAATGTTTCATTTTATTGGAGCTTCAAATCGAATTAATAAAATTAAGGCTTCTGAGCTGAAAACCCTTCTAGCATCTGAAAACAATTCACCAGTCTTCATAAAACACATTTTCGTAAAAATTCAGAAGGATTATTCCTGTTTGAGGTAGCATAGTAACTTTATAACAATGTGTGGCTCTTCAAAATATTTTCTGAAAGCGCACATTTTATCAGCAAATAACACAATTCCTTGAATTTCATTTCACACACACCTAGTTTTGATCTCGGAGGGTTAGCTAAACAAAAGCAATCCCAATTCTCATTGAACAACCTGTAAATTTTTAAATTCCAATCGTGCAGCTGGGTCTATTCACAATGATTTGAAAAAAAATCAAAGGCAAATAATAAATAAAAAATTAGTTTTATAAATATTATGCACTACTATCAAGCAACCATTTTCTTCATCACATTTCCAATTTAAATTTTGATGAAACTGATGAAAAGATTTCCAAATATCATCCATCAAAATTCATTACAACAACCAAATGATACAACAGGTCCAGATGAAACTTTATATCCTATTACCCTTGAATGACATTTCCAGATTTAATTAAGAACAAGATAAGGATGCCTTTACAGAGTCATCTTTCCAATACACACCTGTAGCACGTGATTGTAATGTTGAAATTCTCATTCTACAAAGCAGCATAATGATCTGATGAGCTAATTCAACTGCAAAATTTATCGATCCCACGAAGATATCGTTTAATTTCATTAAATATTTGGTATTTTTGTGTACAGTTACAAGTGAGGAAACCTTGCCAAGTCACTGTCAAACATCTCATCCCTGTGATAAAATGACAAATACGATTACCTCTACATATTTAATTAGGAAATCAGCTAAAATCAAACAAAATTAACTGATCAACTTCACTTCTAAAGCAAATTGGTCCCTCTCGGGCTGCTGAAATCACTTTCGTATTAATTTTAAGTTGAATGTTTAAGCTAACGCACGTGCGAATATTTCGTGCACCTTTTCCGAATATAAAGTGGGTTGAGCTATCTCAAATTGCAACCAAAGCGAATATAGCCAATAAATTGAATTCCATCAAGATTACCTTAAGCTATTTAAGTAGTTTAATCCATTGAAGATGCAGACTTCATGTGCCTCACGTAGGAAATATGCTTCCATTTTGTCTCTTCAAGAACACGAATAATAAATCATTTCCTGCATAGCAAATCGTTTGTTTTCGGCCAAAATGCGATGTATCTTCTTCGTTATTAATCATTGTTAATTTCATCTTTTACAGTTAATCGTGTTAACATGCCCGAAAACATTCATTATGCGAATAATAAAAGCACATATGTTCACATTCGCCACGTCTTGCACCATTTTACACAAAAAAAAAGAGAGACCGGAAATCAAAATAGGGAATAGCGGAAGTGACGTCAATGCGGCCATCTTTCCGATTTTTGTGGCATTCTAGGTGCTTTCCATCTTGTCATCAAACTAAATTCGTCATTTTTTATTTTATTTTCTTTTAAGCAGGCGTGCATCCGTAATTGGGTTTTGGTTTTTAATAATAAATTAAAAAATTTATAAACAAACTGACCGATCGAATTTCTTTCTATTTTTACATAACCGGTTTATAGAGGATTTTTCGTTAAATGAAAAGCACCCATAGATGTCGATGTCAAAGTCAGACTTTAGTTTAACGGTTTCATTTTCCAAAATTGTAGTTGCATTTATTGCGGTTTCGTTGGCTTTGTTACTATTTTTAATGTTCCGAAGTATTTGCATCCCCAAAAATTCACAAACAGTAAATAAGGTAAGCTCAGTAACATTACTTAAAAAGAAAGGGGACACTAGTTAAAAATAATATCCCCATTTTCACAAGACCTACGTAAAAGAAGTTCCTTTACACGAACATTCATCAGTAAATAACTTCAGAGGGAGAGTGAAGCTATGGATAATGTCTAAAGAGTGTGACTTGCAATACATAAGGCAAGCAGACTAGCCTAAAATAGACTACATTTGCTCTTACGAGAGAGAATTTCTCTGCAATAGAAATGCCAAACTATGACTGTCAAGAAATTAATAAAAAATGGGTGGTCAGAGTTTTCCTTTTCGTATAGCCAAAGCCAATGTCAAAAGGAAAATAAAGTACTTAAAGAGAGAAGAAGTTATTTTCTATCAATAAATTTAGCAAGTCCTTCATGTTTGGAACGAAATCCCAGGCTGCTTGTAATGCATTCAATATTTATCATTTTTTATTCACTTACCTTTTCATCTTTAGATGCTAATAGCAAATCCAACCAAGGATATAAAGACCCATCTTCTGCCAGCCCTTGAGGATTAAAACAAGGTCCGCAGCACAATAAAGCGCTCATCGCCTGAAGGGACGATAACTGTAATTCAGAGCAAGGTTTTTCGTCGGTCGATTGCGAGGACATGCCAAGTGCAGTCCCGAATTTTCCGCTCCAGCCAGCAAATAAAGAAAATAAATTACTCCTCAGATCTCGTCTTAAAAGAGATTGGCAAGTTTCCACTAAAACAAAAAAAAAGAAGGTGGAATAAATAATACGTTCGATTTTTGGCGAATAAATTTTCCCTTTTTCTGAATAAAATACTTACACGGAAAGCTTTTTATCATTTTTCGAATGAAATTTCCGAAATGTAATTTTATTTCTTGAATTGCTTGGACGTCTTTCTCTGATTCACATTCCAGGAATAATCTAGCTCCATCGATATATTCGATAAATGTGGGATGTAGAGATTGAGTATCTCGATCTAACACAGACTGGCTGAAAATAGAAGTGACATGAATAAGGAATTAATTTTGCATTCATTTAAAGAGAAAAAAGGAGAAAAACTGTCATGAAATAGAAATGTGATAATAAAGATTTAATATCTGCATTTTCGAAGTGTTTCTTTCGCATTTTATCCTTCTCGGAAAGGTTTTTTCGACGTCACGAGTTTCGGTTATAAAAAAAGGATATTAAATATGTTTATTTGAAATATACGCATGATTTAGATTTTTTCTGAATGTACTGTACATTTTTGTAGAGTGCAAATTTTTTAATCTTCTTCCGATTATTTTGCTGTTATAGAGATCAAATTTTAGTTGTATTCATTACAAAGATTTTCTCTTCCATAAATTTAGCTTTGTAGCAAAGACAAAATCGGGAAGATAGGCAAATGGACTGTTATAATATAAGTGGTTTGGAATATTTACCTGACGCCAAAAGTTCCATATTCTGCTATTAATTCAAGAACCCGAACTAACTGAAGCCTTAAGGCGTCTCTTCTCCTTCTCCTTCGCATATTTTCTTGCTTGCGATCAACCGCTTCCCGAATATATAAAACTAACTCTTCCATGAGATCCCTAGAAAAAAAACACAAGATCATTTAGTAATCATTTTCGAATTTATATGTCAAAACAAATCAAAACGAAACCTACTTCAGAGCATCAGGATTAACTTTTCCCAAAGCATGAACAGCAGCATCTCTTACATCAACAGCTTCACATCTTAATAATGGAACAACTAATTTGTATAAAGCTGTAGGGGACACATTTCCTCCACTTTTCCCAACGTCGCTTTTATCAGTTGTCAAGCTGTCAGGGGACGACGATGTAAATGTTGAAGTTAAAGAGGAGCTAAGAATGATTAATTCTTCCCTACAAAAAAAATAAAGTTGTTTGAATATTAAGGTTTATGATGACTAAACTCAAGTACAGTAGAGTTCTGCATGAGTCAGGCTTTTCGGCCCAAGCTTAGCACAAACATTTTTCTATAGCTCAACTTCTTGCCCTTACAGCATTCTAAAATTAATTCGCTATGAATAATGCTAATTTGGCTTTTTAAAATTACCTTAAACTAAGATCCGGTGAAGCACATCTAATAACAGGACTAGGAACAGGTGGCACCACACGAAAAGCAAATGTTACGTAATTTTTCCAGGCGTGCATGTAAATATCTCTTTCATTAACTGGTTTCCTGACTGATGTGGAACTCCTTAATAATGAAGCTCGGTTGTCATTCACAGGACTAAAAAAAAAATAACTATTAGTTTCATTCAAATAAAATGATGTAAGGAAAGTTTCTAGATAAGATTCAGCGCGGTTTTTCGTATACAGCAAAACAAAGGTTTTAACAATCCTTAAATCCCACGGAATCCCGCAAAGATAAATTTGTAAAGGGAACTGAAATCCTCAGTGCTTCTAAAACTTACGTAGGGTCTATAACAGTAAACAAAGAACTGAGCCTTTGGAAAACTATCGGCCAAGAATGCACGACAGCGGTCGGGCAATGCGTCAGTACGCGATCTCTTTCCATAAATTCAAACAAGCATAAACTCCATGGGTCAGCTCCGTTTAAATTCAACGTAGACGAGCTTTTGGTACTATTTTCATCTTGAAAGCCAGCAGTCCATACGCTCGAGCTTCGATCTGCTATCCACTGAAGATCAATATTAGAAGATGCTAAAACTGCTGATTTTTCAGCAGGTGGCAAAAACGCTGAAAAAATAAAAATATTTTATTAATTTTTTAACTCTTCATTTTTTCCATCTGCTAAAAATTCTTACCTAAACATTTTTCAATTACAGTTGGGCAGCACTTATCAATGATATCGATTACTGGTACATCAGTGTCTGGAGCATTGAGAGACTTCAATAAATGTTTCACTTCCCTTAAAATATGAACTGAAAGTCTTCGTGGGCATAAACGACATTGACAGAGCATGACTAGAGCGAGACCTTCTACTAAATGGAACATACTCCAAATATTATCAACTTTCTAAAACAAATAAAAGATAAAAAAATAAGAAATTAAAAAAAAAATTTGTTAATGTCTAAATTATTAATTTGGCAATAATTTACAGGTAAATCAATCTTCCTGACACCGGGGCCTTCCTTCATTGGAGCACGTAACGGATCCGACTGATCTTTATAATTCCTCGAAATTATGGAAGACAAGGCATTTTTCCAACTAGTTAATAATTGCAAAAGCATTCGAAGTCCATTATCCACAAGATGAGGAAAAGTATCTTGAACGTCTCGAATAAGAAACTGAGTAAACCCCCAAATAACGTCTTGACGCCAATCAGGAAAATCTAGCACGAGGGTTTGTAGACTTTGGTATGCTAAGCCTCGTAGTTCTTCATCCATGTGAACGGTTAGTCTTGCCAACAAATCAACTAGTTCAGCTCCAGTCATTCCATCAGGAATAAGTCGAGGTACAGCAGCAACACACGTACGGAATAAATCGATTCTTGGTTTCCTTTCACCCGTTATCATTTCATCAGGTTCCTAAAAATCATAAACAATCTCATTTCAATTTTGAAAAGTTTTCTACATTTGACAGTGATGAACGAAACTTACTTTATTGACATTTTGAGTGCTAGTCATCATTAACGGTCTTCCATAATGCACGTCAAGTGCTCTTAGAATGTCGACAAACACTCTGCGAACATGAGGGAAGTAAGCAGACATTCCAATACTACGAGCGGTGTCTTCAGTCAACATCTAAAATTCATTTAATACATTAAAAAATTAATATCTGAGAGAATTCTTACAAAGGCCAGAAATTGCCTTTCTAAATTTGAGAAAAAAATTACCTTATTTAAATAAGTCTTTTTAACTCTCAACGTATTCCCTGAAGGCAAAACTCCCATCGTTCTTGGCATAGGCGGTTCACCTTCTTTTTGCTGCAAACTATCAGCGACTACTAAAAATGCTCTCAGTCCGATGCTCATTCTCTCAGGTGTTAATACCCTGTTAATAGGTCGTCCTACTGATAATAAATCAAATACGATTTCTCTCATTGCGAAATCGAGTCTTTCCTGAGCTATAAACTGAATTATCTTAACGAATATATTTAGAGGAGTGTCACGAGGCACGACTCCTTTGGATCCTTTAGGGAACAAAGAATTTACGATGCTTTGAAGGCGAGATTGAGTTGCAGTGTTCGATTCGCATTTTATACGAATCATGTAAACCCAAAGCAAACGGTACAGAGATTCTGAAAAAAATAATAATAATAATTTTTAAAAAATTATTGAAGAAATCTAAGCAGAGGCGGACTTAGAAGATCAAATTTCACTCATTCATTATCCCTAATTTTTCAGCGCCTCCGGGATTCAATCCGCTTTGAGGATAAGACTAACATGCGTAATAAAATCTTACCTAGGGCAACTCTGCACATTTTCGGGTCCCTATTTTTTAAATGTTGCAAGCACATTGCAAGGAAACAGTGCCAGCTTTGAAGAAAGAAACTTTTTTGACTGACGCAGAGAAGGCATGTTACGAGTGGAAATAAAGCTAAACGGTGTTTGTTTTTCATGCACATATCCAAAGTCTGAGAATAAAGCATTTCGACGAAGTTTTTAAGACACGGAACGTTTACTTCGTTATTCACAGCCGCTGCAACCGGGACTAAAATTTCAACGAAAAGACCAGCAAGAGCATGTTTAACATCTTTGTCTTTGAATTCGAGGAAATACTGGGCGCATTCCTGCATGAATTGGAAAGATGCTTCGAATTCTTCGATAGGAACCATCTAAAAAAATTGAAAAAAATAATTTAGTAATTTTTTTCATAAAAAGTAAGTTTAGAAATCTTACCTTAACACGGAAAAATTTCATCCCCATCAAAAGCGAAATGATACTTTGTACTGTATGCGGAGATGGTTCTTTTTCTTTTATCAAAGTTTCTTTTAATTCGGTTAGTTCTAACATAAATCGTTTTCTAACGGACATAAATCTAGATTGGGCGAGAGTTCCAATAACTTCGGCGTATAGATCAGCCACAATGTGTATATTAGCAGCATTTGGACTAGTCTGCAAGCTGAAATATAAAACAAAATTGAATTTTTAAATAAAAGAAAAAATTGAAATAAATTCCGCATTCTTGTGAAATATTACAAGACAGAACTAGGTTGAAAATTTCATTTCATTTCTAGTTCTCTAATTTATAACAGCCATTTTTTGGTCTCGCTCGCTATTTTAATTAATTTTTTTACTTACCCTTCTTTATACTTAAAATGCTTAAAAGCTATATTTTCGATATATCCAACTAAATCTTCATGACCTGGATGGTACGACAACTGACGTAACACTTCAATCAAAACTAAACAGAATATAAATTCCACAGCCAAATCTCGCCTTTCTTGCGCAATTTCAGCTTCACTTTTCTCCGTAGGCTCAGTGCTAAAAAATAATAAATAAAATATAGTTTAAATCCGTTTTGACGATCTCACTTTAATATAAATCCCGTTATCTAATCTTACTAGCATACCTTTTCCCTTTTAAATCGATTTTCTTCATCTGCGGGATTCCACCTTCGCTCATTTGCCTTTCATACCACGCAAAAAGAGCTCGTAGCAAGGAAGGTAAGCAATGCTCTGCAACCGAACCCAAAGCACTCAATAACTGATCAAACTGGGAATCTTCTCCTCTTTGCAATATTTTCGACAAAGGCTTCTCCTGAAAATTAAAAAAAAAATAGTTTCAAGCTTGTGACTAATAATAAATTTTTCGTCTTTCAAGAACTTACCAAAGGTTCATTCATAACCGCATCCATTTTTCTTTCTGCTTGCACAGTGAAATCAGCAAACAAAGTTCTCATAACAAACTCCCCAGGTTTAATATCAACGTCGATATTGACGCATGATGGATACGGAGACCGCTCCTTATGAGCTCCCCACGGCAACATGGTCCCACTGCTTATGCTTCCAGTTTTACTACCTCCATCTGAAACTGTCAAAAAAACTAAACATAAATTTATTGAGCAAAAATATTGAGTTTATTTTACAAATTTGAATTACCTGAAACTGAAGCGGACGGGATGCCAGAATCATACGTTAAATGTTTCACGGTTTCGGCACTAGCTCCATAATTTCTTTCTCCATCCCCTATTGAAGAACTAAGGCTCGTATCCTGCGTGCTGATTGTCTGTCCGCTATCAGATGAGCCTCCACCTTGCGGATGTCCTTCTGCTGATAATAATTTATAAATGTCAATAATTAAATGTTTGTACAGATACTCGCTGGATCTCATTTATGTTCATTTTAAGATAAGGAAATGCTTTCACCGGAAATCTAAGGTCAAGATTTGAGCTTTTTTCGATTATCTTAATTTTTATCACAACATCTGTTAAATTGTAAACAATCGCGGGTGAAATCAAGGCCAAACTTTATCAATCGCATGATTAAATCGAAAGTCTGGAAAATAAAATTGAAAGCGTCTACACTTCAAAACACAAGCAGACTCGTCTCGAAAGAAAAATAATATAAATAACGTTCACAGCTGATATCTAAACAATTAATGATTCAATTTGGTTAAAAGCCAGCAACTATTCAATTCGATCTTATATTATTATTTTTAGTGAAGATTTTGGCAATAAAGCATCGAATTATGTCACATTGCGTTGTCGAGAAATGCAATAGAAGCGAACACACTCTATATGCAAAAGCTCTTGGGGCGTCACATTGACGTTAAAAATCAGAGCACGTGGGCTTGTAGATAAATGAAAGCATTCAGTAGTTAATTACTTCAAAGTTAATTTAACTGAGCTACAGATCCATTTTTTATTTCATGTTGAGCTATACAGACTCTGCCCAAGAGATTTTACTTGAAAGTTTAGCTCGTAAATCAACTTGTGCATGAGTAAATAGACTTTTAAGAATATTTGGAAAATCCAGAGCGAAGTTCTCTTGACAAGTCTGCTCATCAAGCATAATGCTCTGTAAATTTTATTAAAAAATCTGGGTACATAAACAAATTTAAACTATACACGAGGACAAACCTTATCTAAACCTTTACAATTTTTCCACAATTAAAACCAGCATTACGCACCTAAAAATCGAACTTTTGAATAAACATTGTGCAACAAATTCAAAACTGATCCTGATGATTTCATTTGATAGGATAATAATACCAAAATGTTAACTTGATACAGACTTTCCACTTTTTTCGTTTTGAAATCATAACCCTAAATTCCAAAATTTAATACATTGGAAAAAAACACTATCAACAAACACTTATTAAATTTTGCAGCACTTCATAGCTCAACAGCAAAAAAAATACACTACATGCTTGCAGTTACCTGTTGAAACATTTAATTTAATTATCAATCAATGAATTATCTGCTAATTATAACCGAACCATTCCTAAATGATAAAAACTTAGCAACCGGATATAATCTAACGAAAGTTAATCAAGATCAATATTTACCTGTGTGATCCCCAATGCTATTGCTTCTTCCATGATGATTATGATCAAATCCAGCTGAAAGGCAAAAAAATTAATTAAAACCCAAAATCTTTGAATGGCCAATAATTAATGAGACCGGCGTAACATTACTGACCTAAATTGAAATCATCCCGATCTTGCTCATCCCATCCAGTGAGCATTTTTTCAACATTTGGTTAAGGATTTCAAAACTAGATCCCGTAATAGATCGATTAAGGAAATTGACATTCACAGATTAAAAGGCATAAAGGGGGTTGGGTCTAAAATGGATTACAAAAGTTTATGTTCAAAAAAATTTCAATAGTATATGAAATCATCCAGTTAAAAACGAGAAGTAGTTACACAGGATATCTTAAAAACCGGCATAACTGTCTTGTTAAACTGACGGTGTTTAATGCAATCGATATTCGATACAAAATAAGAGTTTTGTTTACTATTTCAACACCGACGTTTGAGTACAGAAAAAAATGTCGTGGCAGGTTCATATAAAGTTCCACGACTTTTTGAAATTTCAAATTCAAATGATTATTTCTTTTTCCTTTTTGAAACAATAATTTTTAGCCCAAGTAACACTTTTTCAGTCTTTAGACAAAGCATTATTAATTAAATCCATTTCATTTATTCCACTGAAAGATAAAGGCACAGAAATAGATAAAAATATGATTCACAGCTACGAATGACTCATATGCCAAATCCCTACTAACAGCAATAAATTACACTGAAATTCTACTTTTTTCGAAACAAAATCTTCCAAATATGTATGTAAAAGAGTAAGAGAAATTCTGGTGATTTACTTACACCTAAATTAATCAATTTATTCCTCAGAAATGAAATTCCGCCAAAAGATAAAGATTCCTTCGCTCTGATTGGCTGCTTGTCTCATTTACAAAGCGGTGATCCTTAATCCCAGCAAATAGTGCATTAGACTAGTAAAGTGTTTTATTTTCTCAATCAGTGACTAATATCATTTTTCAATTTCTTCTTGGTTATTTGGAGATTAATCGCAGCATTTTCCTTGTGCACATTTGCAATCAATAGCATGTAATTATTAAAATTATTTGATTTTTCGCCTGGAAGATATAGGAGGCTCTGTATTATCGTTCCGGATATCCTGTGGCAAAAGGTACTTCGGCCATATTGTTATGTTTCTTTTTTCATGGTAGGAAGGATTCGATTGTTTTATTGACGTTAATAGTTTAACTTTTCATATTATAAACACCTTTTAGATAGTATAATTATTAGCGTTTAGAGGTAAGCATTCGGTGAAAAATATTTAAAACTACTAGTGCCGGGTTATTTGAAAAATTTTACAAGGAAAAAGACGCGCCCCTGTTCAAGATCATTCTTCTATGACGATTAACAAATGGCCTTCAGCTGCACACGTCGGACTGATTATTAAGCAACAACGTCAAGAATGGAAACCATCTCATCTTCATTTCTACGATTATTCCGATAATGAATGGTTCGATGGGATTATATTTTTTTGTGTTTGGGTTCGACCTATCCCAATCATAACCCACAGTGTAAAACGGTAAACTCCTTATGGTCTCCTGCTTTTTTATTTCTCAGACCTTACTGCAATTGCATTTGAAATTTTGCTTTCTTCATAGTATCGTTAGTTGTTAATTATCAACATTTTCGCGATGGTTATTAGCATTTCTTTCAATTTTTGAAAAGTTGCTGATGCGTTGAAGCTGTCTGTATTGATTGAACATATTGCTGTCACATGATTTTTTTGAATATTTAGTTTGCCTAATTATATTTGTAAGTTGTAAGGCTTTACCTTAATATGCTGTGGGATTTTATAGGTCAATTATTTAGGTAAGCAGTCATCCTGTTGCGGGAACATTTTTTCTCTCACTAGTTCATAAGGTATTTACAGTGCAGTCAGATAACTGATATGAGTAATATCTAGGCAAAATAAATTAGTTTATCAAATGACCTTATAGTACTGTATTTCACATTAAAAATCCTGATAAGTAAATATCAATGTGGTAAGGTACATAATCATGGAGTTCATTCTAACAGCACTTAGTTGAATTTTTAATGATGTTTTTCCCATACAACTGTTTCTATAGCTATAGCAGCATTCATATTTAAATACTTGCGGCTGTTTCTATAGAAATATCATCACTACTACAAAAGCAAGGCTTTGAAAAACAAAGGTCATAAAATTTTTTTATTGGCCTCTGATCTTGTTTTTCTATACTCTTGTAATCTCAACATGCAAAATGAAATCCAAAGGGGTCTTAAGAATCAAATTTGTTGAAATGTGAGGACAAGTAAAATTAGAGTAAGCGTCCATGTAGTTGAAGAGAGGTGTGTACTAAATTGCAAGGTTTTCACATGACAGAATTTGACTTTTTTCGTCTTTAATTTGATCATTCAGAATTAGCCATGACTAACTTTATTTAATCATCTAATTTTGTTTACTGTAAGATTTAATTTAGCTTGAAATTGCATTCAGCATTTTTAGAAAACTATCAATTCGACAAAACCATTAATTTGCAATCAAAAAAGGAAAACCAAAATGATAACCAGAAGTCTTTGAGTCTTTTCCTGTTATCCTTAACAGCGTTTTTCTACCTCAAGTTCCATGAGGACAATATTATTACAAGCTTGTAGAAATCAAGAAATATGAGCTTTCTGTTAAGCTTTTAGATCGTATTTTTTGTTTTCCATTGCCTTAGAATGCAAACTTTGAAGGGAAATCATTTTGAAACATCTTGTGCGGTGTAATGCAATTCCTCGAAAAAAAATAAAAAAAATAATGGTAAGTTTAAAACCCTGGAACCTTCTGCATAAAACTTAATTTCTCACGATTATACCCAGATTCTCCGCATAAACTACGAGCACCATGAAAATTTTAAAAAACTTCGTTGATTTTTGGTACTTCAGTCTTTTCCACCATAAAGTTTTCGTTTGACCTGCACTATTTATTTATTAAATTCCTACGATGTAAAAATCTTCGGCTATTGCTTTTTATGTCGACAGCTGAAATGGTTTTAACACTTCCAAAAAGCATCGCATCAGAGATGAACCACGAATCCGTTTACAAGATCTGTTACCCTTTTGTTAATCGATTTATTTATTTATTAATAATTTGAGATTGAACGTTTATTCTTCCGTTATTTCTGAACTCTTCATCATCAAGTCAAGTATTATCAAGTATTATCTTCAAAGTCGTAAGAGGATATTTTTTGTCGTATTTTATTGAGGCTAATATTTCGGATTGAAGGAGGTGGTCGATATTACTACTGCTTCAAGAATAGAACAAATATTGGGATGCAACATATGAAAAATTTCCTAATTTTTTGAAATTTAATTTAAAACGGCTTTAAAACTTTAAACTAAAACACATTGCCCTTATTAAAATAAATCTTTTTTGGCTGTTATCGTGCTCCGTCATTTGTTAAAACTTTCATTCTTCAAGCATAATTACTACTAGTCAATTTTTTATATTTCACTTTTTTACTGGGATTGAAAGGCAAGGTACCTAGGCGAATTCCTAAACGCTTTTCTTATTTTTAATAATTCATTATGACACATACGGGTATTATTTTAGGATCAAGCTAACAAGAAATATTAAGGATTCCAGCAAACTTAAAAACTTTTGGAACAAAATAAGATTTTACATTTTTTTTCTACCGTAAATGAAAACTTGATCAAAGAGCTGAGATTCTACGATCAAGTTTTTCTGTTGATTTCGGCAACGACTGAAAGGGGTGAGAAAAAGGTTTGATGGACTTGTTTTGTAAAGACGGAATTTTTTTCGTGTTTTAAAACTACTTCCTAATAGTGAGTTTATTTTTTATAAAATTAATATCACTTTTACAATTTAAACAGAAAAATTTGGCTAGTAATAAAATATAAAACCAATTCTTAGAGCCCAACTCGTCAACAAACTTCAAAGACAAGACTGTCAGGAAAAAGACTTTTTTTCTGTCCGTAGATCCCTTCGTCACTTTGGAACACTTATCTTTCTTAAACTCGTTTTTCTATTTAATTTCTGATTGTCTTATCGGCTCTTATTCCAAAAAATACAATTTTTAAGAATAACATAAAGAACGACGCCCTAACATTATTTATTTTGGAAATGCCTAAATTTTAAAAAACAATCACAGTAATTCATATTTACACTGCAAATATACGATTGCCCTCTTCTGAAAATCGAAAAAAACTAGGAAAATGATCGCGTCTAAAAAGGGCAACTTAGCCCTTAAACATGGTTAAAAGTTCGCCTTAGTAACCCGCAGTTTTTGTTTAGAGGACGCGTGTGGTTTCAAGAACCTTTCATTTCCTTAGCAGATCCGCATTTTTTCTGTGCGGAATTTTGTTCGGATTGTTTTAAAAACTCACTTTTATGTTTCTACTACTTTCAACATATTGATTTTAAAACGCGTGGGTGGTAATCGCTGCTGCATCGTAATTTTTTTAATATTACAATAAATTGTAGCGCTCATTTAAGCGCGAGGCCTCTTTTTGGATCTAAGCTATTCAGAAAGTTACATGATTCGCGAACACTACAAAAGTGATCATCCACAAAAGCTCAATTTTCGTTTTTACCTCTTACCGTTTATAATAACGTCATTTTTTTTTTTTTAATTTTAAGAAGAAAATATGATAATTAATCTTTTACTACCAGATGAAGAGAAATAAATGATAAAACTAATTTTTATAGCACACATGCTCCAAAGTTATAAGATTACTGCCGCCGTACTTTTTCCAAAGCTTTTAAATAAAAGACTTCCTACACATTTTTTTATCGATTATTCTTCTACAATGTGGAGGTAAATGCACTTTTTGTGTTTTACAATGAATTTTCGAAAAAAAAAAACGGATTGGAGTCTTCACCTAATTTGACGTCGTGTCGTTGCTGCTGCTTCAAATGAGGAGATATTTCGGTTCTGCACTTTAAACTCATCCTTAGTGAAAAGTAAAAAATGAAATCGGCGATTTCACCCTATAACCCAATTTCAAATTGGTAGAAGAATTAGGGACTAAAAATAAAGGGACTGTCGGCGCGGAAAAAGTTGTGATTAGTCCTCAGATGACGACAACAGAATGATGTTTTTGGAGTTGTTTAACTTACTAAATGGTACTTCTGGATATGTTTCCGATATAATTCAAATAAGGAACTGAAAGACCAAAATCACGATTGTTGACATGATACATAATGAACATTTATGATTTCAACGAAAAATAACTTTAAAAAAACTTTAGAAGAAGGAAGAGAAATAGTTGGTCTCGTTTTTCTTTATGGATTTATGGGCTGTTCTTTGTCAACCGAATCGCTATAACCTTTGCACTTGGTATTTACGGCTTCAAACACGAGTCCGGTCCCTTGGGCTGCTTCAATAATAGGATAATAAGCAATTGCCTACTTTGCCTCAAATAAATCCAGGAATCCAATCCTAAAAATACCACAACAAAAGGGAAAATTGAACACCGTTAAGACAGGTTAACTGTAAGGTCAGCTTTATTTCCAGAATAATTTTTTTAAACATTTTTTAGATATTTAATTTTTATGCTATTCTATAAACAATTGGAGTTTCTGAAAAAAGTCTTTAAATTCTCATAGTGCTTGAATTACTGCTACAAATATTTAAAAGTAGAACCGATATGGATAGAAGTCGAAAAAGATTTTCGCGATTAATTTATGCCTTGTTGTTAGTCAAACTTAAGTTCATGTGCAATTCTTAATTTCCTTCGTGAAAATCTAACTATTGAAGTGGCAAAGTTCTTGAAAACAATTTAGAACGAGCTCTCTCCAACTTATTACATATATTCGTGCCCAACTTGTCTCCCTGTCAGACTTCTGCGTCAAGTAAATCTCACTAGAGATGTATAGCAAATAGTGTGCTGATGCACGGATTCGCTCTCCTCGAAAGGTTACGACAATATTGCGTTAAGATGCTTCGTTGGGAGAACATCTTGTATGCTTATTGCTCACTACTATTAGGAATAGAAGGTTTGGCTGCAGGTTGTACAACTGAGCTACAATTGTGTAACCTAATCAGGGGGAAAAAATTGTGAAACTGAATGATAGTCACGGACCTTAATTCAATTGCCTTGCCTTGCGAAAATTCAAGGAATGACTCATATTTGGGATCTCGATGATTAAGGTAATGCACGTTTAAATAAAATTCACAAAAAAATTCAAAACAACGGAAAATTGCAAGGTTTTCGAGGATATTGACGTTCGACTTTTCGGTCTAAGTCGAGAATCGAGATCCAAAATTTGAAGGATTCCTTGTCTCGAGTCTTGAAATCCGTCACTACTTAATGAGAATACTTCAAGCGAAGTTGTTTCTAATTTACGTAATTTAGTCACATAGACTTCGTCCAAAAAAAAAAAAAAAAAAAAAGATGCGGGAAATGGGTTTTAAGTTAGCGATACCTGCAACATAATTTTGATAATTTTAAAACGACTCTTAGACAAGTCATAAAAATAGGACTAAAAATAAGGTAAACATGAAACACCTCTTTCATTGGCTTTTTTGGCAGGAAAGTAATTTTGCACTAGAGAAAAGGCTGTAAAAAATTGAGGAAGGGCCCTCGAGTGAACATTCTGCGGGGGTCCTTTCCTAACATTGCTACGCCACTGATAAAACAAGTGCCCTATTTTGTGATCTCATTTTTCCGTAATTCAGCGGAAAGGATCTTGTGGTCAGCTCTAGTTGGAAAGAGGCGAAAAGTTATTCATAAGATGCAATTTCTAATTTCTGCGTTTTTCGCGATCTAAAGATTATACAACAGTAGGTTTAGACATTTTTAAGTAATCTTTTGTGCTTTAAGTGAAGGAATACTGGTAACATTAATTAAAAAGAAACTTATTCAACTCTAGCTTTTTCCCAATTTGATTACTTACCCGCCTCAGACTGCTGCCCATGAATAATTTATAAAAAACATGAAAAATTTTGGGGTCATTTGGGGGGAAAAGTCGGAGATAGAAGGTCCTCTTACGTTTTTTTAGCTTCCATTAGATAAGCTCAGATGAGGAACAATATTTTTTTTCCTCTCCTCGCTCAAGCAATTGTTACCCCTCAAAGTAAGCCCCCCCTCCCAAGAAATAACTAAAATGACGCAACAGGTAGAAAAATTTTGACATCGCGATACACGATTCGAACTTTGCAGACATGTTTCTAAGAATAAGTATGTGTTCAACCAAAAGACATAGTTCGTTTTAGCTGCAAGCATTATCCTTTGTAATGATAGTTTGGAAAATAAACAAAGTATCTACAATTTGTTAAAACTGGATTGCATGGATAGCTTTAAACCTGCTCTCAATTTCACGTGGCCAATAAACTCTTTTCATCTCCTACACGTAGCTTGAGGCATGAAAACTGGAATACGAGACATGCGGCTTTACTAGCTGCATGAAATCCAGCTTTATTTCAGTAATCTACATTCTGCAAACACATTAAAAATAAGGCGAGCGAGCTACCAGCTTTCAAGAAATACGACCTAATGAAGGAGCCGAGCTAATCAACTGACAGGGCCTTAATCTTAACCGCGAAACTTTTTTTTACAATTGCTAAATATTAGCCTTATTTTTTGTAAGCTGCTTCTGCCTTTTCTAACAACCCGCTATAATGATAAAAAAAATTCTATGTACTGGTTTATATCTAAAATCATGTGATATGCTAATCAAAACCGTGAGAAGTGATCTGAAGGGAGCTAGGAGGGGTCTGGGGAGAGGAGGTAGCACCGCCAAGATTCTTTCTTACCAGTATCTAGAACTTAGCCGAATCACTGAAATTTATGTAGAAATTTTCAGCAACAGCAGAAGAATTTTACCAACGAAAATTTTTTTACGAGTCCTGTAAAACTTTTTCTTGTTCCGGCCTTGAATAATGCACTTTGCCCGTTCATAGTATCTGTGTGCGTCATTTGGGGGACGGAAATCGCCGTAGGGGAATAAACAAGGCCTTTGTTCTCTCTACTAAAAATTTTAAGTTATTTCCAAAAATGTGGATGGGCTTCTCATAAAATAGTTTTCAATGCCCAAGTAAATCATCAGCAACGAGTGCCACGCATTTAGGATCCCTAGATTACTTTCTTAGCCCTTTCAAGATATTTTTTACAAAATGGCTTTCGCATCTATTAATCTACATGCTTTTTACCTTTCTAAAATTTAGCGCCTCTTATGTTGAAAAGAACCAGGCGGTATGCTCGATGTAGGAATTCAAGTTTAGGGTATGAAAATCTCAAAGGACTTATACGGTTTTGGCAGTAGCACTCAATCAAATACAAGTACTTCATTGGACAAAAGCGTATATGTAGTACGTCATTAATTTTTACATCTGAACCCTGCAACTATGAGCCCAATAAAATTTATTCTGAGAAATCATTCATTATCGGAAAATTATAATTAATTTGAAGAAATTAAAAATTATAATTCAAGTTTTGCTTACAAATCAACTTTTCTCTTTTTAGATACTCAAATTTTTAACATGAGTGTTATAATCCGTTTACAAAATCTGCCATGGTCGGCAAATGCCTTAGACATAAGAGACTACTTTAGAGGCTTGTCCATCCCTGAAGGAGGGGTGCACATCGTCGGAGGAGAAATGGGTGATGCATTTATTGCGTTCAGGTACATTCAATACATTTTATCGGGAAAAGACACATAATCACAGAAATTTATAATTCTGTTTCTAATTTGTAGCACCGACGAAGACGCTCGGCAGGCCATGATGAAAGGCGGTGGAAAGATCAAAGAAGTTCAAATAACATTAATGCTAAGTTCCCGTAGTGAAATGCAAAAAGTCATAGAAGCTGCTCGACAAGCAAGCATGTCAAGTTCACTTGTCACACTTCTAGGCCAAGCTGCTGCACCAATCGTAACCAATGTTCCGAACCTTCCGTTACTCAATCTCGCTCAGCAACAAAATCTACTTCGAAGAGATTCCAAAGAAGATAAAAAAGATTCTAGCGACATAAGTTCGAGCAGTCACGAAGCAGCGGGAAGAAGGGATAGGAAGGACGATTCCAGGTCAAGGTCCAGGGACAGGAACCGCAGGGATAGAAGAGATAGGGATCGAGATCGCGACAGGGATCGGGATAGGGACCGCGACAGGAGGAAGAGATCACGTAGTAGAAGCCGCAGCCGAGATAGAAGAAGAAGACGTACTCGTAGTAGATCGCGTGGGAGGGATATGTACGGAAGAGATCGGGACAGGAGAGAAATTAAAGATGATTCTAAAAAGGATAAAGAAGCAGGATTACCTCCGGTTACTTCCGCACCTGATCTCGTCGTCTCTACTACTCTTCCTAATCTTGAAGTTTTAAATGCGAATCAATGGGGTGTCGCTCATTTGGCTCAAGCCAACCCGATTTTAAGTAGACTTACGGATTTGGGATTGTTACGAAATCTTGCAGGTCAGGCAAACGCTTTACAAGCCCCACAACTTCCTATTATTACGCAAGAGCAAATACCTGCTGATAATTTAAGCCCTCGAAAAGATTCCAATTTCTTGAATAGAGATTTCGAGAGGCGAGGAGACTCCGGAGACAGAAATTTAAATAATAGAGGGAACTTCCAAAGAGATACTCAGATGGACAATAATCGTTTTGATAGTAAAAAAGAAAGTTTCAGAAATTTTGCAGATAATGCTTCCGGAAACTTTCAGCGATTCGGTAACGACGATCGGTTTAATAGAAATCGTCAGCAGAACGCGTTTGGAGGAAGACAGAACAACGGGAATGCGGGAGGATTCCCACAAAGGAACAACGATCAAGTTAATAACAGATTCGGAAACGCCGATAATAATGGACCTCCTAATTTATTCGGAGGAAATCGCGGGAGTGGAAGATCCATGGACGGTTTTCAAAATCAAGATAGATTTAATAATCGTGGTCGGTTTCCTAGAGAAGGTGAACCAGTCGATGAATTCGGAAGAAATGTCCAATTGCGGAATCGAAGAAGTACTAGCGATGATTCAGGAATGGAGGATGACAATTTTCAAAGTCGTGCGCAGGCGGCTTTTCCGTTTGCAAGCAGATTCATGCAAAATCAACAAGCAACCCCTCCATTGCTTCCGAATCGAGAAAGTTGGCCGCCTGGGAGAGGAAACCAAAGGAATGATAACTTTCAAGAACGTAGAAATTTTCAAGATCGAAATAATTTCCGTGAAAATTCTAGATTTAACAGAGGGAGAAATGATTTTAAACTTGATAATCGACAGCAGTCAAACGAAGACAGAGAAAGCGAAGAGAAGTCTAACCAAAAATCTTATGAAAAAAATTGCTGTATCGAAATTCGAGGATTAGCACCCAGCACTGCTTACGGGGATGTCCGCAGGCCGTTTTCTAGTATGAAAATATTAGTGAGGGAAATAAAATTTTTTGATTACAGTAGTAAGGATAAAAAATGTCGAATTAGATTTGTCAATTATGATAGTAAAACAAGAGCTTTACAAAGTAATAATAAAATTTCAATCGATGGGAAAATCGTGCAATTGCTGAATTGTAACGACAGTGACTTTGACAATTGCCCTGATGATGGAGTCAAAAGAGCGGAACCGAAATTTTCAGACGATGAAGACGAAGTCATCGCTTTGGATGAAACCTGCCTTATGGTTAAAGACTTGCCCTTAAAAACAGTTGAAAGCGACATCGAAAATCTCTTCCAAGGAGCTTCTTTAGAAAAAATATTAGTAGAACAATCATCAGATGGAAAAAGCAAAACTGCCTATGTCAGATTTTTAAAGTCGGTCGATGCAAAGAATGCTCTTAATTTACCGAATCGAAGCATCGGGAATAATCGCCTTGTCCTCCTTCCATTATCTCATAAGCAATTTGATAAAAAATGCGAGGATATCTCCAAATTAGAGACTGAAGATGAAATTATGATTACCGGAAATGAAAATAGTCAGAATAGTCAAAGTTCTATCGATGATCATTCCAATAATTTTAACAGTCCAACTTCAGGTTCCGATTGCATATTAGTCAAGAATCTACCATACGAAGCTAACGATAGAGATATTTGCGATTTCTTTTCGGATATAGGATTAGTCCCGACCCGAATTCATATAATGCTAGATGTAAATAATCAACCTTCTGGTGATGCGTTCTGCGAGTTTTCACATCCGGATCAAGCTTTAAAAGCTTGCACGAAAAATAACATGCCGATGGGAAAAAACAGTTTAAGCCTTGAACAAGTACCCAGAAGTGAAATGTTAGAAGCTTTAGGGATAAGTAATGAAGGCCAATCGCCACCGCAAAGTAAACCATCTAAGCCACCACCATTGATCGCCCAGAATAATCAACCTGACCAGCGAAAACCACCTTTACTTCAGCCTACCCCGCCAGGACCTAATACTGGATTTGGGAAACCACAATGCGTTGTTGCTATAGAAAATATTCCGTTCCGCGCTGGATCCTTTGATATTATTAAATTTTTTGGTTGGAGTTATAAATTAAAAGAAGATGATATCATGAGAAGGTACAACGATCGTGGTCAGCCTACTGGAGATGCGAGAGTTTGTTTTAAATCACCAGAGGATGCTGAGAAAGCTATTAGATTTTTTAATAATAAACAGTTAAATGGTAGACCTGTCCGGATGAAGCTCTTATAGGATCATTCTTTGTACTTGGATTTGTAAAAAGTTACCTCTTGATTAAATGAGACGTGATGAAGTTTTATTTACGCTGTAAATAGAGTTTTTGTTTGCTGATTAAAAATTAAACTCATTTTTTTTCTTTTTTAATGAAATCTAATTCTACTAAGTTTAACTTTATTAGTTAATTTAATGGGAGAATGTTTTAACTGTTATTTTTCAAGTGCAGCTACCTTTAAAATTTAAGGTTCTACTTGTTTTCAAATTTAAGAGAATGCAAAAAATTAAGCAAAGCGTCAATGGGTTTAAATACATAGTTGCTGTTTTTTTTTTCTAAATATCAAATTCTTCGGTTTCTTTTTTTTACACAAAAATTTGATCTCTGATATAAATGGTTAAGCTTTGTTTTACTTCTCAGTGAGAATAATGAAATGAAGTGATTAGTTTATTTTAAGTACAAAATATTTTTTAAGAATATAAAACTTTGATAGTACTTTTTTTTATGCTTTTATTGGCAACCTTATATTGCTGGAAAATACTATGCAAGCTATTAACTGCTCCGTAAATTAAGACAAGCAGGACAAGACAGGCTTGGCTGGTTTATCTATACCATTTGCCATGAACAGGTGAAAAAATAATTAAACTTTTTAGCTGTTGCTATGATCTATGTACCATTAGTTCCTTTCACCATGCACCAGAAATCAGTTTTTTAGTTTCAATCCTTGAACTGTGATGAAAAATGTTACTCCGAGCACAGACCTTTATATGCAAAAAAATTACTTAAAATAAAGGGTTACGAGCAGGAGCAGCTTAATTGCAAAATTATCTCTCCACTTTTCCCATTTACATTTCACTTCAGTTAAATATCACTTCATAAACCGAATTCAAATATACTTGCAGTTTTACTACTTGTTTAAAATTTAAAAAAGTCAGTTACATTACATTCATTCTTTCATTGCATTTATTCCATAGGTTCTCAAGCAAGTAGACCAGCAGACGATAAAAAATTAAAATATGAATAACAATTAACAAAGATCGGGAAATCCGAATTTTTGATATCTTGCAAATCCTGCCGCATAATTATTATACTGTGTTTTTTACATTCACCTTTTTAATTTACCCATCATTCATTTTTCAATTACAAAAATAAAAATATCGAATTTTCTTAATTTAAAACTAACGATTTAACCGCCAAAAACTTTTATTTACACGACTTTTGCGCTAGAATCGAAATTCTGACACGTTTTCTTTTATTTTCATTAGGATGCCGAGGCCGTTTAGGCATCAGGATTTCAGATTGATAGTGATAATTTTGATAGATCGTTTATTATTTCGCGAAATAAAGTGCTGCAATATTCGGCTGCAGATTCACATGCAATAACAAGACATCTTACGTTCAGAAAATACAGCAGATGCTAACTTTTTTAATCAATGCTGCAGCTGCTGATACTATGAATACGGAAGCAATCGTCAATAGTTGTACTGAAGCTATTCATTCATGGGAACTGCATAAAAAAATACCGAAATAATTATAATGGTAAGTACTCCTGACGAATAACTCATATTCAAAAACCTTAGGGTAAGTCGTTTAAATTTTTTTCCAGAAAGAATGAGAAGTAATTAAGATGAACATCTTGCTGTACTGGTATTAATGAAAAAGAAATGCGATTAAATGCTTAAAAACGAGCTATACATTTTTCAATCGAATAAACGACTTAAATGAGCAAGGGCCAAGAGCATCGTGGTTTTCATTTTCATAAATTGCACCAAATAACAGCAGAACCAACCTTAAGTTGTGGCAGATGACAATGAGCTTGATTCCAGTAATAGAGCGTTGTGCTGATTGATTATTCCTTTGGTGATCATAAATTGATAGAGTGCTATTTATCATGATTTTGTTTCAGTGAATTAGCTTACATAAGAAGATGGTGAGTACTTCTAACCTTATTATTACAAATTACATTGCATGTGAGTTATAAATAAGCTGTTAAATGATTAGAAGTTGACTTTCTCCATGGTTTGAATATTTTTTTTTAAAAAGAAGAGATAATAGTAAAAAGCGCTAGAAGTAATTCGTGGCTTCACAACTTGAGCACTTTATATAAGTATAAGTATATAAGTATATATGTTCTGTACCAAGCCCAGATTCTGTACAGTTTGCTAACTGTACAGCAATTTTTGACCCAAGCGTGTTTGTATGGGCTTTGTAGAAAAATTTTTGTGCATAGCCCAGTTGATACAACTAGCTTTGTACCAAGTCAAAATATTCAGGCTTTGTACATAACGCAGACTATGTACAACCCTGGTGTACCAGGCATTTACCTTGTACAACAGGTATTGTACCCAGCCCAAGTTTTAAAACCACTTGGTACAAATGAAAAAGTAAAGACTCTTAACGCTCCCAGTTTATTTAAATACAATTCTGATCATTGTTTTTATCAGGCTTTGGAACTTGGTAAAGAAAGAAATTGAGCTTCTTTTTGCGGTGCTTATTTTTAGGTACACTTTAGTTTAGTGCAATTTTAATGTAATTTCCTCTAGTTTACTTATACTGTCTTCACCTAAAGAGGCTTCCTTTTAATGGGGTGAGTAGGGTGTTCAGTCAGTCGCAACTTTAATTCACATGCTGGTCCTAAAGAAAAAAAATGACAGTTCCTTGGCTTGGTTGTTTTAAATTTAGTTACAAAATAAGTAACCTTTTTAAAAATAAGATAATGAAAAAGGCGAAAGAGTGATAGTGAGTAGGTAAATTAAAAAAGACTTGTGAAAGTACACTGGAGCAAGACTGTAGTTCTGTGGGAGTGGGGCTATCCAGAAACGATCTGACTTTGAGTCTTGTAAAGGAAAAAGAGACTAAATGTGGTCAGAATTTTGCTTTGCCTTTTCTCATGGGCTATTTCACAGAACTTCAGAATTCAGATCTAGATCTTTCTGGAGACTTGTTAGTTTACAAATTTGGAAAGAAGTGGTGCTAAAAAACAAAAGTAGAGAAAGCACTTTTTGAAATTTTTAAAGCAAGTTTGTAAACTTGCTTTGTTGTTTGATTTTGTCGCTGGCCTGGTATGTACAACTTTTAAGAGTGTTCAACATTAGCAGGCGTCATCCACAGACTTACTACTTATTTAGTTTTTTTAAACAATTTTTCACTTTTCCTACTAATTTTTTAAAGTCAGAGTATCATTTTTATTTGCATAGTAATTAAGTCGCCAAAAAAGCTTAAGCATCACAGATGGCATTTTCAACCAAATGGGCTATGCCTTAAAATATTTTGTTACATTAATTCTATTTTACATTCTCAAGATAATCTAACTTTGATTTTTTTTAATTTTAGTGTGACACAAATCTGCGCTCTAAGGCAGTACATATAGGTGCCCCGGAGCCGCCCGGAAAAATCTCCGGACTAAATCATTTAACGCCGCGCCTGGCAAACATTGTTTAGAGTTATCATAAACACCGAATGTTGTTTGCAGAGGATTCCGATATTTGCTAGAAAAAATTAACTTCTTCGTTCAACCATGTAAGTCGATTAAAAATTGTTAACCATTTTACTGCAACTCATAATAATAAATCTAACCCGAGCCAACACTTATTTAATTGATAAAATTTTTCCGCTAAACAAACAAAAGGAATATGTTGAACATTACAATAGTTATAATATATGTTTAAAACTCGGTGTGGAAAGGCAGTTTGGGTGCCTTGCTGAGCAATACACATGCTAATTAGATATACACAAAATAGTTTTGTAAGTTTTCAAAATTGATAAACACCTGTTGACGAGCTGCGGGAGTTCAACGCTGATGGCAGACACCTACCCATAATATTTTCAATTTATATATTGCATTTATCTTAAAATGTGATAAAAATTTGAAATTAGTTATTTTTATCTTTTTGGACGTACCTAAATTGTAGGTTAAAGAAAATTAAAAATAATATTTATTTTAAAGAGAAATTAGAATGACGCGCTATGACCTGATGTTCCCTACTGTGTATCGTGTGTTTGTTTGAATGGGCTACGCCACGAAAGGATTTTCACACACAAATTCATCCGTGGGTGCGTTTTTTAAAAATTGATTAGCCTAATCGAAAAAGACGAAAGATTCAATATATTTAAGCGCGGTTTTCCTTTTCCATCAGTTTTTCCCTCCGCCTATATAAAGGAAATATCAAACAGCGGGGGATCTATTAAGGATCTATTTGTGCATGTGAATCATGCTTTTTGCATTAAAATGAATTAAGAGGTCTTGAAAGATTTAAGTTTGCAGAGAGGTCTCGAAGGCTGGAAGATTTTAAATGGAAATATGGAAAGATGGTTCGGGTTTTCAAGGATGTAAAACGATATTGAAGAGGAAGACCGTGCTGAAGGGCTTGTAGGCCGTGTAATCGTTTTCTGGTAAAGCCTAAGCCAAGGACATAACCATGCTATAATACAGATAGGGTGACGGCCTAATAGAATATTTCAGATTCAAATCAAGTAAATTCTAGGATGGCAAAGGCAAGCCATGAATTTTAACAGGTTGCAGAAGCTAATCAATTCGTACATCTTTTACAAAAGACTCATCTAATTCTGAAAATTAGGATTCTAATCAAACCTGAAAGAAAGAAAAGCTGTTTTGGCAATTTCGTGGAATCCCGTTTTCTTACTGTGATGATTTCGAAGGTCAAACAAAATTGCTTTGGATCCCACGACTTTCTGCTTCCTCGAATCCCCCTTGGAAACGATTCCTATAAGGGGTTACATCTATTGCACCCACGGTCAGATAGGATTAAAAATAATAAGTTTGAATTGCACCCAAGCTAAAAACATGTTTAAAGTTTTGCAAGCTGATTCAGATTCCTGCTGGAAAAGTAAAGTCCTACGCTGTTTCAAAAATAAACTTAAAAAAACACACTTATATTAGAATTAACAGTGTGGATCAGAATATTAAAAAGCGGAAAATGAATATGCGCCACTGTCAAAAAACCTTGTTCTAAAACAAATTCTCAAAGATAATGTTGATAAAAAAATCGACTGAAAAACTTAAGGGAGTCGTACCATTACGCTTCTCGTTTCAATTATAAATCATAAGGTTTTCAAGACTTAATCAGACTCAATGTAAATAATGAATGAAATGAATTTTTTTTGAAAAAAAATATTTTTTACCTGAGTACAATCGATGATGAAGCCCTTAGGTGCAATTAACACGTTCCCTGTAAAGGGGGGATTTTGCTCTGGGTGCAATTAAACTGACCGTGTGTGCAATTCGAGTATACCGTCCTATAAATCGATTGGAAGCTAAATTTTTTCACGCTTTAAATCTAGTTCCAAAGAAGCAATGTCAAGATAAAACTAAAAGTAAAATCTTTTATAAGTACTTCTGACATGCATCACTAACCGAAGAACATCCGAAATGCATTTAAGCCCGAATAAGTTAATATTACATGGGTCACCGAGAATTAGACGAATACAAACCTAATAAAACCCGAATATTATTTTCTTGACTCTGTGCTCGAAAACAGGGTACATGGTAAAAGACATTCATAATTTAAGTAATATATTACCTTGTTGTTCGGAGTTTGTTACTTCACGACTTGAGCAAAAAAAGTTAGTTTGTATTCGACTGATTTAGGTGCGAAATTTTCTTTTAATTATTTTCGCACTATTCGCTGAATGAGTTTCGAGTAATTAAATGATAATGATCGAGGTTCGAATATTTATTTATTTTTACCAATAT
This sequence comes from Liposcelis brunnea, assembly GCA_023512825.1. NCBI lineage: Eukaryota > Metazoa > Arthropoda > Insecta > Psocodea > Liposcelididae > Liposcelis > Liposcelis brunnea. The sequence goes on from CM042073.1 coordinate 23,003,407, forward strand.
CGTTGATAGCAAAGAATCTAAGTAATGATATTCAGTCGTATTTAAATGTCGCATTTATTGCATATCCCGCGATCTTATTGGGCATTTTTCGCGCCGAATCCCCGCGTAACCTGATACTTTGATGGTAAATTATTTCTGTGAAATTGTATTTTTTTTTGAAATGAAGGAGTGATGTATGAACCGTTAGGGTATGGGATTTCTCGGAATTAATGATGGCCTGTCTCATCGCAAATTTTTTCGCAATTCGACGGAGGTCTTGATATTTTTTAAAATTTATTCATGAATAATTAGTTTTTTCAATGCTTCATGTTTTTATTTATTTTACAGGGATCTGCGACAAGTAGATGAATGCTTAGCGCTGCAAGCAAAACCTTCGAGCTACAGCAAGAAACGTAAGAAGATATATGGTAAGCAGCCAGGATTATGACAACTGGAAATGATGAATAGGACATCTAAATCTTTCCGAGGGGTAAGTCAAATTATCGTAACTTTAAGTTCTGTACTCGTATTTCAGAATTTGACGAACTTTGTCTTGGCAAATTAGCAGAAGACAAAATTGTTACCTTATTTTTGTTTTGAAAAAACTCGTTGATTGTATGCTAGATCTTGAGCTCCGAAACAACTGACCATCCTTGCTGGTCACCTTTTATGCTGAAACATTAATCAATTGTTTTCAAGCACGTCTTCTCTTTACTGGACCCTATTGGCATGTTTCCATCACCAAAACCTTATGCAAGACTTAGCGATGTAATGAATGGAGTTCAAATTTAGCGTAAAAGCAAAAAAATTCTCAAAGATATATCAAATCTTTGACCTTAAAAAACGATCAGTCAAAAAAAATCATCAAACGGTTTCCAACTCCCTCTCGTACCATTTAATGATGATACATTTCCCACAAATAAGCCTCAGGATAAATCTCTGGTCTTCATTTTGAAAATATTAATAGTAAGTTATAATTTAAAATTTAACCAAAGAATGACCAGAGGGATTCCCATAAGCTTGAATTGAGGATTTATTGTCCCTCGACGCTTGCCACTCAAGATTGCAGTCATCTTGCATATGTCTTCCTTGTGGTGGACGCCTCTGCCCTCTAGTGGTTTTTGTCCAACCCATCACTACTTGATTTTTCGGATGCTCTTAATACGTGACTTCGATGAATGAATCCCAATAATAACAGTCATTTTATAATAACTTATTATAATATGCATCAGATGGCTGCAACACTTCCTTCTTCGGGATGTGGATGGAAATGGGTATCGTTTTGAGGTTAGGTGAAAGCTAAAAGAAAAAGTATTTCGTGTAAAATGCATTTTTTCTAGAGGTTCTCGATTTAGTTAACTAGGGGTTTACTGTTGTTGAGAAGGAGAGTAGAAAAAATCACAGGAAATTTGGAAAAAAATTATCTTTGCGTTCAGCTTCCATTGGACACCCAGGAGGTGTGAACGCTGTCCATCATTAGGGTTTTTCGCGCCTAATATTATGGGAACCCTTCCCCCTTCAAAGAAATGGTCGATGAAGAGGCCTATACAAACCCATTAAAATCCTCCCATCCCTAAACGCGATCCGCGACCTAACTTCGCGAGGCCTAAAGGGAAGTCCTAAGGGAAAATAAAAAAATGAGATGCGTTTGCTGCATCACCCGCACCACAGCTACTAGCACCTCTAGTACTTACTGCGTGGCAAGCCAGCTGGTGCGCCCACCTCCTCTGCGAAAATCTCCTCTTGGGTAATCCAATTTGTATCCAATATGTATATCCAAATGATGATGAATTTCACTTCACTTCACTTTTGCTCTGCTCTGATCACTCCCCGACAAAATATAAAATTGACACTGAAAAATGGAAAGTATCGCACCAAAAGATTTATATTAATTTAATTATTAAGTGTAATTTTTAACTGCCGGGTCAGCGTGTTTACCGTGCCGACGCGAGCCGAACGCGGCGCCTCGAAATTTTATTATTATTAGGCCCACGAATAAGTTATAGTAGCCAAATTAAAGTTTCTTTTTTGAATTGTAAATAAAAGTTGAAGAGGAAGATAGTAGTTTGTAAGGTTAATGATGATGATTGATGAGGATGAGTATGAGAATGATGATTGTTAGTAGTTACCTTAAAACTAACCTATAAACCTATAGCTAGGCCTAACTTATATCTAATTTGATGAACTTAAAAACTATGCCTAACTTAAAACTAGACCTAATTTTATTATGACTATAAATTAGAGAGGAAGGAAAGCGAAAGATGAAAACAGTAGAAGACTTGTCAACAATTATTAATTTTATTAATTGTAATTAATAAAATTAACAATCAATGTATTCAGTAGCTTTTGTAAAAAAATTCTTTTGGTTACTATAAATTATTTATTTTATAATTGCACTCCGATTTTTATTCGTTTCAAAAATGAATGCATGCATCACTAAACTTACTACATTTTAAAAAAAATTTACTTAATTTTTAAACTGCCGGAAAATAAATTTTTTTCGATGTGTTCGGGACGGAGTTCGTCGGACGACTGGCAGCCCTGCTGCAGCGTTGTAGTTTATATAGGTGGCGGTGACTCGACGGGAGAGATGACGTCAATGGCTGCCATTGGTCAAGAAGGAGGGGTGATGTAGTTTTATGGAAAACGGGAATATGTGAATAGGAAACTATGAGTGTTTGTGCCCTTTGCGAATTATAAGTGTAATACACTTACTAATCGCTTTTTGCTGGTTAATTATTGGAAATAATAATGTTAGAATTTTTTACTCTTCAACTCAAAGTTGAAGTGCCAGAGTTTGACAAAGTTTAAGTGGCCATGTTTTTGCCTTAGATCGTAAACATTTGTTTTGTGGAACTGCATTAATAGCCAATTATGTGCAAAATGGTTAAGACCATGCTCCAAACCTACAAAAATGAACCTGCACCCTTTCAGTTGTTTACCTTCATCAGAAATAAATAGAAGACCGGTTGACTGAACTTATTTGTGATCTGTTGCAATGCTCTTCGTGAAGAAAGGCTAAAGGCTTTAAGTGAAACTATTGCATTATCTGGCAATGGTGACATATGCCCGATGGATTCGTTGCAAATGCTACTTCTTCTTGACTTTTGGGTGATGAACAGTCTTGTCGTTTCTCTTCCCGCGGTCTTCACTAAAATCCTTGACGTACAAACCAAAAAAATGGAATTTCGTAATAATTAACCTATCATTCAAGTCAGGCCAATTTCGGTTTTCGAACTTAAGAGAAGATTTCAATAACACGCATCATATGGTAAGAAAACAAAATATCGAACCATGAAAATTGGAAACGAGAGATTATTAATATTGGTTCTTTATGGTCGTTCTGTAAGAAATCAAGCGTAACCGTCCGTTATACATTTTTTATTCTATTTATTTTTTTTTTGATCTAAAAATTCGGACAGGTTTTTCGAAGATAATTGCGAAGTATATTCGCGTGATCCCTATTCACCTGTTTTTCCTATAGGTAAGCTCTTCTGCCTTTCCTTCCAAATGTTTTGATAATTACATCGTTGAGGTTTTTCCCAAATTGACAGTTTGATTGATGTCTTAAAAATTATCTGACCAAGCCTCCCTTTACTCCTCTGCCTCCCCCGACTGATTCATTTGTCTTTTCTTGTGGACGAAGCTTTGCCGTCGCCTGTTTTAGAAAAAAAAAGCATTACATTTAATAAGATATTTTCATTTTTAAATGACTTGCCGTAACCGAAATCAATTGTTACGTTAATGTGGCGGAACATTCACGGTGATTGGCTTTGAGGATCATTTAACCCGACTAGTGACCGACATCCGAAAAATGATAATCCCTGCTGGATGCAAATAACCAAAGACTTTAATTACTCGAAGGATCGGCCTCGATTAAATTGGATAAGAGAGATTGCGGCTAGTGTGGGGATTATAAATTTCAAAGATGCGAAATGCACCAACGGGCAAAATGTCGCCCACTTGCACCCGTGATGCGATCTCAATATTAAAATATCTTGGACACACACGTAGAATTATTAATACAATTCTAATAACGGGGAGGGAATTAAGAAAAAATTCGATTAGTTTTTCCATCGTCAAATGAATAAATAATTGATGGCTGAAGAGACACAAATCTCTCGGACGGTATTGCTTATTGAGTTGGATTTTTTGTTTTATGGGTTTTGATAATTGCCGGCCGGCTTGAAATTTTTGGCGATTTTCTTTTAATGATGATATAAAAAGTTTAATAAACAGAAATTGGTGATTTTGTTTGACAGTAATTGTAGATTCGGAGAATTCCTAATGACAATTAAAGAAGGAACTTGGTCCGGTTTGATCAATTACTTGTTAATTAGTTGCAAGTTGAGTTTTTGTTTCTTGAGAAAATTTTTTTTCATAAAGAAGTCTTAGCAAAGGTTGTAAATTATTCTTTTGAGTTTTTGATATAGTACAAAATAGCTTAATTAGGCCTGTCGTGAAGAATTTTGAGATTGAAGGCAGGCGCAAATCGATGTCGAAGAGAAATCTCATGACTCAGAGGATCTACGAGACTGGTTTGGGTAAAGTTCCGTGTCTTTATTGCGTTCGACGGCTTGGGAAGACCAAATCGCCATTATGATTGCCGATCTTCGTCCAGGAACTGGCATTTGAAGAAAAAGATGAAGACTTTAAATGTCGAGCTTCTAGTCGACAACCTAATGAATGAATGAAAGCTAATGAGCTTATTCCTAAACTTTCTTTTGGCCATTTCGAACATCTCCGAATATTTATGGTCTTCCGTGCTGATAATTGCTCCTTTTGATTAAACAATTATTAAGAAAACCCGTTAGCAGAAATTAAAATCCTTTATAATGGATGCCATTCGAAAAGTTTAGAGCCATAAAGCATTTGATCTCTGAGGCTTTTCAGCTGATTAATTAAAATTGCTTGTCCAAGTTATGAGGATCATAACGACACTGCCCGAGACAACTCATTTTCATTTATCTACTCATCTCCTCTTGTAATTAAAAATAATAACCGAGCAAAAATTCCCTTTAAAATAAAAATACACCGGCAGGATCATTGTGGTTTAGCAAAGGTGGTTTCTGTGAAATTAGCTCTTCTTCAAAACCGCAAGAGAAAAAAAAACTATCTTCGTTAAACGCCACGACAACATTCTAAAGACATTTTTAAATGATCTTAAGCGACTGATAACTGCTCAACATGCAAAGTTAGCGATCATGTCATCGGATATATAATTTAGATGCGTCTAAATGCAAAGATTGCATAATTTACTCGTTTTGTTTCATTCTCTGAAACAGATTAACACGTATAATTTTAACGATAAACAGGCAACTTGTTTCTTTAAGTTTGACTTTTTATTTTTTAAAAACTTGAAGAAGCTGTAAAATAAAAAATTCTCTATTTTATTTTATTATCAATAATACAAATTGCCTCTGCTATTTGCCGACGGGTATTTAGTTAGACTCCCGCTGTGGAATCATACTGATATTGTCCATCAAATTGTAAAATTTATGCCTGATGGATATAAAACTAAAAACGACACGTCACAATTTCATCAAATTGCTTATATAAAAGCAGAAAATGATCTTGTCGGTTTAAATCTTGTAATGAAAAGGACAAATATTATTATGTGATACGGGCGTAGGTAGTATGAAAGATTTGTTTGTAAATTGCATGTAGATTAAGGTTTGATAATTCTGAGAAATTGGTGAAAAGAAATCGTTCGAACACTCCGGGATTTTTTCCAGGGTGAGCCTTGGCCAAAGGGGATCAGCCTGTTTTTATAATTCGTTCGCTGAAAGCTTTAAGTATATTGAATGGAGCGTGTCATTTTATTTTTCAGAGAATTACAGATCTCCCATCAAGGCGCAAGCAAAAATATCCGCTGTAAGAAAAGTGCTTGTACAATTGGTTGTCAGGTTATTGGATTTGCCGTGTGAATAGAATTAGTGTCCAGCAGAATTTTGTTCTACTTAAAGACGCTGCGTAGGGAAAGTGGCGCTCCCTCCGCCCATTGGTTTTCCACTGCAATCAGCCATGTGAAGTGCGGTAGCTGGCACTTCATTACCGGTTTTATCACTGGCGGAGATCAATAAGATCGGAACGGCTGCAATCTGGGTAACTGGCGGCGGGATGTCAACCATCAGAACGACGCCAGTACAGCGGTGCAGAAAGCAAGAGGAACACCACTGCACTATTGATTGCCCTTAGAACGATCATCATGGCGAGGAAACAGGAGCTCGTCGGATCGATCGCCTAAGCTCTTGTGAGACCAGGGCACCCAAAGAAGAAAGACGCTGCAAGAATAATAGTAGGATGTTGTTCTGCCTAAAGACACTGGAAGATGCAGATCTTTTAGATGCAATAGGATACAATTCTGCTCGAAAACGCTATAAAATGCAGCCCTGCTTGAAGATGCTGCAGGATACAGTTTTTCTTTAAGAAACTGAAGGATGCAGTCCTTGACGCTGCAGGAATCAGCCCTAATACATAAAATGAACAAGAAGTATGCGAAATATCGAGATCAGATTTCTGTGGCACCAGAAATAATTCTTGGAATTGCTGTTGTAATTTGTGGAAGGGCCTTTCTGTGTGCGGCAGATTCTCAGCATCAGGATTCTTATACATGCATCAATCTTAATGAGCGAACACTGGCGTTCAAACTAACCTTCTCTTACTCCGCCCCTGAAGACTCCTTCAATCGATTGTGAATTATTTGATTTCCATCGTCTGCTGACGATTATGGCGTGGGAGAGTTCAAATAATTATTTTTATATTTTAATTTCTGGGTTTATTATCCGGAAAATTTGTTGAAGTCTTCGCATCTTTCGTTGCTTTTTAATTATTCATGGAGTCATATCTTCCGGAACGAAACCATAATTTTTTTTATTATAATTCGTTCGGATTGTTGCGTTTATTTTGCGTTGAAAGGGTTTCGCAAATTTAGATTGCTACTTAGATTTTTTAATGGATTAGCTTGAAGATTATATAGCAAATAAATTTGAAATGCAAAAGAGATATTCATCTGTTGTCAGTTATGCATATTTTGCCACTTTGTTCATCAAAATCGATTGGGTGGTTCGGTTCTCATTAATTTTAAATGGGTAATGAAGTTCTTTAGAATGAGGAGTACGCCTTAAGGGGGGTTGGCTTTAATAGAAATTTGAAATCTTTATCGTAAAATTTAAAAAGTCATAGTTGCCAAATTACCAAACTAGTCTTAATAAACAACATTGCTTCACTAATAAGGTTTCTTCCTTGTTTATAATTTAAATATGGATATTTTTTGCTCTATAAGGAGAAATATAAATTCCTTAATAGGAGCGCTTTCGCAATTCAGGCGGGTGACATTTGTCAACTTTGCTGTCTCCTTGTCATTTTTTTTTTTAAATCAGAAGAATGTACCCACATGAGGCCTCAGTAAAAAGGTGAAAAGATCTCATTTTGTTGTCAAGGTTAATGCAGCTTTACTTTTTCAAGGCTAGGAAAAAAATAGCGGAAAAAAATGTTGAATTCTTCAACTAGAAACGTCAAGAGCTTTACTGAGTTCAGGAGATGGGCATTAGATGGGACCCGAAACTTGCTAAATGATTTTTAGCTCTGATTGATCTTTAAGAAACATTAAAATGAAGTCTATTCAAGCACATTTTAATGGTAATTTTGAGCTGACTTTATCTTCAATTTTTTCAGATTCGATTAAGCACCAACATTTTTTTTCGAGGGAGGAACATTTTTAGACTTATTTCAGTCAAAACAAACTTTTGGCTCTCCTCCCTCGCTAGTTCTTTAATCTCGACCACTCTTTCGATTTCATCATAAAGTTTTCTCTCAAGTTAAAAACCCCGACCGCTTTACCTTATTATTTCTTAACCTTCTCCTTTTAGGGAATCCCACAAACATTTATTTCCTTTATAACTGCATCAATCTTATATTCGTAAATAAAGTCTTTAGCCCAGTATGATCCTAACCAAACTCGATACATTACATCCATCACCTAGCGAATGATTTATTCAGTAGCAAACTGATAACAGTGGAATATCATCGCATATAACCATCATCCACTGAACTTTGACCAAGCGATCCACTTCATGAATAATTCAACTATCTCATTAAAAAACATGATCGACCATACCGAAATAATAACATAAAAAAATTTTTTTTGATTGATTGAGTGATTGATTGATCGGCTGATTGATTGACACTCATGCGTAGGAGTTCGAGTCTTTTCGAACTTTTCCAGACGCTCGTGACAGAATACCCAGAAAAAAATATCCGAGTTACAAAAAACTAGGATTCAGAGTGTTCTCGTTTTAATAAGTTTTCGGTACGTCCTGTCGCGCTTCGGACTTTTGCATTAATAATACAATTAATAAATGAACTCAGAATGGAGGCTCCCCATGCCGCATATCTGACATTTTGAAATTTATACAAGGAAGGCGATGAGAGTAGGCGGCATGTAATGCATTTGAGATATCAACAGGGAGCCGCAATATTCGTGTCTGGAGAAACGCTAACTTAGCCACTTATTCGAATCCTAGCCGGGACCGGTAGTATTGTTCGGTTAAGATTGTCTTCTCAGAATATGGATAATTATTATAAAGATAGTTAGCAAAAAAAGTCCTCGATGCTCTGGAATTCAATTTATTCCAAACAGGTATCATCTTTTTTAAACTAATGATGAATTACAAGGAAGCCGCGAAGGAAATGACCAGAATTTTTGCATCGTAGCAAAAAATTTCTTGTTAGCTAAGAATGTATGATTCCTGTCCGAGGAGGATGTCATTACACGATTATTTACACCGGTATATTGTCCCTGCTCTAATTATAATAAAAACCACGCAGGTACCCACCTTAGTCATTATTATTACAATTTTTTTTATGAAGAGCAATAAAAACAATGATAATTAATTGATGCAAAAGTAATTAAATGCTCAGTGTTGATGTAATTATATTCTTATTACTTTGGACCGGTTGAGTTATGTGTTATGGTTTGGCATTGTTTTAAACCGCACAAGGAGTCGGGCACAGCAACCTTCCTTCTTAATATCTTATTTTAATTACCGTTTTTCATCTCCATTACGTGGGTAGCGAATTAGTGCCAATAAAATCGCAATATAGGAAGTTACCGGCAGGAATTGGATGTTGTCGAACCAGCGAGGATCCTTGTAAAAATCATGTTTACAAGGAAAAACACAAAAAAAAAAGCTTTCGTAATTTCGAATTTAAAAAGAAAAGAATGTTTACTGCACTAGGAAGTTTTTCTTCACGACTCATTCATTTGGTTAGAGAATCTTGTCTGTCATTGATGATTCACCACACTTCTTCAATTAACCATATCCTAAACTCTACAGGTCTCAAATTCAGGCTTTTGTTTGGAGCTCACACTAAGCATACTCAGAGAAGACTTTCCATAACCGAGAACTCGAACTTGGCATTGAAGATAATCTAATAAGAGGCCGAAAGCGAAGCTTTCTCGTACTAGTTCGAAACCTCGCACAAGTGGTTTATACTTTTTTTACACTGTGGACAAAGATATTTCAATAAAAAAAGACTGTCTAATATGTCTCAAATCCATGAGCATGCAAATGTAAGAGTTAATAATCCAACAGAAAAAAAATTAGCACTAAAATTTTAAACATTATGATTGATTAAGAATGCTCATCTTTTATTTCTTTTGGAGGCACCTTCGAGTCTCCGAACCGCTGATACAATTCTTATAATGATATGATGGAAATCAACCGCATTGCCTTGGGCTGAGCCCCGATTTTTTTAACCATACACTCTACACATATGGATCGCACCAAAAAATCTTTAAATACTACAGAAATCTTCTTTCCGAAGATTTGTGCCTTGAGTTATAAGTCATATAGGCGTGTAAACCAATTCGTTGCAGGAAACATGATCGAAATACATGACCATGAAGTGAAATATCGATTTTGATTGGTTGATCTTAGGCTTAAAAATTATGAAAAAAAACAAGCATTAGCAACTCTGCCTAATATGGGTATGAAATGACGAAACTTGGTTTAATGAAAAAAATTAAGGAATTTAAAAGATTTTCTAGTTTTCCGCTAGAGGTTTAGAGAAACTCAAAAAAAATAAAAAATTCCAGAGAAAAAAATAAAGCCCATAAAAATTTTCGACGCAGACAAATTTCCCAGAATGAAATTCACCCACTGCGTAACAGTGGTTAGTTACAACATATCCGGTTATTTTTATAATAGAAGGTACACAGGGATATCGGCGGGAGCTCTTATGTTTAGTAATTATCGAGATTTATGTACCGCGCTAGTGAAAGCATTTTTCCCCTTTAATTTTAATTTTTTTCTTTAAAAAAAAAACTATGATTAAAGATAAAGATGGATTTTTTTTTCTTGAAAAAAGGCGAGTCTTCGCTCGAGTATAAATTATCTTATCCTCCAAATTTAATCCTCAAGGGGTTTTCGGGATGTTCGCTGTGGCCATTTCTAAGTGCCTGGCCCGCGGCGGATCATCTCTGTTATTCTTGGCACAGTAGTTAAATCTCAGTTAACCGACACACGACTCCACCCACCACTCCTTTATTCTATGGACGATTCAAGACTTTAATTTTCGCGGATTTAACATCCACATTTCCGACAAATCAAACAATGTTATTACAAATGATCGAGCCTGCATTATTCCTCCGCATATCTTTATTTAAATCTTCCAATCCAGTTTTCACTCCCAAAGCTTTTTTTGGGGGTTGCCTTGGATGTTTGTGACATTAAGGTCGTTCTCTTCCTGTTACGCGATGATATTAATCACCTTTGTGGTCAAGCCCTTCTTTTAATCCGCGTCTTTATCAAGTAGTCTTCGATGGTATGTATCATTATCCCATGCTAGACCTATACTTTGCTCTTTGTCCATATTTAAGTATAAGATGTGTTCGATTTTTTTTAAATTCGAATTTTTTTTTAATATCTTCAAACATAATCTTAACATCGAGATCTATCACAATGAACGAGTACTACAGTAAATATGTCGTGATTTCGAGCAAGGACTTTACGAAGCCATTTAAAGTAGGTAGAAGCGTGGACTAGATGGAATGGACCTTCCACGGACTTCTTCATTGCTACCGCGCTTAATGATCTTCTGTTATCTTTTCATAGTAATTTATTTTGAATTTTTTTGTCTCATTAAAATTAGGTAACATATGGGCACAGCTAAAGGACCACACGAAAAATAAGCTGTAATAATAATGATTTGAGAAAAAAATCTTTCTTTGGAAAAAAAAAGAAAATAAGTAAACCTTGTCTGTTGGTTATTTTCAAACGATTTGTTCCGACTTCTTGTGCTTCGCGCCGCGAAGCCGAACCTGGCTTGTTGTTAATTTCTTCATCAAATAATTGATTGTTCAGCGTCGATGAACGTTTTAAACCAGTCCGATTCGATTTATTAAAAATTAACATTTTCTAGCATTTTTCCATCGAAAATTAACATTTCGGATTAAAGCAAGCTCATTTTTTTTCATCGACGATTAATTTAGATCTTTCCTGTCTTGTCCGTTATAGATTTCTCGCATTGCTACTTTACGTTTTCGTATCCGGTTTAAACGTTGGATATTGAAATGAGTAAGATATTTCAATTTGTTTCGGTTTCTCGCCATGCGAGCATAAATATCTGGGAATGTTTTATGGGCTAGAAGTGTTGAATAATAAAAGTGCATGTTTGATTTTGAGTATTAATATAAAAAAACACGGTAGTATTTTAGGGTTCTGAGAAAATTCTGAGAATTATCTTGTGCGAGTTTCTGCAATCCAGGTTCATCAATATTCGCCTGCAAATGAAAACATAAAAACACAAAATAATACCATGTTTGAGTTGTACCTTTCATTGTCAATAAACTTGTTTGGCACGATCTTCTTTTGCGAGTGCCGTTTTTTACAACGGATATTATCCAATGGATTGTAGAAAAATTCTACTAAGTGATCTTCTTCTTCTTCTTATAGTGCCTTCCCGCGACAGGAATTAGCGACCATCATGGTTAGAGAGCTTTTTGAGGCGTGCACGAAACCCTAGCCGAATCGACTGTCTTGGCTCCTGCACACCAAACCCTCAGCCATGATGGCTATACTAGGAAACTTATAATGTCAGCATAAGCCGTTGCTGAAAGGGGTGTTAAGAAGAAGATACAGATAATCTCGATATGGGGGAAACATTTTAACAAATATCCGTACGAATGAGCGAAGCCAGTAACCCGATGTCTCCAGAAAAATAAATTCGCCACTTTGCCATTTTAACCAGGTCGAAACCCCGATTTACCATTTCAATCTCGGTTTGAGCCAGAACTTGAACCTTAACTCGAACAAATAAAATTATTCAATATTCCTTGAGGTTCGCTACCCTTATTCTAAGGCAAAGGCATCGGCTTAACCCACAATATTCCCTCACTTCCGCAAATATTTAAATTCCTTCACTCTTTGAAATTTCTATAACAGGGATAACAAGTTTTTAAACTTAACCTATAATGGCGCTATTGAAAACTTAAGCACAGCAATTTAATACCATAAATCGGTATTTATATTTTAATTTTCCGAACCTAAATGATCTTGCGAATTACAAAAACTGCTTACTAATTGCTCTATAAATTTTACTTTTAATTTTTTAAATTTTAACACTTACAAAGCGCTAAACTGTTATGCCTTTCACATCTTTGAATATATTCCCATAATCGCCATTTTTAATACTAAAAAAAATTTATAATGCCCGAACTCTTAAAATAATACTATTTTAATTAAAAGGAAATCCCGAATATTATCTTTACTTTCCCAACATTTTGCTTTACATCAGAATATTTATGACGTTATTTTCCTAATATTACCCTATCATGCTCATGTACTACATGGAAATGTCATTAGTACTCGAATTATACCACATGTACTTATTTTGTACAGCTTTCATCGATTAAAGTAAATTCTCGAACTACTAGCGATTATACAGTATTTTGCGTGTTTAAGCTAAATCCTTCCCCGAATTTTAAAATCACTACTGATGGCGACGAGACGCTGAAATTTTTCAGAAAGTTGTTAAAAATCATCACGTAATGACGTCTATAACGGTTTCACAAACTCAACTCCGATTAAGCATTTAACCCGAAACCATAAAGATGATCATACTCTCGGTAGCCTCGTAGCCTTTGGTAAAGTACCGAAAAAAAAAACAAAAAAAACGAAACCTAATGCTATTATTAAATATTTAGAACATGCCGGAGGGTCGGGTAGGTGCCACTTGCATACATTCAAAAAAAAACCCCCTTCTCATTTACCAACATCAAAATACCAATGACTTAGGGCTCGAGGGTTTAGCCTGAGGAGCTTTCATCATCTATAAATCATGCCGTCTGTGTTTTTTTCCTTTCGTTTTTGCGGATAGCTTAAAATTATTCTTCTTTAAGCTCCTGGGGATATGATTTTGCATTGCAAACAGGGTGGAAAAGTTCATAAATTAGCCATGTAAATGAAGGGTTATACAAGAAAACGTGGTAAGCCCCTTTTCTGAAAAATTTCTAATGCGTTTAACGAAAATACAGGTTCATAAACAAAATTGAGAACCGCCCGGCGCCAACTCGCAAATTTTAATTGAGAGTACCACCACACGACTGTCGCCGATGGCTAATTAGTCATTTTTGCTATGTGCAAAAATTTATAAAGCAAAACGAGTCTTCTCATGAAATATCTTCTTAAGTGATCGCGATTATATGGAAATAATTATCTATTAAGAGTTGATTGGATGACACCCAGAATAAAAAAAAAACAAGGAGTAGACTGACATGTTGTGAATTGTTACTTCTTTCTCTCTCTCCAAATGTATGTGTTAACAAACAAGATAGAGGCTGAGGTTTGAATCAAATCGGACAAATTTACATACTTTAGTTGTAATTTTCACACTATAAGACCTGAATTACACTCTGAGACGTGGATAAAATGGTCTTTGACTTGAGGCTCTTATCAAGGTTTTTTTTTTTTATTAAACATTCTCCGATCGTAGTGCAATTTAAACAGGTAGGACATTAATTTAGTATCGAGAGATCTGTACTTCATTAATGTCACTAGATTGATTTCATTGATTTCATCGGATTTAATTCAATAAAGTGGGTGTGAAATGTAGCGGCAATATAGCTTTATATGGGAGAGTATATTAATTTTTTCCTGCCTTTTTAATTATTGCCACTGGATGGGATTAATATAAGAGAAGATGATCGGAATGTTTATCCGATTGGGATCGGTTAGGTTTGATTGCAAGTCGTAGACAGTTTAAGCTCTAAGCTGGATGAAATGATATTTACCCTGAAATTCTTCATCTCCTCTTCACAAGATCAACAATGCGCTGGTACCATAATTCTAAACTGGAGGATTTAAAGCTATTCGTGAGTGTTCATTCGGTCGCTTAGTATTACTCCAACCGCCAGATCTTGGCTTAGGCAGCATGTAGAATGCTGAAAACGGTTTTGATATTGACTGCATTGATCTCACTCTAATTTCTGAGGTTGCTTCCCTAGATAGCCAACTAAAGACTCACTGCTGTGCTTCTACTATTATTAGTCTTCTCTCTTTTCTCATCGTCTATCAGTTGTACATGCGAAACGCAACTCAACGTCAAAAACGTATCAATCTGTAAATCGACTATAGATTTACTAGGAGCCTGAAACCAATACACGGTCATACCACCCTGTAGTATAAATAAAGATTCGAATCCATCAAATTTATACGTATTCCATAATTCGAAGCTAAAGGCAAAGTACAATTTCCAAATGGTTAGTAACTATAATCATTGATAAATCCCATTTAAAAAAATTCCAACTCTCAAATTAGCGGTATTATTCCTTGATATTATAAACAGAGCGATTGAAATACTCCCAGAATACAGTTTCTTCATTCAATCTCCGGTATTTAGGCATGATATCTTTAAGGTACAGGTAGCTACGGCAGGTGCACCGACTGGGCGTAGGTGGCACTATTCTTTTTCTAAACATTTTCATGTTTGTTTTCTTTTCTTGTGATATCTGTAAACAAGTGCTCTAAAAAGCTCAAGCTGAGCAGGTCTGGAGAGCCAATTCTTTGAATGCTTGTGAGCCGCTATAATGATGGTTATGGTCATTGGTCAACTCACGACTTGTAGAAAGCTCAGGAAGAAGAAAAGCTGAATCTTTTCCTTTACTCTTGTAGAGCTTTTTTGTTTTATAATTGAAATTTTAAAATTCCGATATCACTTTATTTTAGTTTTCATCACAGAAATTAAAATTAATGTCGTAATCTTCATCCGTGGTATCATCACTTGCTTTACTTTCTGTACTTCTTTCTAGCTTTGTATTTTTTTCTTTGCTGAATTGAGAGTTCGTGAGACGACATTGGCATTGAAGTTTGTCCTTTGTATTTTTTATTGTTGCATATTCCTGGCTTCTAAATGCTAGGAGATCGATATTTTTTTTAGAAGTAATGCAATTTTTTTCAATGAACGTTATACTGTTTGCTGTAGGGTTCATGAGGTTTTTTCGGATCCACGTGTGGTCCTGTATTTTTGCATCTCATTCGCACAGGATATGGAAGATATAGTCTGATCGTCGTTTTCACATATCCCATCTATTGCCTTACTAAACTTGCTCCTCATCTTTGATGCTTCTTGCTTCTCTCATTTTTCCTCTCTCCCTCTCGTTTCTTTTCCTGTCGTTCTTTCCGTTTCTCTCCCCCTCTATCTCTCTTCTCTTTCCTTTAATTTTTTCTTGATATATTTCCACTAAATCATATTTGTAAACACTTTCATTGGCAGACATCTTGAATCTACATAACGTACCTGGCACCCGAACAATCATTCATTCCTTTAAATCTTCACCCGAACCAGTCTTATTAGTTAATTTGATTGCACTCTCAAAGCTCTAATTATAGCCGATGATATCTGATTATGCAAATCTTTTGTTTATCGAAATAATTAAAATGGATGCAATCGTTACTCTCTACAATTTGGCAGCGCAATCACCTTTTTCCCCCGATGTATCAATTTGTAGGCCGGTGTTGATTGTAATTATAGAGACTCATGTTAGTAATCTGATGAATGTCGTGTCATTACACTTGAAAAGTAACAGCAGCTTGCTGGGTAATTCAGGCATTGGCTCCACCCATTATCTACTCTATAAGGGATCAATAAACTTTTTTTTTCCTTCCTAATTTTCATTTCCTTATAAAAATTATACTCTTTTTCAACATCATTCATCTTGGCATCGATCATATTAATTCATCAATGGAGAGTCGAAAACAATATCTATCCTTTTGTGACGTAGCGTAACTGGTAAAGCAAATCTGACAAACATAGCGAAGCAAAAAGGGCCTAGACTAGTAGGCGTTGATATAATCTCGGGATATCCACATAATTCATGTCAAGGAAAACAAAAAAATTCATTGAACTGTCTAAACCGAATCTCCGAGTGATGCCCTCGGGCGTATCCTTATAAGGCTCATCTGCAACAGACGATCCGGCTACATTTTTTTTTTCTTCTCATACTACTTTGTTTGTTTTCACGGGATAGTTCATGATATTGCATTCTATCGCATTGTTCGTTGCAATTTTTTTTTCCTTCTCTCGATCATAATTCTTTTCTTTGACCGTTCTCATTCCTCCCACATCGGATTAGCTTATTAACTTTTTCTTTTTTAATTTTTCGTCGAGTTTACTGCTTTTTCCACGGGGCAAAAATGAATGATAAAATTCATCATCTTCGAAATATGATTGTCTATTGAGGAATACAGATATTTTGTCAAGATTATATGTCAGTGAATGGAAGAGTGTGGTCGTGTGGGTATGTCAGAACTAATACAACATTCTGATACAGATAGATAACCATCGGAATGTGCCTCCAAGTTGTTCACGTTAATTTCCCATGTTGTGGGTGTAGAACCATTTTTTTCTTTTATATTTTAT
The DNA here is from genome assembly GCA_023512825.1 of Liposcelis brunnea. Classification (NCBI taxonomy): domain Eukaryota; kingdom Metazoa; phylum Arthropoda; class Insecta; order Psocodea; family Liposcelididae; genus Liposcelis; species Liposcelis brunnea. The sequence goes on from CM042073.1 coordinate 23,020,306, forward strand.
ATTCAAACCCGAGGGTAATTATTAAGAAACCCTACGGATCTAATCTTTCCTGTCCATATAAAAACTACAAAATGATTTATACGACTCCTACAGTAGTGGGTGAAATTAAAATTAACCACCAAATTATTCTACCTACGTTTTATAATGCCCGAGAGCTAGACATGTCTCAAAGAGACCACATGTGATCAAAAAGAGGCTGACAATTATTCTGAAACGCCGAGGAATTCCAAATTTGTCTTTTTTTAATATTTTTTTTTTTTCAAATTAATTAAAATAGTTGGGCGGAGAAGGCACCCAGTTTAATTATGAGTGAAAGGATGAGTGTAAAGCGGTAAATTTCAAAGCGCTTCTTCTGGCCATTTTTCATGGTAGAATTTCTGCAAAGGCCGGACCAAAAATTTAACCGAACGGGTCATCGGACTTTCGAGATTTTAATGCGTAATTTGTTTGGGCATTAAAGAAAAATTATCAAAATAATGCTTTATTTGTAATTGTTACCACCCACAGCGGGTTAATACAACATACATTACCAACCAGGTTTTTTTAGATGATACAAAAAAAAGTGATCTCATTTAACAATTATATCAAATTGTCACTGCCTCTTGTGCGGTCTATGACAGATCCAGTTTCTTTACTTTTTTTTATAAATAAATTTTATGATTAAATACGAAGATGCCAATTTATGGAGGTTATTATGTTTCAAACGAGCGAGGTGATCACTGTGACTCAGAAAAAAACGTTATAATTACTTGTCATGTTGGAATGAATGAGAATGGGGGGAGTTGTCTAAGTAAGACGATTTATGTGACAAAAATTTTTAAATTATGGGAAACTGGAAAAAGGATTAGTTTTTGTACAGGTTTTCAATCAAGTGATGTAATATAAACAAATCATTTGCATTTATTTCTCGAACATCACACACCTTGGCACTTAACAGTTCTAGCTGGCTGATGCAGGAGCAATTTTTATTGGTAAACATGATCTAAAAAAATCTGGCCAGTTGTTTTATTCAGCAAGCAGAAATATCGTTAAAGGTGGAACTGTAGTATATCTGTCAATTCTCTATAAAACTTGCATCTTTAAGGTCTTCATCCTTCTCAATGTTTACAAAATTTTGGATTTTCTTTAAACTTGCACCACTTGTTTAATTATAGTTGCTCCCAAAGGCATGATCAGCGACATTATTAATTGCACAAATTGCTGTGTTTTAGTTGTCATTTTGGTTCTGCGGAAAAGGCAGGCTTCGCATTGTTTCCTCAAACCGTCCAAGTTATCGACCTGGTCCTATAATTCCATATTCAAACTTAACTCTTTGCAAGCATCTTGGGAGGGGTCTTGAGCTAGGTAAAGGATATCCACTTCTTCTGCATTTTCTCGGCACTCCCGCTGCACAAACTCCTCTGTATTTTTCGGTATTTGATGGCGCAGCCACTTTCTCATATTACCAAAAACAACTCTTGTTTGCTTTGCTCTCATGTATCTCAGCAGCCAGCAACCGAATTATCCAGAGGTAAGAATGTGCTCTACAATGTTGCCGGCGATTAATACGTTTACTTCCTCCCAATGTCGATCGTGAGCTTGTTTTACGGATGCTTCATTTTCAGGCCTCGCAAACTGCTGAAAATAGTAATTCGGTTCAGCAGTTCCTGGAAATTGCAGCACTTTCTTCAGTGTGTGCTGTATGACACTTCCGGATAAGCATGGTCATTTTAACGTTCAGCCTAACTTATTATACCTGTAGGGTCCTTCTTTATCAACCCGCAAGCCTATATATTTAAAATTAACAATATTACACTTTAATGCTCTACCGGACCTAATAACTTTTCATTTGACGAATGCTCATTTCTCAAAAAAAATTGGCCCTCTCTTATTGAAAAAACTAGATTAGATTTGTGGTTAGGCATTGATAGGCGATACTCTGCACACAAAATATCCACGAATTGATTTCGGGATATACTTCCGTGACTTCTTCATGGTCCAGCGATAGGAGAGTTCCGAAATATTTGCGGTCGATTCTATTTTCTTGAAATGTAATCGATTATACTTCCGGCGCAAGAAAATCCCGAGTGTGACGAGAAACTATAAAAAAATTTAATGCTTTAAAGCAAACCATGTATAAAAGGTTTTAAACTCGTATGGGAACAATAGAAAGTCGGAAAGAATTACTACGCGAATCTCTCAATTAAATTTGATCGAAGGAAACCATAAAAATCAGGAATAAGCATGCGGGTCATTGAAGCATGAAGAAAAGAGCGATAGGCTATAAAATAGTTGGCATATAGGCAGAGTGATGGGTTACCCATTGACACGTGATATAACCGATTTAATTAGTTTTCATTCATGATTTGCGCGGGAAAATATATTGCTGAAGAATTTGATCTAAACAGCTGCATGTTGAATCGTTTTCCGTAATCGATTATGCATATGAAATGCATAATTTGCAATCTTGAATTGTAAGAAAGATGAGTTTTTCTTGTTTACGGGTAGTGGAAGAAGATTTAAACTGGTAATAAGTTTTTTTTTAAAGAATATGGAATTCTATTGATGAGTTTATAAAGACATAATGAAGCCTTGATTGTAAAAAAGTAATTTTCTTGGCGGGTTTCTTATTTACTTTTTTTTCTGGTTTTGAGATGAGTCTAGAAGGTGCCATTGGGAGACGAGGACAAATATCTGCCGTTCGCAGAGTCTAAGAAAATGGCATATTCAGTAGGCAGGCATCAGCATCGAGATGAATGGTGTTTTACAGAAGAATGTTCTGTTCACAAATTCACCGCTTTTAAAGCCTTCTTACGATGTTGCCTGCGAGGAATAGTCATTTGGAATAGAAAGATTTTGCAAACCAGCCAATTCATGTCTGAAAAATTGGAAACCGTGAGCTACTTCAAGCTCTACTTCAAGAAGCGAAGCAAAATTCTATGGCTTTTTTCCTTAACAATATTCTAAATGAAATTAATTAATTTAAGATGGAAAAAAAAGAGAAGAACTGACATCAAAAAGATGATTGATACGACTTCTTTTTGTGTAGAATAATAGACCTGCAAGCATACAGTATGTACAAGGCGGAAACCAGTTGCGATTCCTGCCTTTCGCACCCAACGTTTCGGATTCAGGAGCTGCAAACAACGATGGATTATACTTCTATTTTAATGAGCTTTGATGTTATCTTGATTTTTTTGATGAATTTAATCATTTTTAAAATGAATGCCTAATGTCGAACTACATGCCTGATACAAAAAAAAGCCACTCGCAGAACTCGGCCGGTGAAAGATTCCTGTCCTCTCTGCCCACAATTTTTTTTTTCTAAGTCGGGAGATAAATTAAGGTTCGATTTGAATAGCTTTTTTAGGTTTTAATTTAATGAGGCGCCCTCGAGAAAGCAAGAGTTATAAGATTATGTTATTTAAGATGGTTTTAAGTAAATTGATAGACCAGTTTAGGTTATACCTGTATTCTGTAAATTAACGCAGACATCACGATGCAATTAGCTCAAAGACTAACACGCTATTGTTTATATGTCTTTTTTTATCATTTTCAGAGCTCATCACTTAAAAAGAGAGAAAAAACTTAAAGTTTCCATTTTGTTAATTTAACCGGATTAGGTTATTTCGCCGCATTTCCATAGATTAAACAAACCGGGTTTGTATATCAGTGGCGACCGCATCAATTATCTCCTATTTTTCACTTAAATTATGCCACACCCTGTGAATACAGCTTGATGTTTAGCGAGTGTGCTCGAGTTATTGACATGTTAGACATTTTAATTCGTTAGCTTTTTATTAAACGGTGGAGATATGAACGTGAATTAATAAATTTTAAAGGGAAAAAAAATGATTTACATCGTAAAAAATATGCGAGTAGGAAGTCGAGATGCCCATCCTATACCACCTCGAGCAAAGAAATAATAAAAAAAAAAGCAGCCGCAATTTGCCAATAATATACTTCACTATTACTTCGAATAGATTAATTAACCAAAACTGAGAAAAATGAAGTACAAAATAATGGCACCCACACCCCTGCATAAGGCAAACATGCAATTTTGCCGTCCCCCCACCCTCTGACTACTATAAATTATACTAATTCATTCCATTTTTTATAAGCAGATCTAACTAGTACAGTTGTGGGACGATTGGTCATTTTTTACAATCATCAACTTTAAATTACATATATTTTATTGAAAAAATCGTAACTTCCAGATTTCTTTTGCCATTCTAAGCCTCCGCAAAATTTTCCGGTAGATTAAAAATTGAAATAACAGAATGATTAGAAAGTCCAGAATGATACTTATTTTTTGAAATAATGTTAGGGATAGGCTAATTATTTGTAGAATTTTTTTTATATGCATCCACTTTTTTTATTACTTTAAGAATTATTAAAAAACAAGGTTGAGTTGACAACCCACGCAGTTCAGGTAATTTTAGTGGGTGTTTCGACGGAAAACGTCAGTTGTAACTGCAGCTAATTTTTTTTTTTTGCCCTAAACAAGTTCTGCTAATAATGTGCGGACATGTACAAACAAAAGTTAATCGGCTTCAAGGTGATTAAAAGAAATCAATTATTGAATAATATAAACCTAATGTGTTTGTTGACATGATTCAATTACTATCTATTCCGATAAAGTAATTGAAATAAATTATCTGAACCTTAATAATTAAACTCGTAAGTTTTTCTTGCATGCAGTATTAAAAAAATGTAATGGAGTGAGTTGTCTAATGGATAACAACCCAAGTAATGGATAATTCAAGTTTTACTTATAAAATTGAAGAATTCGGAAGCTTCATTTTTAATTCGATTAACACAAAAATGTCATTGTTCAACAAATATTTGTGGTTTCTTTTATTTATTAAATTACTGGAACTAAAACCTTAATGTCAAACTCATTCAACAAATTTTAAATTTTCTGATAGAACTATTGTTCAGATTTTCTAAGGCCATTGGTTTGTGGTTGAGCTAAAACAAATACTGAAAATTGAATTTAATGTCGAGGTCTTTTAGGTCCTGATTATAGTGCTGTAGTGCTTTTTGCCAACATCAACCTTCGCAATATTTTGCGGTGCTAAGTTCAAATATAGCATCACCAAGATGGGAAGAAGAATATCTGAACCTGAAATGTTAATTACCAAATTGGAGACTTTTAAAGTTGATAGTTTAGCTCTGGTGAACTTTCATGAGCTTCAGAGTTCGTTTATTTTATGAATCAGATTTTTACTAGCCATATTCACCCCAGATGCCTTACAGTAACCGCAATACCCATCTTCTGCAATTTTCTTTATCGTCACTTAAAACGTATCCCAATTATTTATCAAACATACGTCAATGATTGTTTTATGAATTATATTGCCGCTATCAAAAAGAAACAAATTAATTTAGATTATGGTATTATCAATAAAGAACTCTCTTTTATTAACATTATTCATTCGTCTATGGAAGGTAAAAAGAAGGGTGTGGTTTTTTGAAGATCAAAAAATGAAAATGTGCCCCAAGGACCCCAAAACACGATCCCAACAGTTATTAAAAATAATGCGTGAAACAGTGCGGCTCTTGAGAGATGGTGTAAAATGTAGGAGCCGGGTTTAGTCGTCACGGCATCCTCACATGTTAATTATGTTTGGCTTATGAAGAAGCCGAGTCATTCCTCGATGGTGTAATTAGTGTACCAGGTTTAATAACAAGGTAGTGGTCCATTTTCCTTGAGGCTGTGTTCCTGAGTTTCGTTTGTATTTCCATGGAATAAGTGGTAGACAAAGTCAGCAGTGTAGTTAGCGACCATCTTTTATAACCGCAGAGGAGCATAATCGCTTTAGGTAATTTTTCGAAGGATCGTAGGTGACAATTGAATTTTAATGGATGACCCGAAGATCATTTTTTAAACGTCATAGAGTCTGATTATAGTCATGTATATTGATTCTATAATGAAGAAAGCGTAAATATGATTTGGAAAGCCTTTAATGCATTCTTTTAAGTATAGTTTACAGATTAGTGATTATATGAAATGGGACTAATTACCTATATGTTGGAAACCCCTAATTTGAATATTTTAATTGTCGGTCAAGACCTGGAGGCCTCACACCCACCTCAAATTACCAACTCCGAACCCGGTTTCTTGCTACCGGAGAATCTATTCATTCAACATGAGTTTAATGAATGACCCTGGGGGTTTCAGGGGGTGTACTTTAATAAATCTTGTAATAAGAAATTAGAAAAAAAAACAACCGTCAAGGTCGCCTTCACTTTAGTCTTTGTACCTCAGCCAAGTATAAATTTTCCAGTTTAAGATGATAGATTAAGACGCGGAAGAACTGAAAATAAAAGAAATAGTGAAATGATGAATTACCGAATAAGTGACGATTTATTTGAATTAAGGGCCGATATTGAAGCGTGACAAAGAATTATATCCATTCGGATTGTCTTCACACCCTTTCTTCGAGTCGGAAAGGGCGGCGACTAAGTTCTTATAATTTATAGCTAGGTTAGGCGAATAATTTTCTGTTTTCAAAGACATGATTCCGATATCGAGTAATACAATACTGTCCTACTGAATTGTTTTCGTTCGCTCGGAGCTACTCTAATAACTTTTCTTTTATTTTTATTGGCTAATTAATGATTGAACAACGTTGCAAACAAGCTATTAAATAGCGAAAAACCAGCCGAAAACTGGAATACGGCGAGTTTTGTCACGTCAAGTATCATCCATGCATATAAATATTTCTGATTGTCAGACACGGTGCAACAGCCTCCCACTATCTGAACAAACTGGTCCGTGGGAACCATCGAGAACAATGCTATAAATATTCCAAAGGACATATTGTTATCAATTTTGAATCGACAAGAAAGTCACTGTCAACCACTTTGTCTATTTTCAACTTACTTTATATGAACTCTGGTTTTAGGCTCAATTATATCATACTGTAGTTGTTTGTTGTTGTTATCGCCCATAAGTGTTTTTCCTGGGTAAACCAAGGATTTCCTATAAGCCTTGCAATCGGAAGAAAAATGACTTTCGATCCGGTTTTGATCTGATAAAGAAAAGTGTACTTTTTTTTTGATTTACAGTTGTGCAGCTGAGAAAGTTCACCAAAAAAGTGCCCACGATTTGATGTTCTCCCAATAATAATAGTCGCAACTTTTGACGAGAGCATTTTGTACATAAATCAATGAAATGTGAATCAAAATTTTGAGCCATGGTCTGTTGGAATTACATGAAATAAATTATGACAATAACACGAAGCTAATAATTGTCCCTCTCCGTGACTAATAAAGTTTAAAAAACAGGGTCAGATTGAGGATATTAGAAGGATGAATCGTTTAAAATTGCATAAAGGTGATTTATATTCGATTTCTATTAGACGGCTATGTTTAAAAAAATAGTCTTGAGAATGATTCGATTAAAAATTTTGATATTGGCTGGAGATCAACGAAATTTTTAATGGTGTGGATTTAAAACTGCTGCACGACCTAGTAAACAGAGATTAGATTTTGTGAATAAAAGGTTAAAGAAATAGGGACAGTGATCAACAAAAGCTGCAGTATTTCTACCACACAATAAAAAACCACTGGTTGTCTACTCTGCAGTTAATGCGAGCACAGGCTCCACCTAAACCACTTTCCTAGCTTTCCTCTTGAGCTGCTTCTAGCTTCTTTTTACGAATTTGGTCTCAGCTGCGGATTGTCTTTGTTTTCTTTTCTTCTGCGACGGCTTCATGCCTTTGCCTTTCCTCGTCGAATATTAACCTAAGCTGTAGCTTGGGTAAATAGCTTGGGCTTGCCAAGCTGTCCTAGGTCGAATGGAAATAATGGATGTAAGCAATAAACCGTTAAGATCTCGTTAGAAAAAATGTTCTCTGAGGTTCGCTGGGTTGCTTTTACTAAAAAGCACTGCTACCTCAAACGCTTACCAATCGGCGGAGCTCTGGGAGCTGGCGGGGTCTTGAGCCGCGACCATGACTGACTTGAGAGGTATCGTCGTCATTTTGATCTCGACGATTCTCTCCGCCTCTTGATCCCCTGTTTTCGTTTTTGTCCTCTCGTCCCGCTTTGAGGTTTCTCCCCTCGGATCGGCGGTAGGACGCGTTCGCAATCGGGCTCTCTGCCGGAGCTCTCTTCTGAGTTCTCTGAGTTCTTCTGAGCTCTCTTCCCCATCGTCATTCGTACTAGTTCTGGAAAAACTTGATTCAAACAATCTACTTAAAAATCTGGCCTGCTCAGATTCCTAATAGCGCAATATTCGCCGGCGTGGGTGAAATCATGGCGAAGATGACCAAACGTTCTAAAAAAATAGTTGTCTTGTTTGAAACATCAGCTGTCGTATAATATTCAACCGTCACCGGCAAAAATAAGGCAAAGCTTCCTAGGTGCACACACTTACGCCTTCTACTTCTTTCTTAATACAAAAGTCGACAATTCCTTGTTATTGCCAAGAGGAAAAATGAAAACTTTAATCTTAGTCTGATAAACACCTATGGAAACAATAAATATGATTAGTTCCTTAATAAGTTCAATTAGTGAATTAGTATTCGGAATATATGAAGTTAGTAATGAAACGTCAAATTAATGACCAATGTCTAAATATGGGACATTAGATTTATATCGAAGGTGTCGTGTTACATGTCAACTTTTCATCGTCACTTTTTTAATATCCACAATACAAATAACACGGTTGTGATTTTAACTTCTCATCGAAAATTTAGGCAAACACACCCGATTTAATTCTTTCTTTCGGTCAACCGACTCCGATCCTGCTTATTGTTTTCGATAGTTTGGCTCTGTCGTCAGATTCTTCCTTATTTTCCTGGCGAATCAAACCCATCAAAGATTTAAAAGTGTGGGTGTGACTTTTTTTCTTGCACCTGTTACAATTCATCCAGTTCTAAGAAAATCTTTTAATTCTTCTGAAATAAAAATAATCATCATTTCATCTTAATTGTCACTTCGATATGATAAAAGAATTTGAATGAATTCTTTTCCGAGGTAGGATAAGAATCATTAGCGCAATATCGAATCCGTATGAGTTAATAGAGGCGAAACATAGTATTTTAGCTGTACAGGTTAATTCACAAAAGAGCGACGAAGTCTTTCACTGTTTGTTCCAGTCATTTGTTAAACATATGCTCGAGTTCATTTTGTTAAATTGCTTCGTTTACGCCACGCTTCGGTTCTTAACATTTTGACGCATCGCCAGAAACAATAACAACGATTTTTCTGAATTAATTTTTTTTTCTTTTTATTTATTAATACCGTGGACGGGACACATGGACAATTGTAATGATGAAGTATTTTTTTTTTATTAACGTATAAAATTAGAATCGGGATTTTTCTCAATGAACTTTTTACTTCAAACCCTCTGACGTAACTAGTCTTTTGGTAAGTTTTGAATGGACCCCCCTATTCACGATGATGAATCTGCTCTCATCAATTACCATTAGTAACGCTTTGCGCATAGATTTATATTTTCAATTAAATAACCGTTTTGTTTTTCATTTTAAAATTCTGCTTGCATTCAAGGCATTAGTTTCGAAACTACTGTTTCTGCGTTGATGAATGATAAGCGTTTATTTCTCTAATGAGGTATCACAGCAGATTTTTTAAAAAGGACTTTTAAGAACATTAGGATTTTGACCATTAAAGTAATAATGGGCATCCTCGAGGTATCATCTTTTTTTATATCTTTTTTTGTTATTCCTCCACCCGCTATTTCCTTCTCTGAAAACTCCAAATGACTTTTAAGATTTTATTATTACTCCTCATAAAGATTTTTCAAAGCGGTATTGGTAAAAACAACAAAGTAAATGAAGCAAACATGTATCATAGATCAGTTAGTGGCTTCTTTTAACCGCTCCAAAGATATTTTGCTTCGAGGCTGATGGACATCCGCACGCCAAGCAGACATTAGTATATCATCACATTCGTTTCTGTTACTTCAATTTCTTAGAAAAGAAACAATTCAATTTTGGTAGGAAAACGGTGATAGCGGAGATTTAAAGGTCTCCGCCAGTAGGATTCGCATGATATCCAGTGATTTAATTATCCTAAACACAGGTTATTGGATTATCAGAAGAAAAGTCGACGAGTTTTTTGACTGAAGGTTTTGAAACTTTATCGTCAAAGATCTTTTGAACGTTGCTTTGTTTTTAAAATTCACCTGCTTCGATCACGAAATCAAAGTTAGGAGGTGGAACGTTTGTTTCCTTGTCTATAATTTCAAAATTTATAGATCCCATAATGGGGGTATCCATCCTAATGTATATTCGAATCCGGTAAAGGAGTAAAGAGGATTTTCAGGTACATCTGGGCACCCCTGCTTTTTATATCTTTACATCTGCGTAAGTGGCTTTTACTTAATCAAATCAAGATCGCAGACATCACCCTTATCAACGGAGGCCTCAAGGCAGGTGCTTTAAAATCCTTTACTCGTAAAAATATAACATTCTATTAGCTTAACTTAAAACTAGGTTAACAATCAATGGATTTTTTTTTATATTGAAAGTTATTAAAAAATCGTTTTCGATGAGCAAGAGGGAAACTTTAAATTTTGTCTGAGTGCATTTTTTTTAAAGCCATCGGGTAGCTATCGAATCGACATGAAGCAGAACGGTTTAATTGGCAGAGACATCCAAGGCTTGTCAATCTAAAAGACTAATCTCCTTATGAGATTACATTTCAACTCTTTATCTCGGTTCCCATGGCTTCAATCAAACAATCCAATTGCAGGCGACTTTTTTTCGATTGCATCTTATTGTTGTTCTTTTTTTTTTTTTTTTTTTTAATGTAACTGTCTCGATTACTTGTATTAATTAGTCGTAACTATTTGACAAGGGACGTAAGTAGTTAAGTTTGATTTGCGATTATTTTTAAATGAGCTTTGTACAATCGGGATTAATCCTCAAAATCTGCATGTTTATGTCATTTAAATTGCTGTTTAATGTAATAAACATTCTTTCCCATCCGTTTGTTGTAGAGGTGTGCAGTACTTTGAACCACAGAAAAAGTCTGGCAGTTTAAAAATTTTCAAGGAGGACGGTTCTTAATTTTGTTGTTTTTTCTCTGCTCCTTCGATCTATTTCTAACTTTATTTCATGTCTTATTCAAATCCGGATTTGTTTGATTAAATGTTGAGTTCAAAACAGTTTTGACACGTTTCGGTATGCGCTCTGCTTCCACCACATCCCGATTCAGTTGTATCTAATTAAAATTGTTCTTCTTAGGTCATCAGATTTACCTCAAAGTGAGTGTTAATATTAATTGACGCAGGTTTATTACACAACATTGCGTTCAGCCTCCATTGGACACCCAGGTGTGAACGCTGTCCATCGTTAGGGTTTTTCGCGCCTGATATTATGGGAACCCTTCCCCCTTCAACGAAATGGTCGATGAAGAGGCCTAGATAAACCCATTAGAATCCTCCCCATTTCTGACCGTGATCCGCGAAAAAAAGACCTAAAGGGAAGTCCTAGGTGGAATTAAAAAAAGGAGATGCGTTCGCTGCATCACCCGCACCACAGCTACTAGCACCTCTAGTACTTACTGCGGGGCAAGCCAGCTGGTGCGCCCACCTCCTCTTGAGTAATCCAATTTGTATCCAATATGTGTATCCAAATGATGATGAATTTCACTTCACTTCACTTTTGCTCTGCTCTGATCACTCCCCGACAAAATATAAAGTTAAAACTGAAAAAATGGAAAGTATCACACCAAAAGATTATGTTAATTTAATTATTAAGTGTAATATTTAACTAGCGAGTTACCATGCCGACGCGAGCCAAACGCGAGCACGAACACGAACGCGGCGCCTCGAAATTTTGTTATTATTAGGCCAACAAGTAACTTATACTAGCCAAAATTATATCCAAATAATTTAAATGCTATGGTACATTAGCTTTTGTACATCATCAGCAGTGTCACGTTACGCAAGGCTGTTGGACCATGTAAGAGAGGTGGTCCACATGTTCATCCCAATAGCTATCCCTAACTTATATATCTACTTTGATGTCAGGTTTTAAGTTGACTTTTCACTGATACGAATAAATGGTTTTTTTTTAACTGATTAATTCTGCCTCCCTCTTGAGCATCTACTCCTCCAATCGATCCTACCTCAAGATTTATGATATAACCAGAACCTACAACAATATCAGAAACCGATCGCTAAAATCTAACGGTCTTAAATTAATTAAATTCCATACATCAAAGGGAGTTAACTCTTCGCATGTATATAAATCCTTTTATCATTCGAAATCGGTACAAAGTCATGACGTCAGGTTAATAGTTAGCATCGGGAGAAAAACCCGCGCTACCTGAGATTTTTTTTTAATGATTAAAAATTTTAATTAAGAAATCCTTATTACCAATGCAGATTCTAATCGATTAATACGAAACTTTTCTTCATGTTATTCCTGCCTCTACTCTAAAAAAAAGATTGCACTGATATCCAGATAAGGTTAAGTAGGAGGACGTCTCATCTTTTTTCTCATTACAATTTTTTCGCCGGAATAAAAATAATAATTTTATTATAATGACGAGGTAATCAATGTAGGCACGTAACGAGTGGGATCTCTTTCGGATGAAACAATTGGAAGCAGAGTTAGACAGGTGAAAATTACTTATTGTAGGAGTAAAGGACAAGTCGAATTGGAAGCTGCTTTTGTGTGTTTGCATACTTGTGGTAAGGCAACAAGACGATTATATGCCGCGAGGGGACACGAGAAGATATGATAATGGTCGGCGATTACATTTTATAATTTGCCGTACTTCTCAAATGTAAATAAGTACAATCTGATTATTCTTTCCCTCTTAACTTTAATTTTTTTTTTGTGTGTATGTGTAATCAAATACGGTTATCGCTTTGCTCCTTTATACTATAATAATAAGGTTGGTGTAGTGAAAGATATCAGTTTCGATCAAACCTCCGAAATTTCAGAATCGAAAGATGTCATCACCTGAATGTATAATTTATTTCGCGAGATTTTTTTAATGTCGTGATTAGTTTTTAAAAACCATCGGTATCTTTTGATAAAATATTTCAGCTTCCTTTTTTTTTTTCTTAGTGCCCGATTAACGCTCGGGGCTGTGGAAATTAAACCTAAAACTCACGCATGCAAATTAAACTCGAAACTGCCTACCTGTTAATAAAAGAAAAATTATATAATAAAATATATTATTAATAGTAAATTGGTCAAGGGTAAAATGAGGGTTAAATATAAATGGTTGTGGGTTTTACGAAGGGTAGAATGTTTCCATTGATTTGAGATAATGGAGTTAAGCAGGTGTGGAATCGCTTCAGGCACGCGCCAGTACCTAACTTTTAATCATGCTCATTCTCGTATTTATGAATGCATGTTCACTTGCGTGTGCTCCCCATACTCAAAAATACATTAAATGGCTTTATGATCGGAAGCTTTTTTAAATATTTGAAAAAAAATTGCGCCTAAAGGAGTAATAATCATTTTAAAAATTACATTTTCGTAAATCAAACGTCAAATGAGATATTAGGTAAAGTTAAACGGTGCGGTGGTTCCAACAATTTAATTAATTAAAATAAAACATTTTTTACAATAAATCGTTCGAATGTGCAAGCAGACGAGGTGTGACATCTTCATGGCTTGTTAAGCATCAGTATGCGCTTGTTTTTTAAAACAACTTTTACAATCCTTTTTTTACGTTCCCTGAAAATGTGGCGAAGGGGAACAAAGTCGATGACAACAAGTTTAAAAAATAAAAAAGTTTTTTGTATTTTTTTGGGACGCCATTTTGTGAGCCACAGTGCGAGACGAAAATAATAAAATGAAATACTCCTGAAAACGAATCGACGAATAAGAATTTCGCGCATTATCATAACATATTGTTTACGTAATTTGTTTGATTCAGCGTTTATGATTGGCCGAATGTTAAAATGTATTCGCGATTCAAATCGACGCGCACGCTCTCTAAAATAACTAAATTTCTAACCTAAATCGGTTACGAGTGGCTACCTTCACTACGTCGTTTCGTCGTACCTCGCTTTTTATAAGGAATTTTTTTAAATAAATTTTAGTTGCTTTTTTAATAAGTGAATGCTCTTGGACATCAATCGACAATTAAAAATTTGAAAAAATTGTTTATTTTTGTGGAAAAAAATTGATTGAAAGATTTAAAATAGTTTTAAATGTTTCCACCATAGGTTTCCTCATATTACCGATGAGATTAACCCTACTAAGATTAGTTCCTCGCAAGGGGGCGCCTGTGTCTCTTGAATCGCGAATATTTTGAGATGGTAATTCATGTATGTAGCTAACTGGGGCTCAAGTTAACATATAATAATGCGTTATGTATTAAAATGATGGAGTGTTTTTCTCAATGCAAAAGTAATGTAATGGGCTTGATGTTGATGGAATGTGCAAATGTTTGATAGTTTGATATTATACTGATGGGGAGTACTTATTTTATAATCTTCACCAATTAGCTGAATTCTTAACGTTGTTGTAGTTTGGTATTCGGCCTTTCTTTTTTATTTTCTTCTGAGATAACTTAATGCGTCTTCTTTTTTAATGTAAATTCTTTTGATTTTATTGAGGTTCACGATCTGCTCGTGTTAACATTTTTCAAATTTTGCCAGTTGCTGCTGATAAGGAAACACCCGTTTGTTCAGAAAATACGAAGAATCAACAGTTGTAGTTACTTATTTTTTTTCTGTATAAATGGAGAGTTGTAGTTTTTTTTTCAGCCTATCTAACTTAAATGTGTCCTAACCTGCTTAGTATTTTGTCAAAGTCTGTATTTCAGAGCTGAAATGTCGATTACGGGAAAACGATTTAAGGAAAACGATTAATGGTTCGCTTTCTCAACTCCCATAAGATCATCGCAATCTGAATAGTCTGCACAAAACATGGAAAAATTTCTGAACTCAGAAAAGGGACACGTTACCGATGAGATGACTCCTCCACCTTAAGGTCAATCAATGATGACATCAATGGACAGAAAAAATTGTAAAGTAGCGAATGGCTTCGAATCGCATTCACTAAAAGACTTTGGTGGAGGATGTATGATGAGGTGGGAGCTGAGCTTTCAAGACAAGGCTTGAGAGGTTTGCTTCCATCGAGTACGGTTGTAATTTGTATTGCACCAAAGTGTGCACTGCAAACTACAGCTGGACTATGGTCCGCACTATGCACTTTTCTGGGTCCTGAAATTTCCCCTTCTTGTCAAATTATCTTTGTCGAATTTTTTAAATTGGTTCCAAAAAGTTATGCAATCTTTAATGATGCTGATGTTTTTATTTAACTCCAGCTTTGGTATATCATTCTCTGCAACACTTTCTTGACGGATGGCTTAACCACTTTCCCCATTATTTTCCTAGCAATTCGAGTATGCTAGCACACACGATGATTTAAATGTCAGTCCTCATTTTAAAACTGGCAAGATCTTGGTTCTTTCGACGATCAAAACACTTTTCTTATTCTTCCATAATAGCATTCCTCACAAAAAGGTTTAGCTACTACCGCTGACTTTTAATTAATTTTTTTGTAATGAAAATAGAAAATCTAGCTTCCTGGCAATCTACCTAATTTCTCGCGGTAACAATGCATAACAATCCGAAAGACAAAATAATAAAGGATTCGAAATGGTTGATCAGTTCATGATAACTGGACAATACTATTGGAGAATTGGTTTCGAGCTTATATTTATCTTACCATGTAACCATTTGATGAGTGATATTACTCCGCACAATTATGTTATTGACGTGACAATGGTCTTTTTGTGTTTTCTTTGTGATACCATCACAGAACTACTTCTGCGGCTGATTCAACCGATTGTTTTTATAATAATGCTTTACGGGAGTAATTGACTAAGGTAGCGGTTGTTTCCGATAGCGACCTAAATTCATTACAACAGCTTCCCGATTTTTTTTTAAAGAAAAGATACTGAAAACGCTCCTGAGTTTTCGTCCTTGAGAATGTATTTTTAATATTAACGGGTGGGCTCTACAAAAAAAAGAAAAAGCATTTAAACGGACTTATATTAATTAAATATCGAGAACAAATAAATAATGTATAACTGAAAATGATTTAATTCGCCGCAGTTTATAGGTTTGCCAGTGCGGGCCACGGGTCACGAATGATTGATGATTTTTTCAAGAATTGTGAGTTGGCGTTCTGCAGTGTGTATTGCTGAAGGGGTTACGGTGATATTCAAAAAGAAAATATATCGCAATTTGACAGCTGTAAATTTGAAGCAACTATAAATTACCTCATGAGATTGCTTTATAGTTCCTACCTGATTTACGAGCCAACTCGGGTGCCGTGAAAAATGTCTGCTATCGTGTTGTGGATATGGCCCTATTAATTATTTTGTTAATGTCATTCAGCTTTTACGAATCTATGATTTATTCCCAATTTTTTGTCGACGATGGGTATTGTTTAAGGATGATGACAATGTTTAAGATGTTGCGTTAATGAGACCCGGATCAGTGGAAAGTTTCCAGAAGATGGATTAAGTCAATAGCGCGGTGAAGTAGTCAGGGGGATTTATTTATCAAAAATTATATGAATGGCGCAGGTGTATTATAAGAGCGAATCTGGTTTTTTTTAAAAACTAGGCCTGCATAGATCGTATTAATCATTGGATTTTTCGATTGGTACAAAATATTTGGTTTAAGATTCTTAAAAGAAGAAGTCCCAGTTTCAAGATTCAAAGTATTGAAGAACAACAACGCTGTAGCTACTACTTCAGAGGAAAAATTTTTTGTCTTTTTACTTTTTATAAGAACTCGTAAAATAAAATAACTAGAATGGACTAAGGTAAATTTTTAGCTGAGTTGGATTTTGTCTGGAGCATCGTTACAGTTCTCTTGAAATAAACTAAATCTGTATCTATAGACAGAAGTTTTTTCCCAAATTATGCGCTCCTTGGAAAAAGCGGAATTGTTAATGGCGATTTGAGTTTGCCTGAAGGGAATTCTTCTAAGTTAAAGTGTCAACCACGCTGGCGGGGTAGGAAGCATCATAATGAACCCAGAGCCCACGTTAAAAATTCTGTCGGCTATTAGCAATCTAAGATAAATCCTGCAAGTAGCGAGTACCTAAAGAGTCCAGTTTGTAGGAATACCCATGTTATGTTATGGTCTTTTTTGATCTTGATTAAATTCTTAAAAATTAAATTGGAAAGTCTCTGTTCTGCCTCTCTCTGCAAAACCGATTCTTGCATTCAATTTCTGTGCCCGCAAACAAACATTTCAATTTTAAAAACTTTCATTTAGTTTTTTCTTGAACAATTCCAGCTTTACAAAGTTTTGTTGGCGTTGCAGCCAAGAAAAAGTTTATAAGAAACATAAAATTACCTTCGACTGATTCTGGAGGTGGTCGCATGAATGAATGGTTATTTCCTGCCAAACAAGAAACCTTCAAGCAAAATCCTTCTCATTTTTGAAAAAAAATTCGACGTCACCTTAATAGCATTCCCGCCACAAATTTAATCCCACTCTTTCAATTTCTGATATTGAAACCTTCTACCATCTTCCATATCAATTTTTTGCATCTTGAGGAAAAAAAACAAAGATATATAGTGACATTTTACGGAAAAGACGTCCCACGGATGGTAATATGTAGGAAGATTTGAAAATTAAGCAAAAATTGGGCAATCGTAAAATTATAAGATAAGGAATCTAGATGAGTTCATCTAACTAAATTTATGAACCTGTCTATAATTACCAAAAGACCTAATTTAAATGAAGACATTTGTAAAGAAAAAAAAGTCATTTAACAATTAGTAATTTAGAGTTCGAGGTAATTAATTCGTCGCCTGTCGATAGATAATTGCTTTTTCATCGCAAAAGTGTTGCTTCAGAATGAGCTAGAAAATGGATAAATGATTATTTAACGGTTTTCTATCCAGGTTAGGTTAGAATAAAAATAAAAAAAATTGTAATAACTTTCACTCTGCAAAACAAAATTATTAGGATTTGAAATATGGCTTTAGAATGTTTCTTTTGAGGGATCAAGTTTAATTCGAATCGAGAAAGATAACGTTTTATTAACAAAAAAAAAGATTTTTGACCGCCGAAAAAAATCGATTGGACAACTTACTAATAACTTAATTTAAGAGCATGATCATTATTTATTACATTTTTTATTGCCATATATTGAATAAAAAGTATTTTATCAAAATGTTATAAACTTTTTTTCATAAAAGTTTCAAGAATGTTCGTGAGAAAACCGTACAAGCATAAAATTTGAGAGATTTGCACTTATTCGTAAGAAATTTAATCTTTATTTGCTTTGGCCTGATATTGACCGTTTGAATGTTCTTCCTTGTTGCCACGGTTGTTGAGTTTTTTACACGCTTGAGACAACTATAAAATTTAAGATATTAGTTCGTGTTAAAGGTAGCACAGCTGATTGTTGAAATATTTTAAAGCTACTCGACGTAGACATTATTTTTTTTTTTACGAAAAGAACAACATATCAAGAGTATTTTAATAATACTGTATGTACTGTATGAATAAAAATCATTTATGATTTTCAAGACATTCTCAGGCCTAATTTTATAAGAATGTAAGCTTTTTCCAAAACATAGAGTATGAACTATTTTACAAATGGCATAATGTTACTGTTGATATATGAACAGAATTTGAATTTCGGATCATTTGAACAGTGAAAGTATTTTGAAAATAACTCTTCGTAACCAGTTTTTTTTTTTTTTAGGAAATGTACATGAAATGTCTTCTTTAAATTCTTTATCATAAATTTTCACCATTTTGAAAATATATGTAAGTCATTGAATGATTGAATGATGTAATGATTTACATATATTTTTAAACCCTGATAATTTTTTTTTTTAAATTAAAGTTTTAAAACCTTAATTTTCACTTATTTTTGAGATACAACAACAATAATAATATCGCTTTTAGGGAACAATAACGACGACTTTAAGAAAAGACGTGGTAATTCCCACTGCCAAATTTTTCTATCTCTTTTTGAATTTTATAATTTGAATATGAAAAAAGGATATAAATTTTCAACTATCCTTTTTTCATACGAAAACAAATTGATATAAATATTGAAACCATCTTAAAATCATCATTTCAATACATCTCAATGATTATTTAATGATGCTTTAATGATGATTTTAATATTTATATCATTTCGTGTCGTATGAAATAAGTTCATATTCGTATGAAAAAAAGATCGTCGAAAATTTATACCTATTTTTTTTCATATATTCAAATTGTATAAGAATATCGAAAAAGATAGAAAAATTTGGCACAGGGAATAGACGATTATTGGCGCTGGTAAAAAAACAGGCCGGTCACTGCCTTTTTTGATACCTTTTTCCGAATCGTCTGCTTATTTATTTATGAAAATTTCAAAACAACTTAAGCAGATTAAAAAGTTAGTCCGTTTGGTTTAAATTGTAATCTGTGAATATTATAAACTATTTTGATTTTTAGTAGCTTTATGAAAGCTAAACTGAGGGATTAAAATTTAAGAAAATAAGGGTGGACCTAATATTAATCCTAAAAGTTTGGACTTTTTAAAGTAATTTTTTGTGTGTGTGTGTTTTAAATTCGTTTTTGAACGGTTTTTGACAAAAACATTCACCAGAATTAACACTTGGACCCGTTAAACCCAATTTCATGAAAACACTATTAAATAGACACTTAATATACATTATAAATTACACCTAATGAAGCTGTAGCCATACATAGATTTTTATTAAATGACCATCAACATTAAAATGATCCGTTTTGCTTTCTTTATCATTTAATGTAATCTAGTTACGTCTGTCTTAACGATTATGATATGGAGTATATCATTTAAATAATATCATTACTGTCTATTATTAAGGAGCATTAAGCATCTCGCACGTTTCTTTAGTTTTTATAACGCGACTTTTAACTTCTTGAAAATGCTCTTCAAAGTCTTACTCCGTTATTCCTTTTGTTAAAATGGTGCTTTCATTTTTTTTTCTGAGATAAAAAAAATTATAAAACGACGAAATAACCGAATAACGCGTGCGATGACGTCAAATTGATCGTCAGTGATACCGAACAAGAGATATAAATAGTCTTGAACGTGTTTTATTTATATTACAAGTTCATTTAATTAATATCATGTTTAAACAATACTCCGGTTTATTTGATACAAAAAGGTATTAATAGCCTTTCTTTCATGAAAAGTCATGGCCCATTTTCAAAATGAAATTTTTGTAGGTATATCCAGCTATACGGTGTGTACAATGAAAGTTTCCTCACAACGAAGCTTTTATGTTTGTTAATTGGCATTGTCCGGGGTTTATCGAAAGATCACTCTATGTAAAACTTAATGAATTAATTCCCGTGTTCTTTAATTTTTTGTGGCGATGTTATTTTAGTGAAATTGTTGTAGGTGTTCGAAAAATTTGGTGGATCTGATAGAAAGAAAAACGATGGCGGCTTTCCTTTTGATTTTAAAGTTTGATTGAAGAAACACGTGTTTGTTTCGTTTTGTTTATTTATTTATTTTAATTGTTGATTAAGTATTTTAATTTCGTAGCCAGATCTGTGACGCCCAGGAAATTTACACACTCCATCACCCAAATTCACAGCTTATTAAGGTTTTTCACCGCGGTAAGTGCTTCGGCGTTCCTGACATTTTTCAAACGTCGGAAAATTTTGTTATAATGGGAGTTTCTTATATTATACCGATATTTGTAGAAATCTTTTTAGCCACTCCTCGTTATAAAAAAAAACGCACCGCCTTCCGATTTGTAAATGAACCTGGTTTGTAGCCCGAATTTATATTTTTATGAATGAAGTTGCTAAATATCTAAACTTTGCTTTTATTTATAACTAAAAGTAATTCATTATTCACGGTAATAGAATCTGCACAGTGGGCCTTGTTATTAAATATCAAATATAAATTCGAGTGATATATGATGTTTTAAATACTACCTCCGGAATTTTATTTCGAAATGATATGATAAGAATCGTGGGCTGTAAAGTAGCAATTATGAGACCTGCTTCTGGCCCCGATCGGTAAAAGATTTCAAAATACTGCACACGAGCTGCAGATACCACTCCCTCCTCCAGGGCTCCATTTGCCTGATTTTCCCCTCGACGATATTTATTTTTCGTTAAATTCCCGTTTAGCATCCGCAACTCGCCTGTAGGTTTTTCGCCTCTTGGGAAATTTTGCAGGCTTTTAATTAATTAATGACTTCTAATATTTAAAACTCTGACATACCTTGAACCACATTTCGTGGCGTATAATAAAATAAACGGGTTTCAATTACAATTTTTTATATTCTTTAATTGATCGGTGTAGGAGAAGATGCCACGATTGTTTAGGAACATTAAAAATGAATACGCTAATTGTGCCACAGTCATGAAAAGCATTCTTTTTTTTTTTAAATTTTCAAAAGTGCAGTTGTCATCGTTTCTCCGTGGGTGCTTTCAGAAAATGAATCGTTTGTCTGATTTTTTAATTAACGAATTTTTCACGTAAGAAGCATTTTTAAATTTTTTAATAATTGATCCCACCCGCAAAGATCGGCCTGATTAATTTATAAATCCGCTTTTTTATCCATCTAAACAAAAGATTATTAATAGCTTGGTAATGAAGACGTCAAGTATGTTGGAGATAAAACTAATTGAGATGCGATTATTGAATTAAGAGTTGCAAATCATGGATCAGATAATGGAATTATATCATGGGCGATTTGTTGGGGGAGTGGGGCCAAATTATAAATCGATGTACCCCCAGTTTTATTAATAGTTCTCTCCGCTGTTTTGCAGCCTTAGTTTAAACTTTAAAAATTTGAAGCTATAGACGAAGTTGGCGAACAGTTAAACCTTAGTGTCACCATAGTTAAACCTTCGCAAGCTTTCGAAGATGTTCGAAGGTATTTACACTGTTTTATGATAAACTATATGACGTCATATGGGTAATTCTAGAGTGTAGGAAGAATTTTGTAGCTTATCAGAGCAAAGATTGAGACTTTCTAAAGAATTTCGAAGGTTTTCGATCCGAATTTTGGAGTAATGTAACATTTGAAATAGGACTCTTCATCTAGGTTAGCCACAAGAAAAGAAGCTACAGGGTAGCCGTGCCCTTTGTAGCAAACCATTACGGTAAATAAATGATGTTTTCCAAGAAATGTTCCATGAGTCCCATCCACAAAGATCATATTATATCTTCTGCTTGATTTAATGTCTTTCTTTGCTGCTGTGATTGAAACCCTAAGACAAAACGCTCACTACTTTCATCTTATATCAAAACTGAATCGTGAATTTCCCGCAGTTCTAATTTAAAACTTTCTTTTTCATGTGCAGACTTCCGCCTGCTCCTCTTTATTTTTTGATTCAGGTTAATCACAGCTTTTTTCATATAGAAATCATACCAGATTGTCTGTGGAGGAGTGATTCCAGGTTGTCTACGTTGAAGTAGATCTGGGTAGAGTACGTAAGCTCGCGGCATGACTTAAACAGATCTGGCGTCAATGCTGACTCAAACATTTCCAGCAAAGCGCATAGTTAATTTTTTAATTCTCTTCGATTCCGGAACTCTTAAACCGCAGTAAATCTTTCGCTTCTTTCTGATCTGATCCAATTTCAAATTCAATGAAATCGTGATACACGCCCCACGAAGTCCAAAATTGTCTCTTACTTTGAAACAATAAAAAAAGAACCGAACTCGATCGATTAGTATCTAATCAAATTAAACGAATTAAAATCTTTAAATTTTTTGCCCCCTTTATTATTATACTTACCTTTCTCTTATTAAATACTCAGCGGCCTCCTATGGCATCAATTAAAAATAAGTAACCAAAATATCATGAGAAAGTCACGTTTCCGAAGATTAACATGTCAGACCTCTGGAAAAAAAAAATTAATCGATTATTATTCGAATTTAATTAATCCAAGTTTTATTCTTCGCCCACACTTTATCAAGATCAGCACAAGATTTTTTAATGTGATTCCATTATCTGATCCATGATTTGCAACTCTTAATTCAATAATCGCATCTCAATTGATTTTACCTCCAACATACTTGACGTCTTCATTAGCTTAGCTTTTAATAGTCTTTGAAAGGATGGGGTCATTTTGCGGGAGTGAAAAACTTTTTCAAGAAAATTTGTTTCCTCGATTTTGTTCAGCGTTAACATTGAGCAAACGGCATTAATGGTCAAAGTGCATTAATATGTTTTTACTTGTGACGGCTTCTTTCATGCCGTCTTGCCTTGATTTAAATTCATTAAATATTTATTAAATTTTTGTAAAGTTGTTTATTATTTCTTTTCAAGACAATAAAACAAAACAAAAAACAATATGGAAGCTGGAAAGTGTCGAACACCGAACATTACTGAAGAGGATGGACAATATTGTATTTGTTGGAACGGAAGTTCGCAGAAAAAAACAAAGAGAAAAGGGATGAGTCCTCAGCAGCTTGAAAAAGACTTTGTTGATCAAGACAAAATATGAAAGATCTTCGATGAATGAAGATGTGGACCGTTCGAAAAAGTGGTCCCTGGCTTGGAGCTGCGGCGAAAGCTTCGAAATCAAAACCCAATCTCTTTTACAGTGTAGCCTCAATTTGAAACTTTTACATCTTTAATTTCTGACACGAAAATTTGGCATATATTGATTACTTTAATGAAGCTCTCGTTTCTCACCGTGAACTTAATCCTCGGATTTACATAAAAATCAAAACTATATAATCCCCATATCAATCGATTTATTGTGCAATATCGCATTCCCCAGAAGGTCAAATGATTATTAACAAATGAGTCGACTCGTTCGACATCATCTGCTTTATAATTCATCGCAACAAAAAAGCGGCTTCGAAAAAAAAAACGCATACGAGTACTTATATGCAAAAGGTTAATTTACAAAGAATGTACGTTTAGTGCCGGGGTCACGTTTGAAATTTTTTTTTATTTTTGAATGGTGCGGCTTCGGGACAATGGCTTAGTTCTAAACAGATTTAATTACCTCCGAATATTTTCACGGTCGTAAATGCTCTCGGTAAAATTTCAATCGTGATTCTTATTCTTCTCCAAAGATGGTTACATTAAAAGCCGCGCTGATCTTTATGCCTCGCTCTTCTCGTCCATAAAAAAAAATTCAAAAAAGAATTAACACGGAATCGATTTGTAGTAGGAGGAGAAGGAAAGGGTGGGTGGGGTGCTCCATACCCCGGAAGACAAGCAACTAAATTACAACTTTGCGATTAAAATCTGCGATGGGAAAAAGAAACATGAAATAGGTACGTACCGTAAAAGAAAAAAAATGATATATGCCTTCATTTAACGGATCCTGGCACAATTTTTCTTTGTTGGATAGTTTTCATATATACTCTTTGACTTATTAAAAATACAGTACGCTGGAGAATTAACATTACATTTTTGTTTACAAAGTATTTACACGATGTTACAATTTAACACGCGATTTGATCTCTTTTTGTTTATTAATCGAGGTCAAAATATTATCAGCCCGAATAAACGAATAACGATAACAGCTGGGCCTAATTAGTGAACTCTCGATTTATTAACGGGGAATAATTAGTCGATGTTAATTAAATGTAAAGCACTTATTATTGAGCAAAAATGTAGGAGCTGTAGGTTAACAACTGGCCCTCCATAGAGGTACATAGATCAGATGACAGCTCAATTAGCTTGGAGAAAACAAATCACAACTCAGCAGTTTGCACGGTACAATCAATCTCTTTCTCATGGTTCGGCCTTACTAAATATTCATAATTCCATGATTCATTCAGCTTAATTATTTTTCTGAGAATTGGAATTTTATAGTTTTCCGAGTTTGAGTGAATTATCAGATTTCAATTGGTTTCGATTGGCGATTAAGATGTGAGGATCGATGAACAATAGTTTGGGGAGCAATGCGACTTCTATAATTATTTGCTATGTTGACAATAGACTTTTGCGAAGGCGCGCTCTGCGGAGCTAGTGGGAACCAGGGGAAAATGCTTGCTGCAATCAAAATAATCAACAACTTCTGGAAGTTGAAGGGAGGTAAATATGTTGAAAACACGCTGTTCGGATTCACAATAAAGTTTTAGCGGCAGCTTTTCCGTTATCCACAGTTGTGCCTAATAGCATCCATCTTGAGGTATCAGACACAATCTCTTCTGCTGGAGCTCTGCAGGCATTGATTTTTCTCAATCTGACTATCCTTTACTTTTTTTCCAAGTAAGGCAATGGTGCACTGTATCTGGATTCCATTACTCACTCTCTTTTTTAGCCATGTAAACAATTTCTTCTTACATGGCTCTTTTGTATCTTTCTTTATTCTTTCTGGTCTTTAAACTTCCGTAGACACTTAATCTGCAGACGCTACTTAATATGTAGATAAGAGCCTTACCTTTGTGACGGCAATGCCATTGTAACTGGCGCATCCTCAGAATCATTTTGTGAAGCTTAAAAACGCACGGAAGAATTTTAGCTGAGAACTTTATTCAATTATCCTTTTAACACCGCCCAAATTAAAACGAAACCATAATTTCGTGTTGGCTTTTGTTACCATGAGAAAGATCCCAATTCTTGATAGACAAAACACTAAGGAAGTCAGTTTTTTGTTCATTAATTCTTTTATAACATAATCAAACAAGTAAGAGAAACTTAATCTTGTTAGGAACATTTTTATGACCCCTTCAATTAATTATTAACGGCTCGAAATAGGTGCAGCTTGATGTCAGCAAAAGTTTTCCATGTTAACTCATCCCACTCGCATGTCTTTCACTTCTTCTATTCGAACCTGAAAGATCGATACCGATATACGAGCATTATAAATTTTAAACTACCCACTAAGGTTCAAACTCTTTCCGGATTCTGATAATTCAATTAATTTTTTTACGATCCCTCTTGTTATATTCTCCTCCGCCGATTTTTATGAAGATGACTCAGTTAAACGTTAACCGACAAAGGTATCAGCAATGTACGCCGATAAGTCTAGGCAGAAAGATGAGCAGAATATAAGTTAAACCGGTATTGTAGGTACTATTATGTCATAAATTTTAAAACGATAAGATTAATTTTCATAAATTCTTTCCAGGTATGGGTAACTACTAAATGAAGTTCATAGGTTATGTTTGTATAGTCGAGGTTGTTAACTATTTTATGAATGGGCAACGAGAGTTTATTCGCAATAAATTCGTTTACTTTAGAGGAAAGCAAGTTATATTGATTACTTTATTTAAAGATTTTTTTTTAATATATTTTAATAAGCGCACTGACGTGTTACACTCTAGAAAATTTAAAAGTATCGCGGTCCCGCTAGGCGTGTTTGAAGTGTTTATGCGATATGCTTTTGGTACAAGGCGCCGGCAAAGCAATCGACGAAACATGAAATCTTTGCTCCCTACTGGGAAAAGCACCCCCGCCGAATCGGACCATGCCTGTTTTATTCAAAAATCAATCAAGTATGGCCGCGTTTTCATTAGAATAAAAAAAAGAGAAATAAAATTCATCGAATGATCAAATATCTGCTGGAATATGTCAGTTCTTTACAAATTAAAAGAGTATATCACTCCGGCATGCCGCTGTAATCTGGTTTTTTTCCCCCGCCATTATATTCCTACCGCGTAAAATTTAATACTCGTTTTAAATTTGCCTTAAAGCCCTAATGGCATTCCTTTTAATCAATATTTACAAATCAAGACAATGATCGTTTAAGTTTTCGTGCCTGTTTAGACGGATATCGGAATTTATAAGGATTGCATGGGTAGATCGAAAATGCAATAAACACGAAAACGGGTGAAATAATAACTCCAAAAGGTCAATTCACACTATCCTGTCAACATAATCATCATGACTGTGAGATGGGATATGAACTAACCTTTGACGTAGACTAGGCCGTTTCGATGATAGATTGAAATCTGAGATGGAGGTTGAAGGGTTGGATCAATAGTCTAGCCATTATCATGTTTTACTTTAACAGAAGTGACGGCATCATCATTACATTGCGTTGTACCTTGTAACTCGCTTTGAAAAAAGCAACGGTCGAGTTTATTAGTTTTTCTTCGGTTGAACAACTGCCGTTTGGTAGTGATTTGTCTGCTTGATGTCCATAAATGGTAAATGGCAATTTTTTTGTACTGCAGTTTCTTAATTGAAACTCGAACTTTTCGAAATCAATTCTTTCTAAAATATTTCAAAAGATACTCGGTTTTAATGGGTAAGTCGGTTGCTTGATCGAGACTGCCTGTGAGTGTCTATCGGATGCCGGACTTTTGTTTTTACCGGTCAGCACTATCCACTAAAAAACTACTAAGGTAAAACCCCCAGTTATTGACCAAGCACCAGTCACTGATCAGGCCATAAGCTAAACATGTTTACCTTATATGGATAACATGTTTAGCTTGTGGCCGGTCAGTCACTGGTGCTTGGTCAATCACTAAGTGTTTTACCTTATAAGTATACTAATAAGCCGTGGCAACTCCTTCTTCTTCCAAGATTCTTAACATCCTAAACTTCCAATATGCGAAATCCTTCCCATCGAATGGAGTTATTCCGTATTTCTTTTCGGCCATTCCGCAACGGGCAGCTCCACAATCCGTAAAAGCTTTTCAAAAAATAAACTTTTCAAAAACAAAGGCTTCCAAAATAAAACATGTATCATTCCGCTCTTAATATGAATGATTATCTGGGCCCATAACCTTTAGGAAAAACGCGATCTGCAAGGACTCTAGCAACGTCTATTCAAAGCCACCTTAACATCCACATGTTTATGTTACGTTGCACAATTTTATGGACCCTCGTGACCATCTTTGGGCGCCATAATCAACCCTTGCATCCGTGCTTCTTCTTTAAAGGCTAGCTCTGCGGTGGAGGTGAAAGATCATAATAGCTCTTTGCACCATAACGACCGCGAAAAATTGTCACTGAATCTTTCAGTCTCGATACGATTTTTGAGCCATGACGACTCCCTACGAGTTGGAGTGCGCTTACCCTCAATCTTTTCCTTCATCATCAGAAAACAATGTGATACTTTTTGTTGCGGAGAACATAGCCCCAACATACAGCCTTGCATCCCTGATGTCATTTATTTCAAACACAAGAAAAGAATTGCAAATCATATCATAAGTAATTGCCATTCTTTTTTAGTGGTTCCTTTCATGATTTAGGCTTTTTGAATAGATTGGCATTAGCGATTTTATCCCTGATTATTAAAATTCATGCGGGTTCTTCTTGCTCTCAAAATTCCCAAGGCGAGTCCAAATCCGGCTACCCGATATTCCCTCTTAAATAACGTGATGCGGTACTTCTTTTGCGCATGAGCATAAATTTTGAAAGTCCACTTTCACGGATAATCGCGTATGGCATAAACATTTGTTTACAACTTTAATACTAACGCGGATTATCGCAGTTAAGTGTCATGTAAACAGACAGTTATTATGTTTCTTTATGCTGTTGCAATTTGCAAACGAATGGTATTGTCATGCTCGAGTTCGTTTCAACTAACCCTATTCATCTGATACTTTTCAACTTTTTTTTTTCCTTCCCGCGTATTCATCGCAAAAATAATTATTTAATGCCGTGTAATCTAACTATAATTTGCATTATTCCGATTTCCCTTTAGTAAGATTAATGATTTCGGGTGCTGTATTTCTCTTTAAGCTTTAATAGATCATTAGTTTTCCCTTCGAGACGAAACATCCTGAAGTATTTATTACATCACTATATTCAGATAATATCCCCGTCAACAATAGTAATTGCACTAATCACTCCTACTACAAAAACCGCAATAAGGATTTTTAATATTGCTAATAAATTCTATAATGAGATTATTTACAGAAGTGAATTTTTAATAATGTCATAAACTCATCAATCATGTCGCGTATTCTTTATTTGGATCGGCTGAATTATCTGTCATTTGTTTCTACTCCCGTTATCTCGAAATGGCCAGTAAAATGAGATTTTAATCGGCCGTAATTTACTATACATGGAAGGGATATCGGTCGAGACAAAATTACAAAGGAAAGCAAAAATGGCGCGACAATATTTGCAATATTTCTTGTTATATAGGACATCATGACCTGGTCTTAATTGGAGCAAAAAAAAAGTTGATAAATATTGTTTCCCCAGAAGAGGCATAATTATGGTACATTTTGCACTTAAATCTACATATTTTTAAACACTTTTTAACAAGGAACATAATTAACGATCGTAGATAATGGTACAACTGTATACGTGATAAGTATAAAGAAACAAACTAACCTTACTTGGTTGACATGATTTTTCTTTTTAACATTTTAAAGACTGGATTTTTATCAAATGTATTTTTTTCATTTATTTTATAATTTGTACTGTGGAAATGAAACAACCATGGCCAAAGATCGGTCGAAAATTCGCTTGCGACTTTTTTCTTTCCTCTTTTCCCTAGTGCAGACAACTTACTGAAGTCTTCGTTTTGGAAGAGCGATGTAAAGGCTTTTCTAGCTAGTAGGACTGAGTCTCCGTTTGATTCTGTTATAAGTGCATCTTTCTCCACTTTTGGGATGTATACTCCGCTACTGGCAACAAGCTCTACCTGCAACAAAAAAAATTAATAAACGAATGAAGATTAATATATTAATTTATTTTGTTCTGTATAATATTATCTGAGTTTCGGGTCTTTGCATGGACTACGAAGAAAAATCCGACTGATTTCATCCTAAGATTCAAAATCAGCCCTAAGGTTTAACTTATTTCGTAAGGCTAAACCTTTTAATACTTTTATTTGTTTTACAGTATTAATGACTGGATCGTATACTACAAATACTATTATCGGCTCTTCGTGGTTCTTGTGTCAAGATTCTAGAAAACATGACTCGATGGCAAGACAGCCGTTTTTATTTAACAGATTACCTATCAGTAAATTTTTTAAAGTCTTTTTTTATCCATGACGATGAGAAAAAATACGACCACAGAAAGTATTAAGCGTGGATTTCAGGTGATAACATTTTTATTGACTTGGACTTTAAGTACGCGATCTTCAAATCGATGGAAAGCCATAAAATGATAAATCACTTTAATTTATGTGTACGAACTATATTTTCTTTGCAATGTCGAGCTAAATGAGTAATAATGCGAGTTTCATGAAATAATCGTGGGTAGTTGCAGTGCCCTGGATTGGTAGCGAAAAAATTTCATTTTCTCGTTCCACGAACAGTTCTTTAGATATCTTTACTTAAGATCTTTATTGTAAAGCTGTCAACGGTCTAAAAAAGATAATATAGAAGTCGCTGAAATTTATCAGTTGCGCTAGTCACGCTTCCGAGTTTATTTTCTTTTTTTTAATTTGGGATCTTAAACTCTGATAAAATGATTGAAGCACTGATTAATTGCTGCCGCTTATATTAGACAATAGTCGATCAAAGAGAATGGACAAATATGAGCAGACTTCTAATTACGAGTCGGGATGATGTTAATCGCTCATTGTTTTTATGTTAGAGTGTGCTAAGAATGAAAATTGTGATTAATCTTGTCATCGTATTAGGCAAATGAGTACCTCCGATTGATTATAAATAAGTGACCTTAACACAGAAATATACGTCTCGTCGTTTTCTTAATGGTAACGTTTTTTAGGCATCTTTAATTAATCTATCAGGGAGATTCAGAGGTTGCGCGGGTTGAAGGTTTAACGAGAGACAAAGTAGGTGATTGGAGGTGGATGAGCTACAATGCAAGCTCTTTAGTTTTAACATCTTCTAGCTGATAGGCTTAAGTCTTTCTTTATTTTGCATTTTTCTCTTAGTAAGGTAGTTTATGTTTGTAAAAATGAAGCTGCGAATTGATAATGGTTTTATGAAAGCTTCCTCCAACAATTTGTCTAAAATAGACATGTTCATGGTAATAGAAATGGCGGACAAAATTAATAATTGAACTTCTACTCTTACATTAAGAAGTAAATGTTTTCAAATACTCCTGAATGGAGTATGACAGAATTGCAACGATACGAACTGATAGTTCTTTGTGGTCATGGACCACAATTATTTGGACGATGCGTCTGGGAATGTTCCGAACTTCCTGTCTTCATGCTCCTGTTCTTTTTCCATAAAAAGTTTTTTTACATTTTAAATTTTATGCAAGTTTCCTATTACTTTTACAAGCTTAGCAAATAATATCGAAGATAAAGTTGTTGGACAATCCAAAAGTTTTCGCTTTGACACAATAGTGCCCATGAGATTATGATCGACTCATCTGGTTGCATTATTAACTTAATCTTTTTTAAAAAGCCCGCCAGAATCAGTTTGCTTTAAAAAAAATCCAATCTATTCAAATAAAAATCTTAAAACTATTTTCACATTTTTTAGAACACATTCAGCTTTAATAATCTAAATTAAAAAACCAAATTCTTTGTCGGTAAAATTAAAAGGCTTTCAATTCGATACCCATAATCGTCTTTGGCTATTCCATTGAAAGTCCCTGAGAAGTTCATAAATTGAAATTTTAAAAATAAAAACCAATCCGAGTACTTTTAACCCGAGATGAAGGAAGTAAAGCCTCGAGGGAAAAGAAGAATGACAAAGTTCAGATTTACATGTTTTGGAAATAAAAATGAGATGGCCCCGTCTGTGAGCTGCCATTAAATTGACTCTTCACCACGTTTCTTAAACAAAATTATTTCGTGCTGAGTGGATGCTGGCTCCATCTTTCCATTTGATTATAGCCGTGTCAAATCGCATCAGCCTTTATGGATTAGTTCCACTTTTGATCCCGTAATGAAAACTTGTCCTATTAAATGCACAAAATCCTCCCCGAAATGTGTCGTCCACGGAAATGGAACGATTTAATTACTCCGGTGAAAGTTAACGCTTGAGCACGAACTTTTCAGCCGATTCTATAAATTTCAATTAAATATGACAGAACCCTCTTAATGCTTTCATACCCGAGCGCAGGAAGTGAATAGGATATGTTTATTTAATCGGTTCTTTTCCGAATCATAACGCCTTTCCAATGCTTAATGAATCTGCAAAGCGGCATCATTAACTTTCTATATAAGGCGCGTCTTATAGATTTTCTTCACCCGATGGAATATGAATAATTAGTTTGGATTTTTGGCACCATCTTCAATGAGATTTTAATTGGTACCGTTTCCTCGTTGAATTCTTGCAGTATTCTTATCTTGATAACGTCTTCCTTTTTTTTTTTTTAGTGAAAATATGAGATCACCCACGAACCGTTTTGTAAAAATGGTATAAGTTTCGTAATTCATTGCGGACAGGTCATGAATTTCAATCACACCATCTTCGTGTTGGTCTGCGCGGACCGAATAAAAATGCGCCCATCATATTTGACTGACTTGCTACCATTTTTCAAAATAATTAAATTGACTCTTCAACCATTTAATTTGTTTCGTCGACCATTTTGAAGGATGTTGTGTGAGCGAGAATGATTGCAATTCACTTGACAGCCTTTTGCTCCAAGCATTATCTCTTAAACTTGTAACGATATTTTCTCTTTTATATATTCAATTATTGTAGGTTGACTCTTTTTAAGGATGATCGTTTTCTCTTCCTGAAGTTTGAAGGGTATTAATGGTTGTGGATCGGGCATCTGTTTAAATATGGAAAAGTCTTTCGGGTTGTTAATCCATTTGAAGTCGCGCGGGAGGAAACATTTAGATTCTTATAGAGAAGGTGCATCGCTTCATGATTGTATAAGTAAAATCGGTTATATCATGGATCGTTTTTGAGATTTAAACACCTGTGTAATAAAAAAAACTTCATTCATAAAAAAGCCAGCGATTCGCCGTGTTTGTCAAACGTGAAGATTTTTATACTTCTAAGGAATCTTAACTGGAATACCAAATAGTTTTGTTTTTTGAAGTTTATTACTCTATCAAAATTTTTCTTTTCGTTTTTATGTTTGATTTTTTTTCCCAGTCGAATTTTTTATGCATAAGTCTTTTGAAAAATTATTGTTCGTTCGATTCGAGTTAATTGTGATTAGGCCAAAGTTGATCATGACGACTAATGGAGACGTTGAGACTGGTGTCAAGGTTTGTCGATTGTAATCGTGTTTGGATGGAGCTTGTTAGCTGCTAAATAGCAGATATATTGGATGTATTTCTTTTTTTGTTTTTCCTCGGACAAAAAGATTTATCCTATCAATATATCTTTGTTCCAAAGTCTGAATTTCGAATCTATTGGTTGTCTTCTCGGCACTTTATAAAGGCTTTCGTCAAAAGTGGCACAGTGACACACGAAAAGGATCCCGTGAAGAGTGATGGTTATCGTTGCGCACTTTCTTTAAGAAGCATGAAAGAGGCGTTGCACTAAAGTTTGATTTAGATGTGTTCAATTGTAAGCAGCCATGTGCAGAAGGATCACACACAAAGACAACAAAAAGTCAACATTGCAAAAATAAGAATTTTGTAAAGAATAAGAATCCTTATTAAACTTCATTTGCAACCGAAACATCAGGGAGGTGCGAAGGGGAGGCCAGTAAAGAAGGCGATGCTGGCGGAATCAATTGCCAATGATGAACGGGATCGTGTCAAATTGCATGAGGCATCGTGAAGGAAACTCCCATCATCTTCTTTGGTCGTGCACCAAAGAGACTGAAGAATTCCTGGCAACTGAGCGGACTGATTTTCGAAAGGTCATTAAAGAAAGCAGCAAAATAAATAAGACTCAGGTAGAAAAAATAAAATTTTTAAAGGTTAGGTTAAGTTAACCTTCAGCAGTTAAACTCTATGGGACAAAGAGACTAGGAAGTCGAGCAAATAATCCTGTATGATGAACTCGAGATATGGTAGCAGGCTCAGAACTAATATCAGTCCTACTTAAAATATCGATTTCACTGTCGTGATCGTAAGATCTATCAAAAACTCCTTATCGAGTTTGGATCTTTTTTGATTAGAGCAAACATGCGGTTTTGCGTTTACCGTTTACAAGACTAAGCTACTATTTCTGCAGCTGTATTTATTCCAGTTTATTCAGTTCCTAAACTGGTAACATTTCACTACTCTTGACATATTAAAAAATACGACCGACGGTGCAGACAAGTAGAACAAGAGGAAATTGCTCAAACAATTGTAAACGTCAAAACATTTGCAAAACAAGGTTTGTTTTTTTGCAGGAAACTACACTGAAAAAAAAATCGTACTTGAAAAGAAAGTCAAAAAATTATTTATTAAAATGTTAACAGTTCCAACCGAAGGTCGGTCAGTAATAAATAGTAAAAATGATAAACATAGTGACACAATTTTCGTGTTATAAAAACTTGTTGCATTTATCGGAAAGGATGTCTACATTATTGTCACGCCAGTTTCAGGGGTAATGATTCTTTATCTTTATCCAGCCAATTATGCAAAATCATTGCCAGGTTTTAAATTTCTTTTACCATTTTCCTTTAAAAAATTTTACGCGGCGTGTTCGTTTCATCACCGACGCAATCAAGTATAACGAATAAAAAGACATCACGCTGAGGATTGAAGACCGCTGTTGTCATCAGAATGGAATCACGGAATTTCCATGTTCTTTCTTCGTCCATTTCATAACATTCTTTTGTTTATTACATAGGAATCTGAGATTAAGATGTCTTACATCCAGGAGAACACCTACTGATCATTCGCGTGATCCGAAATCCTTAACTAATGAATGATTGAGATGGAATCAGAAAATCATTAAATTTTTTTTTCTCCCAACTTGTTCTTTCTCTCTCTTTGAAGACGTGAAGGCTCGTTATTCTAATTAATGATTTTCAACATTGAATCGAGTGTCGCAAACGATGTTAAAAACCACGCCGCCGCTCTCGTATCTTTATATCAGAAAGTTACTGCAAGGCCTTCGAAAAAAATAAATATCCTCAAGTGGGAAAACGTTGTAAAATGTGGTGAAACAATCTGATAGACATTTGACAAGATAGGAGAACAGTAGCTGGAGTTGGGTATACGTAAGCATCGGGCATCAAGTTTAATTGATACCTGTACCTTGCGTTGAACCTGAAATCGATCACAAATTGTAATTAAATACTTTAACACGTCTGACTTTGTAAATAAACCACATACTTACATGGCCTTCATTCATAAAAATATATAATCTTTCGATCTAAATTAATGATTTTTGGAAGGTTTTAATTAATAAAAATTAATTTTCAACTATGATTGATCTAAATCAAAATAGTGTTATTAGTAATCATTTTATTTAAAATTTTTCTTATTTTTGACTCTTCTTAAACAAATTTTTTTGAAGGGTTGAAATGATATTGAACTGGCCAAGTACATGTTTATTAGTCGAATTTTAATATTGAGAACTTGATTAATCGGTCCGTTCCAAATTACTAATATATATAATTTATCGTTTAATCGTTGATTTTGACACGTGACAGCTATCTGTCATAACATGACTTTACAAGCGGTTGGGCAACAACCAATTGTAACGTTTTCGTACTTTTACTTCCTTTGTGAATTATAATAATCATTAAGAAAAAATAATATAATAAAGTGTTATTACAAAGTTTGGCAGCTTCAAGGACAGATCATAATCTCCTGCTCTGATTTTTATTTTTATTTCTCTTAATTGTCAATTAAATTGTAGATATTTTGCGCGAAGAAATATGATTATTTTGCGAGAATCGTGTAATTTAATCGTGTACGTACTGCATTTTTTTTTATTTTTAAATATTGATGGAGAGTGGTTATGGGTTGTAAGGAATGAACCAGCATCACTTTGACTAATTGCGTCGTGCTTGTTTCTTTGGTTTTTCGTTTCTCAAGGTAAAAAAGTTGAAGATGTAGTTGGTGTTAGGGTTAAAAGGTTTTGTTATTGATTAGGTGCGTACAGGTAAATTATTTTTTTACAAATTTGTTTAAATTGGAGGAACCATGTGCGTTCGTTACAATATTCATGGAAAACAGTTTCCAAGTTTGGAAATGTTTCCCGAGGGCGTGAGAGAAGAAGTTCATTTTGTTTTACAATTACAACAGCATACAAAAGTCTCATTATTTTAAAAAGAAACCTAGTCCATGTCTTCTTGCTAGCGCGTTTTCCCAAATTTATAGAAAACGTTATTTTTATGTTTTTGAAATGTTATCTTCTTTAATGTTATGTTAAATTTAAAGAGATGAGGTTCGATCTGCTTCTGAGCTACAAATTCTATTATGAAAGGTTAATGAAATTTGCTTTTGTAAGATTAGGCTTTGCATATTTTTGTAACGTTCGAAGATTTCTTTCGTTCGATGACCTTTCTATTGAAAAAGATTTTTCAAAATTTGTGTACCTGACTTGGCCGGAATGGTCTGTCTTCATCTTACCCGTTTTTGTTCAAGTTTTTTTTAGATGAATTTAGTTGTGTTGAAGCAATCGCTTCGGATGGTCGTATCATTTTTTATTTAGTAAATTTTTTTAGAGTTTTTTACGAAGTTTCTAGGAGACTTCTATGCGTAATATGAGCAAAAAAAAATGGTTTCATAAAATTGCGTAAGTAGTCCATTTTTTTAAGTTATTTCAACTATTGGTCATTAGATATATCGGGAAAAGGATGGGGGCGAAATATGCCTTTTGCACCCCAGAAGATAGTTTTGCGTCTGACGGCGATAGTTCTCAATCACTATGTGGGGACTAAGTTTCCTGGTGGAAAAGTATAAAGAAATGCATATTATCAAAATTTTCACTGTCTTATACGAATTCGCTCACTCTTTTTAAATTTTTATATTGTCCGAATTTAAATGCGATCACAAGCCATTGCGGAACTTAACTCTACATTTAATTCTACTTAAAATTGATTAGATCCAATTCCCAATGACCAAACACCAAAAACCTGACTTCTATAACGACCACATATCTAATTTTTCAAACCTTACCGTAAAGAAACCGATTTAAAGTTGTTAAGATCCCACTATTTTAAACCCGAAGATAACCGGATTAGTTTTAAGAAAAAAAAATGAAATGGAATTTTTGTCAACCTAAATTCTTACAATCCTACAATTTATTAAAATTACAGCCATGATAAATACTTTTTTACAGTACCAAAAAAATAAAAGTAAACAACTATTAACGGTGCCAAATTACTCTGCCCAATTGAATATTTTTTGATTTCTTTTATATAATTGCAAATATCAGATAATTACCACAAATTTTTAAATGCACTCCAGTTAATGAGTTCACATATTGCAATAAACCTAATCTAGCGTGAGGTATTTTGGTTCTTTTTTTTTGTTAATTACCTCTTTATTTTCTGTTAATTAGCTTCTTTTAAAACTCCCTCAGATCATGATTTTGCGGAGAGATCATGCGATTTTTATATAGGGCACCTGTTTGCGTCAGTTGTGATTATTACACCGTCTGGACAGCGATAAAAAAACGCGGCTTTTATAATGACTTTCGCGTGCCTTCTCATATATTTTAAGACCGATGGACATTTAAACTGTGAGTTTGACCCCCACTTTTTAAAGGCAAACCACACGAGTTTAGGACTTGTTCACAATGTAGTCTCTCCTCCGACATACGGAAACCATTCAGTCCTACACAACACGAGAGAATAATGATATAGAGTGGTCATATAAATCCCGACAGGAATGTCAACCTGATTTACTCTCTTTTTTTCCTCCCTAGTTTTCTGGATCTAAATCATCATGTAGGTGTGGATGTAATACCTGGTATTCCGGTTATGAGAGTTTATGACGCACTACGCAGTCTGTAACTTAATACTATGGTGACGAAACGCAGCGTGAAATGGAGACCAGTTCAATTCCTATTCGGTGATAGATTTTTTGGTGGTAAGCCCTAAAAAAAAACGAAATCGTTTGATTCTTTTCGTTAAAAATAAAGCGTAATCTGCTTGAAATTTTTCGTCGTCTTCGAATCTTGAGAAAAACAACATTCCAACTGCAACGCAAATCAATTCAAAACAAAATTTAATACCGTCAAATAGGCAAAGATAACATGACAAGCTACCACTTGTTAGTTTGCGTGCGTTTACAGAAAGAGAAACATGCTCATTACTAAATTATGACAAATAAAAACTTTGCCGGCTTACAAAAGGAGGAAAAAAAGAAATTAATGTCATCACCCGAAAGTAGCTATTCAAATGATTGATTCGATACGAGATCGATTATTCGATTTTAACACGTTTTCGTTTAAATGTCCGATTAAAAGTGATCCAGATGAACATTTTGGAACCAATCCATCTTGATACGTGGGACAGCGGCTGAGATAAATTGTCGACATCGACTTTAATGTGAATTTTTAATATTGAATTAATGAAAAAGTAGTTACAGGTTTAAGTGTGATTTCGAAGGTGAAATTAGTCAAGAATTACGCTGTGTTAGTTGGTTCAAATATATCGTGGACATTATGAGACAAGTAAGTGGGGTCATATGTTTTCGGGATGAAGGAAATGTCTAATGCTTTCGGAAGCGGTATCCTTTTTGCGTGGAGGTTATTCACTGCATTCAACCGAAGATGTACCGGAAGACTTACAGTGGTTCTCACTTTTCCTTAAGGCAAAATAATAGGAATGTAGCTCCAGAAGTTGAGTTTTTAGATTCTCCCTTTTAAAGACATGTATATGACGGTGTACTTATAAAGTATTTCTGCTGATACCCCTGATTTTTAAAATTATCGACTACTAGATTCACTTGTGCTGTTTCACAATCTTGGGAGTTCTCGAGACGTGTTTGCTTTTTTGCGCGGCCTTCGACAAGAGTTACTACTCTTGTGGTCTGTGTCTGGGTGTAGGACAATTTTAATTTGCCGCTAGACCTCTGACATATTGAAGCATTTTAATTCAAACAAAGCTTCTCCACCTCTTGAACTAGCCTAAAAGAAAAATTGATGGAACGCTGAAAACTCATCAAAAACAACTATTTTTAAAAATCTTCACGAAAACCAGCAAAAGAATTCCTTCGGGATTTCAAATCGAAACCAATCACCTCATGCATTTAACTCATTACAAACGACCAGATTTTAAACATTGTAATTCTAAAACCACGACACTCAATCATTGATGCTCACCAATCGCTCGTTAAAACCACTTTTTTTCCATCCATAACATCGTGCACCAGGGAAAATTACGATTATTTATGACTATTGATAAAGTTTTGAGCTAATCCCATGCGCGCGCACTTTTACTACCGTAAATTGCTGTTTACTGAATAGTTAATGGATAGAAAAGTGATGATATTAGCGATGGATTACTTGTTAATAAAAATAATCGAACTTTCGATTAAATAAAAAGTAGTTTGTGGCCCGGGGCTGATTGTTACGATATCAGCTCATCCCATCCTTCCCGGAAAAAGACTTTCCGACGGTTTCCATACGCAACTGTCAATCAGTCTTTAAAATTTTAACCGGGAGCGACATTTATCGTAATTCGAGATTTATCTTCCGGTTTACGGACTAATTTTTTTTTCTTTTCCTCTGACAGATTCGATTTATCTAAGCACGATTCCGTTCTTTTAAAAGATTTGATTATAACCCTCCACCTGGTTTCATTGTAACGATTAAATTGCTCCATTATGAATGATCGTATATGTCCGTCATTTCCACATTAACATAAATTTCAAAAGGGGAAAAAAGGAAAAGGATTATAATTTATAAAAATCGAACAGAAGAAATCAATTTAAGGTGCAACAGGTGAACGCAAGAAAGCGCTGAGATGTCAAAAATCTGAATGAATAGTCACGCTAGCCATCATATTTTTTTCCCGAGTTTGCCAGCTGAATAGCTTTGAGTCGTGTATTTTAAATCCTTCGCCATTTATTCAAAAGAGTCTTTGTTTTCGTTAATAGCTTATTTTGGAAGGACGGGTCGCTACGTGAAGAGAGTCCGGTAGCTGGTAATTATCCATATCTCTCATCTAGTTCCCATAAACAACTCGAAGGAAATGTTGTACATTATCGACAATTTGCTGGCGTACGTTTGGCTAATTATTACGAGCAGGGGGCGTATATTTTAACGATATTCCTACTTTACGCGATAGTGTTCGGCCTTTTTATTATAAAAATCTTTTTAAGAGTTCCTCCTTTTTTAATGCTTTATTGTAATCGTGATTATTACCGCGCCGCAGCTGCTGCTGTTGCGGATAGGTTCGAGGTATTTATAAAGCAATTTACTTTTTTGATCTTTAACAGTGAATTTACTATACGATTACATGGTTTTTTCATTTTCGTAATTACAACCACATAATTTAAAATCATTTTAGTGCGGTTTAGTAAAAATCTTAGTAAGTTTCTTTGGCTCCAAAAATATTTGTGCAACCAACAATTTTTTCTAGCAAAACTTTAATTCCGGTGTTCAATGAATTATTTTTTCGATTTGTTATGAAGTGGTCCGCGGTAATTAGCACTACCAAACTTTTCACTGCCATACATGCATCATTAGTGGTCTTTAATGTAAGACCCATGAATCGCGCGGAGGATCGTTCAGCAGTGCTAATTACCGTAGATTATAAATCATTTCGAACATATTGACAAATTTCTATTTCCTTTACAGGGATTTTCTTTGGCTGCCGTCACCAGTCCAAGAATGCTTCAGTAGATCATCGAAGGAGTGGTCGAGGCTACTGTTACCGGTCCAGTTAATATCCAGGCAGGAGACAATAATTCAACATTTTGCTAAACGACTTTATTCAAGGAGTCTACAAATCATGCAAACAATGTTGGATCTGCAATTCAATGCTGGTTTTGAAATTAAATGGGTGAGTACAAAAGCCTTACTTGGCAAGGTCCCACTTGTTTTATTTTAAAGCGTAAACTTATTTTAATCGCTTTTTTCGAGTAGCGTTTTGATGGTCGATCTCATTATTTACTTGACTTCTGCAAACCTTTGACCGATGTCTTTGACAATTCGTTCTTTGAGCCGACTGTCTGAACAGCAGTCAACCTAATGCCGACTTCGGCACGAAAGCATTGTGCTCTTTTAGCTTATGAAGGCCGTTGCATCTTTCTTCGATGTCCTCATACCGATTTCGCCTAAGATTTTTATCTTCCATACCGACCAGCGTTCATTCTGTTCCAAAGGGGTTCTATAGATAGTTTTCAATAACTGATTCTTCCTTCTATGGAATCTTCTCGAATATATGCCTCGAGCCTGCTACGATTTTTTTAATGGGATATTCGTTCAGTAAACTCAATTACGCGATGAGCATTATTACAGACAATCTCAAACGGGGCAGTTAAAAAACGCTTTAAACTGGCAAAATCCATCATATCAAACTCGCCACAAGCACCTTGTATCATCCGCATTTTTAAAAAAAATACACTTATTGGAGTACATTAAGTTCATAAATTTTTATAGTACAACTTTAATACAATACAACTTCTGAGAAAATCGTTAAAAAAACGAGGAACTTTTAGTGTCATAGAAAATGGCAGTACTCTCGATCATTATTACCTGTTAAAGAACATGAAGCTAATGGCGGCAAACGTGTAGGAGACTAATGATCGACCTTGATGAATAAATCTTTAACGGTGACTTTAAAGAAAGAAAAGCATCGAGATAATAAAATTGTCATCCGGTCTCGTTATTTATTTTCTTTTATTCAACCACGGGAAATCTCGAGATTCCGGAAGTGTTGCCAGGATTTTTTTTTATTTTATGTTAAAATGTTTTTTTTTTGTTTGCGGTAACGGTTTTGCAAATTAACAGCGAAACTGCTATTCATCATATTTAGAACTGATAAGTATTACCTGAAGCTTGTATGATATATTAACAAGGCATTTTGCAGTTGCGCAGACAAGTTAACTAGAGCAGTTAGGATGGTATCTTCCTCACGTTATACCTTAAAGGCAACAGATTGCGAATCACAGCTGTTAGTGGAGTGATTTATAGCTAGAGATGAGAT
Source organism: Liposcelis brunnea (assembly GCA_023512825.1). NCBI lineage: Eukaryota > Metazoa > Arthropoda > Insecta > Psocodea > Liposcelididae > Liposcelis > Liposcelis brunnea. The sequence goes on from CM042073.1 coordinate 23,062,039, forward strand.
GATACCGTGGTGGTGGTGGTTTTGTGACGTTTGTTTTATAGGAGCAATCGATTTTCCAGCAGGATTTTAAAAAAGCAGTTGAAAGAAAAAGCAGGAATAGTAAAAAATCAAGAAGGTTATTATCAACACGAAGAGGTCCTGCAAAAATTTTTATCACTTTATCTGCAAGACTTCAGGCAAATGAAATGACAAGTTGGGAATGTAACTTTCTTCGCCATTGTTGTCATAAGCTGACAAATTCAAGCCATTATAGAAATAAATTTTTGTTACTAAAGCAGTCAGCGGTAGTATAAGTATTTACCAAATAATTGTATCGGCCAATACGGCGACTTAAATGGACATTGCATCGTCGGTTGCTTTGGCGGAATGTCGGCCAACGCTTGAACAACATCAAAAAAATTGACATCGCCACACTTTGGATCGATGTGACAATCAGTGCCATGTCTCGACTTCACCTTTTAGAGATGGTCGACAATAAACATGAGGATATCGCGTAGGAGATAAAATTAAACAAGAAAGATCAAATACCTGACGATTTAGAGAATGCCAGATCTGTTAGTTAATGTTAAACGTCCCATGAAAAATTAGAATTACTATAAAAGAACAATAAAAGTACGTGTCGACCATTCTTTTTAATGCAATCCAGTTCTAACGAAATTGAGAAAAAGAAATAGTTGAAAAAAAAGCACGCGACTAATAGAAAATGGCCTAAATCGTGACAAGTTTCAAACTTAATATTGTGATCCAATACGTTTTGACAATGTAATCGAAATTTGTTAACAATGAATTAGCCATCAGCTATCAATCTTTGTCGTTTAAAAAGCCGTTAAGAAGTTCATTGTTAAAGCAAACAGTTTAGCAATATTTAAGATCAATCTATGGATATGCGACCGATCGGAATATTTAACTTGTTGGCAAAGCCTTATATCTCATTTATAAGCAAATCTTCATTTAAAAAATTCATAAACGATTCTCATTTCAAAGTTCCCAGCGTATCTGTAGCATAGGTGAAAAATATGAGGTCAATCGTATTTCCATATAGGCAGCCGGCAAGTTGTTGAAAGGTAGAAAATAAATGACCGGAGATAGAAAATCATCAACTTAAAAAACGAAATAGATTATTGAAAAGTATTGATTACCGATCTACCGAGTTCAATATTAATAAGACAGAAAGTATGAGACATTCAATAAATAAGCTATTATGAATACGATTTGTTCGCCTGTTATGGTGGTCTCCCATTCTCACCGTTATTGTCGAATGTAAATTAGACGATATCTAAAACGGAACAATATCTAGGCATGATATCTAATCGAAAAAAAGAACGAGGTACGCCGTACGCACGAGTCCGAAGCACATGTCATCAAAAGATGAATAGGGTTTACATAAAAAGTGTCACGTTGTCAGAAACTATCTTAAAATGCTTTATACGGAGTGTCCGTTTGCCAGTTTTTCACACTCTGGCCCGAACCAACATTCCATCCGAAGCTTTCTAGCCCGATAGTTATCTGTTTATATAAATTTACTGTCTTTGATGCGGCCATTTGCCGTCACGATCTTAGCCCCGAGCCGGATATTTTTACTTAACCTAATTGATATTAATTATACTCGCGAGTAATTGTAATGTATGATTAAGAAACCGTAAATTGCAATTAAGGGAAACCAATATAGTACTTTCAGCTATTTTAGCTGTCATAAAAGGCAAAAATATCATCTGCAATTTCGCCTGCCACCTACGAATAAAAAAATATAGAGAGAAAAAACTCCAGTAATTTAAGATTGTCTGACTGCCTCTCAATTATGTTTTGAGGGGCCATCAGACTCGATTCGGTTCGTGTACTGTGAATAAAAACACAATTTTTTTTTTAATATTAAAGAATCGCTTACAGCGAGTGTAATTTCGAAGCGCATGGAGGCGTTTCCGTTCGGAACGTAGATAAAATATTAAGTGGCGGTGAATTCAGGAGTAGGAGTCAGCAGAATCGCATTACCATGCGTCAAATAGTAAAACATTCCAATTTTTTAAATTTGAAAAATGTAAATTTGATGATTTTTCATTACAGTTTAACGAGTACCCTTAGGGATCCATCGATGTGGAGTACAACGGCGCGTTAGGTTGAGTTTTGTGAGTGGGGAAGTTCGGGTGCCATCTTACCGAGAACCCACACGTTCTCTTTGTTTTTTAATCTCACGTAATTAGACATTGAGTAATATGGAACAATTTTTAAGGAAACGATTTTGTTTTTAGTCAACTTTAATTTTTCGTGTTTTAAAAAAAGGTCCAAGGGTAGAATGAATAATATTTAGTAGTCGTCGGGTATACAAATTAAGATGGATTTGCTACTAAGATACATTTTACCTGAGACTTGATGTTATTCTAAAGTTAAATGATTTACTGAACGAAGTAGGGGCTTCGAACCTTTTCTGGAAAGTGCAGGAAGGCTTGGTTTGCAAGTGCTCCTTCTTGCAAATGCTGCAAGGAGAAAACTGCCATGTATTGCTTAAAAACTTCATCATTTTTTCAGGGGTGGAATAGTTAATTGTAAGTAGTTTGGCAGGAAAAAGAGTATTTAAGGGCATAGGCAAAGTAGCTGCCTCCAAAAGCAGATACGGTCTTGAGTTGTATGGGGAAGTAAAGGGAGACCCTCTTTGGAATCTAGCGTCGAAGGCTAGAGCATTTTGGCCAAATTCTCGGCAGCGAAATGTACCGCCTTTTGCAACTGGTGATGAAGAGGAAAATGGATGGTAGGCGAAGACCAGAACTCAAGAATCTGCGTGTCTGTTGTTACAAAAATTTAGTGTTCCTATTTCGTTCGGCAGCCTCTGATGAAGTTCGAATTGGCATTATGATGACCAATCTCCGTCCAGAGCTGACATCTGAAGAAGAACTAGAAGGAGAAGAAGAGGGATAGAAGAAAAATGGGATATACACATAATTTTTGAACAATTGGAGGCTGCAAATTTAGTTATGAAATTGCCGCTGTGAAGAGCAATTCATAGTCTAGTGGATAAGGACAGACATAGCGAGACTAAAGCGCCCTAAGTTGGGTGTTATTCGATGATCGCAGAAAATAACTACTCTCGCAACACTTTAACGGATTCCTCAAGAACCGAGGTGTTATCGGTGAGCCATGGTTACTTATCATAAGGTCCTGTTAAAATATTCTGGTTTCCTGCAGGTCTTCTTTAGCGTTTTGAAGTGCATTTCTAGATGTTTCTCTCCATTCTCTTTGTGCGACATGTGTTCTGATCTCCGGAACGAGGTCCTTCCCGCGGTCTCAATTGTACATCCAAGCTGGTTCGTTTGCTGCCGTCTTCTGCTCCTTGGAGAAGGTCTATCACTCTGGCCTGACTTTGCCCCACGACGGACACTTTCCATTCCAGCTTTGCAGAGCGCTGAATCCATCGATAAACGCGTTGAATATTTTAAAATTGTCTTGTTGCTCCACTTCAAGTTTCTTTTGGTGCTGCAGATTAATCCTCTTAAAATGTTTTCGAAAATTTAATGTAATCAAATCTACTATACTGTACATCCCTACCTGTAACCTCTTAGTGTTCTTGAACTGACACTCCTCAAGTTCAGGTCAATCATCTGAGTAACTTGATCAGTACTTTGTAATTTCTCGCCAATTTTTTCCCGTCGTTCTTACATTCATCTAATATTTTAAAAGAAACTTGTGCCATTAGCCTATCACATTCCCAACAGTGCAACATTTTTTTTCAACCTCATAATGCATTTGAAACGTGTCATCTTTGGAATATTCACACGATTAGCCACTTGCCAGCAAAAATTCTTCTCACTATCATTATAAACCTTCCATATTAATGCGTGTGCGAAGATGCGATGTTATCATCTCACTGCATTTTCCTTGCATTAACCACCACGCTTCTTTCAAATAAAAATCATTTGGCAAAGAAACGAAATTTCGCGTTTTAAATTATGAGATAAACCTCGATCAATGATTATCAACGATTATCGAAATTATCGATTTATCAGGCTTTTTAAATAACGCGTTTAAAGGGGGAAAAACGGATTCACTCCGTTCGTGCAAGAGTTGCTTCTTTTTAGAATGCAAAAAAAAAAAAACTTGTCCGTCTGAGGAAATTAACGAGTTTAGCAATGGCCAAGAAGCTAGATTGAATGAATAGTGGTAGCCTGATTGCAACGGTGCTAGCTTGAACAACATTTAAATGAATAACGAACACACCCACTAAATTAAATAACATCTAGATAACGCGAGAGCATGGAAAGATGCGTTCATATCATTAACAAATACCAAAATCCTGTCTTTGTAATCAGTTTTTTTTTTCATTCTCGTTGTGTGTGTTGATACTTGTCGGAGAATCGGCCCGTCGATGAACGGGAGCTGTTTTTCTTTCGATTCTTACCCTTGTTCAACATTTTTGTCCCTAAGGCGAACCACGTATTTGTCCACTATTTTTTATTTTTAAAACAATATAATTTAGCCTCCCTCTGTTTCTTTTTACGGTGGATCTTTATCAGTTTTGGTGTTTAGGACTCCGGATTCGGTTTAATGATCGCGGCGTCTAAAACCTATTATTCTATTGTTATAGTCTTGTTGTTTTTATTTTTCTTCCAAATAAAAGAGAATCGGCGCCTTTACGATAGCAGCCGGAGGAATTTTACGGCAATGCGCGATTTTCGATAATGTACCCGCGTTTCTCGGAGACTAAGATTATGTTCAGCTTATGAGGGAAAATTAAGATCGATTAATAAATAAATGAGATTTGGTTTTTAGAAAAAAATATTATTTCGCGTGGGATTGTCAGCACCGAATTCTATTGTTTTAAGGTTAAGATCTTAGATGTGAGGAAAGTCTCGAATGTGCCTTGAAAACATTCGAACGGTTGGGTCTGAATTTTGACTGATATTTTATAGAAGTTGTTTGGCTTGTTTTTTGAATTGAAATTGTGAGAGAAAAACACTTCTGGAATTTTTCGGTAATGAAATGTAGGTTGGTAGCAAGTGGTTGGTTGTTCTTCCAAGGCGGTGATTTAGGGTTTTAGCTTGGTGGCACTAATCGTGATATGACCGTAAGGTGTTAAAGTGACTTTGGTTAATACTACTGATTATTATAAAATCGGGTTCTGTTTTTGTTAATTTGCTGATATCCGAAAGTAAAAAAAGCAGGTTTTGAATGAAAAAAACAAAAATTATCAGTTGAAGACCTTGCCGAAAGTTTTTTAAATTTGGTTTATTGTCATGAACGTATTAATCAATAAGGCGACGAGATCTTTGTTAGCTGGCCGAGCTACAGAGCAATTTCAATTAGATTCAAATACAATCAAATGTCTTTTTCCTCTGATTGTCATGGTATGGTCTGTTGTCTAAATCTCACAGTGGCAGAGGTCAGCTGCCCGATTTCTTTTTTGGAAATCATTCTGAACACTACAGTCCATCATCAATTTGTTGGCTTAAACATATTGGGCGTTGTGGAAAAGTTTTAGGCTACCACTCAGAAAATTTTTTTTATTTCGATTATCTTAACACTTTGAAAAAATTGCCACTTCCTACTGGGTATTCATTTCAAAAATAAAGCCAAAATCAGGCTTTTTAATCCCCGAACAGGTATCTCAAGGATGAAAAATAATACTAATTAACGTTACGAAATCACAAGAACAAATGCGAAGAAGAACTTCATGAATTAAAATTGAATATTATAAATAATTGATTAGGCGTAGCCATTATGTCAAATGGAGTTATTGCACATAGCGTACTACAATTTTAAACTTTTTTATCAAAGTCAGATTAAATTTTGAAGGAGGGAGCGATTCATTTTTCTTCAACGAGGAATTTCTTTTTAATATTTGTTGAACCCAATTTAAATAAAAGAGAAAGAACAAAACTCCTTAACTAGAGATAGAGAAGGTGAGCGGATTAAAATTTCTGTGGGTGGGTCCCCGACATTATTCACGGTTTCTGTGATCCGTCAATAATGCCGACTCAAAGTGTAATTAGATGTACCTGCTACCAGTGTTTGGCAATTTATATATTGTGAATAAAATTAATTCGTTTCCAACGAATGTGTGGCTCTTTCTTATAATGAAATTAAACCCGCTTATATTTAACTTTCATTTAAATCGACCAAGTTCAATCGATGGATTAAAGTTTTCTCACGAAAACGCTACCGCCTCATATAAAAACTACGGTTTTGGGCTTATCGCATTAATCATTTATAGTGCTAAGTAATTATTTATGGCCAACTTACATAAGCTACTTCAAATTCGTTGAGAGATGTCCCTTTGCCAAAAATTTAAAGAGGAATCGATTTAATCTTTTATTTGAAAATCCCAAGTGAGAAAAGTCGATTTATTGATTGTTGCTGACAATGGAAGTAGCAAGCTAAGAGTCAAGGTGACAGTTTTATAGGTGTTGATGACAGTTTGGTGCGATAAATCGATTTTTAATTAAAAAGTTTTATAATATCGGAAAGTCGTAAAAAGTGAAAATTCGATTATTTTTAATAACATTTTATGTGATTAATCGCCTGCGACATTAAATCGGGTCTGTTGAAATGTACTCGTGTGATTAATTTTATCCTAATCTGGCCAAAATACACAAGTGTTAGGATTTTTTGATCTAGAAATTTGACACTTGAAAGAGTCAGATGATTGGTTTTCAACAAGCATTATTTTTCGTTGAGAATGTCAGTAATTTATATTGAATTATTATGATAGTGTTAATTTAAATCTTTTATGAGATAGCGATAAAAGAGGTGTTAGATTATGCTTAAATATATATACAGGGTGTTTAGATTTCTCGTAAATATGTCAATATCAATGTCAGCAATTAAGGTGCTTTCACATTTATTTTCTGAACATTCATAACAAAAACTTAATTCAGTGTCCTCCTTTGCAGGCTACACCTTTTTTCTACTAGTGTTACCAGAGCTATAGCCTTGCTACCACCTTTATTTAGATTTTTTCATTGATGGCGATCCATGGCTTATCCCAATACTCACACTAAAGGGATATGAAGACGTAATTTTTAAGGCCAAGCGTTTAAAACTAGATTTTGTTACAAATTATACAATCACAAAAGCCATTGAAAACTTAGTCCAAGAGCTTCTAAGAACAATAGGAGACCTACGTTAGAGCCATTTCATCATATCCTCATCCAAGACTTCTTTAATATCCCTCCGCAGCCGTCATGGCCGAAGAGTATATTGCTCCGTGCAAGAAAGCAGCTGATTCGCACGTATTCGATTTTGTTCAACAAACCCTGAGGCATGATGCCCACACAAAGAAGATAAATGCGGTGGCTTTCCAACATTTTCTGCAACGCAGAACAGGAGCCATACCGTTGCCTCAACTCTGCTGCCAGCTATCGGATCTTAAGCCTATCCAATAAAATTGTATTCAGTCTTAATTCAAGGACTGCTGCCTTCTACCGGGAGCATTTAAGGACCAGCCAGTCTAGGCTGATTGCAGTGACAGCCAAAGCATAACCACTGGACAGTGAAGTCGCCACTTCCCTAAGCCTACATCCAACACTAAAATCTTGTAAATAAGCAATGGACTCGTGTGAATTACTGGCACAGTTATAGAAAACGTGCAGCGATACCATCAAATTGGCACTGGAAACGGAAGACGGATAACAGCAGACTGGCACTTATTTAGTATCAAGCTCAGAGATCGGATGTCAAAGCTATATATTGTTTACACACTTTTCAGAAGGATCCGACATAAAACTAAATTTGAGCACCTTTCTTAGACGATGAATTTTCTGCAAAATTTGCCTCATTTCAGTGACGTCGTTTGATTTCTTACACACGTCAATTAACCTCATCATGTTACACTGGAAAAAACAAGATACTATAAACATTACGCCTGAACTGACACCCGTACGATATTTTCCTCTTATAAACCCTTCAACCCAATTCCACACTCCTCAGGTGTCATTTTAATATCAAAGCGAATGTTTTAAATAATAATTATGGGGAAAAACTTGCGAAACGAAATAACAACTGAACTACGAGCATTAGATTAAGATAAAATTTACAACATTGCCGGAGGGAAGGACGTTGATACAAGAAATGTTCAAGATACCTAAGTAATTCATGCAGGTTCACATTTAAATCCGCGCGTATAACACCAGGCTCACGATTATTATCGGGTTTAAAGAAAAAAAAAATAGTGGGAGTTAAATCCAAATGAACCTGTAGCTGTTGTGGCATTGACAACTTTCCTTATAATCGAATTAAAATCCCTTGACGGACTATTCCGATCACGCGCAATCTTAGGATTTAATTTATAAGAACTGGTTCGCCCTCTATTTACATGATAAAAAACATTTGTATAATAATTGGTCATACATTCGAACCTAGCATGTCAAACTCACGCGAATGTAAAGTATGATATTACTGCTACCAATATTTAATTTTATGTTACGAAAACTATGTTTTTCCTCGCGTATTTTGTACAAATTCCACGAATGCCGGCATGCAATTATCTAAAACCTACGATAAATATTGAATTAGTATGGCAAAAGGGAATAGGAGTGGGGCTGTCAGAAGAAAAAACCAGCCGACAAGCTTAATCCTTGGTGATAAGCTAAGCATTCGGTATCGGATATCGATGATTAGCAGTAAAAGAATTTCCCTGTCCTATGGAAATAAATCTGGCTGTCAAAATAATCCACACAGAGAAGTATTTATTGGTTTTCAAGTTTTCGTATGAGTTTGATGTGAATGCAACAAAGGTGTATGTGTAAAGAAGAAAAGGAGATCAGTTAAGGAAGCGCACGATATTCCTTTCGCGTACCTTCTTCTATAAATAATATTGAAAAATCACACTTCTTGCAGGTTATATCACAAAAAGGATCTTTTTTCTTAAACTGGATGATATTTTAAAAAAGTCATGACGGTTTTTCTAATTTCCCATAACTGGAGACATAAATCTGTTAAACGCATCTGATAAAATTTTTTAAAGTGGTCTCGTCCGGCACGCGAAATTTTTATTACTTTTTCCTCCCGCCGAATTTTACAAAAAAATAAAAATAATGTTGAAAATAAAATAATTGAATATACCATGTTTATGTATTCAATAGTAATTGAGCAGTCACGCTTGAGGTCGCGTGCTCTGTTCTTGTTCTTGCGCACGATCTATTATTCTTTACCTACCCACTATCAGTCGCCCGTGTCACGTGGTTACCTCCGCCCTATTATCAACATCTTTTTTTTAGGACCATAAAAAAATTACCGAATTTCGGCTTCCGGGATAATTTTTATAAAAAATAATTCGCAAGATGTGTCGATTTTGGTTTTTGGGGATTTTTTTTAATAACGCTTCGAATCACACGGACCAGGTTCTACCCGATTAAAAGTCACATTCTTTTAGTATAACGATCAAATTTTTTAAGTCGTCAGTGATTATCGCATCTAGTTAATATAAATTGATAACATATATCTTATGTTCGAAGTTAATTTTGTGAATTAATCCGGCTGACATAATTAACTTGTCTAAATCTCACGTATCTTTGATGAAACCCGTCAGTAGGTCCTTGGATAAACCCAACATCCCCTCCTGCAATAAGTTTCTGAATCAAAGAGAAATTCGCTAAATCTGTTTGGTTTAAAAGACTGTTAAGAACATCCACATTAATTTGAGTGTCTAGTTAGTTTCATTTAAAAACAACTAAACCGGCGCTTTTAAAGGGCAAACTACATTTTTTTAAATGTGTTACCAGACTCCAATACGTAGAAATTAAGGATTTTACTACTTCTTCCCGTTCCAAAATTTTAGCAAATTTCTGGTCCTCAATAACAACGAAAAAGATCGTTTTTCCGAAAATTCGTAACCCAATTCAATTGTTTCTAATATAAATTTTGCTTTTTCAAACGAATCCAAATATTGACTAAATACATTGAAATGAATAACTCGTATTAAAATATGAACTAAGCAATGTATTTAAATCTGAGCAATCGATTAAGACTAGGTAGAACACTCAATTTTTCGTTTTCAAAAAGTTATGACCAAAAAACCGATTTTCAGAAACCGATCAGGTCGAAAATCTATTTTTACAAAAACATTATTTTTCCAACCCTGAAGAGGCGCAAACTACATCTTAACAGATGTATTTTGATGCGAGGAATCAGTTGGAATTTACAGAATTGAAAAATTCGGCCGCGTTCTCGAGATATCAGCAAATTTAAGTTTCGCTTTAACGAAAAAAATGGACATATATTCAATGTTTAAAAATCGATGTTCAATTTTCGATTTATGAATTTTCCGACTAAAAACGGGACAAAATATTGTTGAAATATATACTGGGAGATGTATTTTAATCTGAGGAATCGATTGAGACTAGGTAGAACTCTCAATTTTTCGTTTTCAAAAAGTTATGACCAAAAAACCGATTTTCAGAAATCGATTAGGTCGAAAATCTATTTTTACGAAAATATTGTTTTTCCTACGCTTTGGAGATGCAACCTACATCTTAACAGATGTATTTTGATGCGAGGAATCCGTTGGAATTTACAGAATTGAAAAATTCGGCCGCGTTCTCGAGATATCAGCAAATTTTAGTTTCGCTTCAACGAAAAAAATGGACATAAATTCAATGTTTAAAAATCGATGATCAATTTTCGATTTATGAATTTTCCGACTAAAAACGGGACAAAATATTGTTGAAATATATACTGGGAGATGTATTTTAATCTGAGGAATCGATTGAGACTAGGTAGAACTCTCAATTTTTCGTTTTCAAAAAGTTATGACCAAAAAACCGATTTTCAGAAATCGATTAGGTCGAAAATCTATTTTTACGAAAATATTGTTTTTCCTACGCTTTGGAGATGCAACCTACATCTTAACAGATGTATTTTGATGCGAGGAACCCGTTGGAATTTACAGAATTGAAAAATTCGGCCGGGTTCTCGAGATATCAGCAAATTTTAGTTTCGCTTCAACGAAAAAAATGGACATAAATTCAATGTTTAAAAATCGATGTTCAATTTTCGATTTATGAATTTTCCGACTAAAAACGGGACAAAATATTGTTGAAATATATACTGGGAGATGTATTTTAATCTGAGGAATCGATTGAGACTAGGTAGAACTCTCAATTTTTCGTTTTCAAAAAGTTATGACCAAAAAACCGATTTTCAGAAATCGATTAGGTCGAAAATCTATTTTTACGAAAATATTGTTTTTCCTACGCTTTGGAGATGCAACCTACATCTTAACAGATGTATTTTGATGCGAGGAATCCGTTGGATTTTACAAAATTGAAAAATTCGGCCGCGTTCTCGAGATATCAGCAAATTTAAGTTTCGCTTCAACGAAAAAAATGGACATAAATTCAATGTTTTAAAATCGATGTTCAATTTTCGATTTATGTAATTTCTGCTAAAACCGGGCCGAAATATTATTGTAATATATACTGGGAGAACTATTCTAATCTGTGGAATGAATTGATACTAGTTAGAACTCTGAATATTCTAAATTTTATAAAGTTATGACGGAAAATTAATTTTTAAGTTTTGTGATTTGGTGCAAGGGCCCTTGGGCGTCTGGCAAATACCTCGGCAAGGGCCTCTGCGTAGAAGGGGCTTTGTTTGTTTAACAGGAATGTAATTTTGCACGTCTTAGGAAGCTGTCCTGGAATAGGAGTCAGTGGGTTTTGGTAATCATTCTGCGGGGAGTTAGGACAGCCTAACATTGCTTCATCACTGATTTTTAAAAAATCAAAACTTTAAATTTTTTATATGAAATTTTTTTATTAAATTTATGTAGGAATTCTGGTTTGTTTTTCCTAAGCTGGGAATCTCATTAGCAATTTATTTACTGAGGGTTGAATTTTAATTGGAGAAAACTTGAGATAGGAACATTATTGTCCTTCTTGAGTTTACCAAAGAATGTTTCCTGATAATTTTATTGAACACTGTCCACATCGGGCACTGCTGGTCTGATGGGACGACCCTTGGGTCAACCCGAGCCGACCCTTAAGTCAAGCCATCATTCTAGACGTAAGCTTGATGTGGTTGTTGCAAAAAATTGTTTTTCATACGTAATACACTTTTGGATTTTCACTGTTTCTTGTCCAGGTAAATCTACACTTGATGAAACTAACGCGGAGTCCATACTTAATTGATATCTAACATCAAGCTTCTGAGCGTTACTCTGTAGTAAATCAACTCACTATTTACTTATTAGTCAATAAGCATCGGTGCTTTTCAGTTAACGACTTGCATCATGCTGAATAAAAAAATATTTCCTATCGCACTAATTATCTACAACCATACATCAGTTATTTTATGTCCAGTATAATTCTTTGGCTACTTGAAATTAAAAAGTCAGATAACCCAAAGTATAAATTTTTTACTTCTAATTTCCTTTGCATACATTTTTCCCTTTAATTATAATTTTGGTATTTTCCTCTGTTCCTTAATATTTTTTGTATAATTAAGGACGACATTCGGCTTGATTCTCTGTTATTAATTTTGTCGCAAATTTTTTCCCTTGCTTTAATGACAAATAAGATTAATCACCTTTCGGTTAGTGAAAATATTTTTCATTCATCAATATTTCTCTTACGAAACTTAGGCGGCATTCGCAATGGTAAAATCACAACCATAAGATTATTTTAATAATTTTATTACACAATATCTTTGCGTAGATGAACTATTTCTTAAAAAGACGAAAGCTTGTCAAAAATGTCTTACACGCTGATGATCAATTCATACCGAATACTTATTATATTACTTCCCATTTTGGAATTCGAACCAGGGAGAGCCTCTGGCCTGGTAACAAAATAATTATATTTAGGTATTATTATCGCGCAATAATTGTTTTTTGATTAAAAATTTATTTTCAGTACTTTAATTTAGAGTCTTGAGATGAAGCCCGTGTAGCAAAATTACATGTTATTAGAGGAAGAGTTGAAAGATACCCGGCTACCAGATTTCACAACACTTGACGTTGAATTAATTTTACCATCCTTATCTGCGTGCATGGCGTTCATGAAGAACGCAACAAAAAAAAACTGGATTTAAGAAAATTAAAAAATTTACAAAAAAAAATTCAACGGGACATGCTTTGCTTTTGTGCGTAGGCACTAAATAAACTTTCTCACGAAAATCCAACCTATATTTTTCGTATGCAGATATTTCCTGAACAATACATTCGCTTTTTTCCCCCGCTCTTGATATTTTTAACGATGGACATTTCAAAAGTTCGAACAACGTTAATTAATCATAAGATCGAATCGAAAGTGATTAATATACCTTAAAGTAAAACGTCGAACTTGATGAATACATTGTAAAGGTTATGGCCAAATATGGAAAAGGATCGGAGCGACCGTATTTGTGAATTATATTAATATAACAGAAATGGATAATCATTTTAAAATTTTAATGGAGGCACTTTCATAATATTCAGTAGCCCCTAGAAGTGATCGTCGTTACCGCTAATCAATAAATTATATAAAAAATTTTTTCAAACGATTCGGCCACACCCAATCACATAAATACTTTTTGATATTGTTATCACTGATCTAGACTGACTGTAGTTGCCAACAAGACGAATGAGCTGGACAATTCACTTTTTTTTATTATTATGTTCAACACAGGAAGCTGAGTGAAATGGAATTGTTATGATTAGGCTTTTTTCTGTTTAAGTACTAGTCGTGCAAAAATAAAATATTAATTTATTATATAAATGGCTACAACTGTTAACAGTAAGACAGTAAATTTGTTATTGGAAGTTGAGAGCCCCAAACATAGATCATAAAAACGTTATGAGATTACAAGACAAATCACTTTACATTTTGCTCCATATCTTTTCTTTTATTTCAATTTAGAAACATAATAATGGCGTTTTATTTCAACGAGAAGATTACGATATTTCAAGTTTCCGCGCGCTATCTATAAAGTAGCTAATTGGAAAGTAATAAAGGTAATCAATTTCTACACTGGGAATATGTTTGTTTAATATTATCGTAATAAATGATATAATTTATTCATTTTTTTTACTGAGTGATTTTTTTATGGCGTTAAAAAAAGCAGAAATGAGATTCAAAAAATGTTGATTGTTCTTAAATGGGGATGGTTTGGAAATATGATTGAAGGAATTATAATTAATTGTGATTATATGTAAAGGCAATATTTATGAGTTAATATTGCTGATCTGTTGAGCATTTTAAAAAAAATAGTCTTGAATACATTATTGCAGGTGCAGAAACAAGAATATTTCCGGTTTTAACATGTCACTGATTGCAAAAACAAAAGATGATTATTTAGGTTGAAATAAAATATGAACCGAAAAATATTTGATGGAAAGTGACAATATAAATTGCTGTTTGCATTCATTGTCATTTATTTCTATTTCAGGTGGAATAGTAAGACTCTACTGTGGTTCTACCAACTAGAGGAAGTTTTTTAGATTAAATACATTCCGTTGAAAAATGGTGGGAAAAGTTGAAGGAAAACATTTAAGCCTCGGAATAGTCATTTTTGCTGCTGAACTAGAAACTAACGTCAGGAGAGGTGGAGGAGGAAGAAGAAGTGACAGCACTTTTGTTATTTTAAGGTAAAATTTAAAAATTTTTTTTAAAGGTTTGCTTTTTAAGCCCATATGCACCAACCTCCGAACGGATTACCTGCGGAATGCACGCCTATTTTGAATAAATCCGTGCGCAATTTAAACAAACTTCTAATTTCCGGAGAAAATACGAATACTATCCGCGTTCAGTCCGCCCTTTCCTTTAAAACAATAAAAACTAGTGCTCAGTTGACTAGATACAAAGATTTTACCTTTCCGAGTTCTCTTCTGGTGTTTTTAGTGGGCATTTTTTGGGCGGTTAAATCGCTAATTACGAGGGATGAACCTTGGATAATAGCAGATTAATTACTTGATGGCGAAGACATATTTTTTTTGAGTTAAGTAAGTATTTATAATACTGCGAAGCGTACTTTTTCTTCGACTTCCATCATCCTTTGACACTAGACTGTTTATGATGCCAATGTTAATTTAATTTGCAATTCTCTCTCTTTCGTTTATTGTCTAATTCTGTTTTCCTCCGATTTAACCTGTCTCACCTTTTTTTTTCCTATATTGATTCTTCGAATAGCTCTTTGATGCGATTTGAATGCAACATAACCATTTTAACCATAGCACCATGCATTGTTTTCCTAATTTGTAATTTTTACAATGTCACCTAATTTTTTCCTTGCAATGCCCATGAACTCTAATTCCATTATAGAATTCCAACCGAAAGTCGGCGAATCGTCAAAGGCGGTAATTTTCTATTAATGTCGGCTGTTCATTAAACCGGAAAGAAGTTAGCGCCACGCCATTTGATCGCTAGCAGACGTTAAAGAGGTATCCAATGAACGAAACCACCCACTGTAAGTCTACATTTATCATATATTTACGGACCGGGCCATACGAATCCGAAAAAGAAAGATTATTATCTATCTTATTTTCTAGTTGGAAACGAATTTAATCGAAGTCATTTCACGTGCAGATTAGCTTCTGGACATTACCAGTAACTCTCATTTGGCTATCGTCTAACTTGATTTATGACGCCGCTAACACCTTCGCCACCTTTTTTTCCTCTCTTAACTTATAAATCTATACGCTGTCAAAAAAAGAAATTAAGTACCTGAAAAAGGACGTCGATGGGAAAATAATTGCTGCAGGTAATTCGATTTTGCAGATTTGATCTTGCACACAAGGAAAGAATGCCAAGTTCGTGTTGTTAATAATAACGAATGTCGATAGCTAATCGACACGAGTCGATTTGATCGCTGGTATTCAGCAAATGTCATTTCTTATTATTCATCTTTTTTGCTTGAGATTTTTAATTTTTTTTATTTGGGCTAAATTTTTTCTTAAACAACAATATCGACCTTGTTAATGTAAACTATATCTCCAGAAAGATACATCAAGGAGGTTATTGTTTGAAATTGTTCCAAGAGTGGTCATGCACAAGTTATTGATGGTGATGGTGTTTCCTGACAAGCATGCTCTCGGAGGCGGATGACACGATCTGACCGGCGGGTTTTGGCCTAAGTAGGAGTGTATGAAGGCGGTTTCGCTGTTTTTTTTTCTTTTTCAGTTGTACCCGAGATGTCTTTGCCATCAATCCTTCTTAATAAACTCATCAAAATGAGCGGGAAGCAAATTTATGCGAGGAGTTAATATTGAAATTAACCGAGAACATAGCCATCGGTAATGCCGGTTCCTTAAATCCGATCCCTATCTGACAAAAATTGCGAGAGTTGGTCAAACAAACTTGTCCAAATAATGCCATGAGAGGTCATACGCTGATCAATTCATTAATTCTCAGCTATGAGTTGATGAAATCTTGATACCTGAAAATATGTCTTGTTTTAATTTAATCATTTCATCGATTAATTTCATTTTGATCAGATCGTTAGAGCTAGGATTTTAATCGAGCGTAATGTTATCATGTTGAAAGGAGATTTACACGTTTCCGTGACGTGTATTGATGAGGTGACCGTGGCCAGTTTATTTTTTTTTATGGGAGGTCACTTTGCTTGACTTTAGCACCGTGATAGCTGCCTATAGTACCCTCTTAGAGTAATGTCTTTAAGCCTGGTTTTGAAATTGTAATGTAGCTCTTCTGAATTTAATGAGAATCACGTTCCTTCTAGTAATAGTGCAATTTTAGTAACGAAGAATTAACTATTCTGGAGTAACGTTTGGTTGTTGGTTTTTGAGATACTTAAGTTCCAATGTAAAAGAACTTGCAAGAGTAAGTCGAGGGAGGGACTGAATTGAGGAGGGCTGGATCAGGCACTTTACCAGGTATAATATTAACCGGGAAATAATTCAGATTTGTCAGTCGAATTCTTCACTGTCAATCAGCGAGAAGATCATCGGCTGCGTTTAGCGGTAAAGGTGATGAAAAAATGTAGCAGAGAAGAAGTGGAAAAGCCCCAAGAAGACTGTTGGAATTGGCAGATTCTTTCATTCATCATAAAGGAGAATAAAATCAGAACGGATATCCAATTTCAAAATTGAAAAGGGATTTGAACTTTGGACTAACAATTTTGAGAGAGAATGAATCTACGAATAAGATTGTTTGCTTACGCTATAGTTTTCTGTCAGAACTCTTTAACTCTTGTAATATTAAGCTTGTGAAAGTGTTGAAATGGTGTGTGTAATCGTGCTGTTTACCTATTAAAATTCTGATCTCATCTGAGACTCTCGACTCCCCCAACAACTAACACATTCGACTATTCCTGACACGCTTTCACCCTTAAATTGATTACTTCATCCGACTTCTCATGTATTTTGTCCGGCAGACTATTCGTCCTTCATAGAAAGTGATGGGTAGTAAAAATTAATGAATTATGAAGTAAAAGAGATTTGCATTGAAAGAAAGAAAGGTGTGACCTGGCGTTGACAACGACACCCTGGATGTCAGGCACTGGGGAGTAAATAGAGGTACCACCCACCAAAAAGCCACATTCCGGTACGGAGTGACACAAACCGCATACCAATGCACCATGATATATTTCCTTTTTACACAAGTCGGACTAATCATTGTCGCGCCCCTTTCAAGTGTAATTAAAATTTCAGCGTAGGTGTTGGGTGTCAAAAAAGTTTCGCATGTTTTTCATGAGACATCTTTGTTTAATGAAAATGTAGGATTTATCGAGCAATTTTTTTTTTCGGTTCAGCCCTCGACCTATAACACGTTTGATGTTACATTCATTCATTTTAAAAGATATTAATAGGTCCAGTTTTTTGTAGTACCTTCACCAAACTTTCGTACATCATGTTTGAACATATGTCGTTTATACAAATGACTCTTTATGGCTATAATCCAGTTTCCGCGAAGATTGCGCGTTGATGACTTTGTAATAGACCGAACGCTCTAAGACATAAAATGAAGATTATTAATGATAATTAATTTTTCGGTTAGAGGGAAATCGGGGGTGGGGCAAAAAATAACGTGTTCCCTTTGCAATAGATATCATCTTCGTATCCGATTTCGCCGCGTCACTTAAGTAATAATAATGTAATCCCGATTATGTTAATGCGAGGTGATAGAACGTCTCCATTTCCTTCTGTCGGGGATTCGATTCGTCGACTGACTAATCATCGGAGAATTTCGCATCGTTAATTGAAGAATAGTAACTGGGCGAAGTTTATCGGTTGATTTTTAGATTAAATTAATAAATAAGGCAATGTAAATGCAGGAATCAGTCACGACAGGGTCTGGTAGAGTGGGTCGCATTATTGTAGACTAAAGGCATCGATACCACGGTGGGAGTTTATACGCGACTCTTAGCAGGTTCCATCAACTTATTTGACATCTGCTGGTTGCGAACTTCCATATCGATTTAATACCAACAAACAATAATATTTCTTTCGTCATCCTGCCCACATCCCGTATGTACTTTCCATTTTTATTGTTATGCCAATTTTTTTACTTCATCTTAATTCATTCCTCCCTATTTATTTTTCTAAAGGAATGTTTTTAACTACCGTAAAAAATATACGATAGAGTTTAAAAGGTTAATTAGGCCATTCCCAAAACATTCCATACGATGTTGGCATATTAATGGGGAAGAAATTCATCGATCGAACGGACAAGACATGTATAACGATTTATATGGAAAAAAATTAATAATGAAGAAATAACCATAAATTAAACACGAAATACATAAAATTTAAATGAAGATTTGCGAAACACCCACACTGAAAAAAAATATGATCGTTTAATACAGTTATGGTGGTTTAGATGAAATTCGTGACGTTAAAAAAAATACAAATAAAAGTTTTCAATAACGGTGCAAAATGATAAAGTGGCAATTTGGGGAAGAATTCGATATCAGGCTGACGTTTAAATGTTTCGGGCTTTAA
Organism: Liposcelis brunnea; assembly: GCA_023512825.1. Lineage (NCBI taxonomy): Eukaryota > Metazoa > Arthropoda > Insecta > Psocodea > Liposcelididae > Liposcelis > Liposcelis brunnea. Next base: position 23,080,898 of record CM042073.1, read on the forward strand.
AGTTTGACATCGTGGCCATTGAAAATATTTCAAGTAAAAGAGATTTAATAAAAAAAAGCGGTTGAACCGGCTTATTAACGTATCGACTACTGACTTATTGAATATCCTTCATTAGTATCTATATTTGATATGGATTTAAACGGAGCTCACAATGTGACTTATGGATTATAACATGAATTGAGATGTTCATGTATAAAGCCCATGAGTTCAATGACAGTTACTATCTCTCATGACGTTTTATAACCTGATTTCGTGCCACTAAATGATTGCGTATGTTTTGTAAAGGGGTCTGTTTTTTTTTTTTGATATTTAGGGCGTAGGCTTTTCAGATAGATCATGGTTGCAGATTTTGTTTAGTCGTAAGAAAAATGATAGTTTTATTTGTATAATTGTAATAACTTTCGTTTTTTTATGGGATGTTTTTTAGTTTTGATATTTTTATCGGATTTAGTGTTGAATTCATGTTTAAGTCGTGACATTTTTCTTCCATTTTTCAATAGCTTGGGTTTTGTAGTTGTAGATTACATTGGGCTAGGTCAGCAGCCTTGTGATTTGTTCGGTAGACTTGGTGGCGAGTTTATGGGTGTAACACACTAAAGAAGATAGTCTGCATTAACTTTTGTAATAATGATCGGGTCTTGTAAGCTTATTTATTTAGAAGTGAGTATGCTTTGTAAATATTCGTGGGCTGCTGTTGTTTCACAATTTCGTTTTGCACATATCGAATCAGTAAATGGCTTCGTACAAGCATCTTGTTAGCTATGGCAGTTTTCCTTGTTAGCCACTCGGCACGGTGACGAGAAAGGCTTTAAAAAGGAATAAAAAGACCTGACGTAAAAATATTTTAAATTAATGGTACTAAGTATATTTTAAGTTAATGATTTGGGGTAGTCGGTGGGAACATTAACAGTCCTGCTTCAGGTTTAGCGGACCTGCCCTTGACGATCCTTCTGTGACCCGGGACGTAGCAATCTGGTAAGGGTTCTGGTAGAAGGCATCAGTCCCACCAGTACTGTCCAATACAGTCCCACAAGCAAAAAAAAAAAAAAAAAAAAAAAAATTAAAAAGATTTTAACAACACAAAACAAATTTTAAAAATTCATTTAATTCTCCACTTTTGTTTTTTTACTTCTTCATTTTTAATACGTAAATCAGTTGGACAAATGATGTAGATCGTTTTATTTTCTCTTTATATTATTTAATTTCGAATCTTTTTTTCAGAACAACTGTCGGAATCTTGCCAAAATATCGATGAATCGTTTAAATTACAACGACAGGAATGGTAATAATAGTTTAATCTTCCATCAAATGCAATGCTCTATTACCTTTAAGATTTATGTCTTTCAAATATTTTTAATCAGACGGATAGGAATTCCCCTAGTTAAATATCAGAATCGTTTGTCAGAATAAAGCCAACATCTTAATTCCAATGCGTGGGAGGAAATGATGGCTTTGATTGATACATCAAATTTCAAATGAATAGAAATAGCACTTTCAATGCATGCTGCTCGACTTTTCTTTTAGCTTTGAATTAATGAACCGAAGAATTAAATGACACGACTGGAATAATTAAAAACATTTCATTTGTTTTTAACAATAGGCGTAGCCACACGCTCATTAAGGACCAGTTCAAGAAACATTTTTATTTTTCGAGTCAAAGAAAATTAGAGCTTTTATTTTAGCGCAAAAATGATAAATTATCACGATAAAATGATTTATTTTTCTTGTTTAAAAAATAAAGGGAAAAATCGAAAAGCAATGACATTTTGGCGAAAGATCGGGACAGCTGCATTATTCGCTATCAGAAAAAATCGATCGGACAATCAAAAATAGAAACCCATCTTGACCGCAATTATTAAAACTCGTGAATGCTTTTATTTTGGCATCAATTGCAACCTATTCGCCCACTATGGGCCGTTGTCGAAAACGATTCTTTTTCTCTTCGTCAGAATGATGGGGAACACGCAAATGAACACGGTATATTATTGTAAGTTTAGATTAAATTTAAAAAAAAAAAAAAAAAAAAAAAAAAATAGTGAAATGTAATAAAACTACAACAGCGGTTTTGTTTAAATTAAATTATATTCACGACACATGAGTTGGCGTCGATTACACATTTTCACATGGATTCAGACAGTTGTTCAGTTACTTAAAAAGACACATTGTCGACAACGATTTCGGTTAAATCCATCCTTACACCGTTGAAGAATGCACGGATTACACAGACTGTTTTCTTAATATAAGCAGTAACCCAAATTCGTGGACGGTATCAATTCCCAACAGTGATTTATTACCCCAGCAAATATTTCCTGACGGAGATTATTCTTACTTCAATCGTTTTAAAAGCCTATTAAAATAACTAGGCGGTGAAAAGAACTCGGTTGGCATGAGTAAAATTAATTTGATTTAAACAATATGACATGAACAGGTAAAGATAGGTGACACTACTATGGCGATCGGCCAAACACCCGCTAAAGAAAAATAGTAGGTTAACGCTTCCAAATTTAATTATTAAAGAGAAAAAGATTGTAATCTCATATAGTCAGCATTTCCACAGAGCTGTTTAATAGATATTTATTTTAGAAACATATTTATTGTTCCTTCCCACGATGTCAAATGAATAATATCTCTATTCATAAAAATTTTGTACGATAATGTAGGCAGGAAATCTTCTTGTCTTCTTGTTCCTCTCCTGAAAATAAGAGTATTTTCGTGCCAATAATTAATCAAAAACAAAGACCGTTGCGTTAATAGATTAAAAGACCCTCGGTTGACGTCATTCGGTGAGAGATTTTGATGGTCTCAGTTGGTAGCTCAGTCGTTTTGCTAACCTGCTTAATCCTTAAGGCTATATTGGTTTTTATTGTAAAATGTTCGTTTAAAAAATGTCTTTAAGATTATATCAAAGCCTGGGAAAGAAGTCACATTTGCGAATGCGTCGTAAAATCGTAAGGTGCAGAGAGGACAAGTTTTAACTATTAATTTAAAGACTGTTATATGTAATATAAGGAGAAGTTCATCTTCACATAATCCCCTGCTTAGTGTCTTCTTACTTATACAATGTTGATCGAGAATAGGTAGCGGAAATCTAAGGTCAATCGCATTGATTTTTAGTGTTGGTGATTTTTTTTTAAAAATGGGTTTGTATGAGGGGTCCAGATCGTGAAACGTAGTATGGCTCCATCTTAGCTCCGAGTATCATCAGTGAATTAAATATTTGATATGCTAGACTACTTGACTGAGCACTGTGCTGTTAGCAGTCGATGTTCAGAATGCATGCTTGCTTCGGATAATCGCATTCGATCCATCGATCCATTCGGTTGGTTAACCGGTTCGACATTGGACGAAGGGTACATCTGTTTCAATGTCAAGAACTTATGTGCAACGAAAGTCCGTATTCCGCAATTTGCAAATTTAAAAGGTAGAGCAACTGAGAATTTCTTACAAGTTTCTCTTGCTTTGCCCCTGAGGCACATTGTGTCGATTCCTGAACTGATTAATACTTTCGATACTTGATGCATAAGAAAAATTAACTTTTCTCAGTTAATCGAGTGATCGAAACGTTCTGAATCTTGCCAAAATAATTCTCAAATGCCAAATAACAGTGTCGGCAGAAGTTGATTTTTTGTTTGATCGACTGCCTAAAATTCATTCGAACGAAAGCTTGTCTACGAGTCAAATAAAAAGGTACATTCGTACTTAGTCCATTGACCAAGTTTTTAAGCAAAATTCTCACGATCCAAATTTTCTCCTCCGACATAAATTTTATTACAAAATCGACTGCAGAGATTTGTGTAGCTTAGAATTTTTAATTGCACTTGTAAAACCAGCAAGCGCGGTTGTCACGAGTCCGTTTTGTTAAGAAAAATGAAAATCGCGGAAAAGATAATTTTTTATTGCCGTAAAATGTTCCGTATAAAAACATTTAATTTTAATCGGCAAAATCTTGATGGGCTTGAGAAAGTTCAGCCACAAGAATGAATGTAATATATGCGGCAGTATTTTTTATCATTTAAATCACGGTTTAATTAAAACTTTAGCAAGGTGATCATAGTTGGTCTTATGCATTTTTGATAGCTCGTCTCAAACGTTTTAAGTTTTTTCGGCTAAAAATAATTCTTTCATACTTGTTGCCTCGGTATTAACATTGGTGATCATCAAAGCTATTCGTGCTTTGCATCCATCTGTCCAGTGGAAGCCAATACAGGGTGGCCCGAAAATTTCTGAGTTTTAGTTAGTTAAAAAATTAGATCAAATGGCGACCATGGGATTGTCATTCGATTTCTGCGTTTTTAGTCGAAGAGTTCAGTGGTTGCTTTTTCTAGTTTTTTCTGAAAGCTTCTTCTGCTTCTTCGTTCGCCTCTCCTGTAGAATTCCGCGATCGTTAAAACATCAGAATTGGCACCCAAAACAAGAGTCTCGTACTTTTTGGAACCAATTTCTAGTATTGTCAGCTGAAAAGCCGTTTTTCACGTGAATTCGTATTTACATGATGTGTTTGCTTAAATTATTCTACTATTTCCTTATTTTAAGAATTCTGAAATATTCCCATCGCAAAGTTCCAAACGTTTTTTTTTGCACTTTCAAATGTTTTACATCCACCACTTTATACGAATCGATTTAGCTGTATCATTCAAGTGCTTAACATCTATTAATTATTTTACATATTTTAAAAACCAAGTTTGACCTTCCACATTTCCCCGTAAACTATAGCATCTTACTAAAAGTTGGCGCCAGAGCAAAAGACAATTCTGATGTCGTTTAAATTATTGCATTATTGATGGAATTTATATTTTTCAAAATAACAATTTTTTTGCAAGTCAACTTTCATCGCAAATAAAGTCTTGATTTAAGAGAGGGCGAAGCTGGGTGAGACGATATACATCGTACGTACACATCGGTTGTACACCCACATTAAAACGTCAGGTACATTCTTGATGGGTAGGTGTTAATGAAGGCTAATCAGAGGTGTGGGTGGCAAGGTCGCCGTCTGGCCACTCCTCAGCTTCTTGTTTATCAGATCGATGAAGCAATCCCTATCAGAATGATATTCATCCAATTCCCTACCATATTACTTGTTATAAATATTTATTGTATATCAAATCAAGGTCGGTTTCTTTGACATTAGTAAGCCTAGTCGGCCAGCCATTAGCTAACGGATTATATGATTTTGAATAAAAATGGTGAATGTAATGGTTCGATAATTCGGATAAGAATAAATCGATTCCGATCGATTATGTAATCGCATCGACAGTTTTTTTTTGTTATTAAACGCTTCGGGTCGATTATAATCCGTGCCCCCAAGGCAAATCAAAATGAAAAGTTTCCGAAAATTAAATGGAATCGTTACTTGTAACGTTTTGATTTTTTAATACAACCAAGTTTGACTTGAAGAGACGCAAAGCTAACGACCTATCTGATAGAGTTTAGTAACTGATACGTTATAATATATTTTAATTAAGGTTTTCGTGTTTCTTCTGCAACATTTTTTATAGAATTTTTCTTCTTTTTTTCTTTTATACTTCATCGCGTTGCTTTATTTCTTGTTTGCTTAGGTTTGTTATCGGGAAAAAAGCAAGTTCGAGACTTATTATCTGGTCAATTTAAACTCGATCAATCGAGTTTACACGCCTACATCAAGTGCAAGATGTTAACGTTGTCTGTGAAGGAAAATCTGCATGGATTTAATAGAAGCAAACAATGTCGTAGAAAAATGTTCGCTTCGAGTGTCGAAGCCCTGGAAAGGTGAAATAGAGATGAGCATAAGGCAAGGTCAAACCAATAGCGGAAACAAGAATGGCACAACAAAGACTGCTGCCATTGGTTAGAAGTAAGGGAAGATTAGGGGGAAAAGGTGGCTTGATGACGTGATGGAAATCGAAAGACGGAATCATTGTGGACCTTTGTGGAAATGGAACCATCGTGGAAATACTAAGAACTGTTAAAGTGAAGGAGTTAGAGTATTTAAACCACATAATGTGAACCCGAAGAAGTTTGAGCTTTCATTTGTCATATTGCAAGGAAAGACAGACGGGAAACTTAGTTGGGCAAGTTCTTTATGGCTGAAAAACTTAAGACCTTGGTACAAACCGAACATCATTGGCCGACGTCTACAAAATCATAGCAGCCAACATCATTGCTAACTTATGAAAAACTTACAAAGTAGTTGGTTGAATGCCTAATGCAGAGCTAAATGCAGTTATATTTTTAAAACGGAAATCAATATTATACAGTAACCGCAACCTTTGACACAGAGACTATTTCTACAATTTTGTGAATGTATTGTACCAATTAATCAGAGAGAAAAATTGTAAATTCATTGTCAAGTTTTACGGCCCGCTTTTTCAGTTTATATTGTTAAAAAAAAATTGTATTCCCTGCCAATAATAAAAGTTTTAAAACTGCTACCGGGTTGGAGATCTAAATATAAAATGGAAAGGTTCCAGAGATTTAAACTCTCGATGGAGGCCATTAAATAGGGACGAAAACCTGATCCAGATCCTCAACCGAATGGGACCGCGTCGTAAATTATCTCCACAAGCAATAACGATTCAAACTCGCGATAACAACTTTCATAGTGTCTCCTTTTAACTGAAGGGGAAAAAAATCTTATACCTTAATGGATACGCAGGAGACTAGTTGTTAATTACTCATTGTCTGCCCGTCTTCAATAAGTTATCTCCGTTGCAGATAAACGGAATAGAATCGTTGGCCGTGCCGACAAGAATCCAGTTAGCCGAATCATTAAGTTAGAACCATTTTAATTCGGTTACAAAATGTCAAGTTTATGTATTTTAGTACCAGATTCCCACGACTCATGTCAACTGGTTCGAAAACCGTTTCCTAGTGATATACTCAGTATAATTTCATTATGACAAATTCCACGTTTATTTCACTTGTAATCATTGACATCGGACAACTTTATGTAAAAGAATATCCTAATTTTTTCGGTATAACTGGAACAACGGGTTTGAACTTTTTTCGTTTCGACGATAAACGAAATTTTATGAGTTTTACGAGCGAGCTTGGTTTGGAGTCACCAGGGACGGTTTTTGATGGCTTTTCTTCATTAATGGCGAGGGAGACATTTCATTTGCAAAAAAAAAATTGTATAAGGAAATATTATTATAATAACATCGATAACTAACGGTGAAAATGGCCAAGTCGTAGGATTAACGGGGTCGTCTTCATTTTTTTAGGCGATGATCAGTGAAATGACGTTTTAAAGTGTCATTTAAAGGTACCATAAATTTAAAGGCAGTGCATTGCCTAAGCGCCAAATTAGTAATTGTGCAAATTCATAAAAGGCAGTTAATAATTTGCTGGATATGTCTTGTTCAACTAATAGTCTTAACGACCTTGAGTTTGCAGATTTCCCGATGAATATTGATTGTCCATAGCTGGTATTTACTTTTCAGCAGAATCGGCTTTCTCGGGAATAGGGCTAAAAATTGAAACTGTAAACAGGTAGCAAATTCTTTAAAAGAGATGTAAACAAGACTTTTTTGGCGTGTTCACTAAATTCTTTCGGCGGCCACAGGGCAGGCCGAGGATGAGGGGGGTCGATGACATTCGTCAGGATGCCGTCTTCCTGGGGGGGGGGGGGGTCAGGGATTGGCAGGTTACGGCCTTGGATCGCGGTCAGTGAAGGACACATATGTCGACCATCCAGCACCTTCCTGATAGTCCTCGTCAGTGGTGCAAGTGCTACATGTCCCGTCCACCGTAGCCTTTGTGATTTTATCACGATTGTAATAAAAGGCTGGTCGGTGAGCATCCGGATCACCTCAATGGTCTTAACACGCACGCGTCCGGTAATAGGATCTACATTAGGTCCTAGAATCCTCCTCAGCACCTTATTCTCGAAGGACCACAGCCGCTCCTGGGCTCGGACTGTTAAAGCCCAGGTTTCGGAGTTGTAATTAATTAATTGGGAACGGCGGGTTAGGGACTTGCTGCGGAAGAGATGGCCAAGGGCTTGAAGGCAACGGTTTCCGCTCTCGATCCTCGCATCGACCTCGAAGGCGGTATCATTGTCACGCGTAACCGTCGACCCGAGGTACCAAAAGACAGGCGCATTCTTGTACCTCAGGTTCCTGACTTCCAAAGGGTCTTCCTCTGGAAGTCCCTCTGAAAGTCCCTCTGGAGACCCTCTCGTCATCACGAGGTCCTCCGTTTTCCCTTCATTACCGGAACCGGACTTATTGTTGGGAAAAGTAACCTTACTGCGGTACATGTGGCCCTCCTTATGTTGGATTTGTCTATATTAGCACGAAAATATTTCAGATTGTTACCTGCAAAGTATCTTTTCCGTCACCCAGGAGATGTTGAAAAGGTATGAATTATTTAATGTCGATCAAAGCAAACTCTTTTGAGTACTCGCTTTATTTCTAATAAAAGCTCTCCATAGCTAAAACTCAAAACAGGGGTTGCTTATTTCTGCGTTTGTTTTGAGGAAAATTCGTTTTAAAAAAAAAAGAGAGATTTTAGCCAGGGAATTTTAAAAGGTTTTCTATCGTCACGAATCATCCATAGCAGGAAGGACACGGTGAAAGGAGTTTTCTTTAAAAATTTGATCCTCACTACTAGGTCATTCATAAATTTTAGTTAGATAATAAAAAAATCGAGTGATGAAAAAAAAATTCGATCTATCGATACATTTCGATTTTAAATGTGCCATATCGCCAAGCCACCCGGATGCCCCCTCAAGCAAGATATTTATTAACAACTGGTCAGTGAAAATGGCTTTAACCTCATATTCGCTAAACTTTTTTATTTACATTATACAAAACAAAAATCTACCTTTTTTCCATATTCACTGTCTTAATTTACGATAAAAGGGCTTTACAAACCGAATGCCATTAACTTTATAAACGGAAGCGCTTGCGGCATTCAGTCAGTAAACCTGAAAAGACATACATGTAAATCATTTCTATCACGTACTCCTTTTTTTCTTCCTCAATCATCCACCACCCAAGTATACATGGCTGTACTTTATGGTTTCTTTATGCCAGCCTAGAGACGGAAAGGAGCTCCAACACCCGAGGGACCGACTCTGAAACGTAAAGATTCGACCTTAAAGCCTCCCTGAAAAGAGAAAAAAACTCGACCCAATCTCCTACACCTGTTTTCGTTTTTCTCTTACGTTATTAAAAATGTATCACGCGAACTATAATGAGCTCACCCAAACCGTCTATTTAGAAAATGACGACGTTCTAAAAGATTTGCAAATTGCTTACGAAAAAAAAACCTGATCCTTTAACACCTGACGCATTGATTTATTGCTCCCATTTTTTTTCCCGATAGGCCTAAACGGAATTACAGAGGGCAGCTCGCGTATTGTTATAATCAAAATCGTGTGGGCTCATTGTCACAGCCATCGTCATCCGTCCTCCAATAACGTCCTCCTCCGACGTGCCCGAACAATGTCTCCGAAGATATTTCGGAGACGAGTGTGCAGAGGGAGTCGACCTTGCCTTGTACGCCACCCTGAACGTGTGACAACTTCACCCAACTTTTTTTTCTCTTTTCTTTTTTTATGATCTATCATTAAAAGCTATTGTCTTGAAATCAAGCGTAGGTTTCGTCAACCCAATGAATGGAATAATGTAAAGAAATTAAACAGTTTTTTCGTTGTTAAAACGGTTAAAATTTGGACGGGAAAAAATTGATATCTTTACTACTCGACCTACGCAAGTCTTTAATATAGTTAAAGTAGCTGGCTTTTTTTTATCTTTCCAATTTATTTTGGACCTTCCAGATAATTCGTTAAGAAAAAGAAGGTGCATTAGTTTATCAAATCACTGACAAATATTTTTTCGAAGAGATCATTGGACTTCAGTTCGAAACGGAAATAATGAAATTTAACACACGAGTGGTCGATATGATATTTTTTCCCTTTAATTTTTCGATCCAGTTTTACAAGAAGTTACAGAAGCATAGTGTCATGTTTACTCATCCCATTTCAACTTGAAATGGCGCCAAATAATCCATTCAATGTTTCATTACATATTACTTTAAACTCTAATTTTCAAAACTTGTTTATTAGAATAAGATTATTTAGAGATTTGCCAATGTTTTGGAAAATGTTTATATCAGAAAGGTTACGGTTCGTAGAAGGTTAAATTTTCACTGCGAATTTTCAATGTGCATAGAAATGATAGTGAAAATTAACTTTTAAACAAACTGCATATGAAAACTGCACAGATCTATTTCTTTATTTTGTGCCGTTTTTATTTTCGACCCTTTTCATTTTCGGCCCTTTTAATTTTCGACCCTTTTTATTTTCGACCCTTTTCATTTTCGACCCTTTCAATTTTCGGACCTTTTCATTTTCGACCCTTTCAATTTTCGGCCCTTTTAATTTTTGGCCCTTTTCATTTTCGACCCTTTTAATTTTCGGCCCTTTTATTTTCGGCTTTTTTAATTTTCGACCCTTTTAATTTTCGGCCCTTTTATTTTCGGCTTTTTTAATTTTCGACCCTTTTAATTTTCGGCCCTTTTAAAATTTTTATTTTTTCAATCACGCGTAACTCTCGGCATCTTACCCCCCCCCCCCCCCCTGCTCCTCTCGTTTCTAAAATTTTTAATTTTTCATGTTTTAAATTTTTTTTCGAACCAGTTACGCGTAACTCTCAGCTTTTTACCTCCCAAACGGGACAAAAGAAGTTTCACTTCAAAAATCGACACTTTTGTAACTCGTCCGAGTCGTCGGACGGATTCCTTCCTCCCGAAAGTGTCCGACGAGCTGGGGGTTTTTCAATTTTTTTAAGCGTTGGGGGGAGGCAGTGGCGTAACAACCGGGCCCGCTAGTTCCCACTTGCGGGGGGGCCCCCGGCATAATTCATTCTTCATGGGGGCCCCCAAGAAATCTATATTCTAAATCTTTAACGGGGGCCCCACTTATTAAATCTGGGGGGGGGGGAGGCGAAAATATTGTTACGCCACTGGTAAGCAGACGTATTTCGGTCCAAGGAATCCGGTGGAATTTACAGAATTAAAAAATTCGGCCGCGTTCTCGAGATATTTGCATTTTTATGTTTCGCTTTAACGAAAAAAATGGCCATTTTTTCGATGTTTTCAAATCGATATTTCAATTCGATATATGAATTTTTTAGCTTGAAACGGGCCAAAATATCGACGAATTATATACTGGGATATGTATTTTAATCCGAGGAATCGATTAAGACTAGGTAGAACACCCAGTTTTTCGTTTTCGAAAAGATATTAAAGAGAAACAGATTTTTAATATCGAACTTTATCGAAGTTTGATTTTTACTGAAATATTTTTTTCCCCGCGCTCCAGAACTTCAAACTGTATGTGAGTAGACGTATTTCGATGCAAGGAATCTCGTGGAATTTACAGAATTAAAAAGTTCGGTCGCGTTCTCGCGATATTTGCATTTTTCAGTTTCGCTTTAACGAAAAAAATGGCCGTTTTTTCGATGTCTTCAAATCGATATTTCAATTTCGATATATGAATTTTTTAGCTTAAAATAGGACAAAATATCGACGAATTATATACTGGGAGATGTATTTTAATCCGAGGAATCGATTAAGACTAGGTAGAACACTCAATTTTTCGTTTTCGAAAAGATATTAAGGAAAAACAGATTTTTAATATCGAACTTTATCGAAGTTTGATTTTTACTGAAATATTTTTTTCCCCACGCTCCAGAACTTCAAACTGTATGTGAGTAGACGTATTTCGATCCAAGGAATCCGATGGAATTTAGAGAATTAAAAAATTCGGTCGCGTTCTCGAGATATTTGCATTTTTCGGTTTCGCTTTAACGAAAAAAATGGCCGTTTTTTCGATGTCTTCAAATCGATATTTCAATTTCGATATATGAATTTTTTAGTTTAAAACGGGCCAAAATATCGATGAATTATATACTGGGATATGTATTTTAATCCGAGGAATCGATTAAGACTAGGTAGAACACCCAGTTTTTCGTTTTCGAAAAGATATTAAAGAAAAACAGATTTTTAATATCGAACTTTATCGAAGTTTGATTTTTACTGAAATATTTTTTTCCCCGCGCTCCAGAACTTCAAACTGTATGTGAGTAGACGTATTTCGATGCAAGGAATCCGGTGGAATTTACAGAATTAAAAAATTCGGTCGCGTTCTCGAGATATTTGCATTTTTCGGTTTCGCTTTAACGAAAAAAATGGCCATTTTTTCGTTGTTTTCAAATCGATATTTCAATTCGATATATGAATTTTTTAGCTTGAAACGGGCCAAAATATCGATGAATTATATACTGGGAGATGTATTTTAATCCGAGGAATCGATTAAGACTAGGTAGAACACTCAATTTTTCGTTTTCGAAAAGATATTAAGGAAAAACGGATTTTTAATATCGAACTTTATCGAAAATCGTTTTTTGCTCAAACGTTTGTTTCCCCACGCTCCACAGCTTCAACTGTATACTACCAGACGTATTTCGATGCAAGGAATCTCATGGAATTTAGAGAATTAAAAAATTCGGTCGCGTTCTCGCGATATTTACATTTTTCAGTTTCGCTTTAACGAAAAAAATGGCCGTTTTTTCGATGTCTTCAAATCGATATTTCAATTTCGATATATGAATTTTTTAGCTTAAAATAGGACAAAATATCGACGAATTATATACTGGGAGATGTATTTTAATCCGAGGAATCGATTAAGACTAGGTAGAACACTCAGTTTTTCGTTTTCGAAAAGATATTTAAGAAAAACAGATTTTTAATATCGAACTTTATCGATCTTTATTTAAATTTGCAGCAAACTTACGGAAGTTTGCTGCAAATTTAAGGTAAGTAAGCTAGTTGACGCGCAAACTTGCACTTACTTGCTGGAAACTTGCAGCAAACTGTTGTTGCGGTCTGGGATAGGATGGTTTTCTTAGTGTTGCTGTAAGCATTTTGCTTGACAATCGTAAGATCTTACCAATTTGGCATTCTAATCTGGAGTAGCTAACTTCCCAGACATTTCAAATTTACACTTTTAAAAAAAATAATCCGACTATACCCGCCCTAGTTTACCTAATTATTTTGGGCAAGGGATTAAAGTGTCCGAGATTCCCCTCTGCTACTTAGTATACAATTTTACGAATCCTTTTTTTCTGGCAAAGTCCTTTAGGCCGTCACCGAAGAAACAAGAACAAAAAACGGACATTAGTAATCAGACAATAGACGTTATTATCAATCTTTACATTCCAATCCTTTATTTCCTCATAACTAGATAATAGCCACTGGGGTGACAAAATCCCTTTTTTTGTCGTTCGGTACCTTGAGGGTTTCCAAAAAAAAGCTCTTTTCGTCAAAAAAAATATTGTCTCGAGGAAGAAACAAATTAGTAATCGTAATATTCTCTGATTGTAAATAATTATGCAGATGGATGTTTCCATGTCTGATGACCATTATCATTATTTATTTTAAAATAAATAGAGAATGTATGATTTTCCGAATACAAAAGTGTAACCCCAAGGGCCTTCCTGTCATTTGAGCAACCTCTGCTCTCCGCATCACGCACTCGACAGCACGCATTCCCTTCGGCCTTTCCTTCTTTTGCGTGTTTGGGTGAGTTACCGTCTTCACTGCCACCTGGTATCATTTTTTAAACATCGATAAAAACGCTTCTTTTTAAATATGGCGTGATGGAAAAATTCAGGGATGAAGTAAAAAATCCTAAATTTTATTAAAATTTATTCATAATTAATTGTTGACGTTTATTTCTGTCAACATAAAAAGAGAATCGATTACGTTTCGGGTATCGAGGATTTGAATCGACGGGGGTCCTGTCTTCTCCGTGAAATTGTATATTCTAATAAATTCGATTTTTTAAAAGCAAAAAATTAGAGATGTTATTCGTGGGCGGTTTTCTCTTTAAAAGCATAACGATGGGTAATTATTTATCCGGAGTTTGGTGTCGCGCAGCGCAGCTAGTTTGCGCCGTAGAATCACCTTTCAAGTAAGAGTTTTTCTGTTGATGTAATGTCTTTTTCTTCTCTTTTCAGATTGAGTGTTTTTGAAGCGCATCTGTACGGAGGCGGCTAGGAGCTGAGGACATGGCGTATGAGCAGCGGAAGCAAGGAGTTCAGATAAACATTAAATTCGGGAATAGAAAGCAAACAGGAGTTTCAAAAACCAAGAAAGTGAGGAAAGGACAGTTTTTGGTAATCTTGTAGAGAGTGAAAAAGTGAAGCATTTCAAAAAGTTAATCTTATCTGGGCAACAAAGTAGACAAAGTGATCCAAGTGCAAAAAAAAATTAGTTTTTAATCATTATGATTTTCTTCCATTTTTTTTCTGAAATTGGCAGACAAATTGATGATAAATGAAAATGATTTCATGGCGATTTTCATACTAAAAATTGGAACAACCGGTTCGTGCTTTAGCGCTCTTGCTTTTCCCCAATTTTTAAAACTTTTTTACAATTTTGCTGGCACAGCTTCATATTTTTTAATTTGAAGGAAAAGTATGAAAAATGGAAAAGACTGTTTCTGTTTTAGCCAGTTTCAATGAGAGAGCGCTCGTTCACTGCGAATTATCAGCGCTAAAGTCTAAATACTTCCCAGTTTCTGTCGAAAAAAATTAAATCGTCCAACTGCCCTGTTTTTCTCCTAATCTATTAAGGGGTTCTTGAGTTATCAAACCAAACTTAACATAAAACCGTCATGTACCGTTCCATTACCCTAATATAATTGGCAAATGCCCCGGTGGCAGGATGAATAAGTAATAATTTGATGTAATTTAAAGGAGAAAAAAACGAAACAAGAGAATAACATTAGTCTGGTATCCCGGAAGCGAGGAATGCAAATTTTATATATCGAAAGAAGTAAAAAAAGAGACTTCCGGTGAAACTGTTCGTGATTTGGAAAATGAAATATTTAGCCAAAGGTATCGTCTGCTGATGCTTGACAAAAACTTTTTAATAATATCCGTTTTTTACACATCGTTTTTTTTTCCTTCGTAATTTGCCCGAGAGAAAAAGTGGGATGAAAACAAGTTTGGCCTTTTTAAGCTGCGTGGAGATGGCATAATGACTTCCCTATGGCCGAATATTAATACTCACTTCTGTTTTGCCTGGAATCACCTTTTTGAAAGTAGGCGTTTTAAAGTTTCAGAAGATGTCATTATAACAGTGGACATTTCATTTAATGAGTTTCGTAATGAGATATCCCGCAGTATATCACAACACGTGGTATAATTACAGGTTTGTCAGATACGATTGTTCATCTTAGTAATCATCCTTTGAAATTCCTATCTAATGATAATCCATATCGCTTTTTTCCGTTTAATTGCCATTGTTCGTGTGTCGTCAGTTTTAATACCACTATTTTTTTGGTAAAGTTTTATGGTCATCGTACTGTGCTCTGTAAGGCGATGGAACGATTCTAGGAAAACGTCAGGTAATCGTCACAGTTTTCATTTATCAAATATTATATTTTAGGTGTTTTTTACAACTCAGATTCTACTTCTAATTAAAGCAATCAAAATCTCAATTCATTATAAACAAAATTCAGGTGGCAGATCAAATCTGTATTCAAATTAAAATCTATATGTTGTAAATTCAGAAAACAATTGTATTTTTAAAAATTTTTTAAGTTTTTTCCTCGTCATGCGAATATTATAGATTTTAGATTTAAGAGCAAGCGTTTAATAATCTTAGTTTTCCAACTAAATTGTACGGAAGCCCTAAAGTTTCATGCATTAATATTTATTATTTTTCCGCAAGAAAAAGGTGGCGGAAAAATAATTATCCGCCACCTTTTTCTTGGCGGAAAAATATTTTAATTTTCCGCCATCTTTTTGTTGGCGGAAAAATAATTATCCGCCACCTTTTTCTTGGCGGAAAATTATTATCCGCCACCTTTTTCTTGGCGGAAAAATAATTCTCCGCCACCTTTTTCTTGGCGGAAAATTATTATCCGCCACCTTTTTCTTGGCGGAAAATCATTATCCGCCACCTTTTTCTTGGCAGAAAAATAGAGCGGCAATATGTATTACCTTATTACGGAAGCCCTAAAGTTTCATGCATTAATATTTATTATTTTTCCGCAAGAAAAAGGTGGCGGAAAAATAATTATCCGCCACCTTTTTCTTGGCGGAAAATCATTATCCGCCACCTTTTTCTTGGCGGAAAAATATTTTAATTTTACTTGACTTGAAACAATCGTAATATTTTTTAATTTAAAATATAAAATAAAGATAAGCCAATTTACGGAAGCCCTGAAGGGTCACACAGTTTGCCGGTTGTTTACTGCTAGTCGTACAACTGACACTGCCAGTTGATGAACTGACACTGCTAGTTGATTAACAAGCAGTGTCAGTTGATGAACTGGCAGTGTCAGTTGATGAACTGGCAGTGTCAGTTGATGAACTGACACTGCTTGTTGATCAACTAGCAGTATCAGTTGATCAACTGATACTGCCAGTTGATCAACTGACACTGCTAGTTGATCAACAAGCCTGACACTGCCAGTTCATCAACTGACACTGCTTGTTGATCAACTAGCAGTGTCAGTTGATCAACTGGCAGTATCAGTTGATCAACTGGCAGTATCAGTTGATGAACTGGCAGTGTCAGTTGCACGACTAGCAGTAAACAACCGGCAAACTGTGTGACCCTTCAGGGCTTCCGTAACTGACAGTATTGCAACTGCTTAATGCTAGTTGTCCAACTGACATTTGTCAACAGTGCAACTAACAAATAAAGGAAAACGACTTCTGGAGGGCCCCCGGAAAATTATTTTTCAACCAATCTGTCTTCTTTAACGAGAAAATTTAGAATCCGGTCGGCTCGCAAGGTTTTCTCACTGGGAAAGCTCGGCTCGCATAGCTCGAATTTTTCTTCTTTTTTTTTCAAAGATCCGGAGGCGCCTCGGGAATTTTTTTTTCATGTAATCGACCTTTCAAGTCATTGACAAATGTCAGTTGGACAACTAGCATTAAGCAGTTGCAATACTGTCAGTAGTGCAACAGACCGTGTCAGTAGTGCGACTGACAGTGTCAGTTACACAACTGACAATAAGCAATTTAAAAAAATTGTGACCCTTCAGGGCTTCCGTAGTTAAGACCTATTTTTACAGCGATTGAAATCTATAGGCGCTAAATATTAATCGGCGGTGAAAAGCTTCCATGATTTAGGATGATTAGAATGATGATTGTTAAAATGTACAGGTTATCCGTCTCATTTAAGATACTCCCCGACAATATGAAAGGTTTCATCTTTGTCTTGTATTAATTAAAACTATCTGTACAAATCCGATGTGAATTATTGAACATTATTTTGTTAAAGATTTATGATTGCCTTTATTGAAGACGATATGACGGTTGTATGACTCAGCATGTTCCTTTTTTTCTTCTATCCTAATCATTCTCGTTACTGATCTTCGGAGCATTCAATAATAAAATAATCTTTTTCTTTCTCAGATGAAATTTTTAACTAGGATAATCAAAATGCTTTCTCAATTTTTTTTTTTTAAATTTCCTTAATCCGCTCCTAATTTTTTTAAAAGAATTTTTGCGCTCAATTGAGCTTTTTTTTCATTAAGCGTAACTGTCAGTGTCAATATTCGCATTTTAAAAAGCACAACCCAATAGAGATAATCATCGCCAAGAAAAAAACCTCAACAGTTGGCAACATCGTCAAAATTACGAAAAAAATGGCGCCGCAATCTTAAAAAAATTTAACCGATTAGTAATTAAGAATGAATAATTATGACGTTTATAGTTAAATCTGCCAAAGACAATCACTTTTTTTAAAAAATTCTTTGAAAATGAAACGGTAATTGGAGTTCAGTATCCGTTGCAAGGTATAGAAAAAAACAAACACAATGAAGGTGGATCGGTTGTCGACGCCAGTTACAAGACACCACATCACCTCATGACAATGACCCGGCTGCTCATGAGAAAGAAACCGCTGACGCCGCTTCTGGATGTAATTGATATAACATTAATCTTAGAACAGAATGCAATTACCTCATCATATTTGACAGAGGCCCCGATTTATAATACAGATAGAAACGGGTCCAAACCCCGCAGCAATAGGAATGTGTGAATGTCGTGACATAATCGGCCACTGGAATTAGTTCAAACGTCTACGAATTGTTTCGATTTTTATTTTGATAGGAGGAAAACAGTTGCAAATTGAATGTAATAAAACAATACGATAAAAAAATAATTTATTTGAAAAATCTCTTCTTACATTAAGAGCAGGATTCTTTCAGTGAAGGAAAAAATTTAAAAATGCTTTTCTCTTTAAGCAAAAGGGTAAGTTTTTTAAAGTATTTCCTGGATATCTCGTCTGAAGGGATGCGGTTCCTAATAATATTAATGTAAATCTTTGCACTCAGTGCATACAAGAATGCAGTTTGAGCAACAAAACAATTAACAAAGTTTTTTTTTTTATTATTCTACATTGATAAACAGATATTAAAAAGTTTGTTCTTATTGTTATAGGTTATAAAGATGCTTACGAAATGAATGCAAAATATTCAATTAAAAAAATTAAGAGACCTATGAAAGTAGACAACACTGTTATCAGATTTAAAATCTTCAAAAGATCCGATTTATGTATGTAAAAGCTTTTCGCAAATTAACGAGACGCCAAAGCTAGGCAAATGCAATGATAATTATGCAATGATATATTATTCTTTGCACCATTGTCAAAAAATTTTAATTTGACGATGTGTGTTGAATCGTCTTTCATTTGGTAACAAAATGAGCACAATGATGTCAAAACAGAATCAAAAGAAAACAGAAAAAAAAGGAAAATAAAACAAAAACAAAAAAAAACTAAAAAAATTTTAATAACTGTATTATCGTCAAAAACTTGTTATTATAAAAAAATATACAATAATGATGTTCATTGAACATAAAGTTTTGTACTTTTTCGGTCTTTCAACGAAACAAACATTGTTTCTATGTTTCTTTCAAAAACAAAAAAAAATCCTATGTGTTTTTGACACACTCGTCCATAAATTCACTTATAATTTAGTGTTTATTTACAGAATCAATTTTTTTAATTAAATTAATTAATTTGTTTATTTATTTTACACGAATTAAAAATAAATAAAAGAAAAAAGAGAGAAAAAATATCGTCATCGGACTCTTCCAAAAAAAATTTAATCCTTCTTAAATCTTAAAAAATTAACAAACAAAAACATCCGAAAAACATTTCCGATCAATTCTAATCAGAAAAATAAAAAAATGCCACTAATTTAATGCCCTTTTCTTTTTTTTTTCAAAAATAAAAAAATCTTTGAAACCGACCAATATGCAAAGAGTAAAAAAAAGAAGAAAAAAAATTTTACAAACTGGCATCGGTCCCTTTAATATCATATTTCGTCAGACTCAATAATCATCTGTGTAAAAACCGTTATTCTTAAGCAGTTCCTTTTCAAAAAGAAAAATTTCCAGGTGGCTCCGTCAGCTAAAAAAGATGGATCATCGATAAAAACCGCTTACGAACATGGTAATAAAAAGTCTCGCCGACTATGTTTTTTTCCTTTAATAATTAACCAGGAGATGGTCAACATTTTGACGTCGAGTCTGTGATCCATCAAGCAAGTAATTAAACACCTACGCAAGATGAACAAACAAGTCTTCATTAAAAAAAAAAGTAGAAAGAAAAGGAACGCTCGGGGTATAAAACGCGGTACTATAAGTTCCATCTATTGAAATTTCACGGAAGTTACACTCTGGAAAACTGTTTTTCCCCGGGAAATTTCAAAATAAAGTGCTGACATCTCTGGAAAAAACGGATCGTTAAATTTCGTTGCCGGGTGACGCTCTGACGTCCACCTGACCTTGATAAATCGTAATCGTAAACGAATTCTTAAATGTAATTATCTTTTTTTTTTTTTTTTAAAAATAAATAAATTATTCAAAACAAAATCGTTAGCGCATTTTTCTGAGAAAGATGGCGCAGTGAGTGAAATTACATTGGCTTTACCGGAAGTTTACCTCCGGAAATATCAAGCATTTTTAAGATGGCAAAGGAAATAATATAAAAATTCGTTATTTTTTTTTCGAATTTTTTTTATCGACCGGCTACCCCTAAAATAGGCTTTGTTCAAGTCTTTTTTTATCCTCCAGGTCAAATGTCAACTAACATATAGATCTGAACTTTGGTTTATTGATGCAAAACATGACTATCATTTTTTTTCCGATATAAACTATTTTAAGCTTTTTTGTTTTTCATTTTTATTTTAATCAAATCGCTGGGATTTGATTATTAGAACATGACAAAAGCTTTTAAACGTTTTAAATATTTATTTATGTTTACTATTTTTTTTTGTTTGCACGAGTCAAGGAGAACAAAAAATTTTAAGATAAAATTTTGGTGGGAAATTGAAATTGCTAAATCGAATCTGAATTTGAATATGAATAATGTTTTTTTTTTAGGAAATTATCAAAAATTAATCGATTAAAAGAAATAAATTTAAAATCAATTACAAAATTAGGATTAATTAATTATTTTTAAAATCGAAAATCTTTTTTGTTTTAAAAGTTTTTGTTATTAACATCGATCTTAAAGAAAATCTACCGAAAGCAGTATCTTTAATAATTCCCCAGTTCAATTAAAACTTTTGGTTCACCTAATTTTTTCTTCAAGAACTGAACATCCTTGATAAAGCCGGTGACATTTAAAAAATTTCACCCATTTGCCAATTTAACAGAAAAAGACGCTAACTGATTCGGATTGTCTTACAATAGAACAGTTAATTTTAAATTAATAAGTTACAAAACAGGAGGAAAAAAATATCTTTTTACATGTAATTTTGAGACAAATATTGAAAAAACATTCTAAATTCTTTTAACAAATCTCAAACTGATAAACTTAATAAAATGATTCATTCGTTTTATTCAGTGAGCTTTTTTAATTGCTAACGACAGAATTGTTTGTAGCCTGATCGCGGACGTCAAAGCTCTAAGCGTACGAAAAAAATTAACGAACTTTCGTGAGCGATTAATGAACGCTTTTCTTGGCAAGGAACTATAAAAAATGTAAAAAAAAAAAGAAGAAGAAAAACAATAAAAAGACAAAAAATAAATAAAAATTCCGGTTCCGCTTCGGGCGCTTCCAATTCTTCCAGTTTTCCCTTGCCTTGAAAATTTAGTAACAATCGTTTTTAAATATATAACAAATGATGGGGATATAACAAATACGGGATTCGTTTTTATTACAATTAACATTCAAGCTAAAAACGAATAAGCGTTTGTCTCACAATGATTTTTTTTAAAAAACGAATCGACATTTACCGACCTGCGGTTTATAACAGTCAAAAGTTTTTGGCCATGAATTACAAAACATTAAAAAACAGTTAATATTTTAAAAAGAAAGGGAATACGGTGAATAGAGAGAAGCCTTCCATGTAAAATATACCCTGTTGGAGTTTTGAAACTTCGGCTCTCTTCGGAAGCGATGACGTCGTGCGTAGAAACGCTGCTCAGTCCAAGAAAAATATTTAACAACGAGAGTTATTGAGCCATGACAACAATTTTTTTAAAAAAAAATTTAAATAAAACGATATATATTCCATATATCACAACCATTAAACGATATCACTTTTTGACACTCAATTTTGTTTAAAAGAAAAAAAAAATTAGTCTTCCATTTTAATCGGTTGAGGAGGAAGAGTCGGGGATTCGCGAACATTTAACGAACTAAGTGCCTGAGAAGGTGAAGCCGGAGGTTCGGCGGCCGGTGAGATTCCGGTGGCAGCTCGTTCTTCGGTAGTTTCAGGCGTTACAGGTGTCACTGGCTCGTAACGCGCGTGCGTTCGCATGTGACGCGTTATCATGTCCCTTCTACACGCGGCATACGGACACTGAGGACACTTATACGGTTTTTCACCGGTGTGCGTTCTCTGATGCGTCGATAAATGATCGCTTCTCGAAAAAACTTGTCCGCAAACGCGACACGTATACGGTTTAACGCCGGTATGCAACCTCATGTGACGCGTTAACATATCACTTCTAGCGAATGAACGTTTACAAACTTCGCACAAATACGCTTTCGCGGTTGAATCGTTCGAATTTTGCCGGCTTTTATGTCTAGATGCCATGTGTTTGGCTAATCTATCGTGTAAGCTGAACATTTGTCCGCAAACCGGGCACACGTACGCCACGTCCGCACCTGGCGGCATTTCTTCGACCACGGGATATACTTCTAAATTATAACGAACGGCGACGGATTCTTTCGTGGTAGGAGATGCTACGTCGCCTTTGACTACGGGTACGGATACCGTGCTCCGAGGAGGCAAGAAACCGTGAGGGATTAGTTGTAAATGAACGGGAGGTTCAGAATAATTTTGAAAAGATTCTTTAGGAGAAGGAGAAAAATCTTTAGCGGCCGGGAAGGAAAATTCTTTCGAATTTAGGATGATGTCCTTCGGCGTCGCCGGTATCGGTATGCTAAGATCCAAACCGGAATTGATCTCCATTTTTTCTTTGCTTCCTTTAACGGATAAATCCAGTGGAGAATCTTGAGGGGTAGAATTATCGGATTCCAAAGAGCCTCCTTTTCCCTGAGGAGTCACGGCCCTTTGAAACGAGAGAGGATGAGGTATCGTTCGATTATGTTGCCTCAGTACGGTTCCCCTTTCTTGGGAATGAGCTTGATCAGTTCTTTCAGTCTTGGCAGCTTCGAACCACATAGGTAGATCCGAGTCGGAATGACTTCTTCTACGGAAAAGATCGGGTAGGTACTTCGAATGGAGGTAATGTTCGAAACTGTACGCTGGGGCGGGGATGGGAGAAACGGGGGTGAGAGGGGAAATCGGGGAGGACGGGTAAAAGTGTTCGTGGGGGAATGATTGGAATCCCAGGCCAGAAGCACAATGCGGGCAGGAACATCCGGGGTATTTAGGTTGGGGCGAACAGTGTTGGGATAACGGAGAGATCTCTTGCTCCCATTTTACGGGAAGTCTCGGCGGAGGAGGCGTCCTCGAATCGACTTCTTCTTCTTTCAATCTTAAAGGGCTAAAACTAATTTTCGGGGAATCCGTCGTGGAACTGTGCGGAGATTTCGAAGAGGACGCCGGACTGAAGACGTCTTCGACTTCTTCCTCTTCCGATATGGCGTAATGGAACCGCTCGCGGTCGGTGCTGTCGAAACGGAAAACCTCACCGGGCGGCATCTCGCGGAGCATGTGCCGCCGGCTATCTAAATCTTCTTGTCCGATGTTACACTTTTTCGTAGCTTCTGGTTCGTTGTTGTTATGATGATGAACGTTGTTATTGAACGGTGGTCCGGTCGATGTTACTTGTGTCGCCAGTTTGTCTAGAACTTGACTGAGCCGTTTCCTTTTACGTTTACCATGTTTATGATTATTATTCGTCGCGTATGGATGATTGTTGTTGCTCACTTTATGAACCTTATGTGTCGCTGTGGCCTCTAGCTGAGCATCCATGGCCATCAGCAAGGCGTGGCGCATAAGCGCGGTGAGCATTGGCCTAGCACGCCGGTGTTGGCGGCCTTCCGCTCCTTGTTATCACCTCTTTTCATTTCCTGATCCTTCACCGTTTGCGAGTTTCCTTCTGCTTCTTTCACCGCTTCTTTGATTGATCGACCTGAGGACAAATCAAAAGAAAAAGAAAATTCAGAACACATCCTTAATGTGATTTGATTACGGTTTAATATATGCTAATTTACTGTAGTTAAAAGCCGGAAAGTGGCATAATAACTTTAAACGAATAACATAGTTGACGCCCATTGTAAATTATTTACAATAAAACGCAAAAATTATTTTTTTAAACAATTTTTTTTTGCTTCATTTGAAAAGTGATTATTAATAAAAGAAACAGTTTTGCGGATACTAGTATTCAAAACTCGGAGTCTATGCATGTAATGACATAATTAGCATTCTCCAATAAGACCGGATTCCATTAAGCTCTATTTTTTTGACACGCCTTAATAATTATCTGTAGGCAAAATCGTGGCATCGGGCTCTCGGCGTTTTTTACCGGTTTACTCTAATTTTTCATCCCGAAATGATTTCGTTTTTCAAGTTTTTCTTCGGCTGGAAAAGAATGCAATTCTTGTAGAGAGGGGAAAAAGCGTGCAGACTGGTTAAGTGTGAAGAAATTGGTAGTCTGGTTTTAATTTGGAATATGAATGTGATCAAGAATGCCGGTGGTTATTAAATTAACGGGTCCTTCCACTTACGTAGCGCTATCGGCGGTCGCGACCATAATTACTACTCACAATAACATAAGACGGATCACTTTCAGATCTGTGCTAAACTATTTTCCTGCTATTAAATTGTAAAAAAAATGGAGCATCTTCACTAAGGTTTTTTTTAAGCAAAGAAAATTATGGACGATTTGATTGACACAAAACTCAATTGAAAATCTACTGAGAGGGCAGCTACTGCAATTTTATCTACCACCAAGATCATGCAAAATTTAGCTTCTAGCATAATGTTTTGTTTCACATAATTGAACGTCATAATCGCCTCTATGCGATTGAAGCGACATCACGGGTTGAGTTCAATAATTATTACCTTTTGCTAAAATACCCTTCCCAAAAAGAAACTCTTTGGCAAACTTATAACGTTTTACTGCATCACAGTAAACCTTGATAAGGAACATAATTACCAAAAAAAAGACTTTCTAACCGGGTTAGGTTAAAAAACAAGAAAAAGTTTAATCCCGTCGGTTTCGCGTGACGAAGCCGAAAACCACGAAACCGATTTTATTTATTAGTTAATTGATATTTCCTCCGTAATAAATTTTATGGGCTTATATTTTTTTATTAGACCAATCAGGATTAAATGGGTACTTATTGCTCACAAACGATTTATTCTAATATAAAATCAAAGGGATTGATGAGCTAGGATGCGTGTCGGTCTCGTTATTTAATTAAAATTTAAAAAAAAAATAATATCCTTTTGCGGAGAGTAATGACATCGTCTTACGTTAAATATTTTTTAATCATTTTATGTATATTTATTTATACATAATGTAAACGTCAATCGGCGTTTTTTTTAAAGATAATTACACGCCATTATGAAAATGATCGAATATCGGTGTCACGCTATTTTTTTTTTTTCGTTCCTTTGCGCACACACATGTTCATTCATTCGGTTGTTATTAAATAAAAAAAAACAATAATCGGCGTTTTTATGTTTCACCCTCAGGCTAAAAGGGGAAAAAAGTGAACTTTTTGACGCAATCATACAAATGCAAGAAAGGTTACTGACCTAAATATGTATGTAATTATTCCAGCACGATATTCCAGAAATTGGTTAAGTAAATATTTCGAGCGAAAGAATGCGATCCAAGAAGCTACTTTAATGGTGTTTTTTTTAGTAATCGGAAGTTTTATCGAATTCATTTTATTCGGGAATTTCCTTATAAAGAATATGCTACTTTGAAAAATTGTTGCGTGAGTTTTGATTTACCAAGAAATCTCGAGACAGCGATGAAAAATTTTCAGATTGAGAACTGAAAATTTAGATTTGGTCGCAAGAATTAGAGACCCTAATGGAGACTGGCCAAAACTTTTGGCGCGATAAAAAATGCGAACTTTATTCCACTTCCGCTTTTCGAATTCGGCTGCTTTGTTCGTTTATCCTTTCTATTTTTCAAAATAAAAACGATTTTCTTAGATGTAGAGGCAAATTAACTAATTGTAAGTAAATATTTCTCAAATCTGATAATTAAAATCTCGTAATTATTACTTTTTCCTTTAAAATATTTTGGTTAACTATTAAAATAATCTATATTCGAAATACCGGAAGCGGAACTAAGAGCAGCTTTTCTACCGCGCCAAAAGTTTTGGGCAGCCTCTCTTAGGGTCTCTAGCAAGAATCTCTCCTGGCTGCAGAGTATCCGGAATCGGACCGGGTTAACCGTAGAGGAGTTATTCCGCATGGCCGCCGATCGTGAAAGATTAAAGGAGTTCGTCGGATAGATCGCCTGAGGTCGTGTGCGAGCAGGGCCCCCGAAGAACAAGAAGAAGAATGAGGAAAGGCTTTAAATGTGTCAAGTAAATTGCTGCTATATTTTGAGTCAAAATCTTGATTTAGTAAATATAAATGTTAATGCATTTTGCATCTTTTAGCAAAGAAAATTACCAAGTTTAGCTGACGAAGTGTGATAGACCGTTAATTACAAGTTAGATGAACAGGTTAAATAAGTCATAGCGGTCAAGTCGGCTCCAGAGCAATAAAAAAACACCACGATCGACGCATTAACTCGGGATGAAAATAATTGTAGGCCAACACCAGCCCCAGCTCTGTTATTATTTTCATAAAACTAATGGTACTTCAACCGAGAGAGATAGAAAAAAAGATTTAATTTCAGAAATAAAGCAAAATACAACAAAACCAAAAAGGGTGGTGGATTCATTACCCGATTTTTTCGAATTAAAACCGAGACGCAGTTTTTTTTTCGGCGTGATTTATGAGGCTTATCGAACCCTCTTTTTTTCAAAAGACATTTGAAAAGAAATTTTATATGCTTCCGAACCCCAAAAGTAATAGAGATTTGAACTTTTAACCTCTTAATCTTGAATTGGACGCGACCACGTGCCACGAGAAGTCAAAAAGATGAATGAAAATAGAACCCGTCAAAAGACAAATAACGAATATTGCAACAAAGCCTAAACTTATGCTAAATGGTAGGGTCACGTTTCGGAGATACGTTTTCTTTTTTTTTTTATTGATTGTAAAACATTACAAACACATAATCATAAAACAAATTACATGTTCCTTCTTAACATATAAAACAACAATACCATGTTACATCTTTGTTCATTGGAGAATTTTTTATCCGTCGCGCCTGCGCGAATGCATTATTAAAAAAAATAATTTTATTATCACTCTATTCTTTTAGGGCTGCTGCGCGTTTTGATCCTCATGATAATGGCCACACACATCGTAAGAGGGGGTGGTCGAAACTTCAAGAAAAAACCCGAAGCTCCCCAATAAAAAAAAAATCGAATTTTTTTAAACTAAAATATCGTGACTAGGTGCCCTACTACAAACAATGAGTTGATTCGTACTAAACGTTGCGAAGCGGGTTCTTATTGGCGCAGCACGTTGTGCCATAAGGCACACCTACACAGTCACGCTCTATGTTCACCACTCAATTAAATCAATTGTTCAGGTGCAGAACCAACAAGAAGGGAACAGTAGTCCCTTTTCAGACACACCTACGAAAAATCTTTTTCAACTCGTTTTTTTTTTCGGGATGATAAAAAAAGACGGGAAGAGAGGGAAGAGAAGAGAATGTGGAAAAATAAAACGCTACTGACCCGAGCTGAATCACCAGTTTGCTGGTTTCTACGACCCGAAAATGAAATACAGCCGTATATGCATTAAACTTACGGCATTGCAGTAGGTCATTCCTTTAGCTCGATATACTCCCTTTTTCGTGTGTGTGGATTTCGTTATCTTACGGTCAAGATAGTGTCGGGTTTTTCTAGGAGAATTTAGTTTTGCAAAGAGATTGCAATTGAAAATGCTCATTAGGAAAGAAAGAAAATAAAAAAACAATATGGGATTTCGATCGATCAAAACAAATAATTCATGATGGGTTCTTAGAAGAATGTGAAAATTTAATTGTGGGTTAAAGACAAAAATAAAACGAAATACAGAAAATGAAATGCATGTTTTACATTCTGGATTTCATAAAAAAATGAAGGGTTAAATCGAGAACGGTAAAACTGATTAATGCAAATGGAGAGTAAATAAAAAATAAAGAGAATGGATACGAAAAACGAGAGAATGAAAGGTGACGAAAAAAAATATTTACAGGGGTCCAATTTTTCCGAAGTGGTGTCATCTTCTGTGCCCAGACAACTAAACATGCTGATATATGTTCAATAAGAATGCTACATCTTCCGGTTTTTTTGTAGAGCTGGAGAGAAATGAGAAAAACAAGTATAACTGGACTTGTAGCTAAGTCCAGAGTGCGGTATCTTCAGCCAGTCCCAAATTTAAAGCCCGGGTAAGATTATAAAAGGACACAAATCAATTTGCGCCAATGTCTTTTCAATTTTCAAGGCACAGTTCAGAAATTCGAAAAGAAAGAAGAATGAAGATGTCATAACAAAGATGAGGAGGGTTTTTGGTTTGTCTAGCAACTGGAGCAAAGGTCGAAAATTAGTTTTGATTTATTCAAGATGGAAAACGCTCTTATAGAAGGCCAGATGTGCAGACTTAGTGTCAATGTCTTGAGTTTCTTTACCAGCAACATTGCATCACAGAGAAGAAAAGTTAGATTTTCTAGAAACTTTCCTCAAAGTTCTTCAAGCTATCTTTTTTCTCTATCCTAAATTCCTGTTCTTTGTTTTCCTATTCTCGTTTTTTTTTCTTTTCTTCTACTTCCTCGTTGGGCTCAAACAATCATTTCCAATCTCGCCGATTTTTGCAATCATTTATCTCTTTCCAACAAAACCTTCACCTCTCAAGCCAACAACTTTAACCACACTTAATCATTTCTACCAAAAACCATACGCGACAATTATCATTCACTATCTCTACCATAAACAACCTGTTCATCAAAAAACCACGATACCTTAAACTTAATTAATCAAAAAAATAACAAAAAAAAGCCCCCTTCTTATTTCGAATCAGGAGCCGACTAACCAAGATTAATGGGTGCTGAATATCCCAATAAAAACGTACAATAGCAAAAATGATGGATTAATTAACAATCCAAAGCACGATCTTCAATTAAGATAGAATAAATTGTTTTTTATTTATTAAACGAGTACACGTTTCGATTTAGTCAAAATATTAAGTGATTTATGATTTTGGGTTGTCCCGTTTATTATGCTTCTTGTCTTTACCCGCGATGAAATCGTTTGGTAGGCGTGGAAATTTAGAGTTAAAAGATGAAACTGCATTGCACCAAATCCTATGCACCTCGTTGCAATTACACATCTATCAAGCCGGGTTGTGATGGGTGGTAATGCATGTTGTATATCCTGACATTCAAGATAAAAGTGAAATGTCATCTCACGGGAGACGGAAACCTTGATATATGGCGCTTAATTTAAATCGACAAGGAAAGTGAGTTAATCATTTTTATTTTCCGCACATCGAATTCGATAAATTAAAATTTTAAATTTGCGAGTTTTAAAAAGTTCAAAATCTATTTTGATCTGATATACATTTTCAAAGACCGGAGGGATATTATTATGAAATTAATTTCTTAACATCTTGCACTTTAAAAACAACACATTTCTATTAATTCTGATGTCATTTTATTTTGATTTTAACCGCCCATTTCTTTAAAAATAATTACATCACGGACTAAATATCCGAGCAACGTGTCACACCGTACAAAGAACTGGTTTCCAAGTTTTGTATACAACATTGAGGTTAATTTGAATTCTGTTATTGTGATGACAGGCCTCTGAATCCGTTTCGCATTTCGGCTTGTTGCCTCCGACTTGTTCTCGGTTAATTATCGCCGAGTGATTCTTCTTCATCCTTGCCTCCGGCTTTCCGAACAAAATTTCCTTTAATATCTCGTTTTAAGACCCTTTATACATGTGAGAAAAAAAGGATGAAAGCGAATGAGGGAAATTGACTTTTTAGTCGGAAGATATTCTCCGCTTGCAAATAAGCTAAAGAAGAGAAAAATGGGATTTTTCAAGGGTTGAAGAACTCATCGACCGGCACTGGAATGACGTCATCAGACGCTAAACTCCCACGCGTAACCATGTAAGGGTAGGGCAGGGTGAGGTGTAGTAGTAGTAAATTCGAGGTCAGCACTTTCCATCCTCAGCATCATTTATTTTGTTTTTGTTTAACTTTACTTTTTGGCTTAAAATGTCTTATTTGAAAAAGATATTTTCACGTGTTTTGGAAGAATAAGACAGCGAATTATTTCGATTGATATCAGAGATCACAACTTTATTAAACTTACCTGAGACTGTAAAAATTAACAAATTTTTAAATATTAAAATATTTATAAGTAATTAGATTTTGAATAAACCAAATGAAGGTGAAAATGCACACTAAGGGATGTATTTTTTGCTACAAACTGATTCAGACCAGTCCAGACACTCAATTCCTCGGTTTCGAAAAGTTATGACTAAAAAACTATCTTTTAGAAACAGCTTCAGTAGTCCCGAAATGTTCATATATCAAAAAAATATTTTTCCGAAGCTATCAAGACGCAAACTAGATCTTATCAAATGTATTTGGAGGTGAAAACTTTGTTGGAATTTACAAATTCAGATATTTTGCCTCGTTCTAGCGATATCAGCAAATTTGAGTTTCGCTTCAACGAAAAAAATGGACATAAATTCAATGTTTGAAAATCGATCTTCAATTTTCGACTTATGTAATTTCCGGCTAATAAGGGGCAGGAATACTATTGAAATACATACTGGGGGTTGTATTTTAATCTGAGGAATCGATTGAGACTAGGTAGAACTCTCAATTTTTCGTTTTCGAAAAGTTATGACCAAAAAACCGATTTTTAAAAATCGATTAGGTCGAAAATCTATTTTTACGAAAATATTATTTTTCCTACGCTTTGGAGATGCAACTTACAGCTCAACAGATGTATTTTGATTCGAGGAATCCGTTGGAATTTACAGAATTTAAAAATTCGGCCGCGTTCTCGAGATATCAGCAAATTTAGGTTTCGCTTTAACGAAAAAAATTGACATAAATTCAATGTTTGAAAATCGATGTTCAATTTTCGAATTATGAATTTTCCGACTAAAAACGGGTCGAAATATTGTTGAAATATATACTGGGAGATGTATTTTAATTTGAGGAATCGATTGAGAATAGGTAGAACTCTCAATTTTTCGTTTTCGAAAAGTTATGACCAAAAAACCGATTTTCAGAAACCGATTAGGTCGAAAATCTATTTTTACTAAAATTGTATTTTTCCTAGGCTTTGGAGATGCAACTTACATCTCAACAGATGTATTTTGATTCGAGGAATCCGTTGGAATTTACAGAATTTAAAAATTCGGCCGCGTTCTCGAGATATCAGCAAATTTAGGTTTCGCTTTAACGAAAAAAATTGACATAAATTCAATGTTTGAAAATCGATGTTCAATTTTCGATTTATGAATTTTCCGACTGAAAGCCGGACAAAATATTATTGAAATATATACTGGGAGATGTATTTTAATCTGAGGAATCGATTGAGACTAGGTAGAACTCTCAATTTTTCGTTTTCGAAAAGTTATGGTCAAAAAACCTCTTTTTAGAAATGACGACAATCGAAAATGGACAATTACTGAAAAAGTACTTTCTCAAAGCTTTAAGGCACAATCTACTTATAGATAATGCTTTTTGAGGCAAGGAGTTTACGGAATTTTAATATTTTCGTGCGTTTTAGAGGGATTTTAGAATTTTTTAGTTCTTCAATAACAAAAAAAATGAGCGGCTTTTTAATGTTTTTGAAGCGATGTTGAAATATCAAAATGAATTTTTTCCAAAACGGATTTCTGCCACTGGGAGAGGTTTCAAATGAAGCTTTTAATCGGCCTAACAGGTCAAATAAGCTTAGCTAGAAAGTGATAGTTAGAGGTGTTTATTTTGCAACTGAAGCAAACTGAATAAATGCTGAAGAATAAAGAGGGAATTTCAAACTGTATCAAGTAAAAGACAATCAAAAGCAATTACTTCATCACCAATTAGATATGTAAACGTACAGAATGACGGGAAACCATTTAACTGACGTATCCTTACGCAAAACCCAACAGTCTTAACCAGTTTTACCCACAGTGACGCAGCCTTGCTTCCCCCTATCATTATGCACTCAATTTGAAAAGGCGTAAGATTTACACTCTTCACGGGGAGAGTGAAAAGAAAAAAATAAAATTGCAGATCGTGTTGAATCTGACCTCGCGCAACACACTGAATTAAGTTATGATCCCGGTGAACCGCTCCAAGATAAATTCAACCGCTCGACAAGGTTTTGAAATTTTTATCAAGCGTGTTTGTACTTAACCTGCTCAGCTTAAAAAAAGTCTTTTCCGACTCGATAAAAAAATTACGCAATACGGTCGAACCACGTGCCGTCATTTGAGTAATTTGACGCCTGGCAACCCCGCGTGGGTCGGTTCCCCGGGAAAATCATCTCTCCGGCTTTTTCGGATTTTATTTTTCCGCTTTTCCCAGGGACGACAAAGGAGCGAATACTTTTTTTTTTGAATTTATTAAAACCATCCTGTATATGACTAAACAAGACAAAACCGCCGTGGGCGTCACAAACATTTAAAAACATCAATTTAATTTTTATAGTGCAATAATTCGACAAAGGGCACAGTGTTTACGTATCCATAGTCATTAATTAAGCAGACGACAGTGTGTACTGTTGGCGTGAGAGAGAGATCCTTATCGGTGTATATCCCGCAACTAAAAACTTACGGTAAGGAATGTTTTTTTATCCTTTATTCTATTTTATTATTATGATGCAGTAGTTATTTATCTAGGGGTTTCCGAATGAATCAAGCCGAAAGGCATTCGTGGCTCAACTGCATATTGAATAAATATCGCGAAAGGAAATTGTAATTCATAAAAACAAATTCCGAGTGTGAAGATAACGACCAACTTTTTTTTTCGCAAAAAGAAAATGTTTTCGACGAGGAGATAAAGATCAAATGGTTCAAACCAGGTGGACAAGGTACGTAATATCGGAGCCACGAGGCACTATTAGAAGACGATTTCGCCAAAAAATTCAATCAAGGCAAGCACGGTCGTTTTATCTTTTCAGTCACTTTCCAAGAGCCCAACCCCTTAAATAAATAAATCAATTACCAGATTTTCAATATTGATTTTTGTAATACCTGTTCTTTTTTTTGTCTACGGCCAGTTTATATGAATAGTGTACATTTCTATATACCTTGTCGGCGTTATTTTGACTCCCTTTCATCGGTGTAGGTCTTTGGTTAAATAAATTGTATAACATTTTGGTTTAGAAGATGAATTTTGGTATTTATGTTGCGATAAAATGTAACATAGTGCCTGCTGTTTTTAAACTATTTACAGCTTGAGATGAGGCTTTTATGTCCGATAAAATCTAATTCTAGAAGAAAGAATTGTCTTCTATTAAAAAGGTCTAGACGATTGACGAGAATAAAATTTCTGGTCGAATCTCAAAACATTTGATAAGCGAACTTTTCTGTCTTCGGTGTGAAGCAGAAAATTTCGGATATTTCCGAAAGGTTGTTGCAAATAGTTCATAGCTAGGTAAGCAGACGACAAAAGATCAGTGCATTCAAAAATTCAAGCGTTGTCTATCGTGCCTCACAAGCCAAACACTCTCAGCTAACTTTACAACTAACATCTTATTTTTCAAAATCACCGATGGTGCTTGTTGACAACTCCGGCAGAAAGTTCAGCAACATTTTTTTCGAGTTCATGAATTTTTAATTAATGGACTTCAGCTAAGCACTTAAGCTATATTCCAGAGCTTTGGCACGTGAAGTTTCCTTCCAGCACACTGACACTGATCATACCTATCATTGAATTTGCTGTTTTTCTCATGCCAACAATTGGTAGCTCCCAAATATATCGATAACCTTGACCTATGGCCCTTCCCATTTCTCATGCCTAAAGGCTGCACCCACAGCCATCGATTTCGCCTTTTGACCCTCCAAATCGTATTAATTCAAATTCAACAAGTATCTTATATAAAATCGTGATAAAGAGGCTAATTATAAAAGAAGCTAGCCAGTAGCCCACCTATTTAAATAAGTGCAAATACTTAACAGACGTTTAACGTCCGAAAGCATGTAATCCACATCAAATCTTCAAATTACCTCCGAAACCCTATTAAAATTCAATGTAATAAGGTTAACTATGTACGTGTACTACAGAGTGAACTTTAATTAACGAATTTATTAAGAGTGGGCGGGTAATCACCTGCTTCGATTAGAAATCGCGGATTAAAAAAAAAAAAGAATAAAGAAAAAATATCGTGAACCGAAGAGCTCTCATCGTACAAAAAGATGAGTAATGGTGAAACAAACTAGTTAATTATTATTTTTACATGGATTCGTACGCGCCATTTTTTTCTTTTTTTTTAATCGGTTCTCCGCTGCTAATAACCAAAAGAGAAAGGAAGGTGAACGTGAAGATGAAAATGAAAAAATATTAAAATAAAAAAAAGTAGAACCTATAAAGACTTTTATGGGTTGATACCACTACCGTTCCATCTTCGGACGGGGCATTAACGAAAGGACACACGATTAGTGTCTAAACCACATAGGAATAATGTATGTCATTAGTAGAGATAACATTGACTTTTGATTGGAGCCCAGGAGGGGTATCTCATCGACCGGAGGACGCGGGTGTGGGTGAAATGGAATAAACACGATATTAGCCGAGATCGGGGTTTTAAAAAAAAGAAAAGAAAACGCCCACAGATCGACGACACGATCCATTTATCTTAAGAAAAAATAAATACGGACTTGGTAAATTATTTTAATTATGATGCAGGGATCGCATCTCGATTAATGATCGATTTATCGCTGGTGTATCAGCTTTACATTAAACAACACTGCACACATAATCGAATTATTAATATATTCAAAGGGTCATTTTTATTGTGGAATAACGTGTTATTAAAAACAGTAGCGGATTGTTCATGCGGGCGGGGTGTCGCGGGCTTTAGAACTTAAAATCACCTGAGAAGGTAAGATTGAGGCTCTATGAAGCGATAAAATGCAGCGTGGCAAATTTTACGTGATAAATATGGCTTCTCCGACCAGGATAGCTCTTACATACAGATGAAATAACAGTTGAGCAACTATATCGTTAGAATGTAGAGCTTTTTACTAAAGCTTCAAATCTTCATTTTATGACTGCTGGCAAAAAAAAAAAGGAAAATTAATTATAACTTTTCAGCCACTTAGAGGTCAACTCTAAGGTTCTGGTAGGGGGCAGCAGTCCTACCAGTACTGGCTTAAGGCTGAAGACGGTAAAAGTTGGTTAGGCTTAAGTCCAGAGAGCAGGAGGCAGAGTCGAGGACTGACTGTATGGCTCCTGTGCTGCGATGCGAAAGGTGTTGGGAAGCCACCGCATTAATCTCGCTCTCCAGCCATGATGGTCGCCAATCCCCGTCGCGGGGAGGCACTCTAAGAAGAAGAAGAAGAAGAGGCCAACAGATTTTCCAGCAAGCCGGTCTCGTTGTTCAGTGGATAAACTTGTCAAAGCACATTCGAGAGTCTCATAATCAGGAACACACCGAGGCTCCTATTTTTTCTTATAACAATTCAGCTTTAGCTGATGCTTTCTTTCATGAGTTCTTATGACACAGAAGATATCTTTATCTCCAAACAGGTTAAAATTTAAAGTACCTCTAGGGGAAAATTTCTATTTGGGAAATACACTAACTACTTCTTTTGAGCTAAGAAAGACTAGCTCAATCTTCTAACGGCACAAGCAAGTTTAACTCGGGCTTGTCTCCCATATTTACCAAGTTTATACAAACTCTAACTTTATTCCAGCACTAACCATGGTCCTCTTGAAACTTTCAATCCAATCCGCAACTGATTACAAACAGATACGCGTCAAGTCGCAGGTTTAATCGTATTCTCTTTCGACTAAAAAAAATTGCGGAAATTGCTAAATATAACCTATAGACTTGTCACATCCTGTATTTATCTCCACAATCACACGTTTCATTTGCATTTAACAAAATGTCCTAGGACAGAGATCGATTTCATCCTCACAAATCTAGTTTCAAATATATAAAAAAAAAAAGAAAAAAGTAGACCAGTCCATTCAAATTAGTGAAGGTACAAATTAGATTCATCGGTAATAATCGACCACTATTCACAAGATACTATTGAACTCGGAGTCACAAGAATTTAACTAAACAATAAACCTGAGCCGGTTGCCGGACGACACGAAGACGACATCAAAGTTCTGTTAACCATCCTTCGGTTCGGTCATCTTAAACGAATATTTTATTAAAAAAATGATTTTTGTCATCGATGATAGCAGCAGGACTTTCTTATGTCTTCCCACGACCCAGGAATGCTATAAGACGGCTCACTTGTCAAAGAAAGAGGTATGGCCTTCATTAAGGACCATATCTTCTTGGAATTCGACTTTTGTGAAACTAAATTATTTCGTTAGTCCAGTCCTGGTGGGAGCAATTATCTATCAGCCCTGCCCTTTTATTTATTTTTTTTAACGCATGCTCTTCTTTTTATCACTTCCAGTTTACATGAGAGAACTTCTAGTCGTAAATAAAATGCCGGCGTTATTTAAATTTAAATTTTTTTCCTAAACTTTTTTTTCTTCTTATTAAATCTGTCAGATCTGATTAAGAATCTTCGTTTATTGATCTGATTCGATTTCGGAAAAAATATGAGAAGTCGTTTAAATGTTTACGATTACAGTTTTAATCACGCCATTACAACGGCTATTAGCATATTCTAGCCGTTTCAAATGGAAGAAGAAAAAAAATTGGAGGAATATTAACTCAGATATTTGTTGCTATAGCTTTAGGTTATTTTGGTCGGCGCTAAAATATTCGGATTTTAATTGGTGAAGGGGGAGGTAGTTTGAAGACTAGTTGAATGCAAATAATTGTCAAATATTTCGGCCCTCTAGCAAGATGCCCTCGTAGAAGAAAGTAAAATGATTTCCAAGAAAAACTAAAGTATTTTTGGCTTTACACATCGATAAAGAATTTCCATATAATTTTGCAGTGAAAGCCGATGGTCACTGGTTAGCGCCATAGTCCTTTCAGTTTGTGAAGTGGCCATTGGAAACATTTTGATCATTTGATTTAAAACTTACGGGATAAGGTTCCTTTAACTATTCAGGCTACTGAGCTAAATATCTGAAACCGCAGTGGCTAACTAAGCAATGACCTACACGAAGAAGAAAAATTCCCGTGCCCTACGCCACTGGAATTTTCACAATTTCAATACGTAAGCTCAAGTCTAAGCCGGTACTAGCAGGTACGTTTATCAGAAGAAAATATCTAGTACCCAACATTTACACATCTTAGTTCTGCCATAAGGAAAAGGGAAACTTAAAAGGCAAAATCCAAACCAACCTCATATTCTTTGGTCTGTAGAACTTGTAATTAATTATAACCTTTCCCCCACACTAAAAACGATCTATTCGGCGGTGCTATGGATTTTTATACTAAACCACCTAAAACAACGAATTTTTTTGGTTGATCACACTCCTAAACATTTAAAAATCTAAACTTAAGCACCTCATTCAACCAAACAACATACAACAGGTCAACCGAGATATAAAAGAAGAACAATGACAACTAACAAACACAACGAATACGGGAAGGTTTATTTTTTAATACGCAAGTTTTAATATTGACGTCCAGCTGTTTTCAGCTTCATATTTTTTACATTTATATAATATATACGACAGGTATCTTTTCAACTTGTCGGTAATTACCCAGACGTGTTTTTTTTTTACCTACTTACTGTCTCCAAATTATTCGGGATTAAATTTCTCTTCTGATTGATACGGCTATTCAGTTACCTCAAAATATGTCGCAGGCTTGCGTAATGGTTGCCTTCATCGGCGTTTTTTGTACAAAAGAAGAAAAACTCACCTGAAAAAAAAGAGAGAAAATATTACACCTTAATTGCATAAAAAGGAAACGGCCATAAAAACTTCCTCACAATCGAAACTAACAAAACTGACGACAACAACAATTTAATTTATTACTCAAAGTCCGAGAGTCAGGTAAACTGAAAACACGAGATTTTCATTCTCATTTATAAAAGCGTCATTTGTAACCTCATTACATGAAGGTCGTAAAATGGAAGGTAGAAAAAAAAAAGGTATTTGGAAAGGTAGGCAGTAAACATACAACAAAAAACAGAGTGAGGGTGGACCCTTGTAGTCGGTATGAAAAATATAGATTAAATGTAAGGCAAGGTCGTTTGGTGACGTAATGGCTCTTTTCTAAGGGTGTCCATTGTTAAAACTTGTCAATACAATGGTAATTGTGACATCTAGGACAGGTTCATCGGTATCGATTTCAATTCGCAATTTACGCAATTATTTATTGCCCATAAATCACGATCTTCTTTCAAAGGTGTTCTTGCTTTTCGATCCGGAAAAGAAAATATTTCAAAAAAAACTAACAGAAAATTTATTGCATTTTTTTTTTTTGAAAGTTTATTCACGGAGCTTCTTGTAATATTTCGAACCATGCGTGCCACTCCTACTTTTTTTCTTAAGCCATTCATTCCCTAACGGATTCTTCGAACACTTAATTGATTATCATCCACGTGTCAGACAATATCGATACGGGTCTTGTTAAACGTATGTCAATGTTTGCTAATTTATTTTTGTATATAAGCGCCTCTGTTTAACTTGTTTCTCGGAAATCAAACATGGCTGGCTTGATTAGCTAATTTCTGAGAATCCACCGCGAAAGGAATTTCTTCGCAATAAAAGAAAGAAATAATATACACAACCCGCCCGGATCCATTTTAAAATTTCCGCATATGGGGGCGGTAAAGGCATTTGCAAGCGAGACTGGTTTACCTTCGAGGAAGTTTTATATAAAAAGAAAAAATCAAATAGTCTTGTTATTTCCCTAAAAGCAAAGATGAATCAACAAGTGAGGAATAGGCGGGCGTATGCGGGTGCGTGAAATGTTGAAATGAGTGATGCCAGGGCAGTAACTAGGATCAAATTTACGTCTTTCTTAAGAAAAAATATTTTCGAGGAAGAAGCATGATGAAGCGTAGTCTGGCACGGCTTGATCAAGTTAGCATATATACCGTAAGTTTGTTTAGTCTCATGGGAAGAACTTTGTCGAAAGATAGGGATAACGAGGTTCTATTATAAACATCGCCGAAGTTTGAGATTTCGGGAGAAAAAGTACAATGTTTATGATTAGCGGCTTTGTAATGTAGAAAAGGGAAATATGCATGGACATTTTGACTGGGCGAAAATGGCGAAAATGATAGATATCAGAACTCTTCTTAAACTCCAAATACTTAAATTCGGAATGGAGTAAGTTAAAGACTTGGCTGAACTTACAATAATTTTGCAACATAGTACAGTGTAAAATTTTGTTCGACCAATTCAACAAGTGTATACATTTTTTATGGCTTAAGCTTAAATAAACCCTTCTATCAAAAACTACAGCAAAAAGTCAGCACAAAATGATTACCTCGCTTACAGACTAACGTGCCCTGAGTCAACTTACAGATAACTATTGACACAAGCACTACAGTATTCGTTGTGGGTGTTGACTTAGTCATTGCAAGTACCAGGAAAAAAAATTCGACGGATCAAACTACACATTTATCAAATAAACAGTTGGAACAAGATTGTAGTCAAATTACATCGTTATTTCAATTAACATTTTTTATGTTATGCCCTCCTACGCTTAATGTAACGCTCGATCCCAAGCTTGGGTGACAAGAGTATTTCGCAGAACTCGCAGATGGGAAGTTTTGATAGTTCAAAGAGCTCTATGAAGTTCTTATAAACTTTTTCCTTTTCTTTGACTGCATGCTTGTTAACTTACTCTACTTTCAATGTGAATTTCAAGAGATAGCCCAGTAAACTCTATAACTTAACTTCCTCGCATGCTTCAGCGTTAACAACCTTTAAACCTGAATTCATCATAGGTGACTGTGTTACTCAGGGCCGGCTTTAGGTATGTGAGAGCTTTGTGCCAACAAACAAAGCATAGCCGAAATCGAAAAGCGGAAGTGGAATTAAGATCATATTTTTTATCGCGCCAAAAGTTTTGGCCAGTCTTTCTTAGGGTCACTACAACTATCTAGATCTAGAAACAAAGCTTTATAAAGTAGAGCTATTCGATTCTCTGAAAATTTCTTATTGAATTATAAGTGAAAAAATCCTGTAGAAGAGCAACAAGAAAAACCGTAGAAAAAGAAAATTGACACAACAAAACCCCATCATAAACCCTATAAAATTTTTAAGACGGTAGAGGATGTTTGTAAACCTTGATATAAATTTAACGAAATCATGGCATTTCTCTTTTTCTTATGTCTCTCATCCGACATAACTGCCGCAGGAGAAAAAGAACCGGAGAACCAAGACAAAAAAATGACGTCAGTCTGTAATGGAAAACAGTTGTGGGTTTAGATTGATATATCTCAACAAGGAAAAAGAAATCCGAGCTTTTACTTCCCTTTGCACATTTTTCTATCAGGATTTTGCTAAAGGAAAAAAAAAAACTAAATTATGGCTCTTCAAAGAAATTTTGTTGCCCTCTAAAAAGCTTTCGGGAAATTATCAACTGGAAAGAGAAAAAAACCTTCCACTAGGTAAACAAGTCTCGTTGGATACGATTCCATAAATCGTGCTAATACCAAACTGAAACTAGTTCTGTCATATTTATTGATATAGTAGCGACTTGAGATATCTCATATACCATTCAGAGTAAACTACAAAATTGGTCAGAATTCGCATTTTACAGCTTTATAATGACTAATAAAAAATTCAAAAAAAGAAAACTATATTCTTTCTTTATCTTGATTAACGACCCAAAGCCTCTTTCTAATTTTTTTAATAATCGTCTATATAATTATCTATGACAGGAAAACCTGACGTGGCAATTTCAAACGCAGCGCGGGCAGATAATCAAAAGTTTTTTTTTTCGCGCTCAAGCCGTAAACGATAAATACTGGTGATAAATTTCGAACGAAGATTTAAAATGAGACATTAAAAGTTAGATAATGACGAGAAAGTCATAAGGTAATCGAGAAGTCATTATTTTTCGATGCGACAATAGGCGACAATATCTCTAAAAGGCAATGAAAAAACCATTTACCCACCCCTCTGTTATAAATATTATTGGAAAACGGTTTTGGACAGGTCGGTCGATCGTACCTAAAAGGACATCCCTGTTATTTTTTCTTTTTCAACAACTACCGTATTGTAAATCAATCGAATTGTGAAAGTTCTTATTTATATATATTTTTTTTTTTTTTGCGTCAATTTCTAAGGTAGAGCAATAAAGATCTTTTTTTTTTGTTGCATGCCCGGAGACGGATAATTATGACGAGAAATCAAAAAATTTTCTTGGAGGGAAAAAGGTGCGTGCATTTGTGGCGAAACACTCCTACACAGATGCCCGCAAATGTAATTACTCCATTTTTTTTTTTTTTTTGCGTTTATGTTGATAGGTATACGGATATACATCCTTAGGTATGGAATCGATGACCACATAATTTACAACTTCTCAGAAGACCCCACTTGTCGGTAATATCCTAAAACAATTTCCTTGGGTCGGTTTTATGAAATACTAATACTCCCTTTCGGGTTTTCGTACGATTTTCTCTTTCCACATGGAATAAACAGTTATCACCTCAAGAACCATTTTGATTTAGGGTAATTAAGATATGCTATGATATGTGCGGTTTTTGCCTAGTTTCAAAACATGCAAAACTCTTATTTGTGGTAATGGTTTGAGAGGAGCGGTCATCAGGTGCAGATGTGTCGAACGAGATGAAGTGAAGATTAATACAAGAATGATTTGCGTCCAAGATGGGCTATTATGATGATGGCGACGAAGTTGCCAGATAACCATGACGACTATTATAACGACAATACGACAACATTGACGCAATGGTCATCATCTCAAACGTGCTTCCTAAAGTGGTATCCTCAAAACCGGATGATTGTATGCATAATCAGGGTCTAGATTTGGATTATAAGTCTCATCTCCATCCAAGATGGAATATCGTTCTTTTAAGCCTCAAGAGTTTAAGCTTCATTCTGGAAAAACTAAGGCCTGCTCTAACCACTAACATCAGCAGTGCGTCTGACATGGGGAAATTACTCTGCAATGCTGTCTGTAAACAAATCTATTCTGGTAAAAGCGGCAATAAGACTTTTGAACCTCTGCAGATCTACGGGACTAAATGGCTCATTTTTGGGTGCAGTCAATCTTAGGTTAATGGAGCACCTTTAGCATTTACCCAGACATCAGGTAAAAAAATTCATACGACATTTGCGTAGTCGTAACCGTTTGTTTCAATAAACTAAACCTGAAACAAGATAAAACGCGTGCCCTTTTATTTTTTCAACCCTCTCATCAAAAAAACTTTTAATGAAATCAGCTATTGACATCTGGTTCTGCCTAAAAGGATCACAACATCATTAAACTTTTCATAGAGTTTACACAGGTTGTCGAGGATAATTTTTAACACAACAAAGGGCAACCTTATTTATTTTTCAAAACCGACAATTAGCCTCTGGAAATTTTTTTTTGCGACGATTCAGATTCTTTCCGAGTTAAATGCCGACACATTTATAATTATAATTGTTATTAATAATGAAAACTGCTTTCAAATTCATTAAAGATAAAAAAGAAATTAAAAAATAAATCATGCCCCCCGAAGAAATGTCATTTTAAAATATCGATAATATCATTTACAAAATGAAACAAATGATATAAATTTGTACGTATCTATTGATAATATCAAAGATTGCGATTAGTTATCGAAAAGAATATTAATTTCCCCAATGCTCATTTCTACATTTTTTTTTTGATTTATATTAGGCAGATGAATATTTAGCAAGAATTTTTTAAAAAAACTGAACTGATTTTAATTAAAATGCTAATAATCCTATATTCCGTGCCGCGGAGTCTTAACTTATTTAAATCAACTTTTTCAATGAAAAGGAAAAAAGAAAACAATTCGCAGGGTTAAAAAAATAAAAGAATTACTTAAATAAAAATTGGTTTGCTAGTTGTTAGAGATAAATAATAATGATATCAAACGTCAAAGGATTGGTTTACTTGTAATGGCAGGTTGTAATTACATTCTTATGAAACGGGAGCAATGATTGCTAAGCTGAATATCAATTAGGGTTTCATTAAGTCTGAGAGTCGGTTGCTTTTCGCGCAAACGTGATTACCGTTCTGGGAAAAGAAACAAAAAAAAAGTATCATCATGCCTTAATAAAAAAAAGAAATGTTAACTCGAAAAATGCACGTAAACTAGCCTTAAGGTTCAAATTTAGATCCATTCATCTTTTTGCACCGTATATTCTCCATTATTTTCCATTCCATATTTGTATGAAATTTATGATATGGGACAAGGCGATTTATAATTCTTTTAAATACGGAGGAGAGTAAATCTGAGAACATTAGAAGGGAGGAAAATGACATAGCAGATGAGTTCTTTTGAGGATTTTTATTCATTAGGATTCTCGGCGATTATTACTAATGTAACATTGCAGCAATAGGTGAATCCAATTAAAATATTTTTATGGCTTTAAGATTGACGCTAAAGCAAAAAAATTAGCTCTACAGCCAAAATCTTCATGGTCAAATCGGCTTTTGAGCAACAAAAATGTTCTAGCTACAGTTAAAATTTAAAGATAGTAGTTACTAGCAACAAAAGGACTACATGAAGCTTATGTCATATAATGAGCATTAGCCCTAAGAGTTCCATACCGAAATACTTTGAAATTTGATCCTGGTGCCACAATAATCAACTTACGCACGAAGACCTTTCTGATAACTCTAAAATTACGGTCGGTCTGCTTTAGCTTACCTGCAACAAAAATAAGAAAAAATAATTAATAAAGATCGTCACATTTTTCAAACCATTCTGTATGTAATCTAAATTATCTATTGCCACTTAACAATCTCAATTCTTGCCTAGTTCCCCAAGGCGCCCGATTCGACCATCTTAAAATTAAATAATTCCAGTCATATACTCATTACTACACATCCTTGCTACGATTACATATCGATAATTCAAACGAAATGAGAAACATATGAGAATATGCTATTGATGTTTCCATTACATTTAACAACTCTCTATAAGGAATTATTAAATCTAACAGTTACGGTTCCTTATGAGAAATTAAACTATCCTCTTGTTTTGACGTCTCAATTAAAATTTTTTATAAATAAAAAAGAG
This sequence comes from Liposcelis brunnea, assembly GCA_023512825.1. Classification (NCBI taxonomy): domain Eukaryota; kingdom Metazoa; phylum Arthropoda; class Insecta; order Psocodea; family Liposcelididae; genus Liposcelis; species Liposcelis brunnea. The sequence goes on from CM042073.1 coordinate 23,124,740, forward strand.
CGACGAGATGAGAGGTGGGAATTTCGTTTCTCCGTAATGTGAAACGAGGGAAAAAAAGCGAAAAATCCCTTTTCCCAGCAGAAGAGGACTCGAGATCCGTATCCTAGGAGGCGCGTCTGATCGATGTTTGAAAGTTGATAAACAAAGCTGTGTGGTAGATCGGGAAACGAACGTCGGCGAGGGTAGAACGCTCGTTGCCAGGGCTGTTCGATCCAAGTCAAGGACAAGGTCATTTAAGCAACACGTGCACCGATTCCCGTTCCCTCTGCTTCGCAATTTCCCCCGTTTTCATTCCTTTCGTATAACAGTTCCTACTTTTACGTAATGGTTTTCCCCTGTCGAGGTATCACTCCTTTTTAAGGGTTGAGAAATTGATCCACACCCATTTTTTCAATTTTCGTCGTGTCCACTTCTCGTAAATCAATAAAATCGCGATTAGAAAGAGAGAGAAGATTTCCCGGAAAATCTCTCCAAGGCGTTTCATCTCCGTAAACGGGGAATAAACAACCCTTTCTTTCCTTTCTTTTTTAATCTGAAAAAGATTTTTCGATCAGTTAAGCAAAACATCCCTAATTAAACAAAAAAGGGATACCGGAGAGAAAGGTAAACGTAAAAAGCGAAAGCCGAAAGAGCGCAAGCGTGTAACCGAGGTCACGACTCGCGTCATCCGTGACCTTCACCCTCGGACGAACGTGCGTATGCGTCACGGGGTGACCTTGACAAAGCAGGGGTGTGATTTTACATCGTAAATCTTTATCGGCGATTTGAAGTTTGTTTTTTTATTCCTTTTTATTTCTAATCGTTTGTTAAACGTTTTCGGTAGCGCATGTAGCACGCGCTATTCAGCGCAGATACATCACGTTAGAACGTGTCATAATTTTTATTGCGAGGAACCACCACTGCAGTCGCCAGGGAGTTTTAGGCCCTTTGGCAAGACAAGTATCTTAGAGTGCAAAAAAAATCGGGAATTTATTCCCTTCACCAACTTAAATTTTTCTAAATTAACCATATTCTAAACATGAAAATTATTTTTCTTTTCAAAAAAAAAAAAAAATTAGCGCTAGCGCCAACGTTGCCGCTAGCTCAATCAAGCTTTCTGCATTAAATTTTTATATATTCGGCAATAAAGTAGTCTTGTTTATTATTCTAACGAATTCATTTTTAGTATTCCAGATACATCCCGATTTTCTCATATTACTTTTTTTTAAAAATCCAAGATTTTTGTTTTTCTTGAGTTTTGCAAATTGTTATCTAAATCATCCCTTCGGGATTGTGTTGACATTAAAATCCGCTCGGAATTAAAAACTTAACGAAACCACATGCATTAGTTCCCAATTAGCAATATTATTAAATTCTCGGAATTGTTCGAGTACCTAAACCCTAGAGGTTATGCACAAAGAAACTTCTAGAGCAAAGGTAAACGTCACGACAAGGTCGACGCACCCTTATGAACGCTAACAAGTCGTATCATTTTTCCCGGTCATATTTATCGTGCAGGGTTTGCAAAATAAAAAATTTCTCGCTTGAGTCAGTCATCTCCCTGTGACGTCAGCATAAAACCAATCACCCAAGGGCACTTAAATGGGAAGGTTTATTTTTCCTGGGTTCTGCCGTTAGGAATAATTATTTTTTCAAATAAACAGGATCATTTTTTCACTCGACAAAAAAAAACTACCAAGAGAGGCTTATTTCATTTTTCTACAAAGTCCTTGCTAATTAACAAGACGAGAGAAACTCGTTTGCCAGTCTTCTTTTACCCCGAAATGTTTTTCTTTTGCAAACGGTTTTGGACTAGCATGATTTTTTAATTAATGATAGTTCGTAAAGTATCTGACCAAATATGTATCTTTTTAATTACTTATACTCCTCCCGAACCTAGACGTGAAAAGAATGATTTTGGTTTTAATTAAGATTTTAACACTCCGGCTACCTAGGTGGGCCCCATCGGGTCCGCATGTCCTAGTCCTCCTACACCGTGCCGATTAGTCATTACTCACTGACATTTTTGATGACTTCCAGTTTGGCCTTTTTCTTGGCTTACTTAATTAAATCTTAATGAATTCGCTTTTTTTTCTGCTTCGTTAATGCAACCTGAAAAGCGGTGCCAGTTTGACATAAACATTACGCTACAAAAAAAAAAAGTTTCTATAAAAATTAATTTAAAATTGAAGAATCGTTTTTGCAACAAGTGCAAAGTAGACTTTTTAATAAGCGAGGGAATTTTTTTAAAAAAAAGATCTGGAATTTAAGAATGTCAGGAAATCGAATTTCGTCCCTACATCTACTAGATGTCCATTTTTTTCAACTTTGGCGTCAATTTTTAGCTTTAGCGTCCATTTTTGAGCTTTAACCTCCATTTTCTAACTTTAGAGTCCAATTTTTTGCTTTAGCCTCCATTTTCTAACTTTAGCGTCCAATTTTTTGCTTTAGCCTCCATTTTCCACTTTAGCGTCCATTTTCCGCTTTAACGTCAAATTTTTAGCTTTAGCCTCCATTTTCTAACATTAGCGTGCATTTTTTAGATTTAACGTCTATATTCCGCTTTAGCGTCCAATTTTTTGCTTTAGCGTCCAATTTTTTGCTTTAGCGTCCAATTTTTTGCTTTAGCCTCCATTTTCCACTTTAGCGTCCATTTTCCGCTTTAACGTCAAATTTTTAGCTTTAGCCTCCATTTTCTAACATTAGCGTCCATTTTTTAGATTTAGCGTCTATTTTCCGCTTTAGCGTCCATTTTTTAGCTTGAGCGTCCATTATTTGGTTATATCAACGTTAACTGGCTCTCTTTAAACTTTTACCATCTTTTTGATCTTTCCTCAAATCCATAACCTTTTAGACTGTCAAAATAAATCTGCTTATCGAAGAAAAACTAAGAAACAAAGTCACATTCATATATCAAAAGAAAGCGAGGGAAATTAATATAAGCTTATAAATAAAAGATGATTATAGCCTCAATAAAAGAAACCAGAAAGCTATTATAAGAAACCAAAGATGACAAAACTGATTAGGAAAATAGTCTATTAACATGATAGAGCGGGATCGAAACGTTTAAATTCGAGTAAAAAAATTCAAAACTTTTTGGCTACCGGTCAATATTTTTCCCCTCTTTTTTTTTGTCGTTGACGTGTTGCGATCAGAAATGACTTCGAAAAAAATATTTATCTTCATTGATTTATGCATAAAAAAGGAACACAAAAGTCCATTGTTCTTTTACTTAGATGACTTCATTATGAATAGCAAATAACACTAATTAATCTTTTTGTTATATTATTTAAAAAAAAAAAAAAGATCCCGCATGGTAGTCAACTTGCTTTAAAAAGCTTTCGTCCCACCTAAGAGCGCCACGAAAATCACAGAAAAAAATTCGTGTCATAAATTAATTAATTTGATTAATTAATTAATAAAATAATCTCCTGCAGTTCTCTTCCTATTAAAAAAAAATTTGATGTAAATGGCAGTTTGAAAGTGTGAAGAAGGATAATTAACTATTTTTCTTAGAAGGGAATCAAAAAATTTTAAATGCTGATCGAGCGCGTAACACGGAAGAATCCTTCTTTTTTTATTAAATTTCTTTTCAAGGTCCCGTTTGATCCCTTCATTGTCAAACAACATGTAATGACAATGGAGACTAACCGTGGAAAATCAGCTGTCGGTGAGTGCCAAGTTCGCTGACAAAATTTAAGTGAGGGAGTAACTGACGTCAGCTTGATTCCTTCATTTGCGTAATTTCAATCCGATCTTTTGATATCAGCCCAACTCCTCGGTAGATTGATTCGTCTTTGTCACAACAATTAGCTTCCTTTAAAAAAGTTCGAAAACATTTTCACACAATGAAATTCGGTCAGGCCTTAAAAATAAATTCAGCGTCATCGTAATTAATTATTATAATTTATTTTCTTATGAATTTTTCCTTTTTTTTATGATCCGTTGAAGAATTTTTTTGTGGTGATGCGGATCGTTTGAATTGTTGTGGGTGAGATTTGTTAAGATTGGCGGATGGATTAAGTTGATTCATATTTTTTTTCTTTTCTCGTTTAATTCTTTGAGCATATGCTCTTTTTCATTGTTTTTAGTTTTTTGATGATAATAAAAGGAAGGATTTTGGGTGTGGATGATACATTTTTGAGATAAATGTTCTTTTGCTTCAGCGCCAACCATAGAACCGAATGGATCTTTTTGCAAAAATTTTTGCTTGGTGAAGCATTGCATTCCCCCCACATTCAATTTTTTAAGATTTCCGTGTATGCGCAATTTAAAGCATGTTAGGTTCGACAAAGAGTTAGCTCTGCTCTCAGTTCACATAAGAGTTTTTGACCTAAAATTTTGTTGATTATAGTAAAGCTAAAATGTGATCATTAATAAATATACGATAATAAGCTTTAAGATTTTATGGGCTAATTTTTAAGTGGAAACAATGGAAATTAAAGTACAGCTAACTTTGGGATTGAAGCAAATATTTATCTCTCTCTTATTTAAAAAAAAAAGAACTCGTCTAAGGTGAAAAAGCGGACTGTTTCAGGAAGCTTTGATCTTTTATCATCCCGCAACCGTACCTAGTCTTTAAGACACATTTAAACAGCCGTAAAACTGTAACGTTCATGATAATTAATAACAGTCATCTATAAAAGATGTTAAAAGAACAAATCATAACTTTTAAAACCTTACAGCTTTAACAAATAGAAAATGGCAGAGTCCACAATTTAAAAACCTACATCCGTCAATCATAACTTTTTGAACGTCCTTGCTATCTTTTTTTATAGAAAATAAAAAGTCTTCGAATGTCATTAACTCGTTTTCCAAAAAGATTAATCTAAGATTTCAAAGAAATGTTAATCCGATTTGGATGACCGACTCCAAAAAAAATTCGAATCGGTCAACGATCTCATGTGAATATTAACTAAGGGGGTGGAATGTTTCTTATTTCCAGGGTGCACTGAACTCTATTCAAAAGTTAACTTTTCAAAAGGCAGTGAAAGAAAAAATAATAATATAAAAGACTTTCAACTACTGTTTAAGCCACTGTGAAATATGGCAATTGTTAACTTTACGGGGTGGAAAATTATTCAGCCAAGTCCCAAATAAGAAGGGCTTCTCAGAATTTATCTTTACTTCAATATTCACCGGTTTCAAACAAATGTATACTTTGTTGAAAAAGAAAATAAAATAATATAAATTGTAACGTTTTTTATTAATATTAATCAAACTTACAAGAAATCATACTCTTGCAATTAATATTAAAAAAAATGAAAGTAACATGTAATAAAAGATTGATGTTCGTCTACATTAAACCTTTTTTTCTATAATTAAAACATTAAGAGATGTGTAAAAGTAATAAAAGAAAATTAATAACCGTAAAAAAGGTAACATCTTAGCAAAAATGCATATCATTATCGTTACTCGTCTTTTTTTAAACTTTTCGTCATTCCTGATCGCAATCATTCAAATAATTAATTAACCGTATTAAACGATATCGTTCGTTATCAGTTATCTTATCGCAGCGTGGGTTAGTGTCAAAAACCGCGGGACAGGCTTTTTGACAGATATCCTGTTGTAAAGATTTAAGAAAACTAATCCTTTTTAAATCTTCCCCATATCTGAGTGCCTTAACCCCAGAACCTGAGTACCGCTAGTAAAAGACACTTAACTATTATGGATCAAATCTTGAGGTCACATTCTTTGCCAATTACATCAAACTTACATTAATCACTGACCATTCCTTCCTTATGAGAACTGTGAAATTGTCTTATTGTTCTTCGATCGTTACCTACGTGAACGTTTAAAAAGCCCAGGCCGAGGGTCGTCATACTTTACCATGCGCAGTCCCTTCAAAATGGGACCTGTCCTTACTTGTTTAAATAAGGGATCCGGAACCGAATCACGTTTCTTGTTTTTTGTTTAATTATGCGGAACGTTAATTTTTTTTTTTCGGAGATCAGGTCCGAGAATCTTACCTTAAAATTAATAATTAATCTCCATTCGATTTATTAAGTCGGCATTTCATCCATTTTGCCAGGTAAAGCCATATAATCCGTAAATAAAGTCAGCTGGGCACAATAAACAATTTTAAACCAAACTTACAAAAATTAATATTTGCAATTTTTTTTTTTGGAAAAATAATTTTTTTTTTAAAATAAAAAGAGATCACAGATGCTATACGATAATTCACTACATAACCATTAATTTGATATTACTAAAACGTTTAATTATTAAGCGTGAAATAAAAAGTCGCGGAAAAACAAACGGAAACATTGCCGCGAAAAATAATACGTCGAATGCCGAAAAAAAAGCGAAGTCACATTACAAACGTTTGAACGTTACGCATTCGCGCAGTAAACTGAGCTCGCGACAGTCGACATGATCAAGGCGCTTCAATTCACTTGTTACTCCATTGCTCCACCTGTTAGCTAAAACGTTCCCTAACAAAACATGTTATCTCACCATTTTTTCCTTTCTCGAATTTTAACTTTTTACGTATTTCCGATGGGATTTAATTCTTTGTTCCTTTGGGGGCATAATTTCTCTTAAGCAAAGAGGTTTGCTAATAGGAATATTTACAGATTCGTTGGCTGGGAGGAAAATAAATAATCGTAGTTCAAAGCCACACTTAATAATGTCCGATTCTCAAAAAAAGATTTTCGACCCTCGATCGATTAATTACAAGATAGGGCTTTTTAAAAATCTTCCACCAACGAGCTTCACTGAAAATATTCTTCTCAAAAAAATTTTTTCGGTATTTTTTGCTATCGAAAAAAAGGTTTTCATCAAAAATTAATTTGAATTTCCTAGAAATCTTTCCTGACGGGGAAAAAATCTGTTGTAAAATTACCCTTTTCAAAAAATTATTTTTCCAATTAATTGTAAAAAATTTTTTGGAATTGTATTAGCTAAACGGTCCTAGTCCTCAACCTAGTCTCAAGTCTAATGAATTTATTTAGAATTGAATCGGTGGTTGAAGAAAAATATTTGCTTTTAAGATGAAATGTTCAAGCCTCACACATTCAACAAAATCACAAAATTTATTATTTTTAATTGATTTACTCATTAAAAAAATATGAAGGAAATCGTTGGAGCCGTTTTCGCGAAAAAAAGGAGAAGTGAGACTCAGCGTGAAATCGGTTCCACAAAACCCTGCATATCTCTACTCGTTTATGCACTGTCGCGCGTCGGACAGACGCATCCAAAATCCAGACGCATCCTTTTGCGTCCAAAAGAACCCAATCAGGATCAGACATTTCTAACAATCAGTAGTAGTAGATCCTAGCCTAGTCCATGAACAGCCGTTGGAGAGCACTTGTGCTGCTGAGTTTGGGAAAAGATTGCAGAAAGCGCTTTTGTCGTTAAGATTTCCAAACATTCACCGGGAAGTATTAATAAGGACGATAAATAATTAATATGTTTAAGCTCTTAAAAAAATTTTTTTTTTCATTACTATCAACCTAAAAAACACTTAACACAAGCAAAGCATTTATCAAAGTAACAGGAATCGCATGTGTTAGAAAAAAAGTGCCTGCGACTGATCAGCCTTTTGAAAATTTTTTATTGGCTTTTGCCGCGTGCTGAGTTTGATTCTCCCATGTCGCATTTACGTGAAAATATAAATTTTCCATATTAATGCCGTCTTCATTGTTTTTTACGACGTGTTCTACTGTCCGACTTCTTTTTTTTATTTTCCCTTCTTTATCTTGATGATAAATATAAGGAATATACATTTCGTGTTGATTAGCACGCATTTCGCCGGCTGATCCGTTTATTTATATTTTTTTTTTCATCCGCTTTTATAGCCTGATAATAAAATCGCACATTAATAAAAAAAATTACATGGACAATTTAACGTATAATTTGAAAAGGCTTTGAGGGCTATTTTTCAAATCAGGCTATGCCTTCTAGTCGTGCATTTTATGGATTAGTAAATTGCAATATGAATTTATGAATGAAGGCTTCTTTTTTAAGCTTCATCCGCCCTGATCGTTGCATGTGACAACGGCTAACCTCTCACCACGGTTTTATAATTTAAATTTCAGCTAGAACATGTTCATATTGATTTCCTGACTCACGAACGCTGCCACCCAGAACCTCCCCTAAATTAAGGAGGCAGCGTACTTGGGGTGTTTTCTAGAAAGCGTTTAGCCTGATTGTTAAAGTCTAAATTAGAGATTAAAGGTCAGCGCGGCCAGAAAAATTTGAAAATCTTAGGAAGCACTGCATGCAGACTTTTCCGACTGTAACGGAGTCGTTATGCATGCGAAATGATACTCCGCGATCCCAATAGAAACTACCACTACATAAAGAAACCCTCAAAAGATAAAATATGATGCCTCTCAAACCGTTCATGCTTGTGAATTTCCCGATAACTCAAAGGTTTTGCAGTTAACGACTGAGAATATTTAAAATCTATACAAACTTTGAGCGAGATAATTATGAAAGTTTCAAGGACACTTAACACCCCGTATGTGGTCTACGTGATATTGAATAAGGACCTAGGAAGGGTAATTCAATTAAGGAATGCTAAGGGCTTTGACACCTTCAAACTTAAATGTAATAATAATGCAGGGATTTGCAGTTAATTTAAATTATGCATCTGTGGAGAATTCTCATTTCCACGTAATAAGATAATGCAATATTCCAAACGGCACCCCAGCGCTGCAACGGCTACCTACACCTTATCATTACCGGTAAATAGGCTTTGAGGAAATAATGAAATAATGAAGCTTTGAATGTAAGGAGGAAGCAAGGAAAACAATTGCAGCGGCTTTCTGAGAGCTTCTAGCTTGCTTGGGCAGAACTAAGCCGGAGTACTGTTTCTTATTAACAGCCGAATAGAGGCCTCCGTATTTATATTAAGCCCATATTTAGGGATAAAGATCTGCTAAGCAGCCAGCCAACAATTTTTGGCATTTGAAATTTTCCAACTGCACGAAAAATAAATCCCTAAACAAATACGCTAAGTAGGTAGTAAATGAATGAAGTACTATACAAAAATTGTAATCTAGCATGGTCAAACAACTTGCCGCAAATTTATCAGGAGGCTTATTTTTAATTCGAGCACTAGGGGCAAAAATCCGGTATGCAATCCTTGACTAATTTTAAAATATACAAAAACATAGTACAATTAAGGTTAAACTAAGTGGTTTATTTATGACCGGGAGCAAAAGAAAAACCTACGGATATTAATCAACACCCGGGATATGGTAGCCGTGTGAATCTGGTACTGACATTCTACTTCATTTTCATAAAATTCAAAATATGTTAAGAGCACGTGTCAGCATTACACAAAAAAAATGTAAACAGGAAGCTTCTATATCGCGAGATCTGTTACTATAAGTACAAGAGCATTTTACATTCTTAGAAGAAGAATTGCCAAATGGAGGTTGATTCTGTTTAAAAAGATAAAAATCTTGTTTTTTAAACTTGTCCGTATTTTTTTTTTCGTTACCTGAGATGGCTCCTTAAATGAGCCAAATAAAAATTTTTAGTTTTTTTCTCCTTTCTAATAACACGGGCTTAATCCCCGTAAGGAATTTTTTTTACACCTACTATAGACGCCACAAATTAGTTAAAGGTCCAATTACCTCTAGCTACTCCGGCTATCAATCCCAAAAGTCAAGGAAAAACAGGAAGGCTATCTCTCTTATCCAACCCCACATGTAATGATTCCTGCAATAAATTTAATAAGAAAACGTTCCTAGGTACCAGTGTCGACGCCAACACTACGCTCCATTCATATTTCATAACCCGACCGGAATAGTTTTTGTGTGTGTGTTTATGTGCCGCCCTGAACATGTTATGTTTCTCCACGTAGAAGAATAACCAATTAACTCTAAATGCTGTTTTTTCTTTTACCGGTAACGCATCTTCAATGCTCCGACTTCAAATTGCAAAAAGAGAAATCTTACCTGAAAAGAAAAAGGAAATTGCCGATTAATATTTAAAAAAAACGTTTGACACTAGAACATACTATATATCAATTAACAACAACTATGATTTGAAACAAAAAGAGGCACCAACAATGGCCGGGAGGTAGAATAATTGAGAATCCGTCTGTACAAGTTGTTTGTTAGATGATATCACGGTCTGGGTTTATATCACGACTTTGGTAAGGTGGGCCATTTTAAGCACGACACGGGTTTGACGTCCATTGACTTCTGGAAAGAATCGACGCTTTTAACGAATATTCAAAAGAGAAAGGTTGATTTCCCTTTTGAAGTACGAGCGTCAGTGGCGTCAATACGATGAGTGCGAAAAGTAAGTGATGCTTCGGGTTGAAGTCAAAATTTTGAAGTTGAGAAGCAAAACTCTGAGTTTAGAGGACACCTAGTCAGCAGCCAAATCAATTGTTCGAAACTTTCTGGTAATGCAGACAGAAATTCAAGCTTGTGCGCAACCTTAGTGCAAGAAGACTATTATTTTCATACGTGCTCAGCATTCCATGATTTGTGAGGGCAAAAATCCTCTAAATTCGTTCTCTGCCCTTATTTGCTGGTGGCGCACTTACCACGAGATACAAAATCACAATTTTCCTTCAGCCTCCGCTCTTCTCATAGTTCAGGCGCCACTGCTTCAAACTTTTACAAATCGCAAATATATCACATCCCAAAAAAAAATTATCATCCTCATTTTTTCAATTTCCTATACAAGCTAGGACAAATTGTTTTTCTAATAATTATCTTAATTAGTTTTTTTTTTACATTCGGTAGATGAAAACCAGTCGAAACATCTATAAATAAAAAGTAAAAATAGGATTGAATACATGAAAATGGTGTTTCCACATGTCAAGGAGTTGGTCTAGGAGCCAATTACTAAGTCCCCATTGACAAGAAGGTAGCTGGTAGCTATGACTGCTCATCTGGCGTGGGGAGCGGTAGTAGCTCTGTACTTGTGATTAATTTCTCATACATTAACCGCCAATTATTATAATAAATAATAATGTCGCATTGAAAATTTTCTATTTTTCCTTTAAGGCCTTTTTCATTTCACAAAACAGGTATTTTTTGATTTATATCCGTCAAATGATTCAAATTGAAAATTGACGCTATATGACGATATGAAGTGCGGTGGCGAGGTTATTTAATCGAAATTGTTTTTCCTTCGGGGCGATTAAGGGGAACTTTTAAGCCTACGCATTATCTACGCTATATATTAGATAATATTTTTTTTTCTTTGGAAGCTGAAAAGTAGTTCCAATTGGTTACTACGTCGTTGATTTATTTCTATCAGGGAAATATTTTTGCGGGATTAGTGTGGTTTTAAGATAGAAAACCGCAAAGGAAACGATACAGATATGTCGCAAACTTTTAAAAATGAAGAAGATTGTTTGAAGCATAATTAAACAGAATTTAAATGCGATATCAATCATCCAGAAAAAATTAGCCAACCGTAGCCATTCTTTTTCGATCGTCCTAGAAGGGCATGACATAGCTACAGTTGCTCCGACAATATCAATTTTTGATGTTTAGGACCTGATTCCTAAATTTTCCCAATGTACAGCATAACTCATCTTCATCAAGCACTAATCAGAGAACATCAACCCTTGGCCCATAACACCTACCCACAATTAGATTAGTTACAAACACCCGATAAAGTGGTTACAACATTTTTTGGGAGAGGTTATGTCACGCACTGCAGGGGCGCAAGAGTTGAAAACCCGGACGCATTTGTGAATGTTAATAAGAATAGAAGGCAGTCAACAAATATGTAATAAATAAAATGCACCAACGCTATAAATTAAAAGATGAGAGTATTTCGGGTATAGAGTGTCAGTAGGTGGCCAATAATACAGCGGTCGAAAAGGGTCGAAGGTCGGTCGTGGACTATCTATCTTGCACTAATTTGTTCATAGTTAGCTTATGTCTTATTTTAAGGTCATAAGATGGATCATATTGATCACGAGCGTCTGGAAAAATATCGATAGATTGTGGGAAAAAAATAAGCTTCTATTTATTTTTTTGATTATTGATCGACCCGTGAATAGTCTGATCTTTTTTCCGGGTAATCAAAGATTAAAAAAATTACACCGAGAGAGTCCTCGTCCTCGATAAGATGTTATCGCTGATTATTTTATCAGGATCAATATTTATTTCAGGGTTAAATTTCAAGCGACGTCCGAGTGGCCCGTGACTGTTACTCATAAAGGAAAGATTGTTTAATAAAAATCAAAAGACGAAAATCCAATAAAGTATAAAAAAGAGGCAGGAAAAAAAGCAACATAGTCATATGGGGAGTCTACATGTGTAGACACACCTGGCACATTATAATGTGACAGACAATAAGAAACCCCTGTTGAAGAAAGAAAGACGGTTAGCGAGGGCGGTTGAATAGGCATTAAGAAAAGATCTCCAACGGTTTCTCAATACAAACATGATCATTCTACATTGAAAACAAATAGCAGGCACGCGCGCGGGCATAATGCTAAACCCAACTCTAATATAGGGTCATCTTTTAATTTGATAATGTTAATAAATCATGTTTTTAAGTGAAAATTACACGTGGGGGATTTTTTGACATACTCAGAAAAAACATTTTTAAAAGGTTGCAGGGGAATTTTATTCAAATGTTATCTCTTATCTTTCTTCGGATCAACATTCGTTGAATGATTTTTATCAATGAGAGGTTTTTTTTTCGCTAAAGAATGACAAATAAAGGAAGCGTTGGAAAATATTTGCGTAGGGAAAAACTGAACTTTTGCACGTCCGCATATTCGATTAATCCATTTCATCCTGTTTTGAAATGATAATTATCACCAATCAATGATAAGGTTATGTACATTTAAAAAAAAAAAAATCACACAGGATTTTTTTTATTTGAGTTTTACGTCAATGAGATTGTTGTTTTGCTTTATTGTCAGTGAAACAAATTGAAAGTCATACTGCCACGTTTAAATAGTCTAGATTTATGTGCAAAAAAAAGATCATTTACGAACGAATGAAATCAGTCAAAGGGATTTTAGAGTGATACTAAAAAAGGAAAAGCATAAAATTTAATCAAAAAGTTTTTATTTAAGATGAAAAAAGTCTGGAAAGCTGCAAAAAGTAGTTTTACTAGCTTAAACAAATAATTAGAGCAAAGGGACTTGTGATTAATTCCAAAGGTAGTTTCGGAACAACTTCTGGTACTACGTCTGATACTGTAATAGTTTATACAACAAAAATACTTTTAAGGGCTAAACCAAAGCTAGAAGCTTTAGCTTAAAAGAGTAAGTCGGGAAAAAAATTTGTAAAATATTCGAACATTCTTTCAAAAACCCTTATTAAGAATACTTAATTCCCACTACTTTCATATGTTCATATCAATGATTTTTCTGATCATTATCAGGCAATTGGTAAACTTTACATGAAGCAGCGCCATTCCGTAAATTCAAAAAATTGTAAAACATTTTATTTTTTAGAAAGAAATCGTAATAATTTTCTTTTATAAACCTACATGCGACATCGTTTTAAATAAAAATTACTTCTTTTTTAAATATTTTCAAAATGATAAAACCTTGTCATTAATTACATCTTATCTACATCCTTTAAACAATATTCTCGAAGCGGCAGAGCCTTTATTTCTTTTCTCGGAAGCTCAAAAAAAATTATACTTTCATACGGAGAAACGAGGAAAAGAAAAAAAAATCGAGAGCAACGCTCGATAATTCTTAAACATTCCTTTTCTTCTCCACAGTCCACACATACAAGTTTTCCCTAATTAATGGCGATCTAAAGTTTAAAAAAAAAAAAGAGATTTAGAATTATAGTGGAGATCCTAAATTGACAAATTATTGTATCGGATATTTCAAAACCACGGTCATTAAAAAAATAACTCAGTTTCAATAAAAACCGTATGACTCTGAGTTCTTATATTTTTGTTCGAACCGTAAATAACCCGAAAACCACACACCGATCACTTTTTAATAATAATAAACTCTTTTGGTAAAATGATCGACTCCCTCTTATTTCATCATATACGGTTTCCACACACGCCCCCTTCAACCAGAAATCCCAAAGTCGCGCAGTTGATGGATGGCCACCCGTCACCACATTCTCCTCTAAATATGAAAAGTAAATAGCCGGAGATGAATTCAGGTGGGTAATACGTGACGGTGGAAAGAATAAAAAAAAGAAAAGAAAAGAAAGGAAGATAATGATTAAATGAGAAATGATAGACGCGCGTCAAGTAAAAATGCACGGACAGCGAAAACAGATGATGTTTAATTCGTAGGTTCGAGTAGTACCGAAAACGAGGTTCGAAGTTGACATGCACGAAATCGTCATTAGCTTCTGAATTATTGCCAAGTTCTCGTAATGACCAGTGGCCGATGGCCGAAATGGCATTAAAATTACAGTGGGATCGCTCTTCGTTCAAATTGCTATATATAACAATATTTGACAGTTATTTTTCGACCTTATAATGATTAATTGAACCTTTAAGAGAAAATAAAGGAGGCTGCGAAAGAAAAAACTTCCTGAATGCAAGTCGAGACGAAGGAAATATACATTTTGTAAATTTATTCCTCCGCCGGCTTTAGTAATAATAAGATATTAATTTTTGTGGGAGTTTGGTAACGATAAAAAGACCAGTTACCCGGGTTTAAGTTATTGTCTAATTTCGCTGTCGGAATATTAAACATTCATCAAACCGTACAAATTTATTTGGTTAAATTAGAGGAATCAAAATTTCATAAATTTTAAATTGTGTATATAAAATAATACTAATGACGATTATGGTAGCCACCCATCTAATAATGCTCAACCTCCGTGATGTGAAATTTTTTTTAATTCTTGGATTAAATAAAATATTGTTTATAAATTAATAAATAAAAAAAATTCTGTTGGCGATTTTTATCTATGAGAGATGGTACGTGAGATAACCCGATCTTTTTTTTTTAATTTTTCGTGCGACTTATCGATTTTAAAAGAGATAGGCATCGGTTATCAACCGATAATAAATCTTAGATTCTTGAGTCATCGGGATCAGTTAAGGTAATTGCTTAGTTGTGGAGACTTGGGAAATACTTATGGTAGAAGATAGGTTTGCAAGTAAACAAGAAGAGATAACGCATTTATAAATAATCTACTCATAGAAATGTGTTAGTGATAAGAATTACTACATGCGACAAATAATCAAAAAGCACATGTCAAACAATTGTTGCCCTTTCGAAAATATACATAATTACAGATCCAATTAGCATGAACTTTATCCATTGTCCCCTTAACTTTTTTTTAAATCAGACAAAAACTTCTAAAATTCGAATGGGTTTACCAATTGGGCATTTCTAGAAATTCCGAAACTTTTCGAAAAGTTGGCATAAGTAAGTTTTAAGAATTTACTATTGATATTGCCAATATATTTAATGCATAAATTGATAATGAAGCGAATCATGTATGCAAATATCAGTTATTTATCATTTTATTCGACTTCGCATCTCAATTTGAATGTTGTTTTCCATCTAACAGCTTAAGGAGACGTTTGACTCATTGGGCAAGGTATTTCGAAAAAATTTTTCCGATATGAAAAAATGAAGAGTTAGAGACATCAAGCTAATGGTACAAAGCCTGAAAAATTTTTATGTTTCAGGCTGTACTGCTGTTTGCTGTACTTTGAAAACAACCAAATATGGACGGTCAAGAAAAATTAGAAGCTTATGCCGAAAAATGGGTGCTGAAGGAAAAAAATGGACACTAAAAAGAAATTTGACGTTTAAGCAAAAATAAATGCTTGTAAAAAAATTTGCATTACTTCTACTGAAATTAATACCGCAGGAGAAATTTAGCACCAAAGCTGCATAATTATTTAAGTGATTTTAAGTTCTTAACTGCTTTGATTGTGTTTTTTTTTAAATTTTAGTACTTATAGATATTGCCATAACTAGTTGATTTCAGAGTTAAATTTCATTTCAAAACCATCAAAAAAAACAGTCTTGCTAAAATGCTTTCGAAGTCTGATTTTTGACTAACTTTGATTCCTAGAGTTATATGGTCCTAGCTCCTTTCAATGTTTTAATTTTTGGAAAGTCGAACACCGCATAAACAAGAAATTTCAAATATGTGGAATAGTTCAATTATTCGAAAATTTTGTCAATTTTAGGTTATGTACTAAAATTTTATCTCGCGGCACAACCTCATTTGACACTACTTCATTGAAGAAAAACCTATCTTAACAATAGAAAACCTAACCAAGCCCAACACGCATAATCGTCAAACCTCAGACTCATTGAACTTGCAAAAAAAAAAAAAAATTGCGCAAGACGCGCAGACTCGGCCATAAAAATTACCATCCATCCGACATACGAATAAATCACATATATAATCTTTTAAAGCTTCACCCCGTTAGTACTTATACAAGCTTCGACTTAATCTTTAATACTTTTATCGTTCTAGTATTATTTATAACGTTCTTGAATGAATTACGATTCCGAGTAACTAAGAACTACTGGGATCGCTTATTTTGTCGGCGAATAATTAAAAGAAAAAATTATGAGACAGTAATTTAATGCAAGATGCTACTCCCTTTCTTTCCGCCGTTCCAAGAAAGGCGTCTTCATTATTAAAAAAAACTACCGTGCAATTGAAATAAATTTCAGTAATTACCAGATTCTTAGTGTCACTGATCGTGTCCATGCGACTATTATTTTCCCCTTCGGTGCGAAACGAGATAAAGATGCCCCGAAATCAAAGACATTGAACTTGATAAATTCCATTCGGTTACGCCACATTTATTATCACGTTAACTATCCTTAAGCGAAAGATGATTAAACGTTTTCAAAAAGATGCTAATTTGAATGGTTTTAAAAAAGAAAACGATTCCGAATGTTGAAATGAATTCTCCCCTCTTTTTTATTCAATCGCCGGAATGAATCGAATTAACCTGATTATAATTTCGTTTCGCACTAATTATCATGTCGTCGGTGCCTTCTGGCTTCTCCCGGGTGGGTTCTTTTTTACGCGTACCCTTCTAAAAAATTGACAATATGGCCGTGTCGTGTGATTGAACCTTGGAGTCCTTCTGTTTTTTTTTTTTTTAAATCTCCGAATGATACTCGGAGGACACCACCGTGGAACAGATGGGCTGCTCGATAAAAACAGACAGAATTCCATCCCAGCATGAGTTCTGGTCAAACGACACGGGAAGTCCTCATCAAAATTAGTCTTTTCTAATGACCAGTTGCTTAGTATTTACATGATCAAGTCTTTTAAAATTAACAACAGTTGAATTTATGTCCAATATAAAAGTTAAACTGGTACCTTCCCCACATCGCTGGTACTGACTAAATCAATGGAAAATCGTAAACGTCGGCTGAAATTTCACAACAACGAGTTCATCCGCGGGAGTTCCATAAATATGGAATCGTTCGGTGATTTACAAGAAAAGTGGGTTACCGAACAGATTCGGGATTGGAGGAAGTGATGTAATGTCAAAGATTCACACTGAGGTTTAATGGCAAAGAGTTAGACAACTCGAAAGCGCCTAACTAAGCCGATCACAACAAGTATGAGAAAAACAATAAAAGTGACAACAAGAAGGGAAAATTGTGGAGCAAATATAAGAATCTTCTGAACCACTCAGCAAAATCGTTTTTTTACAGAGCAGAAAGTAAAATCTGCTACTTTTAAAAACGACAAATTAATATTTTAGTGTCAAGCTTCAAAACCGATGAATTAAAACGTGACATTGTTCTTAAATAATAGCTTTAATATTCGGCAACAGCATTCAGTTTCAGACGAGCACCATTTTTGCTTTAGCGTCCATTTTTTACTCTATTTTTCTATCTTAAGAAATTTTCTTCCGAGTTCAACTATCAAAATTAATTTCCTGCTTGTTTCTAAGGTTTTCGAAGCCAAACCTGGATTAAATAATCTTCTTTAGCTTATCGAAATTCATTTTTTTTTCAATATTATACATGCACTATGATTTATCTTCTTTCAGATGATTTCTAAGCATATAATCAGTCTTATACTTTCATCTGCATATCGAAATCTTCTAGAATACATTTTCCATGCAGTCGCTAATTAAATTCAGAATTTACATTAACTCTTGCTTTATATAGATAGATTGTCATGTAGGTGGCAGATTAAGCCACCGCATTTTCATTAAAGATATCAATATCAAAACGTTCAATTAATCGGTTCATGTCTCGAGGTGAAGTGACACGCTTTCCGCTAAGTCTCTAATCCCACCGCCTGACTTTTAGCAACATGCAATAATTAAAGAAAACGTCCGAGATGCAAATTCCCTATCCTCGAGGGCGCGAGAACAAGTCGATTGCAGATTTTTTCTTTCTTAAAATTGGCGCTAATGAATGACCACATTAAAAACGCCGTAGGGGCGCAATCCATTAAACATCAACAAACCTTATTTCCTTCATTGTTGAAAACCATTTAAAATTTGTAAAGTATTGTAGAATAGCTGATCTTGTTTGGGCCAATTGTCACAGTGAATGTTCCTAAATGGAATAATACAACAATCTTCTTTACAAACACGCAATACGGTTTTGCGGGAAGAAGTATTTAAAAAGACGGAGGCGTGATTAAATAAACAACAACGAAAAACTTCAATATAAAGATGTTGGGAGTAACGGGAAGTAGAAAATTTAAAAAAAGATTCTTGTGTTTGTTGTGGGGATGTCGATGTGCATTCATTTAAAAGGTTTCGTGTGATTCTTTTAAATTTTGCGCAAGATTTGCACCCCTCTTGTTATAGCGTAAGCAGATGAAATCTTAGCCGTTTTTTTAAAGGTGGTGGGTGGCTTAAGTATCCAGGTGATCAATAATATTGGAAATCATTCCGAATTAAAATCTTGATTTCTGAAGGAATAGAGAAGATTGTCATGAGTAGGGATTTTCGGATTTTTATAAAATTTTAAATTTAGTGGAATGAGAGCGGGGGAGTTGGAAGAAGAGCAGTGAGATGGCAGATTTTATTTTTTAAAGATAGTAAAGTTAAAGCGTGATTTTTTCAAAACCGGCGCCAAAGCAAAAAAAGGAAAATGCTGAAGCAGGACATTAATAAATTTTAAAGTAGGCTTTTGGGCCAAAGCTTGCTGATATGAAATTAAGGTCTGAATCGGGTAACTAATATCTCTTCGGCTCCAAAAGTAGCTCTCAAAAAAGATTAAATTCTAGAAATATATGTTAGCACTAACCACATTAAATAATTTTATTCAATTTGTGCAATTAGCAGATGTGCTCTAGCTATCGTTAGAAGAAAAAAAAATTCTGAAAAAATCAACCCTATCACTTCCTAAATACTAGCAAAATTAAACAATAAAATTTCTTTTTAAAAATTAAATTTTCACAGCACTAAATCCTTTTCCACCAAAGTTATACCAACTCACTCATATATCCTAATCAAAAAATATTTATCAAAAAAATTAAAAATTACCTTCATCCAAATATTTGAAGAAAAATCACAATAAAAATAATGAAAAAAAATATTGCCACTTATAATTAGCGGCAATAATCGCACTAAGCACTCTGAGCACGATCTCGAAAATTTCTTTAAAATTTTGAACCCGCGATAAAACGGATACTTAACGGTAATAAAATTTAAAAAACCGAAGAATCGTGTTCCCGAAACGGAATCCGGAGAGTATTTGAAGTGCAATAAACCTAAGCAACAGGCTGTTGGATTTACCTGTCTGGATATAGGGAACGGGGCGGAGTTAAGTCGGGATATAAGGGACGACAAATGCATACACTATGTCCTGTACCGTGCAACAATGGTCTACGAAAATGACGCAATCCATCCCCTTACGTGAAACCCGTTTTATTTATTTTTTTTTTATTTTCGCATTTCATAACTAATTACAGATTGTGACCTCATTTAGCAACGAAATAGAAACGAGTTTTCGGCGTATATACATCGCTCGATTTATGGTTTGCTTAGTAGCTTTGACAAATAATCAGATAAAAATCATGTAAATCGTATCAGCGCATCCCTAACGTTGATTTAAAATGCTGCTACCCGTTTTTCCCGATATGCAGAAAAAATTCCTGGTGTCGGGCCCCCTCGAAGAGTAACCAAGTTTATTAACATCGACAAAGCATTATATCTTTTATTTTTTCTCATCGCCTTTCGATTTGGCACTTCCCGTGGTCTTCTCTCTCCTAAAAACCTAGACTTAACTTACCTGTTTTTACCGATGTCCCCGTTCGTGGCAGACGACTCCCTCAACAATCCGGTTCGTCGGCTAAACGGGACGATTATACACGGTGAATAAAATTATTCCCCAGGCGTTGGCGTTTTCGATCGACTGACGCCTGCTGTACTATGTCCCAAGGATAAAAACTGAAAAAAAAAATTTAAAAAATTCCTTTTTAGAACTTTTGAAAAAATAATAATATATTGTATAATGTACGGATTTTGGTTAATTATCCGTTAGTACCAGCTTTTTTTTTTTTTAAATCTTTAACTTTGCAATCTTATGTTTTTAATTGCTGTGTAGTTTTAATTAGGGTCGTTTTACCTCAGAGTATTTTTTTTACCATGCAATTGAAATAAAATCCCTTCATTTCACGTCAAAGTCTTTTTTTTTTATTTTGAAAAGTAGGATAAGTCGTTGTCTTGCGATACGACAGCTGACCACGGAAAAATTTTGCTGTTTTTTAGTAAGAATAAATTGCTTGAATTTTTTTTAACAATAAATATCAAAATAATGACAGAAAACGGAAGGGTTGAAAATTAAAATTTTCGTTAAATTTTTATTTTTCTCTAAAGAAAATTTGCATGAGATTTTCTTTAATAGTGTTGATAGAACCTTTTTATTTTGTTTAAAAGTAAACTGTACGTAACCTTCACGTTGGTTAAAAAAGCAACAATGCCAATTGTTAAAAAAAATAGGGTTGAACTTTTTAAAAAAATTCCCTTGAATTTTGTAAAATCTGTACTGAATATCCTGCATATGAGGAAATGGGATCTGACTTGTGAAAGTGATAGGGACACCTCATCAACTGAACAGCAAGACTGGCTCTCATGGAGACAGACTTACCAGAAGCAAAAATCATAGAACTATAAAGCCGTATTACCTGAAAAAAATCGCAATAGAAATGTACTTCTTCAAATTTCTCAATTAAATTGTATGATCCACAAGATTTAAACAGACGCTGGACAAATTATGCAAAACCCGGAACAATTGAAGCTAAAAGGTGGAACACTACGATGTAAAATGTAAAGCTCGAAAAATTCATTTTTAAAAGACTTATTGAAATACTCTTACTACTTAACTCTGATCATCTCTGATCGTTAACAAAAAAGCAACACCCTACAAAATATAGGTCATTACTCAAATCTTCAATCCCGCAATTGTCTAAATAACTATCCCACGCGGTTTCTTCCCATTCCCCGAACGAAATCCTAGATTCTTACTTAGAAATGTGACATTAAAATCTTTATACAAATAATTCCAAACAATCCCGAAAATTCCCTTTTCCCTCCCAACAAAGGAATCCCCCGACTCTCATTACAACTTTTACGGACTTGTCTTTCAAATAATCATGTCCCGATGAAGAATCCTTTGAAAGAAAAAATAAAAAATTTGGGGATGTTACACGAAGCGTTGAATTTTTAATTAAAGAAGAATGCGAAATCCAAACTTTCCCAGGGTATATCGCAGGAGGGTTCCTTTTGACAAAAATAATTCCTGGCCATCTATAAAGATAAAGACAGAAAACCCGAAGAGGTGCATGTTAGGGTGTGGTGCGGAGGTAGATAAGCAAGGGTGTGGTGGTATGAGGTAAGTTTCCCATCTTTTTGGAACGGGAAGGGTCCCGTCTGGGAATATTCTCTTTTAAGTGATCGTTATGCAACTCAAACGATATTCCTACACACCAGGTGTTGCTTCTTCTGGTTTATCATTTATTATCCCGTCCTTCAAGTCGGATAAATTTCGGTGGCGTCGTTTTCTTCTCCTTTTACCTGCCCCTGTGTGAAAGAATATCGCGCCACGACCGGAGAGAAATTAATCTCGGCCATCGTGGGATACACGGTAAAAGGGTGTTAAAAGTGTTTCTATTGTCTAAGACGTCGTAGTGTGAGGTTTCCTATACGGGACAAGAGGTTTTATGTAGATGTAGGAGGGTCGGAGAGTCCCGTGGGAGAGTCCCGCAGATGTTGCTTTCGCCCCTACTTTTTAAAAATGCGCATTTTTTTCAATGAGTCTTGAAGCAATTAGAAGAATTCCGCAGATTCCTCCACTATTCTTATAACAATAAACGTTTAAAAATTCATCAGAAGACAATCAAACGGTTTTAACGACCAGGAACACGACCACGCAAACTACTCCGGAACCGACGCACCCCTTAGGAAATAGTCATAAGGATGGTTTCTACTAAAAAAAAATCAGGAGACATAAGTCTGAGCCGTATTGGAAAATTATTCCCCTAAAACCGATAATCAGGTCGTTTATAATGATAGTGTTTAAGGTTAAAAATCTTGGAATCACATCAATATCCCCGGAGATGTACCTTTAAATAACAATGGGGTGGGGATTCGGTGTTAATAAATAGGAGAAAATGCAATAATAGTAATTGCGAACAATTCCAACTATCATTCGGTTATCCTTCATTCCTAATAACGACATAATCTAGCTAAAGGGATAATTTTTTGATAGGTACGGTCGGTTTTGTTCTTTTAAAATTCGTATAATTCGGCACGAGCCTTCTTTATCATTAAATCCCTCGTCTGAAGACTTCCATCGTCATTAAACGAAACATTCTTTAAATATTTTGAAAAGTAGAAACGTTATTAGAGGGGGTTGCGTCAATTCAACTGAGTTATCATTACAGATTATACCGTTAACATCGTTTATGTTTTGTTTGGGTTTTTGACCAATTTTTACGCCCTCTGGTCAAATTAATAGACGATTTTTTTGAAAAGGGATTGATTTTTTTTACGGGTATAGTCGAAGGCGACAAAATAAGAACTTCAATTTTTTTACTAAAAAAAATCATACGCTAGTCGCAAATTAACCTTATGGAGCGGAGAGCATGACATACATGCTCAGAAGAAGGTAAAAAAAAAAGGAAAATAGGTGCTTAAGTTTAACAAAAATGACTTTGGGCGTTCAATTTTAAAAATTGAGGAAATGTCGCAAAAATATTTTATTATGAAACAGGGATGAAGTAATTTTAGCAGCATTAAAATGCAGTAAAAAGCCTATAAAGTCATTCCCTCGTTTACTGAACCGTCAACTCGTATAAGTTGCCCCGGAATCGCAGCGGGCTATATGGTCTGAGGAGTTTGCCAAGACCAGCCCTGTTCTCCTAATTCATCCTTACAATTCTGACTTTATTCGAAACTGGTATTTTTCAAATGGTCTGAAGTTTATTGTTCAAGATGTTTGCCTTTGCAAATTATTAAAAAATACAGCATTTCCCTTTTTTATCGAATTTAAAAGACGTTAATGGGGATTTTGATTCAGTGACTTAGAGTGGAATCAGTTGACGCTAAAGCTTTTCAAATTGATCCTTTTATCCTCCCAAAATAGGAATATTTTAGATTGGCACTAATGCAGGATTTGAATATGGAATAAAAATGAACAATTAGGTGGATTTTGCTTTACTAGGTGTCAATAGTCAGCTGACAGTCAAAAAAATTTTGTTCGGAAAACGAGTAGTTGCGCAATGAGTTGTAAGAGATAAAACAACAGTTTGAAGCCGGTTAAGCAGAATCATTAGTGCCTTACCTTTCGGTTTATCATTTTAGTTTTGATCCTCATGCCCATTTTACAGTTTAGCTTAGCCCACTGCTAATTAGTTAAAAACCTTCAACACACTTCTTCTGTAGAAACAGGATATTTTTCCAAAGAGATCCCTTTGAAGCTGCTTGATAATGTCGATTCGTCGCTTCATACTTTCGGCTATTCCAATATTACCTTACTAGGTCCATCTGACCCTGTAAAAAAAAGTTAAAACAATTATTTTGGCAAAAAAAATTAGAAAAAATGCAAATGCTTTGGCATTAGAAAAAGCAACTTTCATCTTTCAAGTAAAAGTCATCCGTAAACAGAACCTCGAAAAATAAATTTTCCAGAATTTTTTTAACATAAAAAGCTTGCAAAATCATTGCTGCGGACGCAAATTTTTATGTTTCAAGGTTAATTCGCTTTCAAGTTTAAATAAAAAAATCAAAATTTTTCCTGGTTTAAAAAACGGATCTGTCTTGATAACATCATGTAAAGCGGATGCTTTGCCTTTATCAAGGGCCGGATTGGCATGGCGGTTCAAAATTAAATGATATAGTAGAAATGGTTTTTTTGGGTAAATTGGATGTTTGTGTTGATAGATAGGTACTTCGTGCTAAAAGATGAAGGATTAGGTCTGTATAAGTAATTTGGTGGTGTCTTAAGTATATCCAAGATAGATAATCCGAAAATATTTAGCAAGATCTACTGCATATCTCATGATGAGTGAAAAAGTGTAGGGTTCCTTCATTTGAAGCGTATTAAAGGGTTAAAATAGTGGAACTTTAGGAAGTGGTTTAGGTGCACTGTAGACACGTTACAAGACCACTATTTCAAATGCATTTGAATAAAATTTAAGTTCAAGGTACGAAGGATAATGCAAGTTTTCACAAAAAGTTACAAATTTTTCAAGCATAAATAAAAGTTTGATCTTCGTGTCTCCTTTTAGTGCATACTCGATCTATGAACTACAATCTTAAAATCCACAAAATCTGTTATTTTAACCTCTCCAATCCTGATTTCATCAAATCCATTAATCCTATATTCATAAAATAAACATGAGCGGGTTATTTTTCAATATTCAAAATGGATTTAATGTAAAAAGTCAGCAACTTACGAATTTTTCTAAACGATAGAAAATAAAATTTACCAATATTTATATATGAGAAAAAATAGCCTAATAACCCTTGATCCAGCACGTACGGGCCAACGTCAAAAAATTTCCTTTTTAAAAAATACATTTTTCTCACACCGTTTAAACTATGGATTTATTAGATTATTTTACGGATTACTTTAGCCAAAAGTGGAATATAATCCTTTCCCCCCGACTGTTCTTTTTCTTCAATAAAATATTTGTCAAATTGTAGCCTTTTTAAAATGTTTAAATTAATAATTAATCTCAGCGTCTCATAATCTTTCATCTGCGTCACAACCTTTATGAAATTTCTAAATTAATTAAACAAAGAATCGATCCGGATATTCATTCACCTACATAGGCAAAATATTTCCTTTGGTTATTTAATAAGAAACTCTAATCTAATATCAATTATTTTAAAATCTAAGATTCCCTTCATGACAGCAGACTGTAAAATCAAACTTTTAAAATTCCTAAAAGCACCTCCGCGTTGCCAATCGCAGTAAATCATTTAACGTGATTAGGTTAATCAAAAAAATATTTTTTTTTCGGCTAAAATTTTTTCCTCACACTGAAAGTCATTATTCAAGATAATAAAATAAGTTTAAAAAAAAATTTTTTTCTCCTAAAGACGCTGATAAATGAGCAACATTAATGAGACGTACATCAACGAACTCGTGAACTTGTTGATCGAAAATATCCGAATTATTATCATCAAACTTGTTTATTATTTTATTTTTGTTTTTCTTTTTCAATCTGTCGTTGGAGATGTACAATATAACAGTTCGGGGGAGTGCTTCATACTCTTAATTGGCTAATCAAAAGACCTTGGGGTCACGCGTCGTGACGTAAGCAATCAAATCATCATTCAATAAACAATTAACATAGACAAATATGGAATATGAAGGCCTTAAAATCATGCCGCGGTTTTTCTCGCTATTTTTATTTTATATTTAACTAATGAAAATTATGACGAAGCCTTTCTTTCTTTTCCACCCGCTTAGATACGGGTAGAGCGGCGGGGGGGTTTAAGGCCGTGCCTATTTTTTTCTAGATGAACCGAGATGATCTTTTCTCGTGAACTTGAACTATTTGAAAACAAATATTTTACGTAACGCGAATTAACAGTCGTTACGTAAGTGGGATATCAAAGTGGTTAAGAGAAACTGTATTATTGCCACAGACGTCACTGTGAAAACTTTGTGCAAGTAGGTGTTCCCTCCTCCCGTTGTTAAAGTTAATTTAATTGACCACATCCCTGCGAAAACCTCAAGACCAAGTTTCCCGGATAACTTCGACTTGCGGATTCCTTTGGGCCTAAAATGCAACGAGGACGTTTTGACGTAAAACTTTCTTCGGTTAAGACGCTCGTTCGTAAATTAATGAATTATACATTTCTTTTCAATCATGTGAGAACTTTGGGCCTTGACCCGACGACCGATATATGAAAAAAAAAATTGTTGGAGATGGGGACCCCCTCTGAATATTAGCCGTTTCTTTATGCACTGCGTTCCATTCATCTTCTTCTTTTTTTTTCCTTCTCAAGTCCTAATTGATAATAAATTGTAAGAATGATTAAAGCGGTTTGTGCTTATAAAGTTGCTATTGCAACAGAGAGATAAGAAATTTTGACAGAGGTGGCGTGTCATTCTCTTTTCTTAAAGTAAATGATGCATGAGACTGATCAATTTTTCTTTAACGGATCAATCGTTAGGGTTTCATTCACGTGGAACAGTAATGTGAATGAAATACAATAAGATTCTCTAAAAAATTTTTTTAAAAAATATAGGTTAAAAAATGGTTTTAAAAAAATAGGGGGAAAACATAGCAGAATACTTAATAATATTTAAAACTGTCAAAGTCTAGATACTGGGAGTTTTTAATCTGTTCAGGCAAAGAAACTTGGGAAAGGGCTCTTAGCTGCTCTACCCAAATGACGTCACTGGTTTAGACCTAGGTTTCATCCCAATAGTGCCGCATTTTCACCCCTTCAATGTGCAGCAAGCATATTGCTACTACCTGGGATTCGAGATACTCAATTCTTGGATCAGAGTTTTCGTGATCATAATCTTATGGTCCGTCCAAAATCTAAAGCAACTTGGAATGAAAAGGGAATAAGTGGAAAACCGCTTCCCATTTTTTTCCTACACCAGCTTAGCGAAAGGGAAAAATCGAGCAAATACATTCCAACATGCCCTGTAACCATAATTTTTTTCGAAATTTTGGGGAAACGTTAACAACGATTTGGAAAGATAGCTATAAGACAAAACGAACTATGTCGAGATTGCTTTAGGTTTTGGACGGACCATAGTCGCCTTCGTTTATTCTCGAGGCATTTCCATTTCCATTTCACTTCCTTTCTTGTCATTTGAAGTCTTGGTGGAGTTTTGTTGGTGAAGGACACACAGGACTTATGCCCGTTAAAGGTCATTATCATAAAGGTTTTAAGTCCTGCAATAAAAGATGCAATCTTCATCTCTAGGGTAGTTAGTGTAAACAGCTGTCACGTTTTTAAATAGAAAATCTAGATGGTCATTCCCACTGAGGCACTATTCTTCATTTTCTTCTAGTGGCAAAATAACAATCTGCCTTACCAATTCCTAGTCGTCTTCCACCAGATTTTTTTCTACAGTTTACATAAACTCACAATAAAAAGTTTCTACTTGACGATCAAATAACAAGCTGTTAAAGTGATCTTGAATGTTCGCGTCATTTGCTATTTGCAACTGTACTGGAGCGTCATCGAATACATAACCTAAGGGTAGCATGATCTTTTTGTTCCAACCCCCTAAAGGACAAGAGTGCTTGCTAAGATTTTGGTGCACCTGATTGAAAGCGATCTTGAGCTCTTTTAAGATTCCTCAAGCATTTCGATCTTCTACAGAATGGTTTTAACTAAAGAAAATACCTCAAATTTTCCTACATATCTTGGATTTTTCTTAGCCAACCTTAGTTTTGCTATTAAATTAAATCTAAAAATCTAATAATTGATCTAATTCCATTTAAGAACCGATAAAAAAATTCCTCATAAACTCGATAAATATTAAAATCGAAAAGGGAAAAGTAATTCCGATAATGCCCAATTCCCCAACATGCCTTTGGTTTGTTTAGATTGCAAAACGGCACTACTTCATTTTGAATGTATATCAAAATGATCAAACGTGTTTACACAGGGACCGAATGATAAAGTTCAATCAGCGGTAGAACACGTTTCTGATCATAGAGTTACAAATTAGATTAGTTTCCGCTCTTCTGAAATTAGTTTCGGAAACAGACTCCCTCAGGAACATGTTAATGGTATGTCGATTCCTCCCTTTGATACACCTATGCAGCATGTGCACTGGTTCGCAGAATGCGAAAGGGAAAGAAACCAACAATATAAAAAGTTACGCGAGTTTCGAATGTAACAACCCAGGTGCAGTCCTCAAATTTTTTTTTTTTAAATTATGTCAAATATTAAGAAAATGTTTCGGAGGAGGAATGAAGACAACTTTGAAATGTAAATATTGGGTGTAGTCCTAGTAACACATCTCAACATAACAAAGGTAGACGTCATTTACAAACAATGATTAATTTGTAATCATTGGAATCATTTTTTTTCTTATACGGTCGATAGGGATAGGATGCTAAAATTCAAAACGTGACGGAGCATGCGCGAAAAGGGAAGAAAAGGATAAGGGTGAAGATGCAAAGGGTCGTGGACGAGATCTTAAGAAATCGTATGAAATGAGTCTTTCAATACGATGAATGAAATTTAACCTAATTAAATTTAGGGGAATTCGTTTAAGATTTTGCATTGGGATCATGCTTATAGTTTTCGATTGAAGCGTGAGCCCAAGTAACAATGGTCGCGGGGTCGTGTAATTATCCAGCACGGGGGAGTAGATATGTCTTTTGTTGGCGGCACGGTGACACATGTCTTGGGCGCCACCTACATTTTGTTCAAACAGGACTATTGTTTTTAAATTAACATCTTCTCTAATCTATATAGGCTTGTCGCTGCGATGAATGACACGTGAAAACATGAATTTTTGGAAATAGCAAGAATTTTTAGGAGTTCGGATTAGACGGTAAATGGTTGGTCATATTGAGATGAAGATATCGAAGATGAAAACGTTTTTTGGCTCCTGGCTAAAAAAATATGAGGCGTATCTAAACTTTGCAAACTGGACAATGAAACTTCCGCGAAAATCGTAGATGTGTTACTCAAGGCCTGTTTTACACAACTCAAGGACAGATAGTACGGCTAAAATGGCCTGAGGATGGAAAGGGGAAGCAGTTAAGAATGGCGAAATAGTCATTCCGAACATCAAAGAGAATTCAAAGTCCCAAAAATAATAAATGAACGAGAGGACCCCAAAACGAACTAGAAGGTGCGTGAAATAGTCTTCGGGACTGGTTTTCACTGGATTTTATCTCGACCTTTGTGCAATTGCTGAAAAGAAAAGCACTTTGCATTCCACAAGTATATTGCCCACCTGGTCAGTGCGACTTGAATTAAAGTTAACTCAGCATCTTGGGAGTGTGAGCCAGGGCAAAATAAGTGCCACTTACACCATGAACATGGCTACTTTTGGCTAATAATTGACGATGGCACGGTACGCCTTTCTTTCCTCCATTTCACCTCGTGATGTACATCATACCGTTTACCTCAATATAAGATTTCTAGGTTAAAAGGCCAAAAGGTTGCCCGGAAGGATGTGTAGATTTTTGAAATCTGCCCATCAAAGGAAAGTTTTTCCGGTAGGTTAATTCAATGAAACTATCTTCGATAAAACGAATGCCAAACCAGCTCAAGGGAGCTACTGCTCTTATGAAATCAAAATGTATGAAGAAGGAACCTAGCAATGAGTGTTTACCTACCATCTTTTAACGAAACATTCTAAGTTTTGCCTTCCTACACTAATCCCTCATGTTTGACGGGACAAATCCCGGGCCAGCACAAGGAAGTATTTGCTTTGCTCTGCGTCAAGTCTGATGCACAGTCAAAGTATACACCTAGACCAACAGAATTAGAATTAAAATTCTACGAAATGAAAATACATCAAGAGGAAAACCAAGCGACTTCTACTTTACCTGTTATCGAAAGAAACATCCTGAAATAGGCTTTCTCTCCACCGAAATCAAAGATAATCCCTCATATGTTTAAATATGGCATTCAGCAAATAACAAAAACACACCGGAGTCCAACGATAATAAATGAAGAAATCGGAAAATGATTACAAAAAGGAAGCAACGATATTATTTGGATGGCCGCAAATAAAGCAAAACTCGAGCGAAAAAAATTGACGTAAGGAAAACTTATACATCTAAGAGTAAGTGGGAAATAGATAAGAAGCATTTCTGGCATAAATCTCCTCAACTAATAACCCAAATTAATATGAAAAAATTCGACAATTAAACCAAGGAAAACCTTGCGTAAGCACGATTTCATATTTTTTGAAGAGTTCAAAAATCCCTTAAATCCCGGGTTAACATCTTAACAAAAAGAATAAATATTAGGGTCAACCAGTAGTTAATTACTTAATTTAATTATCCATTTAAAAGGTATTTATTTTAATGTATATTAAAGGAATAATTACCAAGGCTTGGCTTACATATACATACCACGAGTGAATGTCAATAGTGTTCAATACTCGGCGCACTGCTGTGACCGACGCTCGACAATATTCATGAATATTTTATTACTCATTATACCGTTTTCTCAAACTGAATCCGTGGTCATGCTTTGAATCGTCTGGGAATAGCTATTAAGTAACTTCGTAATTATCTAAAGCCTCGATGACATTTTTTTTAAAAACTTGCCTTTGCGGAATTTCATTTTGAAACCCTGAAAAGACACTTTGGGAGTTTCTAACCCAGATAAACTGATATCTTGTTTACTTAATCGCCTTTTTATTTTTAGATTACAATTGCTTTTTTTGTTCAAAAAAATTATAATTTTATCAAATCAAAAGAGGTCATAATGATTTAATTGACCTTTTTTCATGAAATGAATGTTTGATGATTTGGGTTTTAACGAGAAAAGATTTTACACCTCGTTCGGCCGCAGCCGTTCCTCCACTTCTTTTCCTCATTCTTTCTTTTTATGTACGAAATAATTCAAATTTTATAACTTCTAAAAATCTTACCTGGTTATTCTGTTTATCTTGTTCTCGTCCGATACATTCCACTTATATTTGGCAGGTGTGTTTCTAGTCCTAAAAATCAAAACAGAAATTCGATTGTTATTCTCTTTTTTTTATTAGTCCCGACGATAATGACGATGTAGTAAACATTTTACCACCTTGTTCAATTTAAACATTTTTAATTATGATATCATTCGGTTTAATCTCGAGAGGAAATTTTGATATTTGTATCTCAATTCTAAAATCATCGTTTATTACACGAGTCCACTTTGTTGGCAAGATTTGTTGGACTTTTGTGGGCTTCCTTAACTGGCTTGTTACGCCACTGATTTTACAATGAAACGAAGAAAAGAGAATAATAAAAAAAAGGAGTAGACTGAAGTGATAAAGTTGATGCGCTTATGGGATGAAGTAAACAGCTGTTAAACTGTTATGGTAAAAAGACCGGTCGTAATTGGATTTGTTAATTCATTATCAATTTTCTTCAAATTTTGTATTCTAGAGAATCTGTCGCTTATAGCAAACTTTTTTCAAATTACTACTAAAAATATTTACATTATATATTACTTTTTATGATGTAAATTTAAAATGTCTTGGACTTTTGGGAATGGCTAAATTATATTAGAGAACTACCAAGTAATAACATTAGTTGCAGATGTATCAACTTCTATAGAAGAAGAATCAAATCAAGAACTAAGTTGCAAAAAGTCGAGATGATTTAAAAAAACAAGTTAAACAAAAAAATAAACTTAGCAATGCATAGGCAGCAGATTACTTTTTTGACATTACTTTACTTTGATTTAAAATTGATCAGACTTAATCAAGGGCTCGAAAGCTCTTAGGGATGAAAACCCCAAATCCGTCTTAAGCAACGCATAAGCGATCGTTTTTAATGTAACGGAGGCGATAACGGTAAACCAAATCAGCGCGATCTTTCTTTCTTTTTTTTTTTTCAGATTAAAAGCTTACCTTATGACAAATTTGTTGTATTATCGCCTGATGTCTTCATCTTTCGACTACGTTCGGCCTTTATTTTCCTAACGATACAGATGTAGGAGTATAAGAAAAGAATTCATCCAATTGATCTCAATTGAAGTAAATTGAACATCATGTAATTAATAACTGATACTCCAGGGTCAAATATTTGCGTTATTACTTTTCGCTGCAAATAAAAAAAAAGAAGGATGAAAATGAAAAAGTTTTTCCTTTGGCATCTAATCGTAGTGGTCAGTTTATGATTTTATGGGG
Organism: Liposcelis brunnea; assembly: GCA_023512825.1. Taxonomy (NCBI): domain Eukaryota; kingdom Metazoa; phylum Arthropoda; class Insecta; order Psocodea; family Liposcelididae; genus Liposcelis; species Liposcelis brunnea. The sequence continues at coordinate 23,156,898 of CM042073.1, forward strand.
AGCAAGTTCCTATAAAGGAGTTGCCGGAAACGTAAGTTACGTATTTTCAACGGTTTTAACAAATCATTTAAGGCGACAATAAGCGCGACCGCGTGTTGTCGCATAATTTTGCCAACACCTAACCTCTATCTCTTGTATATTATGATGTATGCCTTAAAGAGAACAAGCTCCATTCATGAACTCAAAACGGTTATTGTTTTTACATAAAATAATTTAACATATTTCTGTCATAAATAATAATACTCACGGGTAGGCAAATCCAACTGATCCTGACGAACATTTGGAAATATATTTCTTTTCATTGACGAATTTTGTAAACGAGTTTCCTGCTTTGCTTATACCTAAAAGTAAACAAGCAAAGAAGTAAAATTAATAAGGAACGAGAAACAGTACAACTGGTTTAGGTTACATTTTTGCTAATTACTAAAATTTGGTCATCCCTGAAAATAAACTTCGCCCTGACGGGTAATTAATAATCATATTTATGAGCAACTGACTGACAGACCGAGGTGTCGTTAACACGATCATTGGGATGTTAAAGAAGCCTACCAAACACCGTTGCTAAGTCGTATACATTGGTAAACCGCAAAAACTACTTAAAAACGCCTTTTTCATAATCGATTTTTTTTTTGCGAAACAACCAACTTCCGGTTTTGGGCAACAGCAAATTAACAAAAAAAACCTTCCCACATCCTTCAGCACCGTATACAAAAGGGAAAAGTGACGCAAAGTGTTACAAAAATAGAACAATGGTAACCTGCTAAGGTTATCCTTAATTTACTATATACAATGGGCAAATTCTCGACCGGGATATCCCCCCTGCTAAGGCAAAATGCATTCCCACGGTCCTTCCGGCCCACCCTATAGCACCACTACAGTTAACGTATTTTCATACTTACACACTACACAGCAAACAAAACTTATGGTTTGATATGTATGCTATTAATCAACAACTTAAAAACGAAACAATACAATGCTTTTTTTTCTTCTCCTTTCTTTTCTTTTTCACTTTAACCCCTCTTTTATTTAAGGGTACGAATTTTTCATCTCCTTTAAAGACAATTAACATGTCACTTTGATCACTACCGATTGTTCTGACCGGAAATGGGCGAATGAATGTTGTTTGGTTTTTTGACATGGTCTTATATCGCCAATCTCGTTGGGCTGGCTTTAAAATTACCTACGGATTTTCGCCTCGAAAATATGCACTAACTACTTCATTTTTTATTAGATTTTGGTCTTTTGTTTTAATATGGATCATATCAATATTATTTACACCACACTCACAAATAAAAATATTGAAAAAATTCACAAAAAAATGTGACTGCACCAGTGACGTGACGTAGCCGACGTGGCAGAAAAAAGTACTTTGCAAATTGACCACAGAGTTTACATAGAGTGGAAAGGCATTTCCGGATATGAATGGACGCCATTATTATTTTCTCGGCATCATACGACAAATTTTTTAGAGATTTTTCTTTTTGCCGAAGGAATGAAGAATTTATTTCTCTCAATATCTATTAGGTTGATCATGAAACTGAATAACAGTGTCATACTCGTTTTTTCCGGGCTATCTATTTTTTAAGGGGAAATGCGTCAAGTCATGGACTTGGCGCCAAGTCATGATAAACATAAATCATGAACTCCTAAAAAGCACTAAGTTCTCAACGTTGAAAAACCTTTCAGGAATGGTCTTATCCTAGAGTATCGACTTGAAATTTTGAGGAACTTTTCAGGAGCGTTGTTTATAAAACCTTCGGAAAGTTGCTAAGACTTAAAATATGCGAACGTTCGACACTATCCTGATCTTGGAATAGAATATCATTTTAGATTTTTTTAAGAGGCAAGAATTAAGCGAGCTTCAAGGGGTAAAAATGAAACTTAGACTAATGTTATGTTAACTAAAAACTTGAAGAGTAGGGGGAAGGAAAAATCTAAATAAAATCATTGACAAAAATAACTGCTGATCATCTCCAGCTAAGCTTATACTTTTTAACTTTATATGCATTTCCTTCCGAAAGCAATCTTAACGCAAAACATATATGTAATTTTGAAGCTGGGACTTAATCGTACATTATAACAAGAAATATGCACTTAAAACAGGTTTTTCTGCGCGTTGAATTTTTCGCAAGCTTCACTTTTGCGGAACTAAAAAAATATCAACGTATGTGGAAACATGATCAGGTGTCAAGTTTATTGTGACACCCTCTACTTTGTGCTAAAATGCATAAATAAGAAAAGAAATTAGGATTCATGAATCTCCCTCGCAGTTGTTAAACCGGGTTGCAAATTCTGTATGCAGAAATCAGTTAAAGGGTTAGACAGGAAATGCATACAAATATTAAACGTTCGTGGGAGATTTATGAACCCTCGCTTAGGTTATGAATCTGATTATATACCCAACGTCAATTGTTTGAAAGTGCTTGAAACCGGGAGAGAAATTTCCGGATTATTTTTAATAACCATATTTTCAAACATAACATAAATATTATAAAGCTTGGAAATTTTATTCCGCCTTTTTATAGTCCCACTAAGGGAAGATAAATATAATAATATGAAAATTACGGAGTTTAGAAAAAAGAAAAGGATTTTTATATAAAAGGAGGGAAGCTTGGAAGATTTGTTTTGATGGCGAGTACACTCTAACGGATCAATGAGGAACTAGAACGAGGTGTGCTATCTAGCGGAGGTTTAGTGAAAGGAAATTATGGTTGTAGTTCAGTGAGTTGAATGTAGGATTACTATAAATTGTATTATACATAGGGTTCAATTTAAAACTGAATTAAACCCGCGCTTTTTTATGATTGGCTTATAAAACACCGGCAATTATATTTTACCTTTAAGGGTCTCCGAGATGACTTGTTCGTGCTTTTTAGTAAGACTGTCCTGTATGGGATCATAGTTCTATAGTTTTCTTCTTTCCGTTTGTTCACAATTCCTCATTATAGTTGGAAACGAAACGATGATCTCTGGATAACGAATGCTGGGTAAATCATACTTAGCTTATGCAAAAATTCGAACAGAAATTGGCCATATGTTATATTCTGTTTTTTGTAGAATTGAGCTTCATAATTTGGTTTTTCTGGATCTAAAATCGACACACAATATCTAAATTATTCTATAATCTTAGTTCATCAGTTGTGAAGCTAAAATTCTTGGAACGCTACGCCACACTTACATCTAAAAAGAATCTACTGTAAGCCGCAAACTAAATATTTAATAAAAAAATAAACTAAATGTTAAAAATTATTCTGCGACTGTGAGCCTAATTCGGAAAATATCTCAAGCTAGAATAAATTTTGTAAAATTAATCTTCGGCCACGTTCTGTACGAAAATATCAAACTTTGATAATTCGGACCTAGAAACGGGCCGTTAAAATTTTAAGAATTAATTACTCGACTAAAAGCAAGTTTACGTGAACAAATAAATTAACGTGCATTGTTCTTTTTTTTGACAATACAATATCGTAAACAATATGTTCATTTCCCGTCACTCTACTTTCTACACCGAACGAAAAGACATTTATTTACTTTTTTAAAATGGGAAAAATTACTGGAAATTATTTTAGAACGATTAACAAGTTCCAGGTAAATTTCACACAACCTACAATTTAAAATAAAAATAAAGGATGTAAAAAAAACTCGAGTGATAACTTTTTACAAATACACATTATATTTTTTTCTCACATTTAACTTAAGATTTTAAAACAATCTTGAACACTTTTACTCTTTATCGTGTATCTTGATCGAGATCTAAAAATGCATTTATTAAGGCACTTTAAAAGCCTTCAGCCATGATATTGAAAATTTTGAGGCTATGCCTTGTTTTAAATCTTCGCCTCCTGGCGAATCATTATAATTAATCATTTTCTAATAATTTATTAACATACTAAAGCTCATTTTATTAGGGAAATGCAAAGGAACCAAAAGGTGGAATTTTTTTAAATAATGAGGTAGCCTTTTAATTCCTTTGCATTTCCAAAGATTCGTAAGCAATTATCACTGCCGATTGAAAAAAAATTATAAGGACAGTCTTTCGGTTTTTGTAACATTGAATTTTTTCCCCCCGAATCGTTTAGGCATATTGGTAGTTTAGAGCTTATAAGAATTGTCAGCTAAGGTCTTAAACTAATTACTTATAAATAAATAATAAGGAGAATAACTACAACATACCTAAAAAATTGCTGCTCATTTTTTTTTTTTAATCAAAGTTACAAAAAGCAAAAATAATTGGAAAATGAGCATAAATAATTTAAGCGGCACCGAACAACATTTAACAATTCGGATACAATAACAAAATATGTACAAGAATCGCTACTACCCAGTCGAGCGATGCCGCTAAATAATAAGAACAAACCCGAAATTAAGAGCAATAACGTTTATGCTGACCGGATGAGCGAGAATGACCGTGCCGCCAATCTTCTTTGGAGCCGACATGATGATGATGGTGATGATGATGTCGTTTTTTATCGGCGACAGCCGACGGTTTAATAGCAGCCACATCGCTTACCACGAGTTCGCTTCCGTCTCTCATACCCTCGCCCATTCTGTGTCCTTTCGGGTTATATCCCATCGGTTCGTCCATGGTTTCCTTTCGTCGGAGTGGAGGTTTAACGCCTGCTTTACCTCCCGCCGAACGGTGTAGATTCTCCCAGGCTTGTCGATAGTAGCGATTCAGTCCCCCGCGACTCTCCGAGCTGGACGAGTCGTAGGACGCGACCGTATTGCAGTCTGGTGACGCACGGTGGCGGTAATGAGTGGCACTTCGATTTCTGCAATAGAAAAAATTTCTATACTCACGTCCGTTTTTCTACTTTTTCCTAATAAGATACTCACTGGATCATAAATCCTTTTAATCGGATATATTTAGGCTTAGCATGCAGTGAATATCAGATTTAAGAAAAATCGCTAAGATTAGACTACATAGTTTTTAGAAGAATAACTAAAAATAACATAAACCAGGAGGGTAAGACGTTAATCTTACGCCATCCTTTTAAATCCCAAATTAAACTACGGTTTGTTAAAACACACATAATTAATAAAACAAATAAGTTAATATACCTTTTTCTATATTATTAACTAGATAGCTCAAAGTGGATTGGAGAAATACCCCGCATGGTTACGGTAACCACGTGAGAACTCCCTCCGTCCTACTTGCTGATCAGGGAACGGCAATGCAAGAAGGGTGTACCATCTCGACGGCATACTTTGAGCGGGAGGGAGCTTGCGCTTCCGGGCTCTTCTGCCGCTGGAAAAACAATTCCGAATCTATCGAATCGGCTTTTGATAACATATATTCGTGCTTGTGTGCGCGGTGCAGAAAAAACCGGAAGGAATGAGAACGAGAAAGAAAAAAGGAAATGAATGAGAATGATATAAAAAAAAACACGTACGGGATATGGTGCTGTACGAGATGAGTGAGAATTTGAGGTGCGCCCTTCTAATTACGTGACAAATAATATATCGGGAAATTGCATGCTAGATTATAGCAAAGTTTTTAATGAAAAGGAGAAAATCCCCTGCACCGGTTTTTTTTGTTCGTCAGTAATTAGTCGATTACAAATGTAAATGTGTAGCTGGATTAAAAAATAAAGACATGCTTTATTATAAAAACTTACCTTCGTATTAGGATAACTATTGTCGTGACGACAGCTGCTAAGAAAACGAAGCCTCCAAAAACTCCTAAAGATATGATGGCACCTAAAAAAACATCAGAAAATTTGATTAATTATTACAGAATAGGGGTTGAGGTTGAAAGAAGTGAATGAATAAGTAGCTGCATGATTTTGGGTATGAAGGAAGGAGAACTTTCTTTGCAAACATTTTTGAGCTTTTAGATATGCAAAATGCCCAATACTAGCATTACAAAATTTCGCTCTGACATTAGAGACCTGTACAGACTGAGTCAGCAGTCCGAAAACACTTATATTGGGCTAGGGCGAAAAAATTTTATTAAAATGGGGTGCGATTTCTACTTTCTATACTTCAGATTTTAATTTTGAATTCTTTTCTTGCCCTTGATTACTTACCTAAATTAAGTCTTGCTCCTGCAGTCTCTCTTCTATCTTCTTCCACTGAAGATGGTATATTAGCGTTTGGTTGTACATCATTACGTATATTAACGCTATCTGGTATTTCATTTTCTTGTGGATGTCCCGCCGTGACATGAGGTATATTTGAAGTACCACTATGCCTAGTGTCCGTGGGTCTAGGATGTGGAACGTGGACCGCAGGAGTGACAAAAGTAGGTCTTTCCGACTTAATTTCATGATCGCTGGGGTAACTCTGTGGCCTCGACGGTCGCCGGATAACCTCTTCGTAATCCTCTTCGACGACCGTAGGGCTCTGAGGCCCAGGTCTTGCAGGCGAATACGGTGGCCTTGTCGATTGTATTATCGACGGCCTGGGTCTACTCGTAGAAGGTCTGCTAGTGCTCGGTTTATTCATGATTCCTAATAAACCACCTAGTGGTCTGCTGGTTTCTTCCTTACAAACTGGCGGTGGTTTGTCGTACTGTCCTATCGGTAGGCAAACAATTTTTTTCGGCCCGATTAATTTGTACTTTCTCGAATCGCAGAAATATTCGATAACCGTTCCTGCGATCGTTATGTTATTGTTTTGTGTGTATCTTCCGTTGGATATGATCGGTGGGTCGTGGCATAAAATCGGTTCGCAACGAGGTGGTGGGCCGTTCCATCGTTCGTCGATATCGCAGCTGAGTCTTGCTCTTCCTACCATGTCGTATCCTTCGTTACACGAATAGACGACTTGACTGAGGTAAGTTACTGTTCCGTTTACGAGTTGGTATTGACCGTGTGAGATGTCTGCCGGATATCCGCACGTTATTCCTGGAAGATGTTTTTTAAATTAACAACCTAGCTACACAAATCAAAAAAACTTACAAATTTATTTTCTTACGTTTACAAACTGGAGGGAATTCGTTGTAGAAACCGGTTGGAAGACAAAGTCTAGATGCTGGGCCGACTAATAAGTGTCCGTCATCGCATTCGTAATCAATTGTAGCGCCTACATTGAAATTCTTAGCAATCATAGTCGAGTTCGGAGGCTGTTCCGGTTTCCCGCACGATTTAGGTTCTAAAAAATTATTAAAATATTTGTAAGTCTTATTCTCGCTACAAATAAGAAGTGGAACAATTAACTACTTACGATGTTGACAGATAAAATTAAGATTAGCATTGCAATTTGTATCTGACCAAAGCCAGCCTTTCGATCCATCATATCTAGCGCAATCTTCGTTCCCTCCTGGCAAGTTCCAGAATGAAACGGTAACATCTTCTCCGTCAAGCCATTTCCAGTTCGTTCTATCCTGTGGGTCTCTGACAGCGCCCATCCAATACTGACTATTTGTATCACTCCTAAAAATATAATTTAAAAAAATTAATTCTTTGTTCAAACATATTTTTCTTGTCCTTCAATGCACAAACCTATGTCGACGCCATAATTCCCAACTGATGAAACCCTGCAAAGCCGGATTACTTTCATCGACGAGCGTGCCACCTCTACTCCTACAAAAATTCAAAGAATCCCGGAAATTAAGTGGCTGCCTGTTATAAAAAATGTAACATTTCCCATTGTAAGTAGCCGTACTCCCTGGCGGTTGATCTCTGAATTGCGGACACCTTTCGATGGGTAAAGCCTGAGAAAAATAAAACAAGGCCGATGTTATATTTTTTTAAAGAAAAAAAATATCATGCAACATTTTGTACAACCATGATAATGAGCATCTTGATGCGGTAATTAACCTACTTTGTTGAGATCATCAAGTGTATGACCATTATACGCTTAGAAGTGAAAACTTAAACAAAAAAACGAACGTACCTGATCTGTGTAGACGAAAGCTTCACATATTGAAAGTTGACTCGGAGCTGGACCTTCCAAATGAACACTGACGAATGCTCCAGGCATCGGTGGATTACACGGAAGGAATAACGGTTTCCCTTCGTCTAAATGTCCGGTGAATCGATTGCATATGGGATTCGTTCCTAAATCCGGGCGGTTGTTTCCGACCCTTACGACGATTGTTGCCGGTTGGTTTTTACCTACAGGCGAAAAAAATCCAGAGTTATTTCAAGCGGAATTCCAACATGAAAAAAAATGTTAGGTGTCGACTTTAATATTCATATATGGTCACATTTTCTCATTATAAAGATAATGACGTAAGGCACATATTTACGGTCTATTTAGGACGGATTATCTTTTCATCTCGTGAGTGCGGATGAGTATGAGTTTGTACAATGTGAAGATGTATGAAATTTTTACGGTTGTATCTTCAATCTAGCAACGAGTAGATATTGAATGTTAATGTTTCGATGTATAATCATATTAAACCTAAAGTTCTACTTTAGAAAATGCAAATGTAGATATTTAATGAATAAAAATAATATTTAATGTGGGAAAGTTTTTTTTGTTGAAAAATGTTTTTGATGTTATAGCTGAGTAGGTGATCGACTTGAACTTTAAAGTATATCTGATCAGTGCTGTATTTGTAAACAATTGCAAGCGCTGGTAAAAAAAAATATTAGACTGAAAAGTATCGTCTTGTACAACTTCTTCTTCTTTTAATGTCATGTTCGTTATCAAATTTTGGCAATCATGTTGACTATCATAAACTTGTTGGTACGCCAGTGAATAATCCCATTATATCGGTATTTTGCGAAGATCTCCAACGAAATTCTCCAGTGACAAACGCTCTTACTTTCTTTGTGTACGAAAGTTTACACTTTTTCTGTCAAACTGTTTCAGCTTTTCAGTCTAAATTGTTTTTAAAATCTTTTCTTCGTTCCTTATCCTGACCATGACATTATCATCAGTGACGCGGTTAGTCCAATTAATTTTAAGGATCCACATTTAGATTACAGATTGAGATCTAGATTGAACATCAAAACTATTTATTTCCTTCTCCTCCAGGTTTTTTAAAAGGAAAAAAAGACTATTCTCCAAAGACTCATCACAACTTCTTTCTATTTTCATAGGGATTATAGTCCTCATTCTCTCTGCAATCAACACCTTTAAAACACTATCAAAGATCATCCTCATTCTTCGAATTTGCCCAAAATCTTCAAAACCAGGAGGCACCTTTCCGCACAGTGAATTCATAATTTAAAATTAGACAGATATTTAATCCCTTACGTAAGATATTTAAACTCTTCAACCACTTAAACGGTCAAAAGCACTTTAAATCAACAATTAATTAAAGTACTGATTAATTACTGAACCGGAAACTGAACAAAAACAATTCGGATGTCTGTTATTTTCGCAATGCAATCCTCCTCCTTCTTTTTAAACTCAAACACCGAGACTAAATAGTGTAGACAGATAGATTGGAGTTTAGTCACGAATTAAAATATTTTTTAACATTGGTCGATGAAAATTTTATTCAAAGATGAACGGAGATCGCTCTGATAAATCGAAATCGATTTCACTTTCCTGAAATTCTTACAACAACGGGAGTGTTAATCAAGTGAGAAAAAATAGTCACCAAGAATGATAATAAAAAAAAAAAACGAAGTCTTTGTATTTTTGCAGATAAATGTCGCATACAAAACGGGCCTAGAAACTTACTGAACCAGATTAATGAAACACTTGAGGTATGAATCGTCATTACGTGAAGTATTTTAAGTGTATTGTTTCAGGTGTAAATCATCTCTATTTTTACTTTTTAAAAGTAAATAGCTTCATTTATAATTATTTACCGAAAACATCATCCTGTACTACTTCCTTTCAGTACCACACACGTAAATAGAACAATTTAAAGGAAGAATTGTACTTTGAAGAGAGCTAACAGTAAATAGAAAGTGTTTGTTGAATAACTTTTTTTTGAGCTACGCGATTGCTTGTTTAAAAAAAGATTCATTGAGTCCAGAGAATCACGCCTAATATCAATTCTACCGTAACTGACTTCCGTTTATAGTTTACGTAATTTATTAATGACTGCTTTTTTTCTTGTTAATTAATTATAATTCAATTGGGCAGAGCAGAAGCATGAAATATGGCCACGTTTGATGAAAAAGTGAAAGAAACAATGAGGAGGATTAGGACCGATTTTGAAAAATTGCGTAATGGTTTTTCGATGACTTCCGGTGATATAAGGGAGTTCGAAACAATCTGTTTCATGACTCAGATTTTAAGAGGATATTGTTTTTATAAATATAAATATTAATTTTAAGACAATGCCAAAATTGTATAAAGGAATGATAGACTTGAAGTAAAGGTAAAGAGTGAAGTTGAGCTAAAGAAGGCCACAAATTGAATCAGTTCAAAGCGCTCTTACGAGACAAAATTATAACCCAAAAAGGAAAGAGGCACAAAAAAGAAGTGCTTAGTACTGCAGCAAAGTTCAAGAGGTGACGGGTAGAACTCAGACGTCCTATAATACCAAAAGTACAAGAGAACTTTAAAATTCTGATAACACTTTCATCCAGCAATCCTTTCAGAATAATCAAAATAGATCACCGTGTCCGTTACAGATGACACTCAAAGAAAAATATCATCTGTTGTATAATGACTTTTTATGACAGCTACTGCAGACGGACTTTCATCAGCGCTTCAGCGAATATAATACGCCTTCTTCACTGGATGTTGCAAGACGGATGACTGATGGATGACACAAAACCTAGTAAAGTGTAAATTCTTTCGATCATTGATGACGCTAAGAAAGTTGACTGGATATTGTAAAATAGAGAGCCTATAAATATTTAAATCTGGGATTTTTATACCTTTGTTTTGCAGCAAACCTTGCAAGTAGTCTTAATTTATAGTAATGATATGTGTATATTAATCTAAAACTAATATAAAATTTTTATCGTGAACATTAACGTGCAAACTAACTATTTCTTTCCTCTAAATTAACATAATTCAATTAATTAGGCGGTATCAAATAATTCATCAGCTTAGTCGGTTATTTCTTAATGAATTCTCCCTTATGTTTCATGTACTTAGACCTTTAGTCTCATTTGAGGTATTGTCCTCCTTTTTTGAAATGTTGCATATTTTATCGTGTAATATTTCTTCTGTTTTGCTGTTGACCTTCTTTAGAAGAGTGCATATTCATCTAAAGTCTTTTTTAATCCAACCAGTTTAGCTAATTTTGTCCGGTTGATACATCTTTTTCGTTTAAGTACTGTATGCAAAGTGAACGATGCTCTCGTTTGTCAACACGCTTTGTTTCTTAAATTTTTTTCTTTCACAGCCATGATCTGATTTTGTCTTTGTCTTTCAATTTTCCCGATTTTTAAGTGTCGAAATTTTTACCAGTAAGAATTGCTTTGGTCTCCCTCAAAACCAAACCAAACCTTCGTTCAAGAGTGGACGGATATAGGTTGAAAGAAGAGGAAGAAGAATTGCTTTGGTAACATCAATTCATCTGTTGCAAGAAGAATCCACTATAAAATTAGTGTCTCCATCGTGTTGTTCAATTTTTCTTCGCCTTTTTTTGCGCTCTTTACACGGTTATCTTTATAAAGGGAAGATATCCTTCCGACCACAATTATTATCCTACTCGATCGCGGGTATCAAGCATACAGTTAAGCCTGATTCGACTGAACGCTGATGTCCTGTCCTGTTGGTGTCACCTAGGCCGAGATCTCTGCATCCTGATTCTCCTGAATTTTTGTCCTTCACCTTCACCCTTTTCTAAATAACCTATTTAAGAATGCAAATAAATACATACCACAACATCCCTTTCCAAAATCCAACCGGACCAACTGCACCATATACGGCTCCAGAAGATTGACATACCACCATGGCGATCTTTCCGGCCTCGTTAAGGTGCACGTATCTAAGTTAAAAAAGGAACTAGTGCTACCATCGATAGCTTTTTGTGGTATTCCTCCTTGCTCTGTGCTAATTTGCATGGGCGCTTTCCCCGCTGCGACGTTCAAAACTGAAAATAAAAAAAAGCACGATTTTAATTGGCTGCATTATCTATTACGTCCTTACTTGTCACATAGTTATTTATACTTGTAAAGAAATTAGGCCTGCCTAATAAAATAATTTTCCTTTCTTCTGAAAAGAACTCCGGAACCAGAAATAGGGCGTCACTTCCTTCATTAATTGAAAATGGGATAACCTTGAAATACCTTTTATGCAATCTTCAACAATAGGAGAAAATCAAACTGTGTGACCGGGACTGATCCGATGTATTATACACAAGACTGAGTAACAAATGAGATACCTTAGTCCATTTTCAACATATCCGCTACTCTAACAAGATTTATTTTTATCTTAGACTAATTTTGACAATGAATTATTGGATCATTTTCATTTTCACTTTCGCATTTTGCTTTTTTTGCGTGTTTTACAAATTATACTAATATGGAATTAGGAAAGGCATTCACTCTCTCTTGTTTTAATAATTTTAAAGGTTAGTCAATGTCAAGTCAGTTTTCTTATCATCCCTATTCGATGGTCATTTGTGTCACGATATGTGGAACCGAGATTGGGAAAAAGAGACTCGAATTGACAGGTCATTTGTTTATTACAAAGACAAGGAAATGCTTTCAGGAATTATCGTGCCCCGATCCAGCACCAATATCAAACGCATTATTCTTCTCGAGACCCCGAAAAACTTTCACCTCCTTCCTTCGCCGAACAAAGCACACGCACAACGACAATCCTTTTAATACGATTCAAATGTAAATGACTCAATTTTACACCTTTTCTTTTTCATTATGCGAAAGAAATCGTCCAAGGATAGTTTCTTTTGTTTCGGAAGTTGGAAATATTCATGGACAGGTATCCGGAGGGGAAACCCTAAACATTTATGGTAATAGACGTCATTGAGCTTCGAAAATATCTTTAAACTCTTTCCTAAGAGTTGCGTGCCTCATCGGTTTAATGAGGAAATCAAGTTGTCAAAAGTCGGGCATGGTGCTACTTTACCCACCATTTTTTTCGATTTCAAATAACGTGCAACATTGAGTTTTTAATTCTGAATTTACAATGAAGAATCTTCACTGGGAGTTGTATATTTTTGCCAGGCTTTTCCGGACAGGCTCGCGAATAAAATTTAAATATTTCCATGACTTTTATGACGGTCGTTTACAACAGGGCCGTTCCTATGAATAATTTTTCTTTTTTTACAACTTCCCATAACTCATGCAGAAAGTAATATATCTGAATAATTCAATAACCATAATACAGTTAGAATAAAAAAAAAATGAAAGCAGTCGCATCGAAAATGCAGAAGCTGTATTAGAAATTAGAAGAAAAAAGGCCAGCGAACAAAGAATAAAATGAAACAAGTATAGTATGTGAATATGGTTAATTACTAAATAAAAGAGATAGGTTTTCACATGGGATTGTATTGTAATAATGTTGAAGCAATGACGATCTAAATACTATACAAAAACACACATTTGAATAATTCAAGTTCATTTCATTTATATTAAACTTTCTTCGAAATTAGGCTTGATTAGCGGAGGAAATAAAAAAAATTGATGGGAGCTAATGAGAATTGCGATTTTTTTTTTCGTAACTTTCAGTTTTTAGGAAAGATTTAGTTTTAGATAAAATGTATTATGCACGAAAGTGTCAATTCGTAGAGTCTGGTTAGTTTTTTTCAAAGTCGATAATAGACGCATCTGATCGGCTTGAGGGCATGCAAGAAAGTATGTCGTCGACTGGGCTAATGTCGTGGAGATTTATTTTTGTTGATAATTTTTTTTTAAATCGCGTATATGTCTCGAGAGAAAATATTAGTTTTCTGACTAAGGTCAAGGAGAAAATAAAGGGAGGTATTATAAGTAATTAGAAATTTAAGTGTGGTAAATATGGTTGGACATTCGATATTAAAAATAAAATATTAAAAGGAGTAAAAAAGACATAAAAATATTGTTAAAAGTATAGAAATGAATTGAGTAAACTTATTGTTAAATTTCTGCCCAAAATACAGAGGAAATCTCTGAAGTAAAATGCTCAATTGTCGCTAATTACAACTTCATTGTCCCTTCTATACTTATTCTGATGCTCATCATATTTCTCCTATACTTAACACCACTCATCATGGATTTACACTTTTAAGATAGAGGTTGACATCAAAAGAAATAAAGTCCTATAGAAGATTTTTCTGATAATGCTAATGCACTCCTTCGTGTTCGAGCAATAGATAGTGGTCAATATTTTAAAAGAAAATACAAGATCATCTGTAAGGTAACCCAACTTCAAGAACCATACTTCATGAAACAATTCTACATATTATCAAACGAGCTTATTTAGACCTGGAAGTTGTGAGAATTTTAAATAAAAGTTTCATGCGACTGACAATTTTTTATCTGAAGAATAATTCTAATTAATCAATTCTCTAATCAAGAGCAAACTGTGACATCACCACTACAACAAACTTTTTGCTGTTAGAAATTTTTATAACTAACAACAAAAAGGACATTTATTTACAACATAACCTGATAGTTGAGCCTAGAAAGTTTACAACTTCATCCTGTGCATAAGGTAAATTCTTCTTATTAAAGCCAGGAAAATGCCCAAAATTTTTTTTTTAGCTTTCAGGCAATAAAAATTCTGAACACGTATTGCTTAAGTTCGTCTTATAAGTTTCCGCCTAGAATCCTATCTGTAATTATAATGAAAAGATCGAAGATAATGCAAACCTGAGGAAAATCGAGATTTATGTTGCCTAAAATAGAGACCAAAACCATGACCATGACCTTTACCTTTCCCGTCTTCAACTTCACCCTAGCAATTTTTAGCCCATCCTGATTTTTTTTTAAAATTTAAAAAGCAGCAATCCCAAACATCATTCATTTTTTCAACGGTGTTTTTGGTTTGATCTCTCCATACTGATCACGGATTGCCTTAAGACATCTCCTAAAATTTAAACATTAGTAGATGGAATCCGCGTCTCAACCAAACACTAAGCTTGGGAAAAAAATCCGGCGTCACCGCCACAAGATTACAAAACATTAACCTCACATCCAAACAACATTATAAAAATCTACCAGACGCTCAGCAATGACATTAAAAAACCCGAGAAAGAAGATGAATGCTTAAGGTTGTAGGGCAATCACGTTTAACTTTCCGTTTTTGTATTGTTTTCATTATTGGGAGTAGTCATGTTAATTCAATACCGATCGTGTTTACTTTAAGCTTTCCCTCGTTTTTTTTTCTCTTAAAGTGAATCATACGCAAAACCCATCCAGGAAGTCGGATCGTATTTTTCAGAGTTCAATGCCAAGGACTTTTCAAAAACTGGAAGTTATTAGCATTGCGGTTCGTTATGTGTAATCATGTGGCCTGTAAATATTATAGGCCTAAATTGCATTACACCAACGTACCGCACTATGAATCATTTCCAGTTAAAAAAATTTCTACATTGAATCTCTGCATCCGCTTTGCTTTTAACACCGGATTCTCTAAACCAGTTTGACTCACCACCGACGCTATATATTTTCTTTCTTTCACAAATTTCCCATGTTTAATATAGGAACTACATTTAATTTAACGGTTCTCTCATCACTCTCGCCGCATATCTTTTCACCATCCTATCAGCGAATAGTCATCATCTCAATGAATTGTCTTTTCGTTTATTGTTATTACTCCCCATTTTCGCTAAAACACATATAATTTACTTAAATAAAATAAAAATATTGTAGTTTAATGCAGTCATGCGTTTATAATCGATATCTCAAATCAGAAGAGATTGCATTCTCGTTCAAGTGAAATTTATTTGTTTGTATTTATTTCCCGATCCACTTGAGTACATGTTTTTACATTTCATGCTCGAGTTATTTACTACCCACTACTGCTTCCTTATTTCAACCACATTCGGGGTGATGATCGACATGCCGATGTGGACAAATTTCGATACGGCCAGCGTGAAACGTGAGGATTCAATTTTCACGTAAAAATTGAAGAACCCGCCCCACCGTACACGGAACCTCGCCGAATATTTCTTAAAAGTTTAAAAGGTTAATAATTTGCATAGAGATTCGCCAAATTAATAAAAGGGTCGGATGGAGGTAGGTGTTGATAGTACAAAAAAAAAAGTGTGTAATCGGTAATTATCCTTCCAGTGAGTTGTACTATCTCGTCTCGAGGATAAAAATTCGTTGATGACCCCGCCGCCCGGGCACATAGAAGCAATTTTCTCTTTCACCTGGTCTGTCAACTTTGATCTTCAACCTTGATAATAATCTAGACCTATGGTCTACTTGCTCATATTTCGTGACTTTTAATAAATGAAAAAAAAAAAGGAAAAAATTAGTCAACTTATTAATTACTCGATGTAGTGCCAATTTTTGTTTATTGAGCGGTGCGCGTTTGAGAAACGGCGAAGATGCATGAGATCCTTATGTGAAAGTTTTTTTTTCTTTTCGCACGTATTAAATTATATTCCATTGAGAGTATCAAATTGTTTCCCATGCGGAGCATTATTAAAGAAATGATCCAATTTCAGGTGGAATGACATTAAAAAAAAGAATTTCAAGGGGTAGGACGAAACGAAGAACGAAATTGTTGGTTTCGTGCAGGGACCAGTTGCCGGAAACTGACATCAGCCCGTGTCCTGACAAGGTTAATTTACGAATTGCTTTGTGAAAGTGACATTGTCATCTGAAGAAATGGATATCTCATTTGGAATTTTACAAGGCTCGAGATGGTGGACACGACTAGATTATTTCTTTTTCTGCTCTTGTTTCGTGTCTGAGACATCAGATGAGAAAAACTTTTTCTTTGTGCGTGAGTGATATTATGATGTAAGACTAAGAGTATATACAAATATTTTCCAGAAGAAATTTTCAAGAAAAAAAGTGATTCGATCAAAAGAAAATTAATATAGGGTAATTGTTAATTATTTGTATTTTTAAATTGCAGAGGATGATTAGTAATTTACTATGATTGCAATTGATGCAGGATACGAATTCCAAACTTAGATGATTGTCGCATGTTATGCTAGCGCGGGGTTAAGGTTCTTATTATCGAGGACGGTCATGAAGAGAATGTTTCATTGGTCTCTTCGATGGCTCGAACGGAAACGATGGAAGTAAATAACTTTGCGCGTTGAACTTCATTCCAAGTATGCAGTAATATTTTCAAGTGTATGGCAGTCGGCCAAAACGTTTGAGGTGTAAGTTTGGCTTGTTGGTTAGGATGAAAGAAAGTTGAAGAGATAGTAACAGAAGCCAACGATACTGATGATTAAAAATGGATTATTAATTAGTATGACTATTAATTTGTAAGTTTCTATAAGAAAATATTTGTCGCTCCAACGTCATGGGCATGGCTACGACATTATTTTGCAAGAAAGTAAAAGGACTTTACATTAACGAACATGGCACCCAATAGGCCTAAGAAATACAGTACACCTTACTTCTCTATCCTTCCTATAAATGTTAGATTTTCACGGGGGGTGAACATTTACAATGAGCAAAGAAGCAAGACGCAAAACTCTATACCTTTGCGCTTAGATTTTTGAAATCTAATTTTTGATTTGCCAACTTTTTTATTTTGTTTCTTAGTTGCCCGTTTTCTTTCTTTATCGACGGAGTTCGGAGATCTCAGCTTTGAGTGCTTTTGTTAAGAATAATTCCGTAGTTACCAGTCCAAATTCTTCCCTTAAATTCCTTAACCAGCAATTTTCTATTTCTTTCCTATAGCCAGAGAAGAAATTTTGATTTTTTGACTCATGGCATTCCAGAGACGACCGCCCATGATTAAAGATCCTTTATTCGCATTGGCTGACTTCCGGTAGCAGGTACTTAGCCAAAGACGGAGGTATTTGCTGTCTGTTACGAGATGTAAACGTGTTTTAACTTCATAGCTTGATGTCGACTGCAATTTCTAGTGTCAGCCGACAATATGAGCTGCAATTTCTGAAATTCCTATCTGACATCTGCACAGTGCATTATATTTCTACTATTATTTCCTTTGGGCAATTCCCGTCATCTTCTTGTCATATCTGACTTGATTAGCGTTAATCTTTACGGGTAAGAAAAGCAAAGCTCACGACTTTTGTTTGCTTTCTGATATCAACGAAAATCTCTTTTAAAAAAATTGTTCTTTACTTCGCGAAAAATTCGCATTGCCATGGGCGTAGTTAGCTACCCTCATTTCTCAATCTTAATATCAATACTGAAAAGACCAAGCCCTTTAGGAACAATAGAATACGGCACAAAAATTTGCAGGCCAAGAATCCATATTATATTCAAATCGAATTCTTCAGGGCTTAATTTAAAATCCTGCTTTGCTGTGACCTGACAATCTCAAAAAAGACATTCAACGAATGGACTATATTTTTTGATACAGTGGAATTCATTAATCAAAAGCTTTACTTTATAAATCCATCTGCCATTTAAAACGGTTAAAATAACAACAAAAACTCACATTACAACGGTCCTTATTATAGTTAATCGATTCAACATTCTATAAAGGTGAAGAAGCAAAAAATATTGACCGCTTGTTAAATTTAAAGGAACCGTTCATGGTTCCATGAATTCCTCGTTGTATATTCATCGGTTATTTAAATAATCCACAAGGCAATGTCCTTCACACTTTTAAGAGACCTATATTTTAATATAAATTTTGATTGTTGTGCGTAAAAGGAACAAAGAATGCGGTGAAGAGCATTTGGAGAATGGATCAGTGTTTTACTAGAAGAACCGCATTTCCAAGATGTTACCTTTGAGAAGGAGAGACTGACTGACTGAATGAAGGGAATGCAAGAAGCGTTGGGCATTGGCAAAACTCTTCGACTTTGGCATACCAATCGAATCTGGCTTGGGCGTGATGAGGCTTTGCAGGCGACGAATCAGTTTCCTAGACATCCATGGCACGATGTAAAAATCAGATGCAGAAACTACGAACCTTTTGATAGAGCACAAATTCCTACCGCGTCATCATCATCGGTCGAATGAACTTGACCCGCTTGGATTTTTTATAGATTCTCTTGAACTGATTTCGTCTGTTGTGTCTTCCTAATGTATGACAAGTCCTCTAATATCATCCTTAGCTCGCTTGTTAGGTTTTGCACGACCTTTGACATCCCAGTCACTCTATCCAAATCTAAGCAAACGTCTTCACAGTTCTTTCAAATCTCTTCATCTCCCTGACTTGATTTTCAACGCGCTTATTCACATTCTTACCGGCTCTATTTCATCTGTGATCATTTTCTCGCATAACCGGTACGTCCTTTTACGTTTCTGACATGTCCCTTCACAGCTCTGACAAGTCCAGCTCGTTAGTTCACATTCTAACTGCCTTTTTCAAATCGGCAATCTACTACTTTCGCAGTTGTCAGATTAAGTATAAGATATCTGGGTATAAAAGGACTGCCAACTAAGGTTCATTTAACAAGTACAGAATAAGTCATAAGAAAAGCTATTAGAAAACAATAATGTCCGAAGGTTAAAATATCGAGCGATTTATGACAAGCCGAGAAGATGTAATGGACAACACGAATCCGTCACAACATAGATCAGTCTTTAGCACAAGTGTGAAGGTGTGAAGGTTAAAGCATAAAAATAAAAGCTACAAAAATATTTCATTTCACGAAATTAACGTCTTTAAAAATATCGATTAAAACTAAAATCATGAAATCATTTCTCCCAAAATCCCTTGGGCAAGGATACTTGTTAAAAATAAAGCGACTACCTCCAAATGCGTGACCGACCACTTTATGGCTCACCTAGTGACAGCATCTATATTTTTTACGGGATGACCTTGACAATGGGAAAGAATAAGAAAAAAAAAGCAAGAAAATAAATCAAGTATTGTCTGTTAGGTCACGACTGGACGTGAAAGTGGTCGGAGTCAAAGGTCTTTATCGAATATTCCTGGTTCGCGAAGAATGTACCACCACGACCTCCAAACATACTAAAAAAAAAAAACGGAAAAGAAAAAAAAATCGAATCGTTTTTTGTACGAGATTTTCATCCGATAGCTAAGGAAATTGTAAAATGCGGACAAAGATTCAACACGTTTAGCTATCCTACGTGCTTTGAAACTCATTATTATGCGCGAGCCCTTTAACCGATCATCATATTTATTCTAAAATCAAGGTGACGTGAGGGTAGTAAAACAATGGGAAATTCATCTGTTAGGTGAAATTGCTGGGTAATTGCGAAATAACTATTTTAATTTAACGTAACAGATGTTACTTATATTCGATTTAACAATGACACTACTGACATAGATAACTTTGAATATTTCAAAGGTACTCCCACAAAACTTGTGTCCAACAACTGGGGTGTAAACATAATAAAAGCCACCCAAATACGGCAGGATAACTTAAAAAAATTACCAAATTAGTCGATTCAGAGCGCATGCTGCAAAGCGAAGGGTTACGGCATAAATTATATTTACGTACGAGATACCCGCTTAATATTTCAAGGTCAATTAACGATTCTGATGAAATGATCCAGAGTTTACTTGGAGAATTGGTACGGAAGAAAAAAAAAAGCAAAGTCGTGCCCGATCTGCACACCAGTTCTCGCTACGGTTCTTACGGTGATGCAGGCCAGGGATGAAAGTTGATGAGCGAGACATTTCAATGGCTTTAAATTGATTATACCACGCCTAAGTGTTATTGCTCCCATAAATCATTTGATTTTTATCGTGCTAAAATTAAATCACGACTTTTCAGAGATGGAGTCGCCTTATCTGAGGTTGAAGAACCTGTTACGTAAATTGCAACATCCCGAGCCTTCACATACTCGTCTGATAGTAAAGACGCAATAATAATCTTGGTGGTATATGTTTTACAATTCTATAGTTCTATGACTATAATTATGGCACCGTATTTGGTTCGCAAAATGATAACTGGACTTATGGCAATTCCCAACGTGCGTGTATATTTTTTCCTCATATTCGATAAAAATCTTTAGTTTTATTATTTTTTTTTTAAAGCTTAATGTTATAGGTTCCGGTTAATGTTTGTTTAGATAGGAATTTCACCTTATATGTTCTTCAAGGCAAAGAGGGAAAATGCGTTGGAGGAATCGAGTTTGAGAATGAGGACTTTTCCGTATTGTCATCAAGCTTTAAAAAAAGGTAATAAAAATACAAGAAACTAGCACAACAATTTTTACAACGATAAAATGTAATTTCGGTGGGAAAACAGCCGATATTATATTTTCATCGATTGTGCAGCTTTATGGGAGCTGAAAGTAGATATTTATTGACATAGCTTATAACCAACACAAGCTCAAAGCATCCTTAAACTGAGTCTACATCGACTCTCTGCCTATGACTGGCTTAAGTTTAGATTTGGTTCTATAACCCACTCATAATATTTACGGGCCTTCGCTAAATTACTAACTGGTCTAATGAATCTAAACCCGACTTGACTTGGGTCGCATCCTGTAATAAAGGTTTTAAAGGCTAGTGGTTCTTAGTTCCCATTCCTGAAAATATCGAAAATCTATCCTTTATATCAAACGATCAGTAAAAGGTGCAATTCATACATTTTCAAAGAACAGTAAATTTTCAAATTTTCATATTAATTGAAAATGTTTAGCGGCAATTAAATGGCTGGCAAACAGATAGATAAAGAAAGATTCGCCTCAGGACTAATAAGATAAATTTTGCTTTCACAATGGGAGTTCCCTCGTAAAATCATGGATTTTTGCTTTTCTTTAAAAAAGGAAAGGTTATGGTAGGTTAACAATAATAGGATTGCCTTATCGCCCTTTGTCCCATGATCTCCGACTTGAATCAAGTCTGAAATTTCTTTTTATTACAAAATATGATTGCAAGCTTAAAAGCCATAAAGCGCCGTTCGTTTTAAAAATTCAAACATCAAATGCTTTCAAATCCAGAAACTATCCCTTTCGTCTAAAAATAGAGAAAATATAATCTGATTTTGATTCTTAAGGATAATTCGATTAAAACTTAAAATGGACAACGCATGCAAAAGCCATTACAAAAAGAAAGTAAAATTGATAGGTTCTCAGACAAATGAAACAACTCATTGACATAAGCCATTTCAATGATACTAGACTAGAAAATGACAATTGACCCCTTGCACGTCATCAAACACGGACATGAATGAAAGCTATGTTGTCAGACTATTACAATATGTAACAAGTTTCAGGAAAGTGTAAGTAAGAACTATACCTAATAGATGACTAATTGTCATTTTCAACATCGAAGAAAGTTATTATAGTATTCGCATAATTCCTGCTGATTCGGCCCTCTTCTTTAATTAAAATAAATGCGTTTCATGGTTGGTATCACTATCTCGCGATGGCGTAGAAAATGAAAGATGGACAATGGCAATGGCGATCGATTGCCCAATTTCATTTAGTTTTCATTTAAATTATTACCGAACTGCGACTGGCAGTAACATGTTTCACCCACTTATACCCAGATTAAATCTATTAAAGCTGTGGTAAGGCCATCTTGAGGAGTAGGGAAGTGGCGATGCCACCGCCCAGTGGCTATGACTACGCCACTGCAAGCAGCCAAGGCCGGAAGGTCGTTAAATATTCCTCGTAGGGGGCAGCAGCCTTACCAGTACTGGCTTAAGGCTGAAAATAATACTGTCGGTTTGGCTTAAGATGGTTTGGTAATCGATCTCTATTAAATAAGAATCAGATAATTTACCAGACCAAAGTGTAGTTTCCAATCGCCTAACATTTCTTACACATTTCCTCGTTACAACTTGATACCCGAAGAAGCGGCATAATATACAATGAATTTAATGACAAAAAAATGTCTACTGACGCAGTGTAGACCAAACATGGACACCGGAAAGTATTTTTCTTCGACTATTTCCTGTAACTACGAAGCAACTTTGATTATATGCCGCCTAGCCAAGTTTTACATAGAAAGGCTTTAAGATTGCTCACCAGAAAAAACCAACGAAAGAGAATTAAATTCAGTAAAGGGCTTTGAAGAAAAAGATGTTTCAGAGAAACCGCTGGGAAGGATGGGCCAAAAACTAATACAAATCCAGGGAGATCATGGGAAAGTGAAGGATGCAGAAGAGAAGAAAATGATTTTAAGTTCGACAAACGGCCTGAAGCTGGCTTATGGCAGAACACCAATTATTAATCAGGTTTTCTTCAGTCTCGCTCATTCTTAGACAAAATAATTTTTTTCAGACCACTTTTTCTCAGGCATTAAAAATGAAAATTAATTTCATAAATACGTCAACCTTTAAAGTAGGAAGTACAATCAAGAAGCTAAACACGCCTCTTGTTCTTGTTTGAACTCGCCTGGAAAATAGCATCATAGTCCCACGACATTATTCCCTATGTACACGGGGTACAAATGCTATTGTACTTTATCGTTATGGTCGAGTAGCTGACAAAACAAAGAAAACGAGATTTATTTTCATAAATAACAGATTAATGTTACAGTAATTATAAAAAATAAAGAAGAAGAGAAAAAAACGGTAAGCCATGCTTCTTCATTTAACCTACACCAATAACATTTTATTTCCCTAAAGCTGAGAGTGTGCTCATCTACAAACCATCAATAAAAGAAAAAAGAATCGTAAAAGTCCGACGCAAGACACTTAATTAACTTGCTAAAATCCTGGGAAAAAATAATGCATATAAATTTCTCTAAATGTCAATACTCGAAGAATTCGCCTTGACATTGCGCGAATCAAATACCTAACTACATTAGTCAAACTGGTCGAACAATTTAGACGAATATCTTACATCGTAAGTTTTAAATACTGAAATAAACTGCGTTACGTCCGTGGTTCTAATTCAGGTATATTACAAGCTTGTGTGTAACGGTACATCTACACCTGTGGTATCAACCTGAAATTCAAGGTAAGGCAAGGTCTTCGTTAAGGTACTTTCGTTTCTACATACCTTCGTTTATTTCGCTTGGTTTTATCTATGAGTACTAAAAAAAGGATGAAGGGGCTCGATGGTCAATAAAACTATTTAGAATACTTTTTTTTGCATAATCGAACGATTTGTAGGGAAGCATTGAATCGACACGGTGCATCATTAATTTCACAACAAATAACGGAAATTTCAACCATCAAAGATGTTTAAGTCATGTTACACTGAATGATTATAATTCCGAAGAAAAGTGCGTGATTATTCATTAAATATTATGTGCACGATCATTCAGTATTGTACCCATTGCGAGAGAAATTTTTGAGGTTCAGGATCTTATTTGGAAATTGAAGTCGAGAACTAATATTGTGTTGTTAATGGCTCATAAGTCATTTACAATTATCGAGCATAGTGTAACTTGGCGTCTGGTTTTACTCCCACAGGTGCGACATTATAAAAGGACAAACATCCTTCCGGCGGGACAGCTCGTGCTCGGAGAAAACTTCAAAGGTCAAAAGATCAAAAGCCGTGTTCGTAGCTTTCACGTTTTTAGAACTTCTGTAATAACTGGGTCAGGGAAAAGTATTAGGCGTTAAAGGGGAATTTATGACCGTGACGTTTGCTTTACCGCACGCGGTCCAGACGTTTTTTGACAAGAAAAAAAAACGGTTAAAAAAAGTCATAATGTGCTTCACCTTGCGGGTCAGGCAAAAGTCAACGGTAGCAATCTGTCCGTTGTGCTTTTCATTAAGAGGTCTGTTAGCTCGGTGCATTATGCTTTGTTTCTGTTCCATCATCGGTTCTCAGATGTTCGCAGAAAAAAATTGTTCGACTATTTCCCTGTTATGCTCGGTTGAATCTTTTATATATTTTTTAAATCTGCTCTGAATTATATAAAGAATTCTTCGATTTAATCAAAGTCATCTTGTGACCAATCGGCTTTTCTTAATGTTCTGTCGAGTATTGACTTGTCCTTGCTGACTGATCAAAGTAATTATACAACTTATGGCGCGGGATGTAATGTTTGTACAGTTAATTTTATTAAGAGACAAAAGTGGACAGATTGTCGGTTGGAATTTAAACAATGAAAATGAGTAAATAAGATAAAAATAAATATAGGCTGAGGCTAGGATTGCAAAGAGTAAAAACAAAGAGTCAAGTTTAGCAGAGTTGAACTATACGGTATCTCAGCTGTTCTCGATAAATGAAGTACTCAGATTTGCATTTTGCGAGCTATTGTCGTTGTACTGCCTGGGACAGTTTTCTTTTTCAACCATGTAAACCGGTGCAGTATACTGTAATTCCTGTGTACTTGTGACTAACGTCAACTCCTTCAAAAAAATGATTAGTGTGACTTTGCTGAAAATCAATTTTGGCATCATAATAAAAATCACGATCTTCTTCATCGACTATCCTGCATGGTTCTTTATAAAATAGACTATCACATAGTTTTGCAGAACTATGACAATAAATTATAGAAAATATAAAATCTACAACTATTCATCAGTTCTGAGCATCACGAAGAAAGGTAATCGGCTGCTAAGCAAAATATCAGTAGGTAAGTATGACTTTACCAAAGGATTGAAAAGTGTGATAAAGGTGCTTCGGCATTGTTTTTCACGGGTCGGGTCGAATTAAAAAGAGAATGCATTTGCTCTACTATTCTAAGATATCTGAAAATAAAAGCGTGAAAGAAAACCACTGTAAAACGTAAGTCTTCTTTTCACGAAACCCCAGAATCTCTAGAAAGATCCTCGATGAGATAAGGACGATCCTGAAGGTCAAAATCTAACATTTCCTCGCACTTGAAGGAAGAAAAGAACAACACCAACAAAAAAACAACAATCTAAACAATAGCATACTGATTTCCTACATCCAATCTCTGATATCTCTCCAGTGCCTCAATTACCGATTAAGTAAACACTCTGCTCATATTAAAATCTTCAAGATTCATCAATTCAATTTTCCAATTCGAAAATGAGGTATCCAGATTATTACCATTTTATAAAAAGTAAAACATGTTCATTCTGGTATGAAAATCATGCTTCATTTGCTATTGACAACCGTCGCATAAATCAACCACAAATGAAGATGAAGAAAAAAATAGATTCGTAACAATGACTGGCGTATGCCCGATCACGGTTTTTTGAATTAATTGCTCCCCAATCTTGTCTAGACACCAAAATAAATTAATCAAACACTTATAAAATCTTACAAAAAATTTTGATCTGGACATTTCACCTTTGATGTCGGGTGGTATATCAAACAAACACGTCGGCCACAAAACCAAACACGCAATTATCCCGCCTTTATCTTCCGCTAACAGAAACCTAATAATCGTTTTGCTTACAAATCAACATACTCATCACTTTAAAGGTCCTTCCACGTTAAAAATCAAGGAAATGACTTTCGCCGGTTTAAAGAACAATTAAAATATCTTTTAAAAAAAACGAAAAAAAGCAACAATGCGTACTCAAAAGTCTATTGTAGCTAGAAAAATATTGTTAACTTTTCCTTTCGACAAAAACGCCTCTGTCATCATCTTCCACATTTTTTGATAATTCACACCCGAATGGGCGGTCACGGCTGTTGAAAGTTTTAAGACTTGAGGGGGCCATTTCACATGGCTGCATCGCCCTTTAACCGAATGCCCACGGGCCTCCGTATTGCTTGAATAAAAATGCAAATTATTTGACAATAGCCGTAACGGAGTGTTGAATTGTCACGGAAAAGCATTCCAATAAAGTCTTGGGAGTTAATTATAGATTCAAATCATACGAGTAACGGATATATAGCTGCGCGTTAGGGGCTAACCGCAACAACACCTACGCCTCGTTATGTGGTTTTACCATTTCGAGCAATTTTTAATGTTCGAAAATTAGCTCGAAAGCCCCGCTTTTCGGATTTTCCTTTTGAAAACAGAAAAAGAATTATCCGAGATTGGAAATTTAATAGGTATGATGACGCATTGGAAATTAGTCGGTAGTTACGACTGCATTTTAGAAACGGTCACGTTTTGATAGCCCCGAGCTTCGATTTAGGAGCTAAAGGAGGCCACCAACCGACATTGTTCTAGATTCATCCACTTGCCTCACGCATTTTCATTCATATGTTCAAATTCTCATCGGGTGGGTGAAAGTCGTTATTTGAAATTCGAGAATTAAAAATTTTACTTTTGTTTCCGATAAAAGGTTCAAACAAAAAATTTCTGGGAAAAAATGGGGATTATGTAAAAGAGAAAAAAAGAAATTCAGTTCGATTTGAAGAGTTATTAGACAACCGAAGACGATTACGGTTTAATATCGATGAAATTTGTCACGTTCTACACTGCAAGGATACCATGAAGATGATTGTTGCATAGTCACAAGCTGATGGGCAAACAAAAAACCAAGATAACTACAAAAAATTTAAAAATTTTTTTCCTTATCCCTTTTACACGGATGTTTAACTGACATAATTTACCCTGACATATATACATATTGATGAGTAAAATTCATTTTTTTTTCGAGGGGCAGAGCCGTAGCAAGAGTTCGGCTTTTTCACTTTCGAATGCAGAATACCAGAAGTTACCAATTTCTGTGATTTACAGAGATCCTATGCATATGTTTCTGTGTTAAGGTGTTCATATCTTTACCCCCACCCAATATTATAGCGACTACCAGGAGTTCATTTTCCTCCAAGGGATCGGAGATAATAAAAATAAAAACTATTTACATTCACCGTAATCATCCCCTGGTGGAAAAACTTACTGCTTCATCCACCAAGCCTCCAATCAGTATCTAATACTATGAACTGGCTGCTTTGACGCTCTTTTCAAATATGAATAAGTAAGAGTGGCAGCTGACAAACTTTTTCTACAGGGATTTGTTGTTTCTACGGAAACATGCTAAATATTATTCTGAAATGGTTTCGGAAGCAATTCCGTTCAGAGGAATCAAAAATTTGCTTCCGGAAATGACTTTGTTCTGAACATCTGCTGGTAAATAAAAACGAATGAGTCTACTTCCTGCTTGGGAAAATTAAATCCAGATGGAGAGAAGCCAAGGCGAAGCTAAGAAATATTGGAACGTACGTAATGTTTTACAATTATCAAACAGTGCATCGTAATCAAAGTGGCGGTGTAGGGCAAAGCGGTCAAAATAACAGAATGAAGACGGGTCGAATATTAAAAGACGGATTAGTTCGGGAACTTGGCCTTAAAGTGATAGCCTCGTACAGAACTCAATACAAAAATGATCCATTCTTAAATAAATCATCAGAAAATACTCTAAGTACTGCAAAACGACTATACGGTATCTCATTCACAATCCACGTACGATTGCAAATCTTTACAATCATTTCGCTATGGGAATCCTTTCCATTCTTGCAATCTTACATCAAGTATTTTTTTTAAATAAAAAAACTTACCACAAAATGGAATTCCTTCTGGTATCCAGTTCCCATCTGTACATGTTCTTCTAGCTGGGCCCAGTAATTCAAATCCTCTTTCGCATGTATAAGTAGCGACTGAACCTGGGCCCAATGATTC
Source organism: Liposcelis brunnea (assembly GCA_023512825.1). NCBI lineage: Eukaryota > Metazoa > Arthropoda > Insecta > Psocodea > Liposcelididae > Liposcelis > Liposcelis brunnea. The sequence continues at coordinate 23,185,194 of CM042073.1, forward strand.
ATCCGAGAAAAATACTTCCGAATGGGCCGGAGATCCTGGAAACCTACAGCTTCTACTCCTCCCTGTAAACAAAAAATGAATCATGTAGGATTAATCTGACTTTTTAGCGACCTAATTTTATAAATCAACCGATAATAACATATCATTTTTTTCGTATTTGCATTTCAAAAGAATGAAAAGTAGGCGTTTACAGCATTTTTGATTAAATATTTTTAATATTTTGACCATGCCTAATACCCACATGATCTACAGGTTATTGAACTAATTTTACACGTTAAAAGGGCTTATCATGTTCCAACCCCGTCCGTTATATTATTAAATTATTCAATTTTCTAAATATAATAAGGTTAAGTTTTACAAATATTAGGCGACGTGATGTTTAACTCATCTAATTATGAGCCGAACGCTTGACAAGTGTCGTAGCTAAAAATAGGTGAGACGATCTTAATCAAGTATACAGTTATTATAGCGAAGATTCGCACATCACGATTAGTTTCGACAATTGTCAAATCATTCGTCTAAATTGTCTGGTATAAAAAAAAGAAAAGAAAAGAGAGAGGAAATCGCACGCGACTTAGATATCACTTTTTTGTCATTTTTTTCAATAAAATTTTTGAAGATTCTCCAAAAAAGATCAAGGTGTCGACCTTGAATGGAGTGAATGTCATGAACTAATCTCCATATAATATGGTTAATGACATAGGAAGGAAGGCGCTACATGACACGAAGGAATTCATGTCCCGCACTGGTGCCTCCAGCGTCGTTGCACTACTGTGTGTGACCCCATTACGTTTATATTTGTCATTGTTGGATCGAAATTCGCAAGCATTCGGGCGGATTCGCAAATACCATAACATATATTTTCCCGTTTAGGGGTCCACCTTTATCTTATACGGATAAAGGAAAAAATAACGTAGGCAGGCGCATATTTCAACGAAATCTCCATTAATCAAAGATATGTTTTTTTCAATTAGCCCGTGAAACGAGTTCATACAACCGAATCCTTACGGTCTATCATTACTAAGAAATGTGATTGGTTTTGATAAATATATGTATTTCCTTATAGATCGCTTTAAGGGCTTATAAAAAGTCTAAGCTGAGGCGAATTTTTTATCTCCTTGTTTTGTGTTTATTCACACAATGTAGATATATGATGATTAATGGGGATTAAATCTGAGTTCAGTTGATGTAACGACCCACAATCCTAGAGACATTAAGGTACGTATAATATTATTAAATGTTCACTATTCTTTGTAAGTGCGATGTTCCATCAAGGTGTGAATGGGAAACTTATTGTAAGTTCCTTAATGATAAAAGAATTGTATCTTCCTCCGAATTCGTCTTAGGGAACCATTACAAAAATATCCGAAATTTTTAAATTACTGATAACAAAATACTGATCTGCCTTTTCAAGATTTTAAGGCTTTGGGTAGCTCAACTAAAGTTCAGCGCCAGGTTTCAAGAGAGCCGAGGAAGAACAACAGAGCCGAAGTAAAAGTGACAGGCAAGTGCAAGGATGGGAGATAATAAAACCTGTAAATCGGTGTCCGAGTACGCGACAGCGAAAACAGACATTTTCGGTTTTTGGATGGGAACAAAATTATCTGCTGGAACATATCGAAAATACCATTCAAGTATTGCGTAAGCATGATTTTGGTGAATTTGGACTCACCCCCGCCCCGGGTGTAAGACATTTCGCCAAACTTAGCTTATGGCGAAGATGGTTAATTCAAATCCCCTCCCCCCCTTCCCCAGGATGCTTACGTAATACTTGAACGGCCCCTTCCTTGGCTTCATCCCTGATGTCTTCCTTTTGGTCAATTAGCGTCCCCCATTGCTATTCATGAGAGGAATGTTAATAGATCTTCCATTAATATTCTTGAGGTATGGAAACAACGAAATCCTGATTATCTTGACAAAAAAGAAAGCCCCACGTTTCCAATATTCCATCTTTCTGCTTTCTAAAAGAAATATAAGTCTAACCCTCAAACTACCATCAAAAAGGTTTCTTCTTCGGTTAATTAAGGTTATTTACCACTAGGCACAGAGCGACGCTTCTTCCTAAGACCGAGAACACTAATTAACTAATGCAAAAAAATATTTCGTTGTCACGAACCAATCTCCTGATGTAAAAATTATGACAGGAGCTCAGCGGGCGGTACATTAGGTCAAAACCGTAGCACCGTAATCAAGTAATGACGACTCAACCAAGAGGAAAAAAGTCTGAAAAATTTAAAATGTTCCAGATCTCATTATAATTAATTTTGACACTTTTTAAGTCCGATCAAATGATTAGAAAAACAAATTTTTCTAAACTAGGAATCAGGATTGAAATCCGTGAATTTATGTATTATTTCTCTGCCCAAGCCCTCTGGGCTTAGATCTGGCGCAATCTAAGCGTGAGAGAATGTCTTTGCAATGCCTGATAGTTCTGCTGTTGTGGTTATTAATAGCGGATTGATATCTCTAACCGACCAAGACCAATAAGCTGATATAATATTTTTTCGAAAATGATATTTTTTAATTTATCGGTTTGATTTTTGTCTTTTCCATGATGGGTTCTCTTTTACAGTTAGGTAGTGCCTCAAAATCGTAAGATTAAAGAGTCGCCATATTTCGTCCTTTGATCTATTACGCTTTTTGATTTGACCGCAACTGGAAACAGATTTTGAAAATTGGTTTGCTCCATCATGGTGGAGACCCCAAAATCAGGAGAGAAGCCTTCAGCGGGCGATTTTCTGATGATATGTTTTACTACCTTTTACATAATTTCTTTATGAGCGTTGCACAAATTTCAATTAGACAACAAAGCCCCAAAAATTCTCAGAATAAAAGTAACTGCCCTCAAGAATTTCAATCTAATCATTTCAGACAACCAAAATTAGGAGCCACAAAGATTCATTAATCAATACATTGAATTTCGCAGAATATAATGTTTGGGAGCATCACATTCCTCAAAGAATAAAATTCAGTAACAAAAAAAAATCGACTTCCTTCTCTCAATTAATAACAGTTTGTCAAGATCCCTCAAATCTAAAGTCATTAACTCCAAGACAAATAACCAAGAAAAAAATATTACAACCTGTCAACTGATAACACGATTAAGGGTGGCCTCAAGGTAGGCTTCACCAACACAAATTATTAGGTACCTTGTTTTTATCAATCCCGATCAGGTTCGGTTTTTCTTTGTCAAATCAAAACAACAAAAGAGAGCATTACCTTCCAGGCAAACAACATATATTTTACGCTTTTCTCGTTAAACTATTTCTTTCTTATGTTTTTAATCTTAATGGTCTTTCGGGGTGTGGATGTATGTGAGCTTGTCCTACCCTCAATCCTACAACAAAGAATTAAGTGTTTATCTGTACAGCCCAAAAGCTTACAGCTTAACCACCTCCTCGCATGATATTTTATTCCTCAGGCTAACCGGAATTGGCACGAAAAGCAAAAACAAAATTGTTTGTTATTTAAGGAGAAAAAACACGACACAAAACCTTAACACACGAAGAAGCCCGAGAGGTATAATTAATTCTCTGTAGAAATGTCAGATCAATCTTTGATTGTATACACATGAAGAAAAAAAGTTCCGCAGAAGTTTAATGAACTTTGGAGTTATTTAAACAATTAACGCGCCCTTTGCAAATGCCTTTTTTTGCCTTTTCGTGTCTTTTTATAAAAGCAGATGGTGGATATCAACCTCCGAGATGATCAAATATTGAGGATCTATTGCACGGACTAAAACAGAGAGTTAAAAGTTTTTAGCTAATTTTATTCATGCTCTTGTGTATTTTTCTCATCTGCAACATTGATCTTACAGATATTTTCCAATCAACTAGAACTGGAACTACTGCTGCCAATTCTAAACATCCTAGTGACTAAAATAGACTCTATATAGCTCTGATTTCGCATAAGTTTTTTGCCAAAAGTTGCAATGCGATTTTTGTCTGTTTTTTGTTGTGTCAACAATGCTTCGGTCAACTAAAATTATGGCAAAGAGTAGGGTTCCCCAAATGCTCCAAGAAGCTGAAAATATAGCTCAAAACTCCACTAAACCCGAAGGCAGGTAAGTAGAGGAAGTTCGACTTCTCTTATAAGCTGATCGATAAATTTTCTGCCCCAGGAAACACTTACAGCAAGAAAGTTTCCAGAAGACTTATTCTACGCAGCTAATAGGGGGGAAAGAAGCGGGTGTTCCATCTAATTGAAGGAAAAGCAGTAATTTTTTCTCCTTTAGAATTTCTCTCTAACTTTAAAGCATTTTAAGCCAACATCTGCCCCCAATTCCCACCAACCTCTTTTTTCTTTTCTGGCTATATTCCTGCCAGATTCTTTGGTCCCTAAATAACCAGCCCATCACTGTACACGAGGAAAAATAAATATTTAAAGAGCCGAAGAATTTTCCACGACCATAAACGAACAGATTTTTTTTTCATATTTACAAACATAATCTGATCGATCACGAAATAAGTAGCCAAATATGTAATTAACACGCCAAACTAACTTCTTATCTCATTTACTAAATCTATCTACAAATTGCGAAACGTTTTAATACATCGAGTCTAATTATGACGGGAATTTCAAATGGGAATCATGAAAAATTTGACAGCTTTAATAACAGATCAAGATAACGGATTAGCTGGCCATTTCCAAAGTAGCCGGGGACTTTTTTTTTAAAAAAAAAAATCGAAAGAAAAACTTTTGATGTATTAATAATTGCTTTCCGGTTCATTAAGTCCGCGTTGAGGATATTTAATAGCTATTTAAAATGATATCCCTGGTTTTCAAGACAAAAAGTGGAAAAATCGAATGAAAGAATAAGTTGAACGGGTTTTTAAAATGTTTGACCCGAGTCATTTTCATCTTGAAGAGGCAACATTTTTTATTTTTTTGAAGAGAAATTTCCTTCCGCCTAGTAATTTATGTAAAATGTTGGCTAATTGCTTTCGTGAAAATTTGTTGGGTGCTTTGTTAATTACCGTGGCTCGTGCTAATAAAAAATTACGCATCTTAGCTGCCAGACTTAGAAATATCAGAAATTAGCATAAAGAAACCGTTAACTGGTTGGGCTTTTCGCCTTTTAAATAATTTGTTTTAATCTTCCTGTCAATGAGATGCCCTAAAGAAATCCGATCAAGCCAACTTTCAAGGTTTTGGGAGTGCGAAAAATAAAATCATAATTAACAATCGCATTAAAGCTTACTCCGACATGAAATACCCACATTGTCCTTCGACTTATTTAAAATATATTACTGCAAGCTCCGATTTCCTGATTTCTGTTACGATTCAAGTTATTAAAATCTATTTAAAGTCGCTATTGTTTCAACTAATTATAGATTGAAAAGCGATCTAAGGTTAAATAAAAGAATAATTTAGTGCACGATAAAGGGTGTACAGCAATATAGCGTGCGAAAGCTCCGAGTACTTCGTTTTGGAATGTCATTCAGTAAAGTTATTCTGGAATCTCTCCAATTGTGATTGATAAGGTGAATCCCATGAAGTTTTATGCATAGCGATCACAATACTCAGAACACTCATCTTGGATTTTGGAGCTTCGAATATTATTTGTTGTACAGTACGTCAACCAATTTACTGCAAGTAGAATGTCAAAAATTTGGGCCTGGGTTCCCCATTACTAACAAAATGTTAAGTTGACTTTACCTTTGATGTTTTTAAGTGCATAAACTGAAAATGTTTTGTACAATTAACTTTTTTTTACAATATTGCTTGAAAAATGAATCCTCATCGCTCGATTAAATTTTACGCTAAATAAATTTTTACCTCTCAGAAAGACAATAAGAACAAGGTAGTGAGAAGAAATAATGCGCTTTGGTGTTGCTCTGATTTTAAAACAGGCTGCGTCTGCAGACCGCTAAATCACTTCAAGGTGCTTCAGCAATTTTATTGATAGTTCCAGAGGTTGCCAGTATGCAACAGTGGACCTTGTTGATGAAAAAACCTGTCTGGCCACCAGTGGTACCCGCCAACAAAAATCTAGATGGAAAATTCACTGTCAACAGACTTGAAACTTATGAAACAATGTCCGAATTTTGGAAATTTCATCAAGCAATCAAATATAAAGCCCTAAAGTGATGAAATTTTGGAAGCTAAGTAAACAAGAAACTCGGATGAAAACAAGGTTCACATAATGCAATGAGAGCTTTTAATAACCAAATTATCGCCTTGGGATAAAATGGCGGGATTTAGACAAATTCAGAGTAATTGGCCACAACAGTTCGACATTGCTTCCAGTTTCAAAATATCAGTGTCCGAGCTTACGGTTTCCAGAAAAAATCGATGGGAAAAAATATTTTGTGTCAAAGCATAAATTAAAAGTTTAAATCTTCGAAAAGGAACTGCTTTTTGACCTAGAGCTAAACCGAGGCATTTCAGATATGTTTAAGTTTCAATAATTAAGAAAACGTGCAGGAGGCCGATTCCAATTTAAATGAAAATTTGTTTCGTTTGCCTGTTTTTCAGGTTTGTAGACATGTTCAATAAACAATTTTTTACTTTTTTTAAAAACGTACTTAAAGATTTTCGTTACGGCTAATTATGGGCGAGACTTTGTTGTCTAACTTGCTAGAAAGCCCAAAGGTTTTTCACAAGCTTTTGAAAATACTGTTTTAGTAAATCATAAGACAATAACATTGAATTTCCTAGTGGCATATTCCCAAAGGTTTTAAAAACTGTGCAAGATAAAGTTTGGTTAAGGTTGTTAAAATAGATGTCTTTTGATTTTTCAATATAGCTGCAAAAGCGAGACTTTTTGAGGTTTCGAAAAACTAAACAGTAAAAAATTTTGTGTTGTTTCGAGTAAAATTTTTCGATCATCTCAGGGATCATTTTCTAAAGATCATCTTGTTCAGAAACTCAAGTCTTATACCTCCGAATCAGTCAATAAAGCAACTATTCATGTACCACAAGATCTAAAGGATCATTAGCCAATCCAAAGAAAACGCCTACCTTCACCAATAATAGTATACTGCTTTACTGTATATTTTCCCCCAAATTTCTTTCATTCACGCACCTAACCAATCCTAGAATTTATAGCTTCCAACACGGTATAAACCTCTGCTCACGATATTGACATATAACTCTACCACGTTATTATAAACGGACGTTTTTGACAACTAGGCAGAAGCAAAATAAAGATTTAAACATCTATTTTTGACATTAGACCTCTCTTTTGCAAAAAGCACTGACCTAAAGTCCACGTCAGGCAATCTGACATACCTTAAACTCAAAGAAAAACCCGTTTCGAAAATTATGGATTCTAACCTTTAAGCAAGCGTGCTTCTTAAAATTCATGAGATTTACCACCTTCAAACAATCCACGGTATGTAACACATAATAAAAAAAAATCGAACATGTTAACAAAACCATTTATGAATTTCCAAAGACCAAAAATGCGTTGAAAATAAAATAATAACCCTTATACAAAATCGGCTTTTTATACCTATTTATCGAATGATAGTCATCTGTAATCCTAAATCGAAAATGACTATACTTACAAACATTTATGGTCATACTTTTATGGATGGACGAAAACCTCTAACAAAATAAATGCTATTACGACATGTTATCATGAATATGCAAACGGGAAGTCGATACAGTAAAGAAAAGCTACGCATCAACGGATCAACGGGCATGTCTTTTTACACAAAGACCCCAGTGGAAATTATGATTCCTCGGAAAAGAAAATTTTGTCATCGTGCTCTTGAATAATTGATAAAATGAGCCAAACGTCTGGCGGGTTGTTCGGGGAAATATTAAAGATGCGCCGTCTACGAGCGTGAATCTTGCTCGATTGCATGTAGAGCGGAACTCCTATGTATTTTATAATCACGATCTACTCGGTAAAAAAAAAATGGTGCATTTCTACCTGAAGATGATTGTCTTGCCGTGATGAGAACCGAGATACAGGTGGGTGAAGGAAAGACGGTATTAAGAGTAATAAATCTAAAGAAATTTTTATCGACAGCAGTGGGAACCTAAATACGTACCATGACATAGAGTAATCCAAAGAGAGCACGAAACACTTAACATTAACCATTTTACAAAAGTCCGATTAACACTCATTTTTAAAACTAAAAAATTTAAAATCCAAAAAAAAAAAATTATCCAAAAGCGCACGTTAAAACTAAAGAACCGCCATTTGTTTAGAGTTCCGCACCTGCCAACTTTCACGCAACACTTGCAACTGCTACAAGAAATGATTCCGAGGCACGGTCAAAAGGAGAACAGTGTTAGGGGGGAATTAAAACCTAACCGACGATGATTTCTTAGTTGACGGAACTATTCGTTAAACAAGATCCCACATTAGTCGTCTTTTAACCGATCGCAGTTAAGAATCGTCGAGATACGAAGGTATCTTCATTGGACAAGTTAACTGTATCTTCTTACTTTTTCGACGTCATTCATTTGCTAAACAGGTTCCATTCCTATAGCAGTCCTAGATATCTTTTCACTGAAATAGTAACGAAATCGAAACTGCTAATTCGTTTTGAATAAGAAAAAAAATTAAAGAAGCGCGTTGACCCAGGATTTATATCAGGAAGGAAATACCGATGATTATGACTCATTGATGATTATGCAGTCGATGACGGCTACATCCGGCAGGATCAAAAAACTGGAAGGACCAGCCGCGGACGGGACCGGCGGCTAGCCGGGGGGTAACCCTTCCACCGACTGTCCAAAATCATTGTTTCATCGACCTAGCCAGACTCTATGAATAGTTTTATGGGGTTTCAACTTCGAAAAATCTTCGTTGTAAAAATTATTGATCTCATTATGTGCCACCTCAGCTTTTATTTAAAATAAGTATTTAGAAAAAAATTCGTATTTAATTTTCTTTCCTTTCCGCAAAAACTAAAAATTTCAGAAATTTTCCAAAATAGATTTTTTTTCAATTCTCAATAACAACACAGCCTGTACCTGAGAGATACAGGTCGAATGGGGTATCCATTCGTGTTTACTCACCCCTAACAACACATAGACCGTAAGGTATTTTAAATTATTAAACATTTTTTATACTAACCCGGATCTCCTCTTGATGTAGGTCAACATGCAGGAATTTCATCCCTCTAGACGAATATAAAACCGGTGGGTAATCAGTTGATATTCCTTTTATGACTTTATCAACAATCTTATTTATTCTTTCCACCTCGTAAACTTCTTCGATCTTGGTGTCCTTTTTTGTAAATAGTTTAAATTTCCTATGATTCCTGCTGGTTCCTCCGTCTTCGAGTCGGTCCATTCCTACGATTAATGAAATTTTAATAGATAAAAAGATGGAACGAGGATTCCCATGGCGTTAAGAAAGTTAAATCACCAGAAATAACAAGCATGGCAATGGGAGATAATACGAGAGAATACTTTAGTCTCGTTTCTTCGATCTTCTTATTGTTAAATGAAGTATCTTTTTTAACTACCACTTATCATGCATTGTTAACCGGAATAGTTATTGCGCCATAATATGAAAATGATACTGAGTTTAAGAGGTATGCGATGCCAAATCAAAAAAAAATTGCATTTTCATCTCGATGATTTTGACCAAAATTAATACAAGAGAACTGTTTAAGTATTTTAACGCTTAACGGAATTTAAAAAAAAAATAGCATTCTAGTATACGTATCGGCTGCACCGACTGGTGAAGCCGAAGTGGCTTATTACCTCTCTTAGCGCTTATGTTTTTGAAAGTCAAGCGTTAGCTCGAAGATTCGACTTAAAGCTTATAGCTTTGAACCTCATCCTCACTCACTTCCAGAACTTGCTACTGCTCATGAGTAAAGGATCTACAAGATATTCACTCAGCACTAAACGTTCGATTTTTTTCAAATTACTTTTTGTCTGAAAATTATTTTGTTTAAAATATTTTGCCTGAATACATACTTAAGCAGAAATGATAAATGCAAATGAAAAATTCCTGTTTGAGATCTTTTACGATCGCAAAATTCAAATATTATTTTTCGTAGTAAACCTAATTTCTTTCATGAGTAAATAATGATTATATATTATTCGCTTTACCAATATTAATTTTAAATAATAAAATAAATTAAAAACGAACCGTGAATTCTTCCGATACTTGTTTGATTTCTCAAACAAGTCTCCCTTAACTGTTAAAGAATTGCCGTTATTATATTTTATCAAAAATAAAAAAAAAGGATTTTGTTTCGATTTGGTTAAATTATTTTTGCTCATAAAAATTTACTCATACAAATTTTTTTAAGGCTATAAGATCGATTTCTTACCTTAGCCACTTTCCTTCGCCTTACGTAACCCAAAGCATCTTCATAAAAAATACAAACAAATCATAAATCGAATATTTCGTCTCATTCAATAATTGCCCGGAAAAAACTTGATGACTCGTAGGCTAAATATTTAGTCCATAGTTTCTTTTAGGATGACCTACATGAGAGCCAAAAGACAAAAGGTGTGGTGGTAGTTTCCGGCTCCTACGGAAATGATGACAATTCAGTTCTTTCCTAAAAACAAAAAATAATTATTTTAGGTCTACAGCTAAATAATATTTCATAAAATAGGATTCGGCCGACAAAGGTTCTTAAAAATTTACATACACATTTAAATAATAATGAGGAAGAATTAAAGTGACAAGATATTCTAACTTACGGTGGCCGAGTTACATTTGGTTGCTCATTTATGACGTCTCTTTTTTTTGCAGCTAATTTTTTTTCTTTCATCTCTAAGATGTATTGCATTGAATGGCACATTATCTTATAATGAAAATAAGTATGGATTGAGGTTTCGGAGCAGATACGAATTTCCAAAAAAAAAAAATCAAAATTCATATTCTATTTAAGCTAAGAAAATGTTCCTCTTGTGAAAGCAAAGAATTTGACTCTCTTATTAAAAAGATAAGCAGGCTGGAAGCATGGTGCTGCATTTTGAAAATCCAAAGTAAAACAAGCTTCATTTAGGTCCTAAAAAGCATATTAACTGATAACTGATTACTATTTTAATAGTAAAATGTTTAAATAACACAGTAATGCATCACTTATACATGAGTCTTAATCTTTGTAATCTCCTACTATGTTCAAAGTAGGCTATTCACTTTGCTTTCATGCTTCACTATAATATATTCCCAACCATGCAAATAATACAATGGCCAACTTTAATGTCATTTATTCTAAAACATGTGGCTCCTTTGATCAGAATTGAAATGGTCCTTATTAACAATTCTGTCTCGATAAATGTTACAACCAGAAACTAAAATAAGCCTACTACAATCGTTCACAAATTTCGATTTTTCAAATGGTAATTGACCTAAACGGTTTCTTTTCTTTCTCTAAAGGGTAAAGGACAATTTTGATCACATGTGATCAAAATCAGAAACTAAGAACATTATCATGGATCCCTCTAAAATACAATTAACAACAACCAAAATTACTAAATAAAAATGGACCTTAGTCTGCATACTAAACTTAGCCATGTAAATAAATGAGGTCTCATTTACCTTTTGTTGGAGTGATGAATTTTTATTATACATTAAGCATAAAACTCCAGAAATGGACTAAAAGCAAATAATTTATCTTTATCTAGATGCTATTGCAAACAAGATAGCAAAAACTGGATGTTAATTATATTGAACCCAAAAGAGGCAAACTAATTTGCAAATGTCTACAAAAAAACATGCCTAAAAACCATTAGGAAAGTTTATTTTCAATTGTATTTTTATTAAAGTACACTAGGTGTTATTCCATCTTTCCTAGTCTATTACTTGCTTTCAATGGTTCAAATGCTTGAAAGCTAAGTAGATATGCAATCACCTACAAAATCAAAATGATCCATGGATTCAATTTCAAGAAACCTTAAAATTTGTAAGCCATTTGTCAGATGGTTGATATCGTTCTAATGTTTTTTAATAACTACCTACACGGTTCGTGGTGTAGGAAAATCAGGGAAAATAACTCAAACACGGCTCAGTGTAAAAATGTGGACAAACAGCAAATAACAATAGGTATGAACAAAATTAGCAGCATTTTTACTTACTGAAATCACGTTAACCTTATTTCACACATTACTAATGTTAATATTCAAGCAATCCAACTTCAGTTACACATTAATATAAACATGAAGTAATAGCAAAAACAGATATAGGATCTAACCACTCACTATGAGGAACGAGTCATGCCGTCAAAAAATAAAACGAAATGGCCGTCCAATGTCCAATTGAGTTTTCAGTTCTTGCGACAAATTTCCCCGTCAAAGATGGCGGTGAATTACTTGTGAAAATGTAAATAAACAACTGGACATTTTTAGTCCACTTAATTTTATAATTTACTTTCGTGTGGAAGTTTTAATGATGATGAGTAATGTACAATATGGTAGATTATTCTTTGTGTTCATGGACTATTTTTTCACTTGTGCACTATCATGAATCAGTAACAATTTATACCCACCGATGTCCCCACGTCTTCACAATCGCATTTGTTTTCTAATCATAATTCAATTATCTTGGCCTCTAGCCTTGGTACCTTAAGCTTCTGATCCAATCTGGTGATAGCAAAAAAATATTATCCTCAAATGGAAAACATTTACTATTACCACTCCTTAAATAGTAACCCTAACCACTCAGCAAATACAGAGCCACATGCAACAAAGAGGACTAAGTTTACAAACTTTGGAGTAAATTAAATTATTGGATTAAAATCAATTTGTGTTTAGTTTAAGTGCAACAATCAATCATTTCTGTTGAATGTAGAACTGTCACAATAATCAATATATTTAAGGATCATTACATCCCTGGATCTATTATAACCATGAACAATACTCGGCTGAAGCAAGAGGAAAAATTATCTTCAATAAAAACTCCAAAAAAATATATTTAAAAAGCAGAAATATATTGAACCAATAAAAAGGTGAGTTACAGATGCAGAAAACGTATCACTTAAAATTCGAGGAAAAGCCAAAAAAATAGCCTTCACGAAATTTTGGTATCAAAAAAATGTGAACATTTTTTGTTTAAACTTTTAGATCACAAATGGTCAGGAATGGAAGGCACTTTTACTTCTTTTCAAATGTAGAAAGCTGTATTTTTCCTAAGAGTTTTGGGATTTTTATTTTATTTTTTTCATTAAACTAAAATCAATTTGAGCTTTACATCATGAGGATAATTATAGATGTGACGATACTTTTGTTTATGAACATGATTTCCCCTCAAATTTAAACATCGATGTAAAACTCCCTAAAATCAACTCAAAATATAGATCAATAAAGAAGGGACAGTAGTATAATTTTTATACTAAATTTACACAAAAAAAGATTATCCTTTTATAATATGTACATGAATCAATGACAAGGCCACTTTTCTATAATTTAGATCTATCACTCAGGTATTTTTTCTAACTCAAATATACAAATCAATTTTGATTAAATTATTCTATTTTTTTCCGATTTAAGTAATAAAATTACATCATTTACCTCAATAAATGCTACCGTGTGTACTTATTTTCGAAAAAACGAACCTGAACAAACGTAATTAATGCCCAAATACGAAAATCCAGACAAGGCGAGAACTGATCAAAAAATTATCGCATTGCCGGCCTTTTTGGTTTTATTGCAAATTTAATTACATAACAGCAGAGACCGTAAACTGCGGCAAATAACTGAACAGCGAGCTCAAATTTGAAATGCGAAAATAAATACATACGTTTTTAATTTACAGAATTAATTTTTGGCCAAAAAAGTCCTAAATCTATATACTCTTCTTTTTAAATTTTTTTTCAAATCAACCTTTTCATTTTAAACGAAAATTTTAAAAGGAACAATAAAATCCTGAAATAATAAATAAAATAAAACATGCGAGACCGGAATTAAATAAGACCTAGTGATATAATGAAACTCCGAACTGGGCCTGACAGTTGGATCGTTATGTACAACTCTATTACGATAAACAATATTTTGTGACTAGACTATAAGAGGGACTATTGGGTTATTCAATTGACAAACAAAATCCAAAGATATTTCTTCTTTTTACTTTGGTTTTTCAACAATGGCAAAAGAAATGTATTTCAAGTCAACTGAATACTTATACAGCCCCTCCAGAAAGTAATAGCTATATTTAAATAGAGACAGCTCGCTTTAAATGAAAGCCAATTACTTTCGGGTGATGCTGCATTCATAAGCCTATTTTATTTTCGTTAATAAAGAAGGCAGATGTAAATACTATTTCGTTAAATAATTTCTTATTGAGGAGTTCACCAATAATGAAAAACCAAAATCGACTGTACATCAATAATAATCATAATGATAATAAATATTGGAAATAAAGTCAATATTTCTATTTTTTTTTCTTCCAACTGCTTTTTTTATGAACGTAAAACATAGCATTTTTAATTGAATGGCTATTTTACAAATTATTAAAGAATTTATGACCAAACTCGAATTCACTCTTAACTCGTCAAAACCTAACATTATTTCTTAATAATAAACAACAACAAAAATTATTAAAACAAGGATTTTCAAGGAGTGTGAACTTATTTCAATATTTACATTCTCCAAATTTCTTTTTTACATCTCCTTGATTCTGACGAGTTAATAAAAAAATAAAGAGAACCCGAGTTTTCGACAAAAATGTATTCGGCTCGCATTGCTGAGATGAATCCTGCCTTCCGTTTTAAATAGCTTTAAAAACATTTATAATACTGAGGTATAAAAGCCATTCGCCCCTGACGACGACCGAATTGATTGAATTACAGAATCCATCTCTGCGAGGATGCGAGGAAACCGTTTATGTAATAATTAATAACAAATGAGTAAAATTGAACATTGACATCACTATTGAACTATTACACAGAATATCAGGTTCCCGTTTAGTAAAATAATGAAAATTGAAATTATTTTGCAACTTGCCGCGATGTAGGACCTTTTTAATCTTGCTATCGAGGAAATATTTTAAATTATTATACTTTTTTTAATTTTTTTTTTTTAAATTCTTTTGTACTTTACCACGGAAGCCACAAAATTTTATACAAAACCATTCTAATATAATAACATTTATAACTTAATACTATAGTGTGTTTCCGGAGAAAATTAACTTTCTTAATACATTTTTTATTTTAAAATGAATTGTCTTCGGCTTCATATGAGCTTTTTCTTCATTTTTTTGTGATTTTTTTTTGCATTTTTTAAATTTTTTTATGGGTTTTTTATTTTTTTTTCAATTGTAAATTCTATTCTTTCTTTGCTTATTTAATAAACATTATTTTCCTCTTTTTGAGAACTAATTATTATTTGGTAAAATAATTTTTTTTACATTTCTAAATGCTTTGTAAGGAAAACGCGGAATGTTGTCATCAGAAGAAAATAGGTTATTTACACTTCTAAAAAAATTAATATTTAAAAGAAATGGCTCATCACTCATAGTTCAAATTTTATTTTATGAAATCCTAGTCCAAATACATTTTTTTAAAAGTAGGCACAAAGAAACTCTAAAAATCAATTTAAGCCTTTTGCAAGTGCCTTTTGGAACGCGTCGTGAAATAATATTATTATTTTATTTGATAGCTTAAGGAAATATAGGTCTATTGAATTATTCTTAAACAGATTAATTCGCAAAAACAGACTGTGACCTTTACAGACTGTGGGTCAGGCTGGGTTGAGCCTGTAAAAAATTCAACACCCTGCCCAGAATCAGGCGCAAGACTTCAATGAATTTTATACTCTAAGCTGCATCGAAGAATCAGATACAAATTTATGATTTAACTTCTCGTTGAGAGTCCCAATGATTTCGGTTCCGGCCTACTAAAAGCTAAATAAACTCTGTTGGGTGTTGACTTTACAGAGCCTGAAAAAATCTTTGCTCGCACTGCTTTCATGAAAAAAAAAATCGGAACTTGTTGACTTGCAAGACTATAAGCCAGAGAATCCCTAACATTTAAAATTATTATTCTCGTAGAAAAAATATTTTTACCTATTTCACCACCTTTACAATAATGCCATTCATTAATTCTGTCTTATTTTAGTGTGAGCTATTTCTATTATTTTTTTTATTTAAAAACTTTAAATCATTCGGGCTAAAAAAAAATCATTCTGCGAAATAAACACCTCCGTTAACAAGAAAATTAAGTAAAACAAATCGTCTGAATCCTTAAAAAAACCCTTAAACACTTAGAAATGTAAATTCAACAAGGAAAATATCACGACTTTTTTTTCATATATTTATAAGTCTCAATGGAGTTCATTTGTGGTTTTCTTTCCTTTATACATTTAAAAAAAAATAATAACAAGAAAATAATTTATGGAAAAAAATTATTTAGAAAACGATTTCTTTTTTTTCATATCCTGCATATAAAATTATTTTCAACGCTTTTATTTTTGAATCATTGCTTTTTTCAAAATGAATATGTACACTGTCGAGCAATGATTAAAAGAAGTTTTTAACGGTTCGTTTTCATTTATAAAGTTAGAAATAAATAATTTTACATTTTTTAAAACTTTGGTAACGCTGAAAGATTTTTTCAAAATGGCGGCGAAAGAAACTTAACGCCGACCATTCAAATCCTTGAATTTAAAACCGAAACTTTGGCTCATTGCAAAAAAAAAATAAGAATCAGACTTTAAAGGAATAAACTAAGAATATAAAATATACAAGAAAATAAAAACTAAAAGATAGTATTTAAACACGGGAGATTTTTCTCAACCGCCAGGTCGCAGTGTACTTTGGTTAATAAATAATTTATTTTTTTCCTATTAATATACTTTGAGTTGTATTTAGCCGACGGTTGAGAAATATTATTAAAGCCCGAGTGAGGAAAAAAATTAAATATAAAACACCTAAAAACCACAATTTCACTCAGTTATTTCTACTTTTAACGGCATAGGGGTGTCTCTGACCATTCCTTCCGTCGCGTCTAACGTTCTAGGACTTCGAACGAGATCGTCGATATCGTCGTATTCGTCAGACGGTGATTTGGACAAATGACGAGTTGACAAGTTGACTTCGTAATCCTCAGTCGGGGGAGATTTGGAATCGGGTCGCGGAGCTGGTTTACTGTCCGATTTACCGTTGACATTGGTCGATAGATTAACGGCGCAGCCGTCCAGAGGATTACAAGGTGATGAAGCAGGCGACAAGTCTATTTCTCTCGAGCCTGAAAAAAAAAAGATTCCTTGTAGAAAATTTGTGAAATTTTTAAGAAAATTAAAAGTCCGAATAAAATACCTGGACTGTTAACTCTCAAATCGTGCGCGGAATCTAAAGGACTGTTGAGTCTCATACCGTTTGTAGGTAATCCTAAACTGTTGCAATGGCTGAGTAGATTTAAACTGTTTACAAGTCCGGTATCTCCGTGATGATGTGCTGCTGCTACCATGTTACACATTTGCTGCCGAAGTCCGTGAGCTACAGCTGCAATTGCTGCCGTCGGATCAGGACTATTTGCACATGCATTTCCTAAAAATGGCGTGTCCTAAATGGAAATAATAAGATAGTTATTAAAAAGACTAAAAAGAAAATTTAGTTCTAAATTAGCAGAAAAAAAAGAAAGTGTAAGATTATTTTAAAATCTTTGTATTTTATTCCGATAGCTTTCTTTGCTAGAGTAAATGATTGAAAAATTAAGTGGCGATGGTGTTATGAGTAGTGAGGGATTAGTATAGACTGAAATTAGGGCAGCTGGTTTAACCTGCTGAGTCCTAGCAACCAGGCCATCTTTTTTACTCAAGTATTTTAAATTACCGTGTCTCCAAGATTATGAAGAGAACGGAGGGGGGGGGGGGGGGGGGGGGGGGGGCTTACAGTTACAGTGCATTGCTCCGGGTCGCGAGATTAAAGACACCAAAAGAGACTACTAAGATTTTATGAGATTCTGTCAATTTTCAGTTCGACTCCAAAAAAGATATGTGTTTTGCTCAAGCCCGTAGATATTCACAGAGCACGGCTCTTCTCTAGGTCCAACGTAGATCTCGATTTCCCTGCCTGTTTTCTGGCCTTCAAATTTATAGTTTCTCGTTTGCGAAACATATTTTTAAAAGTAGTGTTAATTGCTTACAATTACATTACGAAGACTTACAGGTAACCTAGGAAAACCTAAATGCTGATCATCTTTCATATGTTGAGGATCTCTGAAGACTACAGCTCGAATAACACCCCGGATATGTTCATCTGGCCAAACACCTAGAAGAATCCTTTGAGGACGCCCCCTTCCCTTTGGTCGTAGATCTGTAAAAAAATTTTTAAAATAAGTTAAAAAAGTATTTTTTTAGTCTTGTTTCAAAATGAAGGTCAATTCGACCATCTACCACTCTCAGTATAAACTATGAACTAACCTGCTCCTCCATCTGCGCTAGGTCCCAGCATATTATGAACCCGATTAGCATAAAGCACAAAAGTCGGATAAGGAATGTCGAATTTCCTCGCCGCCTGCGACAAGCTCAGTCCTTCCTTGAGTACGGAAAATATCGCCTCCGCCATCGTTTCAGGCCGCCACGATTTTAACGGACCCCTCTCTCTGAACCGCAAATTGTGAACCAGGCTTTGGTTTGTGTTCCAACATTTCTGCCACATGGACTGCAATTGGTATTGGTAACTGTCTGCTGAAAAATAAAATACGAAAAACAGATTATTAATCATACCGTTTTATTACAACAAAAATAAAATAAAATAAAATAACATAACAATCGCAAGGATACCAATTCTAAAGCAGACGACAACTTTATTTTTAAGTTGGCTATGACTTATTTCTTAAAAGATCGATTAACCTATATGTGTTTTATTATGTGCAAGTTGCCACGTTCCGACACGAAGCCCCGAAATTCTTTTAACAATCAAGGATTAACGTAATCGAATCTGACTGCAGCACGTACGGTTGTTTAATTGATCATTTAAACAAGAAGAGTGATTTTAATTGCACCAAATGGTCAGGGATGTCCAAAATAATTCAGTTTCTAATACAAATCAATAAATTACCCAC
Source organism: Liposcelis brunnea (assembly GCA_023512825.1). Taxonomy (NCBI): domain Eukaryota; kingdom Metazoa; phylum Arthropoda; class Insecta; order Psocodea; family Liposcelididae; genus Liposcelis; species Liposcelis brunnea. Next base: position 23,204,126 of record CM042073.1, read on the forward strand.
CCACTTAACTTATTTATTCGCCCTCGGCTAAAGGTCGTTTGTTTTTAATTTCGATCGATTCGTATATTCGCATAATTAAAATTCTAAAATCGAACTAAATTTAATGGCTTTTTTTTTAATAATGAAAAAAAGAAAAAAGAAATATTTAATGAGCATCGATAAAAGTCATTAAACTGGAGGTAGCGCGGAACACTGATAACAAAAATTTATTTTAAAGCACCCTGTAAACAAACAAATCAATTATTTCCTAACCTGTTTTCTAACCTGGCATTTTATGCAATCAGAGAGCTATAAATGTAATATTACAAAGCTGCAGATAACTGCTTCCCAACTTTTCTCTTTTAGTCGTCCCCCCCTCGCAAATTTGACTCCCCCTTTTACCCCCTGACCCCTTTGTATTAATCCGCATAAATCAAAGATTCGAAGAGCGATGAGCCCCAGGTTGGACATCAAAAACAAAGAGGTTCTGACTGGAAGCTCGAGTTCAACGATTGACTCTATGACAGTCCGTTGGAGATGAAACATTTCCCGGTTGCTATTTAATTAAAATATGTAATAATATATGTTACTATTGCCTAACATATTTGCCGGATAATAACATGTACCAAATATTTTAATTAGTTTAAAATGAGTTTCCACTGTTTTACACTAATTATTATCTTCTGGTAGGATGTATAATGACGGCGATGGTTGCTTTATTAGCTTTTGTTCCTTTAGAACCTTGGTAGATTGTACTTTGTGTTAAATTGTTGCAAGATTGTGTGATTCATGAGCTGGAAATAAAAAAATGTTTGGATATTTGGTGGCGAAAATGATAACGTTGGTTTCTCACTTGGAAAAATAATAACGAAGAATTAACATTAGGAAAATGAAGATTAATTAAGAAATTAGTATTTGTCTCATAGTAATTTAGCTTTCAGGAAAAAAAGTCTAAATTTTTTAATGTAAGATTTCCTAATTAAAGAATGGGATAGTAAGTGTGCTAACAAAGGAAATTCGTGAGGGAAGAAATTACTTAAGAATCAAGACTCATAGCGAAACGAGAGGGCGCATTTTTTGAAGAAAAGGGGGAAAATTTCTAAAGATACCGAATGACAGATAAATGGCGCTGGTAACTTTTTAACCCATAAAATGGCCGTTGGAGAGCGCAGGTGTAGCGCTAGTTCACGGAAAGGTCGTTGAAGAGCGTTAATTTCGTTTTACTTGCTTACATGGTTGTTATGGTAATATCGTATAATAATGACATCTGAAAAAGAAATTATAGATTTGTTAAAAATATCTCAACACGAAATTGATCTTCACAGTAAAAAATCAATCAAGTTGAAGTCCATTTTAATGGATGCGGGTACGGGGGAATTGTAATAAGGCTGAGGTAAAAATAAAAGAATTAATTTTCCAGGAAAAAGTTTTTCCCACTAAAAACCTTTTTTCTGCAGTAGCAAAACATTAGCAGCTATTGCCTTTGTGTCTAGCGATCAAATTATTGCTCGAAAAATCTGATAGAACGGTAAAAATTTGATCACTATAGACTTAACTGGCAAAGCTTTGCATTTCCTTTTCCAGCTAACGATTCACACAAACTTAGTTATTGAAAAAGTTTATCAAAAAATACTTCCATAAAAATTTACCTTCTAGTAGCTATCCTCCCGTCGCTTGCACAAAAATATAGCTAACAAACAAATAATATTTTTACAAACTTAAATCCAACTTTTTGAAAAAAAAAATTTTTTTTTCAAAAAGCTTTAACATGTATTTTTCATATACAGCAAAGGTGAAAATGAAACCATAAGAAAAATTTTTAAAAAACTTTATATTACTTCAGATTATAACAAAATTCAGTTAGTATGCATCAAACGGTAATACAAATTACAAAAATTATTAATTTTGAGCATAATGTAAATTTAAAAGGCAACAATTTTGTATAAATAAGCGCGAGAGGCACATCTAAAAATGAATAAAATATCTCGCACAAATTTTATATTGCTTAATGTGATGTTTTTGTTGAATATTACAAAAATATTAGGAACTTAATTCATCTTAAGTTGTAAAAATTAGCAAAAGGAAGGATTTTATAAAAGATTTTCTTCAAAATTTTTTATCTTCCTTTAGTAACAATAAGAAGAACAATCAATTACCAGTCTTTAACAAAAAAGAAATTTAAGATTAATTTTTAAATTAGATTAATTCAATGACAATACGAAAAATTGTATTAAGAGAGCTCCATACAGGTTAAATAATTAAAAAAATCAAAGCCGTATACACACTCAGGAAAAGATAAAAAAAGAAAAGAGACCCAGTACACAGCCTTCTTAACATTGAATAATAAAGGAGCGTTGCGCCTCTAATTTGCTATTGTAATAAAAAAAAACAGAAGTAAATAACTAACGAAAACATTCTTTTCATTGTTTCGACCTTGTTTTTTTTTCTTCTTCGAGTCGAAAGAAAATTAACACTAATTATTATATTTACAATTTTCGAAATACAACTTTTACATTTAAATAAAAAAAGTAGAGTAAATAAAATTAATGTGAATGGTTAAATAAATGTAAAGTCATGCTTCTCACTCACACACTAAAAAAAACGTTACACTAAATTTGGCAACGATGTACAGTACCTTTTCAAGCCTTCAAAAGCGCGGTATTCGCGATTTTTAAAAAATATGATATGGGGGCTTTGGAACTAAACAATAAGCAAAAGATGAAAAATTTTATATAAGGGCACTTGTGGTTTAGTATTGTAACAATATCAATGTGTGTGCGTATAAACAATTACGCTTCATTCAATGCATTTTTCTTGATTTATTAATAAATATGCTTAAGAAATCATATTAACTTAAGGTAACCTAATCTGAAAAAAACGTTAAATATTTATGCGGTTTTTCCATTCGTGATTTTTGGTGCGTAGCTTTAATCTCGTGGGCTTTTGTGATGCTTAATAAATAAAAATATAAAATTAATGATAAGAAATAGAAGTTTATTAAGAACTTGCTTGTTATGATTGCTGTAATCAGTAATCTAACTTCATCTGCTTATAAGATTTGATACCAAAGGTAGAGTTTTGCATTTTCCTTCTTAGAAATTTTAGTGCCATCTTTAAACTAAAGAGTGCTTAAAGAGCAACTGATTGTTGATTTCCAGTAGAGGGTTGTTTCCCCATTTGACCGTAAACTTAGCGCCACACATGTCGTAAGCTACTTTAAGCGAATGTGCTGCTATCTTTACGGCCAAATGAGATTACAACCCTCTACTAATAATTTTAATCCTCGTGTGTGATTTCCACTATAAGTAGAAGTTTTTCCATCGGTCTCTTTTAACTTGAAGTTTCTAGTTAAGCGACTCAAATTTTGCTACTTCTTAATCTTACTTATAAGAGAATCAGTTTTTCTTGTGGGCCTGTTCGGCTGATATTGGAAAACGACATCAGTGATGTTGAATATGGGGAAGAAGATGATCCATTCGGGACCAAGCGCAGCCCACGAAAGAAAAAATCCGCAACAAACAAATCCTTTTGTTGTGGTTCCAAAAGAAGGACATAAATGGAAAGCACAAGGAAAATTTGAACCGAAAATTGAAAATTTTAATGACGAGAATTCCAGATGATTCGCCGACCAAATCACTTAATCGACTCGTTCGATTGTAAAATATCACAACAGTGAAACCTGTTTAAGTCGGACGCCTCTGGTTCCACAAATATTGTCCGACTTATGGATGTGTCCTGCTTATCAAGGGGCTTTTATTGAGAAACCACCATATCCGTTTTACGAAAAGTGTACGACTTAAGCGAGTGACCCACTTATCGAGGGGTCCGACAGGTTTCACGGTATTTTGTACACCGCAGAGCAGACGAAGTCAGACACAGAAATCTTAACTAGCAAGTTCTTACTAAACCTCCATCATTTGATTTTATTGAAAAGTGGGAAAAACAGTTGCGAAATTCTTCCGCAAGAGTCACTTGTTTTGTCTAGCGGTTACATACTTGTTGGTCTAATCTCTGTTTATTGTCGTAAAGATGGGTTACTCCCAAAGATATTAATCGCCCCACCTTATAATCTGTCTCAATTTCAGAAGTCAGGTACCTCAGCATGTAAAAAGAGGGATTGCAATGTCGGTTTGTAATGCGCTCAAGAGTAATTTTATTTTTAGGGTGTCCCTATTCTTTACATGTTTAGCTCCTGACTTCTGAAATTGAGACAGAGTATAGTCCTCTTCATCTTTAAGCCATGGTAACCAAACGGCAACATTGCGCTAAGGTCTGCTCTTAAAATTGCTGTTAAAATTTAAAAAAAAACCTATACAGTATTGTTGTTCTTTGGCATCTTTTGTTTGTATTATTTAATATCTCATAAGGTTTTCAGTATCGCCAGTACATTGTTGGCACTTATTGTATGACTTACAAATGAAGAGGGATATGATTCTACTTTTACAATTTTCTTTTAAACTTTGCGTCCAAAATCATAACTTATATCTGAGAGTCTACATTGATAAAAAGAGAATCGACAGATGAAGTCCGATTTTTATTGATCAACCCTCTAGCTCGATTAGATTTTCCGATAGAATAATCTAGTCTGATACAATTTAAATTTTTGGTATTCCAAAGATGAAGCTTTGTGCCAAATCTGTTGACTCTCTTATCTACTCAAGCTCTCTACTTAAATCTGACCGCCATGACTTCTTACATATCGATATTTAACAGACCAGGACTTCTTCCGCGATGTGACCGCTACTCACATGCAGCGACTTTAATGGGCAGACTTTTGCATCTGCTTTTCCGCTAAAAATAACTGGGATATAGAAAAGCCTTAGAAGTTTAATAATAACTTTTAATTGATTTGAATAAAAAAAACTAGTGGAATGAATTATGAAGAGGTAAATTTTTAAAAAAACTATTCATCGGGTCTCGTTTCGTAATACAACGATACGATGCTATGCTTTTTACAAAAAGCCCACCACCACCTAAACCCTGCCAAACCTGAAAATTTAAAATTCGGATCCCGTTTTTGTTTCATTTTCTCTACGAATTTCAATATGGAAGACAAAGGTTTTTGCGTCCGCCTGTTAAAAGGCGACACGGATATCTGACAACAATATTCCAAAACCGCGTTTTCCTCGTTGGGCGTAAGGCCAGCCTCTTCCAAAACAAGCATTCGTTTCGTTTTTCCTAAGATATTGTCATAAAGCGTTCCTTTTGGTATTCCGTAGCGCGAAGCCGCTTGCGTGAATCGCATTCGTTGCGTCACGACTGCCTGAATCGCTTCTTTGAGTTGGGCTTGTGTCCAGTTAGGAGTTCGCAGGCGCATATAATACACAGGGTGATCTACAAAATACAACAACTTAACTAAAACAAAACAAAAAGGGCAAAAAAAAATAAACGTTTATTAACTTTTGGCCGTCGTTCAGTCGCGAGGTGTGTGAGAAAAAGGTTAATTAATAGGTGTTAATATATATTTTTTCTCAGTGATGTTTTCAAGTGATAATCTAAGGTAAATTGTAATCTTGTAAAGACCTAAAGGCGGGTTGTACCGCCCTAATATCTTAATTAATTCAGTATCAATTAAGATTGTTAAGCTTGTGATAATCGATTTCGGTCAAGATTAGCTAACGACATGTGAGAGAAAACAACCTTGAGTGTGGATTTTGTCGGCTCAATCGTTAGAGCCCTTTGCATGAAATACTATTCAAGTGCGTGGGTTCACTGTTAGATAAGGAAACAAAATGAGACTGGATTTATGTCTGTGGTCAGAAAACTCACGTCAAATGGTAAAGTTGGGTGATAAGAGAGTTTCACAATTGTTGGATGTGCTGAACAGGAAGAGGCGACTGCCCCAAGCAGCAAAATTTTAGGGGCGGCAGAGCAGACCAACTTTTTAAATAAAGAAGGGCCAAGGGGCGGACTTTTCTGCTCTTGCCTCAGGTGGATTTTAAGCTGGCGTCCGCCGTGAAGTTGAAGTTAGAGAAGACAGAAAATTGTCAGTACGGGACTGAAGAGACACTAAGAAGTATTGTTAGGGATTCTTCTGAGGTACAACAGCATGGAATCTAATCCCCAGAGTTTACCAAGAGAAGTCGGCTAAAGGTGTTCATGATGGTATGTCGGCAGCTTATTAAGCGGCTAAACTCAAAACTTAAGGAGAGGCAGAGTTATTGAAGCCTAAAACTGGATTTCCAGTTAGGCAAGTTTTGCTTTAAATGAAAAGGGGATTAAGGGACCCCGCCGACTGTAAACGAACACTATTGCCAAAAGTTACTGAAAGCCAAAACAAAAAAAAATTCATAAATAAAGCTAGTGGATTAGATTACATAAAAAAAATCTACGGTGAGTGCAAAATGCAACATCAAAACAAAGACATGTTATCCAAAATAAAAAAACACGCACACGATAAAAGGAAGCTATTAAAGAAAAACAATAAAAACGTTGCGATATTTAAAAAAAAAATCATCATGACACCTGAAATGGTAGAAAAAAAAATACCGCAAATCTAACTAATACGAAACCAAGAAAACGCTAAGAAACGAGTGAATATTTTTGTTTTCGACGACTGGCACTTCTGCCGTGGGAAGCGCGACTGCTGACCATTCCTAAAGCTTTGGTTCGTCTCCAGAGGGTCATGACGGGAATGGCGCAGCGTTCCGCGGCGGGTTTGATAGGAGTTCCGCCGCGGACGAGCTCTATAGCTGTCACCAAATCGTCTTGGGTCCATTTCGAGTTCAAACTCTTGGATTCTTGAAGTGCTTTCGTCCAAACTCTTTCCTCGATGTTATTAATAATATCGGGATTGTTCGAGTTCGTTAAAGTATATTCTGAAAAATTTAATAAGTAACCCCGTCACCAACAAAGAAAAATAAACGAAAGGATAAGGCACATTCATATAAGCTAGTTTTCCCAAGGAGAAAATGCGACTTTTATTCCTAGATGTAAACTTAATAATAATAAAAAAAAATTATTTGATCGTTCGCGTAGATTTTTTCAACTGAAAAAGATATTGTTTAATGAAGTGTTCTTAAGAAATAATGAAAATAGGATCGTAGGGAGGTAACTTACCGGCTAATGTAGATGTGGAAGCACCGAGCCAACCATGTGAGCTTTCTAAAAGCTTGGCCTGAAATTAAAATAAAAATGATGTTAGTTGTTTGATAATTTGAGCATTTTACTGATATTTTTTCTGCCGAATCTAGAAAAGCTGCAAGGCCATTTAGAAGCCGGATTGTGGCTCATTGCACAGTCAAATTAAACAATTAGGGAAAATTAAAAAAATTTTGTTGTCGCTATTAAAGTCGTTTCAATTATCACAGCTTATGAGATCTTGGCAAAAGGCTAAGCCTTATTATTAAATATATTACCCTTAAAAAAATGCTTCCTCAATATTTCCGCCTTTTTTATTACAACTTAACGTCACTCCTTTTCTTCACTTGCCTAATTGATAATCTATCTACAAAATATTATAAGAAAAGGGGAATAATAATATAATAACAAATCGGACAATGTAAAAACCGCTGGTTATTTTCAAAGCTTATATCAATCAAAATGAGTCATGACTCATTCTCTCCTATGAGTTTGGGGTGATGTAATAAAATAGTTTGATTCATTTATTTCAAGACCTTTGTAAATAATATATAGTATATTTGCATTCTAACTGAAATGACAGATGTTTCAATAAGTGAAACATGATTTTGCTTCAGCCATTTTAAATATTTATTCGATGTAAGTATAAAGTTAAATAATGGAGGGCGAACGAGGTCGTATTTAGTTTTCAAAGGAATCAAGGTTTCCAAGACGGTCGAAAACACGAGACCAACCTTCCCTTTTCCCAATATCTCTTAGGTTTATAAGGAACGGGGAGAATAATGAGGGAAAAGGGTTGTTGTCACTTGGCTTTAGCTCTCCCTGTCCTTTGTTTCAATTTCTCTTTTGAGATATAAATGGATTTTACTCTTGGTCACCCCTAACCGGCGGATTATTTTTCTTTAAGGCTTTCTTTCAACGCGCGTGCGGAAATATCGAAAGCTCTATTTTATATTTCATTAAAAACTTTCATTTTAAATTATTAAGATGAAAACCAACGTAGCCCATTTTAATAATACAAAGAAATAATTTCTTTTTTTAAAAAAAATAAGGTTGTGTTTTCTCATTTAGATATGTATAGTATAAAGCTTTGTGGAAGAAAAGGGGAAGAAGATTAAAATAATCGCGGGCTTAATTTTATCGATTGTAAAAAAAATTGTTCGATTCTCGCGCCTGAAAATTTAATTTAATTTTTTTGAATGTAAGATATTATATTTCGTTTGGAATTGGGTCATTAATCATTTATCGAGTAGTCTTCGTTAGAAAATGTTACCTCGTTCGAGTTTGGAACGGGGTCCGCTTTCATTTAACGTGGAAGCACCGGTTTGCATATGAACACACCGTGTTTGTAAAGCTCTTTGATTGAGCCAGCTTTCGAGAGTCCTGTTCGCTTTTAATATTTTATTCATAGTTGAAAGTTGAGTTGGGGAAATCTTCCCTTGTGTCGTGCTTTTCCCCTTTTGCTTTGTACAGTCTACAACCTGCACTTTCTCTCTTTTCCACGACCCCTACCAACCCTGTCTCCCAAAATTTTCTCTCTCTCCCCCACTCCGCCTCTCTCTCCCCGTGCGCCTTTCCTACAATGGCTTCTAGCTTTTCCAAATTAAATAACACACAACATTGTGCACCGTCGCCGCTTCTCGTTCCGTATGGCCACTTTTCCCGTAATTACTTATTCGTTAAAATTGAAGAGGGAATTTCAAACTGATTTTTTCGAAATTTTTTTCCCCCGGTTTCGTTTGAATTTTTTAAAAAAAATAGATCGGGAAGTTTTTTTTTCCAGACCTTGGTTATTTGATCTTTTAGTCAAAATATTTTTTAATGACTAATGCGAGTTTGTCAAATGAACTAACGCGGATAGGAACGTTAGCGCGTGCGCCCGATTAATCGTGGCTCGGCCTTCGGCCTTGCTTCTAGTTTGTTTTGACGAGACTGCCTAGGCAGGTTAGTTAAGACGTGACATCTGTCGAACACAGATACGGGTACTAAATTTGCAAACACTGATAAACTTTTCCACCGAGCCACGAGTCCTTAACATCGTCCGACCTGTTCTGCTTTAATACAGAATAATGCATGATCCGATTCGAGTTATTTTCGCGATTCTTAGCGTGTTATTGTACTCAGGCCGTAGCTTATTGCAAGCATGAGACTTTCCCAAGGACGTTGCTCTTTTAGATGATTAGGGCAAAGTAGAGACCCTAATTAAAAGAGACTGGCAAACTGTCAGCAATTTTGAACAACATCGTTTCATTGCGGAGGCTTTGTTCTAGAATGTCTTCTGCTTCTTCTACATTCGAATTTTTATAAGTGGAAGCAGAACAAGCAGAAGACGTTTCGGAACAAAGCCTTTGTAAATAAGGCAACTTTGCCACTTTTTTCTGAATTCGAATGGCCACGTGAAAATATTTTTTAACAGCTATTCCAGCCGGCTCCGTTTCGGCAGATTGCTTCCAAGCCGAAGACCCACAGCCGACCCTCATTCATCAAAGCTTCATTGTCTTCCTAGCAAAGTTGTAGTCTTTCAAGAGGTTTAGGGCTCATAAGGTGTCCATCCAGAACCTGCCTTATTGTTCGTGTCAGGGGCGCACTAGCTATAAGCCCAGCGCACCGAAGTCGGCGCACCTTGGTTGCATGGGTTATTAAACAAAATCCAGCGAGTTTTTTTATTTCTTATACGATTTCAAAGCAGGGGCATCGACTTAGCGAATACTCTTAAGGTCTTCGTACTCTACTAAAATTATTTTGAACATCCGGGTTCTTTAGAAATAAGTGAAGAAAGGCGTTACTAGGCTCTTGCTGTCGTTTATGCAAAAAACTTAAACCAACCAATTTTCTTACCAGAAACATTCAAACAAGGATCATCCCTTAATTTCTTTTGAAAAGAAAAGTCCTAAAAAGGCTTCGGTTAAACACAAATTCAATAGAGATTTCACTTAGAAAATAAGCAGACTACCTTTAATTTACTTATGCAGTAAACATTAAAATAAGATTATATAAATAATCACTTTTTAATCCCTTCTACAGCTGTTGGAAGTGATCGTGTTACAAAAAGAAATCGGAACACTTCAGCACATGCTAACTTATTGAAAATCACACTCCTATTAATAATTGATTAGTTTCTTTGCGATCGATAATCCAATTACTAATTCATATTTACTTTTTTTAAAAAAAACGAACAAGGCAAAAGCCCTGTTTATTGTTTCATTTCAAATTTTAATTCCTTTCCTTTCAAACGGTCAATTTACCGATCACTTAGCACATAATTAAATCATATAAGTTAGCAACCAATATAACACTCGACAGCCCACAGACCACAAAGTAGAGGATTTTATTATTAAATAAAATATTCCGCAGTTACACCCTTAAAAAATTGAATGATTTTGTAAGAGTCGAAAAGGGAAGAAAAAGGGGTTTTTATATCGAAGTGAAACAAAAAAAAAAAAAAAGGGAGACAGATTACGCCAATTCGATTTGGGTACAATATTTGAATGCCGGTGTAATAAAATTCTGAAAAATAATGGGCATGTCATTTCTCATTGCCATTGGTATCATCATTATCATCATCAACCAAACATCAATGCTATATATAAAATTTTTCATTTTCCAATTTAATTAGCAATTTTATTATTCCCTATAATCAAATTCGAGTCAATACTACGATATTAAAAATACACTCCTCGCTTTACTCCTCCCTCTGCCTCTTTCCTCCACCGCCTCCGCTTCCTCCTCGTACCAACCCAGTTTTTTTTTCTGTTCGACTTTAATTCATTTTAATTTTTTTTTGTCCGTCATGGTAATCTCC